>OZ024822.1:1323508-2003157 GCA_964016985.1 Anodontia alba
AAAGAAATGTTCATCCTAATTTTCACCGTAAAATACTAAAACAGTTAGATCGACATCCCCTCTAGAACTTTCAGCAGTGCTTCGGGGGTTCAAACTATTTTCTTGGCAGCAGCAGCACCTGCAAGTATATATATATATATATATATATATATATATATATATATATATATATATTATATATATATATATATATATTATATATATATATATATATATATATATTTTGCGGGGAGAGCGCTATATATAAAATTTCGCGATGTATTCGGGGTAATATTTACACAGATTGATGCAACGATTCTCATATTTATAAAGGCATACTGCTGAAACACATTATTTATATGAATATATTTATATTATATTTAAAATAATATTCATACAAGCTCTGTGGATGTAAGGATGACGTTACTCATCATGATTGCATTGGTTGTTTAATCTGCGTAACTTTCAAACATGCGTAAATGATTAACTTTCGGTGTGTTGTGTTTGAGACTTACTACTGGCCATATATTTTTTTTTATATACATCATACATAACTATATCAATCGGAACAAATTATTCATTCAATTGATAAATATTTTATACAAAAAGTCATATGTACTTTTCGTTTGAAGTGTAGGTAATTCACGTTTTTCACGGGTATTCCGGTCGTATTCCGGCTCTGATTTAGCGGACTATCAACAATGTTTTCAAATAAAAAAATAAAATAAAAATAAAAAACACTTCAAAGACAATTTGCAAATTATTTTAGGTTAAAGTATTATCCCTTTTCCATTAGGTTGACATAATATTACTTAATTGATTAATTAAAGCCAATATTGGTGTCTTTAATAGGTGTCTTTCACAGGTATACCTATATTTTTCACGAGTATTCCGGTATTTCGGTAGTATTCCGGTATTTCGGTGATTCGTGTGACCGTGTGTGGACATTCTAGGCATGTTGTGCTGTTGAGCTACTCAAAATATATCAGGAGAAAAACGTAAAAAGTTGAAAAGTATGTCAATAAGTGATAAAGTATGAAAGAGGAGCTGAGAGGTGATAGGTTAAAATAATCAAGAAAGGCTCAATTCAGGTTAAAAATATACTCTACTTGGGATCTTAGGCAAGTTTGTTTGGTTAACCATGGTCAATACTCTAAAAAGTGGTTACTAGTGACTTCTTGTCAATTGAAACTTTAAGTGAACTAGTTTCAAGTTACAGAGCAGACACTATTTTGTGATGGACAATGTTCCAAAGGAAATAATTAAAAAATATAAATGCAAGAGTTACGGTTCTTGACTCTGCATGTAGTCTTATGCTGATTGATATTTATATGAAGGTTAGTGAAGATAGCTTGAACAGGTTTCAGGTTATAGAGCGGACACAATTTTGTGACAGAGTCCAAGGGAAATATCTCAAAAAAGTATAAATGCAAGAGTTATGGTTCTTGTGCCCTGCACATTGTCTAATGTTGATTGATATTTATCTGAAGTTTCATGATAGCTTGAATGGTTTTCAAGTTACATAGCAGGCACGATTTTAAAGGGAAACAACTCAAAAAGGTATAAATGCAAGAGTTAAGATTCTTATGCTCTGCACATCATCTAATTTTGATTGATATTTATATGAAGTTTTGTGAAGATAGCTTGAATGATTTTCAAGTTATAGAGTGGTAACGATTTTGTGACGTACAAATTTCAAAGGGAAATAACTCAAAAAGTATAAAAGCAAGAATTATGGTTTTTGCGCTCTGCATTTCGTCTAATGTTGATTGATATTTATATGAAGTTGCTTGAGATAGCTTGAACAGTTTTCAAGTTATAAAGCAGGCACAATTTTGTAATGGACAAAGTTTAGAGGAAAATAACTCAAAAAGTATAAATGCAAGAGTTATGGTACTTGCACTCTGCATGTCATCTAATGTAGATTGATATTTATGTGAAGTTTCATGAAGATAACTTGAAAGATTTTCAAGTTATAGAGCGGACAGATAAAGTTCCAAGGGGAATAACTAAAAAAGTAGAAAGACTTACGGTTCTTGTGCTCTGCATGTCGTCTAATGTTGATTGATATTTATAAGAAGTTTCATGAAGATAGCTTGAACAGTTTTCAAGTTACAGAGCGGATACGATTTTGTGCCTGACAAAGTTCCAAGGGAAATAATTCAAAAAGTATAAATGCAAGAGTTTTGGATGTTGCACTCTGCACGTCGTCTGATGTTGATTGATATTTATATGAAGTTTTGTGAAGACAGCAAACAATTTTCAAGTTATAGAGCCAACATGAGTGTGGCAGACAGATGACAGGGGGAAAAACAATGTCTCCCAACCGTAAAGGGGGGAGACATAAGTATTAAAGATGAAATGCAGAACTTGAACTTAAATGTAGCTGTAAATGACAGAATATGACCACACTTCGCTGTCAGAAGAATGTCAATCTTAGGGATTGGGTATACGCCATTGAAATGTCCTCCCTTAGCTTGGTGTGTATGAAATATGAAAGAAATATCTTACATGCTGAATCCCTTAGGTTAGTGTGGATGAAATATGAAAGCTCCACCTTATATACTTCAGCAGTCATGTACACTTTTCAAAACTTAAAATACAGCTGTAAACTTGAAAAGGCTTCTTAGAAAAAAACAACAACAAATGTTGCCCCCCACCCCACCCCCCTCTAATCCTGCCAGAGTTGTCATTCTTGTACACAACACGTCATCTCGTCCTATTCTACATTTCTATCAGTATCATCAAAATATTCTGAAGGGTATTAGTGTTACAGAGCAGAGACACAAGAAATCAAATTCAAACACAAGAAGGGGAGATAACTCCAAAAGTAATAAAAAGCGAAAGTTGTCATTCTTGTACATTGTATATGACACGTTGTTTGGTCGTGTTCTACATTACTAACAAGTATCATCAAAATATTCCAAAGGGTGTTCGACTTACATAGTGGACACCAAATCAATGCATAAACACGTGTCAAATATAACAAAGGGAGAAAATGCTAAAAGTAAGAAAGGCAGAGAGTTGTCTTTTTTTTTACACCACACATCATCTCATCCTGTTCTACATTTCTACCAATTACCATCAAAATATTCTGAAGGGTATTCAAGTTACAGAGCTAACACAAACTCAATTTAAAAAACAAAATAAAGGGAGATAACTCCAAAAGAAAGAAGGCCAGAGTTGTCAATTGTATGTGACATGTTGTCTCATCCTGCTCTGCATTTATACCAAGTTGCATCAAAATGTTCTGAAGGGTATTCGAATTACACAGCACAAAGCATAATCATTGTCAAATATAACAAATGGAGATAATGCCAAAAGTAAGAAAGGCAGAGTTGTCATTCATGTACGCAACATGTTGTCTTGTCCTGTCCTACATTTCTACTAGGTACCATCAAAATATTCCAAAGGGTATTTGAGTTACAGAGCGGACACGAAATCAATGCATCATCACTGTTAAATATAACAAAGGGAGATAATGGCTAAAGTAAGAAAGACATTCTTATACGTGACATGTCATCTTGTCCTGTTCTACATTTCTACCAGGTACCATCAAAATATTCTGAAGGGTACTCCAGTTACAGAGTAGACAAGCAATCTATTTCATACAAAACCAAGGGAAATAACTCCGAACGTAAGAAAGTCATTCTTGTATGCGACATATTGTCTGGTCCTGTCCTACATGTCTACCAAGTATCATAAAAATATTCAAAATGGTCTCTGACTTATAGAGCGGACACGAAATCAATAGATAATCACTGTCTAATATAACAAAGGGAGATAACACGAAAAGTAAGAAAGGCAGAGTAGTCATCCTTGTATCCGACATGTTGTTTGGTCCTGTTCTACATTTCTACCAAGTATTGTAAAAATATTCCAAAGGATCTTTGACTTACAGAGCATACACGAAATAAACGGATTATCACTGTCAAATATAACAAAGGGAGATAACACCAAAAGTAAGACAGGTAGAGTAGTCTTTCTTGTACGGGACACATCATCTCATCCTGTTCTACATTTCTACCAAGTACCATCAAAATATTCCGAACGGTATTTGAGTTACAGTGCGGACACGAAATCTTTTTCAAATAAAACAAAGGGTGATAACTCCAAAAGTAAGAAAGCCAGAGTTGTCAATCTTGTATGTGACATGTCATCTCGTCCTGATCTACATTTCTACGAAGTACATGTATCATCAGAATATTCCAAAGGATATTCAAGTTACAGAGCGGACAAGAAGTCTTACGCTGATGCTGACGCCGACAGGATCCGTCCCAAAAACAATATGTCCCCCCCCCCCCCACTTTGGTAGCAGGGGACATAATGACAAAGTATGCCCATCCCTTGACCTAGGCAGAAGGTCAAACAGAGGAAGGGGTGTGTGCTATTGAAAGGTCTTACTCTAAGGTAGGTGTGACCCATATATTCAAGCGGTATCTTGAATACTTCAGCAGTTAAATACACTTTTCAAAACTTAAACGCAGAACTTGAACATGGGTTTAAATGACAAAGTATGACCTGACCCTGACCTAGGCAGAGGGTCAAACTGAGGAAGGGGTGTGTGCTATTGAAAGGTCTTACCCTAAGGTAGGTGTGAGCCAAATATTAAAGCAGTACCTTGAATACTTCAGCAGTTACATACATTTTTCAAAATTTAAACATTTGAATAACAAAGTACGACCTGACCTTGACCTAGGCAGAGGGTAAAACTGAGGAAAGAGAGTGTGCTATTGAAAGGTCTCATCATAAGGTAGGTGTGAACCAAATATTAAAGCAGTATCTTGAATACTTCAGCAGTTACATACACTTTTCAAAACTTAAATGCAGAACTTGAACAAGGGTTTAAATGACAAAGTATGACCTGACCTGTCCCTGACCTAGGCAGAAAGACAAACTCAGGAAGGGGTGTGTGCTGTTGAAAGGTCTTACCCTAAGGTATATTTGAGCCAAATATTAAAGCAGTATCTTGAATACTTCAGCAGTTAGATACCCTTTTCAGAAGTTCAATGCAGAAATTGAACATGGGTTAAATGACAAAGTATGACAGGGTCTTACTTGGGGATAGGGGTATATGCTATTGAAAGGTCTTACCCTAAGGTAGGTGTAGATAGGTGTAGGCCAAATATGATTGCAGTACCTTAAATAATTAAAAAACTATGCACACCTTTGAAAACTTTAACAGTGTGCTAATGCAGATGCCAACATGGACAGACACCGCACCAACAACTTGGTGACAAAATAAGCTCCTAGAGACATAGACATGGTACCAGGGAGGTAAAAATAAAAAAATAAACATCACTCATAGTTATTTTCAAGGGATATTAAGTATTAATTAAGAAATTTACTTGTTTCAATCAAGCCGTTTTTTGCACGCAAATTATATCCTGCATCTGGCTTTCATATACATTCATGTACCTGCATACTAGCAGCAATTGACCCAGAAAGACTACAACTGCACATAAGCCAGTATGGGATGCTTTCAAATATATGTGGTTATTGAGAACCTTGGTGGCACAACCCACCTGAAGCCCCACAGAAACCAAAGCAAGTTCCAATTTTCAAATGGTGTAAAGACTTAAAATCAAGAAATTAAGAGACATCACTCATCCCTGAGCTCCCAAAGCAGGGCATTTAAGACTTATGTAATCAAATTCAACTAAATAATAGGCAGTTAAGATAAAGATTTACATAAATACATTTGTTGTTGAATAATGGGAGGTCTAAGGGGCTTTGTCTAAAGCATTTTTGACACTATAAAGATGTGTAACAAAGTTTTGCAAGCTCAGATTATTTTTTTTATCAATGACCAAGGACCATTTTATTTATTTTTTTTCCACAAAGCTGGCCAGATTATTTTTTTTCTTGCATAGCCAGAGCTGTAATTTTTTTTTTAGAAAAATACCTAGCCCCTCACCCCACCATCCCCGCAGAAGATCAAATGGCCTGTCCCTTAGTTCAACCAAAATTATAAAACATCCAAAATCTTTCAATGTGTGTATGTCCCTAGGTACCCAAACTCATACACAAAACTAAATATATTGTCTGTTCATGTATATAACAGACTGCATACCGGTTTGTAGTCTACCTGCATGTGCAAGGGGGACTACTTTAATCATACATTGAAAGTTTCTGCCATCAGTCTTAAATACATATTAAACTAGACCATGAAGTGAGCATATGCTCACTAATACCCCTGGCCATGGCCATCAGTAGAGCCAGAACAACAAAGGGAAATAACTCTAAGGGACCTGGCCCCATGGCCCTTATTTTCTTTCCCACAATATAACTAGTCATACTTGTCATGTGTACAAAATTTCAAGTTTCTAGGTAAAGTAGTTCCTGAGATATCTTTGACACAAAATAAATGTTAACAGACTGACAGACAGACAGAAAAGACAAAAACTATATACCCCCATTGCATACTTCATATGCCGGGGGTATAAAAAATGATATTTCAACTTCCCCACCCCCCCACCCACCACCATACAAATCTATAGAGACCCAAATTTGATCTTGCCGTAAAAAGATCATAGGTCAACCTACGATCACAACAACCTTGGTAGAGCTTGAGACAGCGATGCTATAACCAAGATTCAGCCCACCAAAAGCTTTCTAGGTTCTGGAGAAGAAGATTTTTTAAGTGTTTGCATATATGGACATGACAGCCATCTTGTTCAATGGCATGGAACCATTTGAACAAATTGGCAATACCCTTTCGACAGAAGGCCCCATGTGAAATCTGGTGAAAATTACTCAAGGAGTTTAAGAGAAGAAGATATTTAAAAATTACACAATTTTATACATGTATATAGCCAAGGGGCAATGGCAGATAACCCTCAGGGGACAAAATTTTGATAATAACTAAAATGTTTTACTACTTTAATCACACATTGCAAGTTTCAGCCATTAGTCTTTAATGCATTTTGAGAAAATGACTTTTCAACATTTTCCCCATACAAATGTACGCTGTAAAAAGGTCAAAGGTCAACTTAGGGTCAATATCATCATCACTATTATCATCATCGTATTTCTGATTATCATGCAGGTACAGGGGGCAACATCGATCACATCAGTGGGCCCCTTTCCAGTTAGCTGGCTTGCTGCATGCATGGCAGATCTCACACCAGATCTCCAGGTATGTCTATCATGAGGGTTGACAGCCGAGAACTTCCACTCTCTACAATCCCTCTCTGTCAGCTGCTTCCATGTCATCTTGGGTCTCCCAGGTCCATGCTTTTCATCAACCTGTATGTCAAAGGCTGTCTTGACTGCACACTTGAAGTGTTCCACATGTCCATATCATACAAGAGATGTACATGCAACCACGCGTCTTGAAAGAGAGGTGGCAGGAAGAGAGAACTGGTAGCAGCTCCTTGAACTTCTTCCAGGCAGTTTTCACATATGTTGTGGTTGAAAGTTCACAGCCACCAGCTGCTGAGAGCTAGGTAGCAAAAGGAAGCTACCACCTCCAGCTTGCCAGGTCCTTCTGTGGTCTGCCGTCCAAGGGGCCTGCAGTTTCCTGGCACTGTGTACATCTGTAATCAGGGTCCTTTGTCAAGCCCTTGAGCCCATTGCATTTCTTGTGCACCAAGTGCTTGCAGCTATTGCAGAAGATGTTGTTGCTGCCCACTCCAGTGCTACAGATGGCGCACGGAAACTCACCTGAACTCTGCAGGAGGTCCAGGCCTGTACCACAGATCATGATCTTCGTCTTTCCTGCATTTACTCCCAGTCCTTTCTCCTCCAGCGTTTCTTCCCAAGTCAAAAGCCTCCTGACACATTCCTCGAGTGATTCTGCGATGATAACAAGGTCATCAGCATAGAGGTACTCCCAGGAGATTCCAAAGCAGAACTCGTGTGACAAGGCTTCAAGCACAATGATATAGAGCAGCGGGCTGAGTACCTTCACTTCAAACTCTTCACTGTACCCCTCATAAACATGGACACGACTCCGCGCCTTGGCATACATCACCTGCACCAGACAAACAATCCACTCCTCCACACCAAGTTTTCTCAGTGCCAACCTGAGGACCTTCAGAGGCACGCGTTAAAAAAATGCCGTCTACATAAAAGCACTGCAAGCATAATACCCTGCCATAGTAATTATTTGTTTATGAATTAAAGTTATTGTTGTGAAATGTCTAGAAAGAAAATGATGGAGGGACAGATAACAATCCTAAACCAGATCTTGATAATATCAATGCATATAGCAAGTTTGGTTAAAAGGCCTTATTATTAACTCAAGTTATCATCCAGAAATGAAAATATGAACGTCTCGGGCAGACAACTCCGTAAAAATTTGACGAAATTTGCCCATTAGCAGTTCCAAACCTGATCTCCTTACTGTCAATACATATAGCAAGTTTGGTTTAAAAATTCCTTGTTATTTACTAAAGTTATCATCCGGAAACGAAAATATGGGCGTGTCTTGGGCAGATAACTCCGTAAAAATTTGGTTGTCGTAATTTTACTATAAATAAATCGCGACAATAAATCGATTTTGAAAACCAGTCTATTCAGGTGCCACTGCTTACCGATGTAACGAACCACAACGGATACAAGGGAGAAAATCGTCTGAATCGGTGTTTTTATTTTTTATTTTTAAAAACATCTAAAAATTGATTAAATCAGCTGCATTTCAGTCGAATCAGTCGGGAAACCTGAAACACAATTATTTTTTTTCTTACGCCTAACACAGTTGTGTATGTTTTTGCACATCTAATGAAGACTTGATATTTTATTTGTGTAACTCGCCTGTCTGCTGGCCACGGCTAGCTCACATATAAAAGAGACGCGAGATCTTAAGGCAAGTCACAAGTTTATTAATCATGTTGGAATCAAGACATCATGAAGACATGGAAGATATGAAGATCATAGAGGATAAATCCTATCAAGATAAGTCCTGCAATTAAAATAGACAATTATAACTAAATTATCAATCATGTATATAATTTAATTCATCAAATATCTGCGAGGGTTCAACTCCCGCCCATATCTGTGACTTCACAGGCTCGCGAAATTCTACATTGTCGCTGTTTAATATTTGCCCAAATTACACAGCGACAACTGCTTCATCGCAAATTGCAGGATTGACGAATTACTCCAACATGAGACATTTGCGAAATAGAGATAAGATGCATTGGATAATGACGACTTACAATTCATATATACATGTGTGCATTACTAATTATCAAGCCTAACTTACACAAACCTAACTTGCACTTTCCACGCAAATTTATCATAACTAAACTGCGTTTATTGTACGCCCTGACAATTTACTGATAATTAGGCAGTATTCATCATCATCATCATCAATGACGACGACAACAACAAAAGCAACAACAACAATGACACAGTCATTGTCAGCATCCTTGCTCTGGTGGACAAATGGAAACGAGACCTAGTTCGTTCTATTCTAATCCTGTTGCCTTAATATGAACATTGTATGCTGATTCATTTACTTCTGTTGTGTAGAACTTTCTCGTTTTATTTGATTTTTGATAGTTATATATCATATAAAAAAAAGTGTAGACACTGGCCAGACACCATGTTCTGTGGTATCTGATCTGGGTCTACACTGTTTGCATTGTAGAACGGAAACTTTAGTGAAGGGTCTTCTGTAACTTAAAAACAATCAATAAATTATTGTTTATTTAAAGAAACTGGAACACTCTACAAGCATCAAATAAGCAAGAGAATGAAAGAAAAAAAATACCATTATGATTTATACTTTTATTCAGAAAACGTGTTTGTCTTGATCAACATCACATAGCAGTATGTATATGCACAACAATCTAAAATACCTTAAACTCTAGCACATTTGATAGCCGTGCAGAACACTCTAGAACGTTATCCTTTATCCTTGTTCCAGTTGGTGGTCCTCCTTAGGAACAGGAATCCAGAACAAAGTATTCAAAATTGTTTTGCGCACCAAAAACATGAAAAAAAAAAAAAAAAGCAAACACAAGAGCTGTCGTAGGACAGCGTAGCTTGCCTGCTGGGTACATTTTATATTGTAACATTTTTATCATTAAGCCATATAATATAGGTCACACTGACCTAGATGTATTTGTATGTAAATCATTTTGTCACATAGATATAATAATCCAGGCATGACAATTCTCCATGAAATAGTAATAAAAATAAAAGGCAAAATCACTGAAGCATGAAATATAGGTCACAATGACCTAGATATAGTAAGTGGTCATTCATTGGGTCACATGGAACTAATATCCCAGGTGTGACATTTATCCAACAAACAGTATTCAAGATATAAGACAAAATCACTGAACCATGAAATATTGGTCACACCAACAGAGATATATTTTGACGTCAATAATCGGGTCACAAGGAACTAATATCCCAGGTGTGACATTTATCCAACAAATAGTATTCAAGATATAAGGCAAAATCACTGAACCATGAAATATAGGTCACAATGACCTAGATATAGTAAGTGGTCATTCATTGGGTCACATGGAAGTAATATCCCAGGTGTGACATTTATCCAACAAATAGTATTCAAGATATAAGGCAAAATCACTGGACCGTGAAATCTAGGTGACCTGGACCGTAAAATGTAGGTCACCATGACCTTCACTCTCTTACACTTAAACCGATGTCACATAGTTAGCTGATGTATAACCAGTTGTGTCTATAACCTGTAGGCATATAAGATTTTACAAATGTGTCCTAGATTTTGACCCCTAGCCCCACTCCAAGGCCCAGGTATGAACCCAGGGGTATGTTCTTTTGGAATCTCAGAAGACTCCTCCAGGTACCCAAATTCTAAATATGAATGCTCTATGAGGAGTGAAAGTCAGGATATAAGAATTTGAAAAACTTTAACACAGTATTACAAAGGTGTCCTAGATTCTGACCCCTAGCCCCACCCAGGGGCATAAACCCAGGGGTTTATTCTCTTGGAATCTCAGAAGACCCTCCAAGGTACCTAAGTTCCAAATTTGATGCCTCTGTGAGGAGTGACTGTTGAGATATAAGCATTTGAAAAATTTTAACGCAGTGTAACGGGAACGCAAACGCAAACGCGGACGACCGGGGTGACTACAATAGCTCTCCTTGTACTTCGTACAGGCGAGCTAAAAATGTGTCTCATCATAGATATAGTTTAACATTATCCTGACCATTTTGTCATACTGCCTGATCCGGAATTCGCTGTTTGTTGAAAAAAAAAGTGTGAGAGCTGTTACTACGCCCCATGAGAACAGCGAATACCCACATGAGCCTGCGCATCCATGCAGCCCGATCTGGAATTCACTGTCTGTTGGAAAAAAAGCACCGCAGCGTGAGAGCTGTCACTATGCCCCATGAGAACAGCGAATACACATATGAGCCTGCGCATCTGCCCAACCTGACCTGGAGTTTGCTGTCTAAAGGAAAAAAATGCTTTTTGACTGTCTCTATCTGATTATCAATTAATGACTATCAACTACCTCATTAACAGTAGTCTGTTATTTTACACCTGGCAAACACCTTTCACAAGTGGTTAATGTAGTTTAATCATCCTGCGGTAATTTCAAAACTGCTTGACAATTGCTATCTGTGGGGGCGTGCGTTTTTTACACCTTTTCACCAGTGTTATGCACTCCTTTGTTTGTGGCAAGGGTTTAATCATTGAAGACGCGTTGATTGAATTTTTGTTTAATTCAATTAGGTTTTTTCTTTCTTTCTTTCTTTTTAATAACATCATAGTTTTTATGTCAGATAGGAATTTGCAGGATACTAATGTATAGCGTTTCTTAAATAATCTTTAACATGCCGAGTACATGGCCAGGGCACTGATCAATATGATGGATGGAGAATGATTTCGGCTGCATTCATTATATAGAATGATAACAACTTTTTTTTTTCTCTTTTTTTAATCTAAACCGTATTCTTTTCTAACATCAAACTTACTATTTATGTATACTGATCCATTGAAAACCTAAATCTTAGACCAAGTTGGTTAATATCGACGATGATATCAACTATCTAAACACACCTCTTGGTCTGCCTATCCACTCCTCCCAACACATTTAATGACAAATGGCATGGATTACTAATTCATCAATGCATATATATACTATGTTATACTGATATTTTGGTAAATAGCACCATTTTACGCCACTTTACGTCCCTTTACGCCCCTTTGAGCTCCTTTACGACACTTCACACTACTTTACTGTATTTCGGCACACCGTAACCTAAGTGGAGATAACCATGAACAATTTTGAATTACTGTTGGGTTCTTTAACCTTCACATGGGGTGCTTTCCCTCCCTGCAGATGTGAACAAGCTGTATATAAAAAAATGAATGTGATGGCATGGATCAAACGCATTTTTTATCAAACATAGGCACAAATATATTTTTCTTGTCCAGGGAGAGCTACAAACTGACATTCATGCTGGACAAGTGCTCTTATAAAATTAAGTGGGGTTACCCAACCTCTTGGCTAGAGATAGGGGTATGATAAGGAAGTGGGGTTTTGAGGCTTCCCACTGATAACGTGGTTTTTATTCTTTTCCTCGAGTTCTTGCTCTGCAACTTGCTGTGGTGTTCAGCTGCCTGGTCATTAACTTGTAATCATATACCTCTCTTTTCTGCTGCGACATCACAGTAGATATTTTAGTCTTTCTTTTTTCACATTTAAAGTCCATTTGAATGTTATAGGTAGACAGAGAGGAAAAAGTTAATGGACTTTCGTTTTTCAATCGTCGAAATCGGTCAAGAAATAAAGTTTTGCACAGTTCGTATAGGTAATAAAAGATGCAGTATTGGTTTCCTTGCTGCAGGAGTTAATTAGTTGTGTTACATAAGAGATGCATAATGATAAGATAAGAAAACATGGTTTACAGTTTTAAGAGGCTAGTCCATCATGTATAGGACGCGTTTACCTGGCGTACCTGTCTGTTAGTTGTTTCTCAGGTAAATAAAAAAAATTGTCGCGGTAAAACCTGGTATCTGTTCTGTTCTGTTCTGTATAGATTCTGCCACAAATGGCACACCCCCGAGTGGAGTCTTCTTAAGTTTAACTTCTAGGTACGTTTGGTGGTATGTACAGGGACTAAAATGGTTTCTCTCAACCACTCTATTTACATCTAAACAACAAAAAATCTCAATAAAAAACACAGCGTTCAGTGCGATGTGTGCTGCGGGCTAGCCTTCCCATTACCTCTTCTTTCCTTACGGATTGGGACCAAGGCCAGTCGTTGGGCACTTGGTTGGGACCAAGGCCTGATTACACCCTTTGTTCTGGGGTCCATGTCTGTTGGTCTGAACATTCTGATTTGTTATTCGTTTATGGATTTATGATTTTGGATTACGGCTTTGGTACCATGACCGCAACTACTTATATCTTTCCAAATGGACAGCTTGACATAATCGTTTAGACTGTCGATTCAGAGTTTCCAACAGATTGTGTTGTGATATCTTTTTAACTAATAGGAATCTACTGGGGTCAAGAACAAGCTGCACCAGGTTCTCCTGTACTTCACTCTGAGTTAGGAATGTTTCACATTCACCACAAAAGGCTTCTAGGATAGGTCTTCTTACATGCTGCAGTGCTGTACACTCTATTATGACATGTTCAATTGTCTCCGGATCCTGTCCACACAACATACAGGTAGGGTCTATGGGCGCTTGATTGAATGCAATCCTGCTGCTCTGAGTAACGTAGGACCCAGTTACTAATTTCAGCCTTGTGCTGACACGTGGGATGTCCCTTGGTCCGTTCACCTGCTGTATAAGTGGGTGTTTTCGCCCGGGCCAATATTCATCGGTTGAGAGGTATACTTCAAAGATGGATATAGTTCTGCATTTTGTCTCATTCGTAGAGACCAATATCCGTTCACCTTTTTGTTGACTAGCCTTCTCCAGCGCTCTTTCTTCATCGGATTATCCAATCGGTCCCAACAAGAGGGCAGATCATATTTCACCAGTATTTTCCTAACCTCTATGTACCAGCTATAACTATCTACTCCCTTGACTGTAAGTTGCCTTCTTGCTAGCTGTTTTTCAATAGAGCTTTCATCCAGTCTGCATCTACTGCCATAGAGTATCAGAATTCTCTTATGAATGATAGCTTCAATTGGCATGGCACCTGAGAGGATGAACACTGCCAGGTCAGCCACTGTAATGGGTAGGGATAGGATCTGTTTAAGGATCTTCTTGTAGGTTCTGCAGTTTTTATTACTAATGCTGGTTTGGGAAGCACCACTTCCAGACCATACACCATCACAGGTAGAACATATATCTGCAGCAGATGGATACTGGTTTCTGGGTCGAGAGCATTTTCTCCATGTAAACCAGACGACATCAGGCTATATAAAGTACGCTGAGCCTTGGCTATATTTTCTCTCACAGCGGATTCCTTTGTGTCGCTGGACTGCAATATCCCCATATGCATGGTTTCATCTACTACAGGCATCGGTTCTCCCTTCAGATACAGGCTGGGTTGTGAGTTTGTGTTTGCTCTTCGTGTAGTTATGTTCAGAATATACAGCAGGACACTTTTGACTGGTTGAAGTAGATATTTCTCCATAATACTGTTGTCTACTGCTATATTGAGCAGAAACTGCATCGCATATTCAGCATCTGTAAGAACTAACATATCGTCTGCGCATGTTGGTGCTGCACAGCATATTTCGCCTATATAACATCCCTTTCCGGTCTCCTGTATTCTATCTAGCAGCGTGTTTCCATGGACTTTGAACAGGTCTGTGCTCAGGATACCCCCCCCACCCCCTCCTCCCCTGGTGGACGCCCTGTTTTACTTTGAAGGGCTGTGAATAGTTCCCCTGCCACTTTACCACGGATACAGCTTCACTATGTAATGAGTGGATTAGAGACCATGTCCGTCCTTCAACCCCTGTATGATATAGCCGTCTAAGGAGGCTGTCATGCGGGACGACGTCAAAAGCAGACTTCACGTCGAGAAATGCAGCATATACTGGTCTACCTCTATCCTTTCTGTCTCGAACAACCTCCTCCATAATTAGAGAGCAGTTCATAGGGGAAGAGTACTTAGTAAATCCTCGCTGAAGACTATTCTGCTGCCGCTCAACGTAGGGCTGTATTTGGTCTTTCAGTACTGATACCAAGATCTTCGTCATAACTGGAAGAACTGTAATTCCCCGATAATTCTTGGCATCTGTACTTGATCCCTTTTTCTTAAATACAGGAGTCAGGGCGCCCACTTTCAGTGCATCGGTGACTATTCCGAACTGGAACATGGCATTTACTATCTCAGCTGTTGCCTGTATTGTGGCTTCTCCGCCATTTAGAAAATGCTCGGCTGTGATACCATATACATCTGGGGCTTTTCCTGTATTGAGCGTTGTTATAGCTTTACGGACTTGTTCATCTCTGACGACAATTGGTGGGGAGTCCTTGCAGATATCAGTGATTATTGGCAGTTCTTCACTAACCATCTGGGAATACTTCTGGTCGAAATCACCATCATCATTGGGGTTGCCAGTGCCTCAAAATGATCCCTCCATCCTCTCACCATGTCACTATGTGTTTTATACAGCTGACCGTTGGCCGTTAGCTCATTGACACAACATCTCCTATTACCTCTCTGCTTATTTACTAGCTTATGGAAGAGTTTAGTGTCTGTAAACCTAGTTTCCAAGATCTCCTGTCGCAGCTGTTCTCGCACCTTCGCAGCTCCGAAATGCATAGTTTGCGTAGATATCTAGTAGTAAGCTTCTTATTGATCACCAGAATGTCACCTACGTCAGCTGGTCTATTTGCATTTTTCCATTGCCAGAAGACCTGCTTTTTCCTTTGTATAGCCTGTTTTATTTCCGGCGTATATACTTTCAGCTTTGCTTTCCTGTGTCGCTTTACTTTCCTAGGGACAAGCCCTTCAGCTGCGTTGACTAGGATTGCATTCAACCTTCGGATCTCCTGATCCAGCATTTCTGGAGATGACATATTAGTTTTCAAAGCGGAAATTTTCTCTGTTACTATTGCATTATAGGCTTCTTTATCAATTTTCTCCCATTTGATCTTTGATGACTGTGGCATGGTTTTAGCTATGTCAGACACACGATTCACCCCAAGTTCGACAGCAAGCATCACAGGATAGTGATCGGAGACATTTGACTGTACATCATCAAGTACCTTGATCCCTCTGACACGAGAAGCCACGTCTTCACTATGCAAAACATAGTCCAGGGTACTGGTTTCTACTCCATTGGGACTGACGTACGTCTTTCCTGTCTTACTAGTTGACAGTCTGTTTTCATTGATGAGTTGGTTCAGGCTACTCTGTCGTTTGGTTACTTCCTGGCTAGTTATGTCTTCATTGAAATCTCCCCCCACAATTATGTAGTGAGTCTTTCCATACTTCTGCAGGATTTCACGAACTTGAGCAAGACAATCATCACAATCCTCTAGGTTATCTTTGAGTCCTTTACACGGCATATACACTGATAGCAGCAGAGTGGGTTTGTAGCCAGCTACTTCAATCCCTTGGATTCTATTTCCGCCATCTGGGATGGGAGAGACCAGATGGCTGATATTCTTTTTCCAAAGGACTGCCACACCCCCATATCCCCTAGGCATCTGGACTGGTAGAATAGGGTTGTTCGTATCAACCGCCTTTCCTATGCCGCTCATAAACCCATTTACTTCCTCAAGTTTGGTCAACTGACAGTGAAAGTACCAATGCTCTTGTATTAAAATGATATCAGCAAATTTTGATACTTCTCCAATGCAATGACCGGCTGTTTCCATATTCTTGCAGTTGTATGTCACTACACAAAAATGGGTATCCCGCGTGGGTAGCAAACTGTCTTCTAGTGCTATATTCTGCCCCTTGGAGGCGAGGTGTTGACTAAAAAAGACTGTTGGATTGAATCTGGCTGTAAATGGTTGTTTATATTTGTTTCTCTAGACTCAGCATGTCCATAGAACACCGGTTGTCCTTCTTTCTGTAATGAGGAAAACTGTTCCAGACTAGATCTGTGTCTGAAGTGCTTATCATGACTAGAGCTTGTTTTTATTGCGGACTGACCATTATGTCTTCTGTTGCCTCCAGGTCGATGGCTATGGTTCCATGTCCCACCAGTTCGCTGCTGATTATATCTTATTTGGTTAGGTATGTTTTTACCGCCCTCTCTTAATCCGTCCGCTTCAGTTTCTGTCAATGTAAATGCCCTCTGTCTCCAATCGTCATCTGTTCTTCTCCTTACAGATTCATTTGACACGTGTGACTCTACTCGGTGACTGTGTATTCTGTGTGCATCTAATTGGCGGCTGCTTCCCATTCTGCTCTGATTCTGGCTTGGCTCTGAATTTCGACGGCCACCCATGGTTTGGCTCATATTCTGCTGCAGACCATTGTTGGCGTTTGCATCTGTAGGGTGACCAAGGCCAGTCGAGCCGATCTATGTCGGGAACTGTACGCCTCCCACATGGGGATGTATGCTGGGAGTCAGGATACCTGCATTTATTTTCGCAATCTCAGCATCCATCTGAGTAATCTGTTGTGACACCTTACGGAGTAGGAAACCTGTCACCTGCTGGTAAATCCCATTTATGAGCTCCTCAAGTGGTTTTATTGGCGTTGCCGTTGCTGTCCCAATTGGTACCTCAGACGTCTGAGCATTCCTATACTGCTTATTATCACTATATTCAGGATTCAGGCCATGATTGCCAAAGCTGGGCTGCGGGACAAAGCCTGTCGGAAGAGAATCTATTTGGTGGATATGGGGTTTGTTCAAGGAGACAAATTCTTCTGACCTGACATCATATTTCTTGTTTCTGCTCCGGATGTAGAGTGTTTATTAGAACTGCCCAAATGAAACGGTTCTGATGGGACCCATGGTCTGTGTTTGGGATGGATGGGAGGACCATCATTTTCCATTTGATTTTTTTTCCATTTTTAAGGTCGTAAAAATCTTATTGTTTTGCGTGGTGAAGTGATGCTTCTGCTTCCTTTTAATTGTTGTATTTGCTCATGTTTATATTATATCTGTTTATTACATGTCATTTGCTTGTCTGTTTGTATAGTAAGCTCTTACGCGACCTAGTTATGTTCTGTTTTGTTCTATATGGTAAAAAAAAATTGATAGTTTGGTAGGTGTGTGGGCTGAATTTGGTATCTTAAATTTGGAGGAATGTTGAGTGGCTAAAGTTGTTAAGTTCAACACCAGCCAGCGTACGTCTCGGCGTACGTGTTTAGTTTAGTATCTTGGAGGAATGTTGATTGGCTAACATTTTTAATTCAACATCAGCATTGAACTAGTACTGGTAAAGTAGAAGTATTTAATAATTTTAAGCTATCTACATATTTTGGTTTCCCCAAAAATCTAGTAACATAGATTATAAAACTGAGGGATGAATACTCATTTAAATTTGTTTTTCAACCGCCCAGACTAGGCTAAGGACCAGCCGCAGGCCCTAGTGTGCAATTGTCATTTTGCATTTCAATATACAGACTTTGACAGTAACCTGAGTAGGCTAATCAATGTCCGGAACCAATGTAAACTTCTAATGGTCTACAAGGTAAGTGTAAAATCAACAGCACATTTGGTATTTATAATAACACAAAATTGTTTTAATTCTATAAACATTAATCTTCAAGGAATATTTATGCTCCATTTTTTTTACCTTTGTGTGGTTATCAAACATTAAAATGACGGAAGATTTCCTAGCAAACGCCTCGATCATCATGCGCTAGAAAAATAGATAATGTATCAATAATTATACAATCAATGATACTGTCAGTGATAAAGATAATGATAATTTCAATGTAAACAACTCGGAATCGAACAGTAAATTACAATTTTTATCGAGGATAAGATTTGTTTTAGCGAGCACCCATTACCAGTAATAGTTACTAAACGATCTGTTTACACCGTTGTCAAGTATTTGGATCACCTCTGCTTTTTCAGTAGGCGCCAATATTCGTGACGTCACGGCGGTACCCCGAATAGCTTCCAGCTAATGTAATTTGTTGTTTAAAACCGATGTGAAATAAAGTTTCTTGTATCTTGTATCTTGTCTACCCTGGCAAACACTTCTACGTCCTAAATAAATGAATAAATAAATAAATAAATTAATTAATTAAACATGGCAAGAACATGTAATGTTAAATTACGGAAAATTAAGTTAGCATTTGAAAATTTCTTCATAATAATTTCTATTAAAAAGTGATAAGAGGATTTTTATTTTCAGTAGATAATAGTTCATTGAATTGAATAAAATTGGGACGTTTGTAAAAATATGTATGTATAAACATGAGCAAATATATGGTGGCACATAACTATGGAAGCGTATATGGGCCTACAGTTGTTGAGTTGTTATTAGAATAATTACATATATGAAGTCGGATTGATGCCAGATTATCACAGAATGTCGACTTTAAAAGTAAACTAGCTGTGTTATTTTCTCGTGTTTTCTTCATAATGGAAGTGGAAATTACAGCATAAAGTATAAGTCAACATAAATGAAAACAACATGTTGACAAAACAAATATATGTCAATATGAGTTAAGACGACTTCATTCGTGTTTCAAGTAACATATCGCGTTTAAAAGTAGATTTGTTGACGAAAGGAGAAATAATTACTCGAAAATTAACAACATAACGCTTTTAAAAATATGATTTAGATAATTCATTTTGTCGACCTACTGGCAGAATAACCACTTAGGCAATTATTAATCTTGATATTAATTCATGATGTCGCCTTGTGATGTTGCCGTTATGAAGATGTACAATTAATATGTAGATTTGTAACGAAAGAAAGAAACAAGTACCCAAGTTATGTCCATTTCGTCTCGGTATTGTTAACACTAGAGATATATTTAGATCGGGCTTTGTCGGCTTTGTCCTTTTGGTTGCTGATGCTGTTGCGCTTGTAAGCTCTGGTCGATGTCATCAATGAGATTTCATTTGAAGGTAACAGCAACAAATACATATCCGTGTGTGGAAATAAACCTAGTAGGCGGGAACAACCAATTTTATTCAGGAGATAGTTTTGTGATCGATCAAAAAAAAATAAAAAAATAAAAAAATAAATAAATAAATATAAAACACACACACATTTGAGAAATGAATTTTTGTTCATCGATCGTCGTTTTGGGAAATCAGAAACGCTGTCTGAAACATTGCTTTGGACAGTCTGAAACGAAATTTATTTATAAAAGTGGTCGTTTGCGATTATCGCCTACCGGTATGTGTGTACGTTTGAAACAAAAAGCTACTCAACTGAATTCAATTTGATAGGTATGCGGGAAAATGTAAATGATAAGTGACTGGACACAGATATACGACATGCACGTGATTCTACAAATACCTTTTAATTCACATATGTGCATTAACTACATTTATCAATGTTTCCCACAAAAAGGAGAAGGCGGGATACCATGGGATAGTGGATACGTTTTAACATAATGTATTTCTGTGTTCATCTTACAAAATATAATATACTGAGTTACATAATTAACATGATTAGAACGGAAGCTATCACCTTATTTAGATCTCCTTAGACACAATATATACAATTACATCTATAATGAGGGTAGTCAGGTATGTTATAAGTGATATTCACAAGCACATTGTATCTGACTGCATGATACACATGTTTAAATGGTCGTTGGATAATAACCATTAGAACATTTGTCTGGTACATCTTGTATAAGATGCATAATGATTTTGCTACTGTTAACTTATGGTTGTCGGCTTAAAATATAGCATAAAAGTTAGCTAAAAGTATAATTGATTTTGAAATTTAAAAGTCATGAAGGTAGAATAAGTACAGAAGATATGAAAACGTATTAATAAAAATGCAAGTGTCAAGAGTGGAATCCTGTGGGGAAAAGGAAAGACATGATAACTGTTGTTCTTACAGCCACTTCAATTAAAGTGTTTTATATCTTCGCAAACTACAGTGTTGCATATGATGAGACTCAATCAAACCGAGTCTTCGATTTTCGTTATTTTGTGTGTTCTTTGTTTCCAAAAGCAATCCTTTATAACTTTTATTTTTCCTAATCCTAGGACATAAGACACAATGCTTTGACACTTGGATTTTCAATAGATAGAATTATGTACAGCATGTACTGTAGAATTAAATGTTTCTTGAGCCAGTGCGTATTTTTGACATAAATATGTTACTAATGAGTGTGAAACAATTGTCCATGTCCAAAGTATCATTTTGCCGGTTTATACTTCCCGGATGAATTTTTTGATTCGGACACTGAAATTTGAGCCAACATTGAAACGTTATAACAATAATTTTCTATATCTATTTCAGTTAGTTCTACTTCTTGAAGTATGCAGCCACATGTGTGAATCCCAGCCTGATTACCCAGGTGACAATGCTCCAGTAGAGGAACTTGTTACATAATATTTTCGCCAATTCTACACCGCAAATGAAATTTGTGGATTTTTGTTACTCTGTCACAACATCGCACTGAGTCATAGATCTTTAAAACGAATTCTTAGACGGCTGCAATTAAAAAGAAGAAATTGTGAAGCACGCGTAGCTGAAGTAGTTAATGAAGTCTTAAGATTGCAAAGAAATGGCTATAGAAACTTGGGGTATAGATCACTTTGGCGGGTACTGAATGTCTGTTCGGGAATTCGTGTTACACAGGCAACGGTACGTACTATTTTGAATGTAGTTGATCCTAACGGTGTTGAACTGAGATCATGTCACCGATTACACAGAAGACTGTATTTAATAGAGGTCCAAATTACTTATTACATATTGACGGGTACGATAAACTAAAACCTTATGGGATAGCAATACATGGGGCGGTTGATGGATTTTCTAGAAAAATTGTATGGTTAGAGGCTGGGCCGTCAAATAATAATCCCGAGTATGTTGCTCGATTTTATCTTGATTATGTAAAACGACGTGGAACTGTACCGTTATGTATTCGTATGGACGCAGGTACGGAAAATGTTATCATTAAAGATATCCAGTGGACATTTAGGGTTTGTGCAGATGTAAACACACCAATACCACCTTTTATAGAAGGCTCTTCTACAAACAACCAAAGAATCGAGCGACTATGGGACTCACTGAGACTGCATGTTATTGACTTTTGGAGAGACCTTTTTCGAGATATGCGTGACTCGGGACTCTTCAGCGAGGCAGATCCTGTTCACATTGGAAGTATTCGATTTTGTTTCTTACCAACCATTCAAAAGCAGCTAGAGATGTTTACACAAATATGGAACACACACAGGATTCGATCGCAGCGCATCTTGAAGTTCCAAGTGGTATACCCAACATATTGTTTCACCAACCGGAAGTGTTCAATTCACACGATTATTCATTTGAGGTACCCTGTAGTGTTGAAATGTTAGACCAGATTATGAGAGAATACAGTGCTGAGTTTCCTGAATTTGGATGTAGCCACGATTTTGTTGAAATGTTAGAAATTCTGAGTGGACTAGACAGTGCGCAATTCCTCAGACCATCAAGTATTAACGAATCAGTATCATTATTCAACAGTATTGTCGAAGTGATCAATGACTACTAAATGATTAATTTGAATAGTATGGCTACCAAAAAGGCTTACGTAATGATAAAGAGAGGTTGAGAAATGGAGCATTTTCACGGATCCAGTATGTCTACGCATATATGCATGCAGTACATACATATCTAAAATGGGTTTAGATCTCATGAACTTGAACTTGTCCCATGGTTTATTTTGGAGGCTGTACTATATACGAGGACATCATTTTGTCTAAATATATATATATATATATATATATATATATATATATATATATATATATATATATATATATATATATAATCACAACAATCTGAGCGCGATTTGTTTCTTACGATCCAGTTTTCTGACGTCATAATGTACACGTGAAAACGTTCGATTTCTTAACCTCTTTGTATATACATGTACTTCGATGGCTCGAGCACGAGAGTTCGTTTAGCATGGTTGGTTTGAACATTTTCTTGACTTTCTAGGGAATTTTTCCAGATATCAAAATATATCGTATTATTCAAGGGAGGTTTTTCTTATTTATATTGATTTTCAACACTAGGTATATTTAAGTCATATAGAGCCGTTCAGTTTACCTACTCTGCTTTCGACATCTTTCAGAAAGTCGTTTTTTGCTCGGCGCTCTAAACAGAAGAAGTAAATTTGCAAACTTTTGTCATGATTTAATGCAAAACCATTTGTCGTAACTACCCATGTGTAAAAAAGTTTTATTCTAGTCAGTGGATTTTAAAAAATCCAATATTTTCACTTTTTCCCATAGTAAAATTGAATGAAAATTATGCAGAAATTTGTAGGGTAGGTAACTTGGAGGCAGATTTTCGACAAGTTCTGCTTGTACAATTTTTCTGAAATTTTCACAATATTGTTGTGAAACATTACTAATTCAAATTCAGCAAAGGAAAGTAAAAAATATTCACTAAGACAAAAATGTCAAAAAATCACTTTAGTATAGAAATTGCATAGTTCAGACCAACTTTTGGCGATAAATTTAATTTTAGGGTACATATTTGAGAACAAAACACAGAAACAGAAAAGACAAATGGTTTCTGATAAGATATAGTCAACCAGAACAAAATATTTTCATGTAAGATAAAACGCCAGGCAGAAAACGTCTTTCCAAGAGATGTCGAAAGGACAGTAGCCACACTTGGGCAGGCATTTACAAGAGTGGTTATATATGCCGACTAAGCTAAGCAATGATCAGAAACTGAAAGAAGCAGGCAGGTGGTTGCTCAGCTGCCCTAATCAAAAACGTAGCACTGCATATCATTAGTGTAATCAGCCATTCTAATAACCTTATAAAGGAGGCGGAGTACATGCCCGCTTGAATTGGTAGTTACCTTTTATACTTTCTATTGACCAATAAGACGTCTTGTGACGAGACGGTATTCAGATCCGACCTACCTACGCGGTATCTAATGTACAAGCTGACAGCCTTTAAAATTTCAGTGAGTCTCTTGTTCTTGAAATGAAATGATTTTTTATCGTGTTAGCAACATTAACATTAATTCAGAGATACGATAAAAATCATTTCATTTTGATCCAGTTCCAAACCGAGAGGTTAACTGAAAATTTACAGGTTGTTATTGCTGAAGCTCGCCCATATAAAACGAAGGCTTACCGAATTTATTTCATTATCGAAAATACTAAATATGCATAATATAAAAACAACTAAACATACAATTGTTACGATAGAGAACCACAAGCGTATTACCGCTTGGTATGGTCAGCTTTCAATAATTTGGGAAGCTGTGAGGGTTGGGTGGCTAAGAAAGCTTCATGTGATTCCAACCGTCGCCTTCAGCTTACTTTGTGGTCTCAAACTGTTACCTGTTGTTTTTAGCTCATCAATAAGTAATCACGAGCAACAATTCAATCAATGAAAAGTCTGTTATGAATCATAGATAGGGATCCAACAGCAAAATATACTGTTAGAGGCCTGGAGATCACTGTAGTGAGAAACAACCAACAGAAAACAACCAGTTGCATCCCGGTGAGCCAAGCTACACGCGAATTTATGTCTGCCTCAAACAACTAATTAAGTGAATAGCCAAAATATGTTTAAAACCCTAATCCCTTAACTTTGTTAACTATTTTACTTATTTTTTTTTTTTTTTTTTTTTTTTTTTTTTACTTTATAACATGTAAGATGAACGAAAACTGTGTAGAAGATGTGGCTAACAGCAGGTAGTTCTAAGGGATAGTATCTTTTATTTTATTGTTTGCAGTGAAATTAGTGTATAACCGGTGAAAATAAAGTGGTATCAATCACTAGTGAATTGATATCGTATCATTTCATTAGTGACTGATAGAGATGTCTTTAAAGGTTTTTTTTTATTTATTTATTTGTGTGTGTGTGTGTTTCTTTTTTTTTTCTTTTTCTTTTTTTTTGTTTTGTTTTTAAGCTCTGGCAACCATTTTGTTCAGCAGACCAAAACCATTTTATAAATATTGGTAAAAGAGCACAAGAGGAACATTGCTATGAAATTATTTTGAAATCCACTGGCCACGGAGATGTCGTTTAAAGGTTATTTTTTTAAGCTCTGGTGACCATTTTTTCAGCAGAGCAGAACCATTTTGGCAATTTTGATAAAGGGGGATAAGAGGAAAATTCTGCGAAATCATTTTGACATCAGGCCAAAGGTCGTTTAAAGTTTTTTTTTTTTTTTTTTCTATTTTAGCTCTGGAGGCCATTTTGTTCAGTCGAGCAAAATCATTTTAGCAATTTTGGTAAAGGACCATAAGAGAAACACTTCTGTGAAATAACTTTGAAATCGTGACACTGGCTGCGGAGGAGATGTCTTTTAAAGATTTTTTTTTTATCTTTAGCTCTGGCTGCCAATTTGTTCATTTTCTGGTAAAATTTGGTAAATGGCCATAAGAGGAACACTTCTGTGAAATTACTTTGAAATATGACACTGTCTGCGGATGAGACGTCTTTTTAAAGTTTTTCTATTTCTTAGCTCTGGCTGCCATTTTGTTCAGACAAGCAAAACCATTTTAGCAATTTTGGTAGAGGGCTATCGGAGGAACATTTCTATGCAAATATTATGAAATCGGGTCATTGGCCAAAGATGAGATGTCGTTTGAAGATTTTCTATTTTTAGGTCTGGCGGCCATCTTGTTCAACAGAGCGAACCATTGCAGCCATCTTGGATTTCTGATCGACATAATTTTAGCTCGTTTCAATCCAGAAGTCATCCTCAAAGCGACCAATGGTTTGCGAAGAGATGTCGAAAATTGATTTTCAAGATGGCGGCTGAGGCGGCCATATAAAGCCAAACATTTCAGGTCGAAACACTAAAAAGCGCGAGCGTGCAAAAGAAAAGACCCGTGTGGGCTGTACTGTATGTAAAAAACAACAACAACAAAAACAAAAACAAAAAAAAAAAAAAAAAAAGAAAAAAGAAAGAAACGTGAGCATGCAAACCACGTGAGCGTGCAAAATAAAGAACAGACGGGGCCGTACTGTATTTTTTTGTCTGAAGATGATTAATGCTGTATGAAATGTATTATAATATGCTTAATGTATGATTCTTGCAGTTAATGCCTGAAACGTGTCAAACTCAAACTAAAAGAAACAAACGACCGGTCAATGGAGACAGCTATGCCAATGCGAACACGACAGGGCATAGCACTATGTAAAATTATCATGGCAACAATAAAGGTGGACCTTGCACCTAAAAACCCTTTCAGTTTCATTATAAAACATAAGTGGACCATGCAGCTGAATGAAGATGGCATATACATACATGTTTTATTTATGAGTGCTTTTTTTGACGACCGACTATCGAGATATAAACGTTTAAAAACTTTACAGCAGCATAAGAGCACTCTGAAATGTCCCTGATTTGGACCCGTAGTCCCATCCCGAGGCTTGAACCCAGGGTCCCTTCTTATAGAATCGCAGAAACCAAATATGAATGCTTTCTGTTATGTGACTGTTGAGATATGGATATTTTAAAAACTTTATCGCTGTGTGACGCGCACGTACACGTACTTCTTTAGAACAGAAATAACAAAATTGATAAACACAACTAAAGCTAGTTTTACTTTATAAAATTGGGTTTTGATGGAATCTTCATTGCATAGGCTTGATAACCGGTTGAAAGGTGATTATTATGCCTTTGATGAGAAATTTAGATATAATATGAGTAGGATAGACATCTGTATTACATTTGTAACGTTGCACTCCATATATCTCATTTGTAGCTTTGCATGCCATTTTACATAGGTAATGCAGGTAAAATGTGCAATAATGATGCACATCTAAAGAATGATAAATATTGGTTGTAGACCAACTTAAAAATGTCACCATAAAGGGACGCACTAAATTTGAAAAAAAATAAATAAATAAATAAATAAATAAAAAAATAAAATAAAAAAAAAAAATTGGCCACCGCGTGATTCGAACTCACGGCCCTCCGCGTGAGAGCCTTACACCATAAATCCGACTAGGTTTATATTACAAAATTAAGGTACATATCAATATTTACGATGCGGTTTTAAAAACCCTTTGAGAGCTAATCAAACACTCTACCCTATGTAAAAAAAACAAACAAAAAAACTAGCGGGCGCCGGTCTAAAAAGAAAAAAAAAGTACGACAAAGTCAAACTGAGACATTAGCATAGTCCGTGAACTCTATTCGGTACTCATCGGTTTATGAATGACAATCAGCCGGACTTTGCGGTAAACCAATAGATACAAGACAAAATATTTAGACGTAAACGGTTAAGTACCGGCGCAAATTTTGTTCATGTTTACATAGAAGATATGGGACAAGTGTATACTCAAGTTTAATAAGTTTTCAATGTAGCAGGTAAAAAAGAAAACAATGTGACTCTTTAATGTTTGCTTTTATTAAGCTTTATGAAATTTCTTGATTGAAATGAAATTAAAATAGTCATTAATCTGCTTGTAACATAGTTTGTTATAAGATTTTTTATACTTGCCGGTATCGTCACAAGCCGACGTACCGGCAAATATAAACCGTCCTTAGTGAGCTAATCAAATAAGTCTACCATACGTAAAATCCAAAGCTATATCATGTATATTAAGAGACCGGCGCGTTTCGAATGAATTAAGCACAGTTACCCGGTTAGTCTAATGGATAAAACGGTAAGGCACAAAATTTTCAACCACATGCGCTGGCTGATCAGAACTTAGGTTGCAGGCACACAACGTAAACATGACGTTAATTCAACGTTCTTGCACAAAATCCTATGAACATAGCTTTTGAAGCTATTCTTGAATGGACCAGAAGCCATGTTCAAACAACCAAACCCATGTTCAAATCATGTGAACTTTAACATGGGTTTTGAACTTTTGATATCACAAGATGGGCCTTGCTTTGTTTACGTCAAGATGAACGACGTACGTTACGGCCCTGAACGTAGCATTTTTTAATTTTATTGTGACGTCAGAGGGTCATTGCGCAACTGGCGTCATCTGAATCAGCTGCCATGTTGGTTTGCCGTCGCATTTGAAGAGTTTATATGGAGCTTTGGGGCGTTTTCGTCACAATTTGCTGTTGGAATCGTAAGTTATGCAAGAAAACGATCACCTATGGCTATTTCATTGCAATTACATTTGCCGGGCCCCTCGCAAGATATTTGAACACTCGGTCTTGTGGCCTCGTGTTCAAACAGCTTCCTCGGAACCCGGCAAATGTTAATGCATGAAAAACCATGGGTGATCCCTATAGTGAAACAACGTTTTCAACGTTATTTAAAAATTGAGAACCTGCTGTTTAAGTCGCTCCGATTGCGTAATCCTCTAGTTTCTATATGTACAAGGCAGTCTGAAGGACAGCTATATTCCCCGCCGTAGAATGACAATGGAGCGGCCTCAAAATTCAAGGCTCAAACTGGTGGCCTTCAATTGTGACCTTGACATTGAGACTGCATTGTTGAGTTATGGGTTCTGCACATCATCTCACTAAGGCGAACATTTGACCCAAATTTAATAAATATCTTTCAAATGGTTCAGGAGATATGGGGTGAACATGAAATTCAAGGCTCAAACTCGTGACCTTTAACTGTGACCTTGACCTTGAGTCGGCATGCTTGAGTTATGGGTTCTGCACATCGCCTCACCAAGGCAAACATTTGATCAAAGTTTCATGAAAATCTTTCAAAGGGTTCAGGAGATATGGAGCGAACAAGAAAGAGACGGATGACCTTCAATTGTGACCTTGACCTTGAGTCTGCATCATTGAGTTATAGGTTCTACACATCATCTCATTAAGGCGAACATTTGACCCAAATTTAACAAGGCAGTCTGAATGGCAATTGAGCGGCCTCAAAATTCAAGGCTCAAACTGGTGACCTTTAATTGTGACCTTGACCTTGAGTCAGTACAGCTGAGTTATGGGTTCTGCACATCATCTCACTGAGACAAACATTTGACCAACGTTTAAAGAAAATCCTTCCAAGGGTAAAGGAGATATGGAGCCGACAACAAATTCAAGGCTCAAACACGTGACCTTCAACTGTGACCTTGACCTTAAGTCCACACGGCTGAGATATGGGTTTTGCACATTGTCCCACTGAGGTGAACATTTGACCAAAGTTTAGAGAAAATCCTCCCAGGGGTAAAGGAGATACAGAGCGGACACAAAATTCAAGGCTCAAACCCGTGACCTTGAACTGTGACCTTGTGAGTCTGCATGGTCGAGCTATAGGTTCTGCACATCATTTCACTCTGAAACAAACATTTGACCAAAGTTAAAAGAAAATCCTTGCAGGGGTAAAGAAGATATCGAGTGGACACGAAATTCAGGGCTCCAACTCGCGACCTTGAACTGTGACCTTGTCCTTGAGTCCCTATGGCCGAGTTATGGGTTCTGCACATCGTACCACAGGTGAACATTTGACCAAAGTTTAGAGAAAATCCTCCCAGGGTTTAAGGAGATACAGAGCGGACACGAAATTCAAGGCTCAAACCCATGACCATGAACTGTGACCTTGACCTTGAGTCGGCATGGTTGAGTTATTGATTCTGCACATCGTCTTATAGTGAACATTTGACCAAAATTTAAAGAAAATCCTTCCACTGGTATAGGAGATACAGAGCGGACACGAAAATCAAGACACAAACCCGTGACCTTGAACTGTAACCTTGATCTTGTATCGTCACGGTTGAGTTATGAGTTCTGCACATCGTCTCATTGAGGCAAACATATGACCAAAGTTTAAAAAAGTAACCTTTCAGGGGTATAGGAGATATGGAGCGGACACGAAATTCAAGGCTCAAATCCATGACCTTGACCTGTGACCTTGACCTTGAGTTGGCATGGTTGACTTATGGGTTCTGCACATTGACTCACTGAGGCGAATATTTGAAAAGTTTAATGAAAATCCTTCAAAGGGTTCAGGAGATATGGAGCGGACAAGAAAGTGTTACGGACGGACAGACGACGGCCATTTCTATAGTCTCCCATCCGCTTTGCGGCGGGGGATTAAAAAATTTAAGACAACTCACATTTGCAAAATGATGACGGATTAGATTGCAAAAAGACTGTCGAAACAGCTCTACCAAGAACGTCTCAAACATGTTCTATGCAGGATAAATTTGGAGACTTAGCAGGCCAGTCCATTCTGTTCACGTTTTTTTGCTTGGAGAAATTCATCGACGATACGGTTCAATGAAGCCTGGCGTTGTCGTGTCAGTGTCGGGCATCTGGTAGAAACGGTAGCCCATACGTTCTAAGGAGCTTGTCGATGTAACGTTTTCCGTTCAAGTTGCCTACAGTGAAAATCAGGTAGCAGTTGACAGTTGATGAAATCCCGGTAGACACTACAAATCCGCCGCTATGAAATGTTACCCTCGGGATTACTGTGGCTGGAACAGGTCGCTCTCTGCGACGTCGCCAGACTCGTTTCCTGTCATCTACGCATCTCAGGTAAAGCTTCGACACGTCTGAGAACATTACTCTCCTTCACTGAGGATTGTTCAACCTTGCATTCGCCCGACTGAATTTTAAAAGAGCATCTCCGTGGCGCTGAGTCATATGGCATGAATGCGGTTTCACACAATCTGAATTGATACCGGCCTAGCTCCCTAGCAGCATAAAGGCGGCGGCGAGATTTTTTATGCTATGGAAATCGATTTCTGGCGACAATATTGTTGATGTTGCGATCTTCAGCCTTGGTGGTAACCCTTAGTCGGCCTGAGCGTTGCCGATCCTTAAGCAGCCTTGTTTGCCTGTAGCGCTGCCTGATCCTGATAATGGTCTGATGGCTCGTTCAAAACAGTCTCGCTACTTCCCGGCTTCCCATGCCCGCATCTAAGCAACCCAATGCTCGAGCCCGGTCGGATTCACTCAGCTCACGATATGGTCCCCTAGCAGGCATATTGTTACTGAATGTCAACTCTACTGAAACTGGGCTTTTTAAACTTTGGCAGAGCTTAAAGCATGATTTGCAATGTATTTGAAAGTGAACCATAAGTGCACGAAATGCATGAAAAGGGCTGCATTTGAAGTAAAGTGAAGTCTCGTCTCCGAGCACACGAGCTGCATGAAAATTCAAGTGAGATGTCTTTTAAGTGCACGGTCATGTGGATGCGACTTTCCAGTGATTCATGGACAGGTGTTAGATAAAGTGCATTTAAGTTGTGTCAAGTTTAAGTGCTGTCTAAATACCGCAAATCAGATCATTTTTGTTTTGACACTCACTGTACATCAAATCGTTGTCATGCACTGTTTGCTTTGTTCACCGTTATGTTTTGACTCCTTTCACGAAGCGTTGAAGATGAAAAAAATGTTTCACACGCAGAAAAGTCGGAAATATATTTAGATAATTAAAATATTTGAAAAAAATGTAAGTGGTCCAAAACATTTTTGATCGAGTAAATCAAGATGAAAACAAGTGAAATCAGATAGCCAGTGCAAGCAAAAAATTGCGATCCTTCATTGTCAGATCTTCTTCGTCAGGAGAAGTACTATTGTCATGAAAAATGATTTTAAGGAAAACTGTAACATCGAATATAGCAAAGTATGCTAATCTGTAAGTAAGCTACGTTACTGGCATCTTGTTGAACCCGGGTTGTCAAATTAGCAAAAAATAAGCATGAAACAGACGTAACATATTATTTCTTAGCCAAAGAAACAAATGAATAACAAAGAAAACATTGTAAAAAAATAAAATAAAACATTTATTGTATTCATAGATGTTCTAATTATTGATATGAGTTTTCAAAGGTAGCTACAGTCATAATGATACTGTCATAAATCAGAATACTAATTGACATTTCGGTGCCGCACAGATTCATTCACTCAGTAACGTAGCTTACATCACGTTGATTACTTTTTAAATAGGAATGTGCATTTTACAAGCACCCGGCTTTATAGCTCTATGTTTTTAGCTCACCTGAGCCGAAGGCTCAGGATGAGCTATTGTGCTCACTCCCCGTCCATCCACACTTTTGAACTTCTTCTCTGAAACCCCTTGGGCCGTTTTTTTTTTTTTTTTTTTTTTTTTCAAATTTAACTTGGATCCATTCGTTAATGGAAAATTCAATATTTGCACAAATGCTCACGGTCCATTAATCAAGATGGCCGCCATGCCCATTATGATAACACACACACACACACACACACACACACACACACACACACACACACACACACACTTCAAAATCTTCTTCCCCTGAACCAAGAAAGCTTCAAGACTGAATCTTGGTATATAACAAGGTCTACCAAGTTTATTCAAATGATGACCCTAGGATGACATTTCACCTTCTTACTGCAAGGTAAAATTTGCGTCCCTGTATTGTATTGGGAAAATACTAAAAATTCAATTACTCAAAATGTATTTAAAACCAATGAATGAAAATTACAAAGAATAATTAAAGTAGCAAGTCCTTTTAATTACAATAAAAATTTTGTTCCCATGGGGTTATTTGCCCTTGTTCTTGGGCTATATACATGTATAAAATCTCGTAATCTTCAAATGTGTTCTTCTCTGAAACAGCTTGACCATTTTTTACCAGATTTCACACTGGGCCTTCTGTCGAAGGAGTATTATCAATTTGTTCAAACAGTTCTGCATCATTAAACCGCCATAAATAAATAAATAAATAAAATAAAAATGAAATAAAATAAACAAGAAGACTTTTGAAGTTTTCTATATAGATATATAGAGAAAATAAGCCCCAACCCCTAGCGGCCATGTTTTTGACGAATCATGACGGCTTGAACTATCTTGGTAGAAGGTCACCAAAGGAACATTTCTGCCATGTAATATTGAAATCGGCCCTGTAGTTTCTGACAGGAATATTTTTAAAATTTTCTGTATAGATATATAGGGACAATAAGCGCCGTGGCCCGTCCCCCTCCCCCCCCCCCCCCCCGGCGTTCATATTTTTCGACGAATCATGATGGCTTGAACAATCTTGATAAAAAATAACCAAAGGAACATTTCTGCCAAATTATATAGAAATCGGCCCAGTGGTTTCTGACAAGAAGATTTTTTAAGTTTTTTTTTCTTTTGTTTTTGTTTTGTTTGCCATGGCAACCAGAGTTCTCCTTAGATCCAATTCTTTGAACAACTTTCAATTAGCACCTCCGAAGGATAATTCCTGAGAAGTTCTGTTCAAATTGGCCCAGTGGTTTAGGAGGAGATGTCAATTGTTGATAGATGACGGACAACGGACAGCTGGTCTGTCAAAATAGCTCACCTTGAGCACTACGTGCTCAGGTGAGGTAAAACTTGTGTCCCCTGGGGTTATCAGCCTTTACTCCTAACAAATATATGTATATTATCTCGTCATCTTTAAACGTCTTCTTCTCTGAAAAAGTTTGACCAGTTTTCACCAGATTTCTCTTTGGGCCTTCTGAGATGTCCGCCACGCCCAGATATGATATAAAAAATAATTAAAACTCTTTTTCTCCAAACCCAAGAAAGCTTCAAGGCTGAATTTTTGTATATAGAATCGAGGACTCAAGGTCTACTAACATGACCAAGTGTGTTAAAATAATGACCATGGTTGACATTTGATCTTTTCACGGGTCAGATTTGCGTCCCTATGCATTTGTATGGGGGAAACATTGAAATTCAGTTTCTCTAAATGTATTAAAGACCAATGCTTGAAAATTACAATGTATGATTGAAGTTGCAAACCCCGCTACCTACAATCAAAATCTGCCCTTGCTTTTGAGCTAGATACATGTATAAAAGTTCGTAATCTTCTTCTTTGAAACAGCTTGATCAATTTTCACCAGATGTTTTATCAATTAGTTCAAACGGTTCTGCGTCATTCAGCAAGATGTAGTCCATGTCCCTATAGGGTAAAATCACTTAAAGTCTTGTTCTACAGTACCATATTAGGTTAAAAAAAAAAAAAAAAAAAAAAAAAAAAAAAAAACGCTTAAAATCTTCTTCTTCAGAACCAAGTAAGCTTCAAGGCTGAATCTTGGTATATAGCATCGGGGACTTCAGATCTATCAGATTTATTGAAATAATGTTCCTAGAATGATTTTTGACCTTTCTATGGCAAGGTCAAATTTGCATCCCCATACACTTGTATGGGGAAAATGTTGAAAAACAATTTTCTGAAAATATAGCTGAAATTTGCAATGTATGATTAAAGAAGCCAAAAATTTTAATTACAATCAAAATTTTGTCCCCTATGAGTTATACACCCTTGCCTCTTGGCTATATACATGTTTAAAATCATGTGAACTTTAAACGTCTTTTCTGAAACCGATTGATCAATTTTCACCAGGTTTCACATGGAGCTGTCTGTGAAAGGGATTTTGTTCAATTTGTTAAAATGGTTCCAGACCATTAAACAAGATGGCCGCCATGCCTATATGTGATAAAAAAAAATCTTCTTCTGCAGAACCAAGAAAACACTGAGACTCTCTCTTGGTATACTAAGCATTGGAGAATTAAGGTCGACCAAGTTGTTCAGATGATGATTCTAGGATGGCATTTGACATTCTTATGACAATGTCAAATTTGCGTCTCCATACAAAATTTTGAAAAATCATCTTCTAAAAATGTATGAAAGACTAATAGCTGAAACTTACAATGTATGATTAAAGCAGTAAAACTTGTTAGTTACAATCAAAATTATATCCCCTGGGAATCTCTGTCCTTGTCCCTGGGCTTTGTACATGTATAAAACCGTGTAAATCTTTAAATGTCTTTGTCTCTGAAACCGCGTGCGAATTTTCACCGGAGTTCACATAGGGCCTTCTGTCGAATTGATACAAAAATTTGTTTAAATGGTTTTGCACTCTTGAACAAGATGGCTACTGTGATGTTTCTTCAGAATGTGTGCGTCAATGGGGCATCACTGAACTGGTCTGTGGCGTTAGTAACGTCAAGATGCCAGAAGCGCCACTTCTGCCATTTGGCTGTTCCAAAAACCCCGACAAGAAGTATCCAATATATGTAAAAATCTATAACATTTCTGTTGAATGACTTTTGTAAGGTTCATTAAATAAATGTAAATATTATAAGCATTGAAACCACACTTTTGAGGTTTTTTTTTGTTTGTTTGTTTTCGAGTAATGAAAAACATAACTTTAATGTTCACGAGAAACTCTACAGGCTTCAGTATAAACATCGAAGTAGTTTAAACTTAGCCAGTGTTTTCCATTACTGGATAAAATCTAAAAATCGCGGTTTGAATCCTTTAAGTTATTTTCTTAAATTTAGATTTTCATTGCTGTCGCCTTAGATTAAGTATTCATTTTGATTGCACTTCATTTTTCGATCAATTTTGATTGCACTTCATTTTTCGATCAAAGTCATTAGGACATCATATGAAACACTTTAGCACTTTCTTTTGACGTCATTTAATTAAATGTTCAAAACCGTGCGAAATACTACGACGTTGTTTGCCTTTGCATTTCAAACTGAAAATAAATTTTATCATTTTAACGCTAAGTACTTACCAACTCAGTTTTTTTTCCCTACCTGTCTGAGTCTCTTTTTGCATATTTTCTTTGTGTGTGGACTTTCCTTAATCAAGAAACAGATAATATTGGTGTATGTTGACATATGGTAAATGGCACAAAAATGATTCGACGTCGCTGCAACCATGTGTCGCAAACAATAACGCGACGTTGTCGCACTGATCGGAAAATTGCGGGAAAGATGAAAGTTTTCTTAGTCTAGCTCCTTAACCCTTAACAAAGACAATGACCCCGTATTCTTATTCGAGATTTCAGTTTAGATGTTTATAACTTTGTTTCTGTGAAAATATCAATAACTGTTTACCAACGTTTTCTTTTTATTTCTAAAAAAAACTGCTCTTTTTCCTAGTTTTAATAAAAATGCAAGCCATGCACCATGCCCCGCCACAGCGACATGCACTTCTGTAGTATAAGGGTTGAAAACAATCTAAGTTAAACATGAAGAGAAGCAATAAACAGTTATTTCATAACTCAAAAAAAAAAAAAGTCTAAGTTAAAAATGCAATAAAAAAGTGATAAAAAATAATTTCAGGATTCTGAAAAAAAAAAAAAAAAAAAAACAATATGCATATCTTCAGACCATCCTTAAAGCGTGTGTAAAGTTTCAAAAGGATCGGCCTGAAAATGTAGGAGGAGTTGCGTGTACAAGGTACATACTATCTATACATTTCTGTAGTATTAGGGCTCGAAAAAAGTCTAAGTTAAAAATGCAAAAAATGTAATAAAAAATAAATTCAGGATTCTGAAAAAAACAATATGCATATCTTCAGACCATCCTAAAAGTGCCTGTAAAGTTTGAAAAGGATTGGCCTAAAACTGTAGGAGGAGTTGCGGGCAGAAGGTACATACTCCCTATACATTTCTGTAGTATTAGGGCTCGAAAAAAGTCTAAGTTAAAAATGCAAAAAATGTAATAAAAATAATTTCAGGATTCTGAAAAAACAATATACATATCTTCAGACCATCCTAAAAGTGCCTGTAAAGTTTGAAAAGGATTGGCCTAAAACTGTAGGAGGAGTTGCGGGCAGAAGGTACATACTCCCTATACATTTCTGTAGTATTAGGGCTCGAAAAAAGTCTAAGTTAAAAATGCAAAAAATGTGATAAAAAATAAATTCAGGATTCTGAAAAAAACAATATGCATATCTTCAGACCATTCTAAAAGCGCCTGTAAAGTTTGAAAAGGATTGGCCTAAAACTGTAGGAGGAGTTGCGGGCAGAAGGTACATACTCCCTATACATTTATGTAGTATTAGGGCTCGAAAAATGTCTAAGTTAAAAATGCAAAAAATGTGATAAAAAATAATTTCAGGATTCTGAAAAAACAATAAGCATATCTTCAGACCATCCTAAAAGCGCCTGTAAAGTTTGAAAAGGATTGGCTTAAAACTGTAGGAGGAGTTGCGGGCAGAAGAATGGTGGGGGCGCTGACGGACGGACGGACGGACACTCAAAATTTCAGAGGGTATAACATAATACCCCGCCACTTTTTTAGTGGCGGGGCATAAAAATGGCGAGAAATTTATTTTGCATAAACAGCAAAATAATTCAGTTGCTTTGAAAATGTAGGTTTGGCATATTGGTGGGGCTGCGATATCGGAAGTTAAGTCGGTGACCACCAATTTTTAATTCGAATTACTATCAATCAAATTTTCATTATGTAAAATTTCATTTTTACCGTGGCATTTAGTCAGGTAGTTCACCCCTTAATCACGTATTGGCGCCACTACAGCCAGTTGGCTCTTCTGAACCCTCCGGCAAGCTGTTCTAAATCCAAACTAGTAGGACACATACCACACATCTGGCAAAGGATTACTTATATTTAAATCTGGCAAAGGATTGCTTATCAATACAAATAAGAACGGAAACCAAAATTTTGAGGCTCACCGAGAAATATAAAAAAAAAGCTTGATATTTTTCATGTAGGCTACATGGGAAGCCTTTCCTTTGGGCTCCGAAGATAATGTTTTCCTATATCGGCTCTAGGAGTGATTGGCTAGTATCAGATCATTGGTCGATGGTCAATTGTAGATCAAGCTACTGATTTATCAACTAACATTTGTCTCGGAACTAGCAAAAATGTCAAGGAACTAGTCAAATAGAGATATATGTTCATGTGTACGCAGGAAAAAGCAGCTATTTGCGCACGAAAATCATAAGCGCAATACAGTATAACATCAATGGCTCGAACACGGATGGCTCGTTTACCGTGGATGATTCGAACTCTTTTTTCAGTCCCTACAAAATGCTTCCAATAGCTCAAGAAAACAAATACTTAGGGATTTTTTCTTATTTTATCACGGAGTTGTATGTTGTGTGTACTCATTAGAATCGCCTCATCGAGGCGATTCTAATGAGTACACTCAACATACAATCATTGTGTGGAAAATCCAAAAGATTTCCCTAAATTATCGCTATTTGCTTCCCGAACTGGTGCCATGATTAACCCTCAGTGGCTCGAACTACCCATGTCTCGAACGAATTTCCATGGTCCCAAAGATGTTCGAGCCATTGAGGTTCGACTGTATTTTGAAGTACGTTTGATCTTTTGGGCGGTAATATCGAATTGCGGATATCTTCAGCTAAAATTAAGTAATCAGCCGTAAGCAAAAGGGGTCCGCAGTCGGTAATCTCCCCTTAATAATCTATACAGACAAAATGGTCCAATATACGGATTAGTTTGGCCTTTATCGTTAATATGCAATATAAGTTTTCGAAACTAGCCATTTTAAACGCGCTGTGAAATAAATTTCAAAACATGTAGCTCAAGCAAAATAAAATATTCCGTTAAATTACTTATTCGCACAAATTTATTTTGAGCTCAAAAAGAGATTAATATTTTTTTTAATTTGGTATCAAACGCAGGTACCCATTAATAAATAAAAGCGCTGCAGGCATGCGCCGCCACTGCACTTACATCAAGTAAGTGTTATAACTATGTAAACAAGAGGACCATGATGGTCCTATATCGCTCACCTGAGCAAACATACTTATTATTGAAGTTTCAGCCCAGTTCACTGCTCCAAGACTTTTGCATACATTTTATAGCACTGCCCCCTATTGGCCATGTTTCTTTAATGCCTCATGACAGCTTGAACTGAATCTTGATAGAGGCTCACTAAGGGAACATATCTGCCAAGCTGAAATCGGTCCAGTGGTTTCTGACGAGAATTTTTTAAAACTTTTTATATACATATATAGGGAAAATAAGCTCCGCCCCCAGCAGCCATGTTTTTGAAGAATCAAAACAGCTTGATCAAACTTGGTAGAGGGTCAGCAAAGGAACATTCCTGCCAAGTTATATTGAAATCGATCCAGTGGTTTCTGACGAGATTTTTAAAGTTTTCTATATAGATATATAGGGAAAATAAGCCCCGCCCCCTAGCAGCCGCGTTTTTTTTTTTTTTTTTTTTTTTTTTTTTTTTTTTTTTTTTTGACGAATCATGAGTTATGTTTCTTCTGTTCTTCAATTTGTCTTATGGTGCTTTACATTTGTGTAAAGTTTCATCAAAATATCTGAACAGGTTTTCAACTTAGAGCAGACACCAGTACATGGTAGAAATGGCTATTTTCAGTATTTGCTATGCTCAAAAAGTCGTAACTCCAAGTCACACTTCTTGTGTTCTGCACGTCGTATCATGGTGCTTTACATTTAGGAGAATTTCATAAGATCGGTTTTCAACACAGAGCGGACATGAGTACATGGTACTATGTTCAACGTTCAAAGGGCATTAACTCCAAAAGTAAGCAAACCAGAGTTGTGGTTCATGTCTTCTGCACGCCGTCTCAAGGTGCTTTACATTTGTGTGAAGATTCATAAAAAAGTCCGAAACGGTTTTCAACTTAAAGAGCGGATACGAGTACGAAATGGCTATATGTCAATATTTACTAGGTGCAAATGGCCGTAACTCCAAAAGTAGATTAACCAGAGTTACATTGTGTGTGTGTGTGTGTGTGTGTGTGTGTGTGTGTGTGTGTGTGTGTGTGTGTGTTTTGCACGTCGTCTCATGATGCTTTACATTTGTGAGAAATTTCATGAAAATATCTTAAACGGTTTTCAACCTACAGTGCGGTAAAAATGGCTTTATTCAATGTTGCAAGCCAAATTACTCCAAAAGTAAACACATCAGAGTTACGGTTCATGTGTTCTGCGCGTCGTCTTATTGTGTTTTACATTTGTGTGAAATTTTGTGAAAATATCTGGAACAGATACGAATGATGGAGCGCTGAGGGACGGACAGACACTCAAAATTTCGGAGGGTATAACATAATATCCCGCCACTTTTTGTGGCGGCCATAAACCATAGTATCGTTATTTTGAGTGGCGCTCTCTTGCGAGACGCAGCAAGAGCTAATTCGCTGCGATTCCCCACAGTCCCTGTATTTGTTGGTATTCACTGAAGAGAAATAAAAACGCTACATTATAAAATGAGATTTGCAAACTACACGTAGTCTGAGTATTGTGATCTATCCATAATGCCGAACAAATCAAGTCTTTTCCAAAAAAACTGGCCATTTGTGTTACTTCAGTTTTCAGAAACGTGCCATAACACATCATGCCAGAGGTCTTATGACGTATAAGATCACTTCTGCCCGTAATAATACTTTAAGACATGGCATCGTATTGAAACTGAATGAGCCGGACGGATAACGGAACTTCGATTCAGTAATGGTTCCACTGGCCCAAATGAAAATATTTATTTTTCTTTTGAACATTTGCATTGTTGGATTTGTCAAAAGCACAAAAGATTCGTTTGCCTAAGGAGTAGTGTAGTTATATGAACAGAATGCAATCAGATAAAAAAAACGTGGTTATAAGCCTAACAAGATACTGAAATTAGACACCTATAATTACGCCAAGAAACGCTGAAAACATGTTAGCTTTAACGTCGGTGGAAACTGACGTTATTGTGTTAAAAGCGCGACTGATTTCTTTAGGCTCTTTTTTTAGACATAAACGGAGTTGATTTAAATACATACTCTGCAATATAAAACGCCCATTATTCAGGTTCGAACACTGGCTTGTGTATATTCCACAGTCAAAATGTATTTTTTTTTTTTTTTTTTTTTTTTTTTTTTTTATTCCTCGAGTAGATTTTGCATTTAGAAAAGTTTTGGCCTGCTATAATATGTACTATATAGAATAGCAGCACATTTGTTTATATATACTATTTTTTTAAATTTGTGTTTATGACCCTTTCAAGGTCATCTGACTTTAATATATCGAGCAGTGACACGGGCATTTCACATATATCGAGCCCATCGTTAATCAAAGGTGGGCGAAAACTGGACTACCCGGTGAACAACCATCTAACTTCCATAGCAAAACTAATCGTCTCACATACTAAATTAATCAAATGAGCAAGTGATGCATAGGCTTGTGAAAGAAACAAACATTTCAAATTTAAATTCTTTATTCTGAAAAAAAAAGGTTTATTTTTCACATTTCGATATAGTGTTTCAAACTTCCAATACTTTAGCTGACATTGTGCTTGTTTCCTTGCATTGCTGCTTTACAGAAATAAACACGACATAAAAAAGTAAATGCACAAAATATCCGTTACTGTGGATTGCACTTACATGCAGATAGCTGCAGCACATTATTTAAACCTGTGAAGGAACATCGAATACAAGTAATTATTTCTTGTCTTTGAGAATACCTGGAACCAGATTTTTAGTTACAAATAATGTGTATTAGGTACAGAATGAAATTTCCGTTACTAAAATTTCCGTGATAATTTTCTGTAAATTATGTTTATATGGATGACAGTCTAAAGAAAACAAGTTCAACCAGTCCTGTTATGACGTCAGATATGACGCTATCTCCTTGTGGTCGATGACATTCTTCACATATCCTGAATATTGTTTTGGTGGATATTTTACTTTGTGCATTTTGGTAAAAAAGGTAAGAGAAAAGTCCAGGGAGTGCCACAATCACAAACCGCAGCCCTTCCCAGACCCCAAGAGGAAGAGGAATCCGACAAATCTAAACAAGCACAAACCGAACAAACGTACGAAACGTAAGTTTATACGCCTTCTTTCACTTTTACTTCTATCGAATTCAAAGCTTGGAAAGAATATTTTTACTACAGCATAATTTTGAAACATGATTGTTATAAAGATTGAAAACTGTTTCTGAGTCAGTTGTGAACGCTTGTTTTGAATAAAGCAGTAGCATAAAGTATAAAATTTCCGTTACTGCGCGGTAAAGGAAATTTTAAGCCAAAAAAGGTCGTCTATTGTGTTTAAAAATCACTAAACATAGGGGTTAAATGAAGTTCTGTGTAGTCCAAAGGTATTTTAGTGGTTCAAGGAAGCATATGCTAATACTGCAATACGTTTTTTTGCGGCCTTTTGTAAGATAGTATGAAAGGCCCATCTTTTGTTTTGGACATATCTGTCTCGTCTTTTAATTAGACTTTGTATTAGAACACCCATGTTTTTTTTTTCCTTCTCAATTATTTATCATTCATAGTGCCTGCATTATCTCAATAAGTTCGGTCTTACTACTGATCTTATCTTTTCAGCCCAAGTAACGGAAATTTCAAAATAGTAACAGAAATTTCTTTTCTTTTCAGTCACGTTTACACAACAATGGGTAAAAGTAGAGCTGAAATTCAGCGTGCATGTCGAGAAAGATTAAAGCAGAAGAATAAAGAAGAGTACCTAAGACGTGAAAGAGAAAGAAAAAACAGAAGTTATGTCCCTTCCTCCGAGTTATCTGAAAATGATCGTAATCGAAGAAATCGGAAAAATAAAGAACGTCTAAGGCGATTCTATCAAAGAAAGAAAGAGCTCAGAACACGAATACAGAGAGAACAAGAAACCAGTGGGTATGAAAGTGCCGAACCTCAATCAGGAACATCAGATGAAAGGGGAAGGCTGCCCATTAGGTTTAATTTTCAGAATAGTGGAAAGAGAAAAGGTGCACTAAAACGTTGGAAGAGAGACATATCTGAAGCACACTCCCGCATCCGTCTTTTAGAGCAGGAACGAGATAAATCATTGACAAAAGTGAAGACAGCACAAAGGTCGTATCAAAGATTAAGAGCTAAACTGGTTAAAGATAAAGAGCAGATACTAGCATCTAAAGAGCAGGAACTGACACCTAGAAAACGAACTGAACACATAATGGAAAAGGCCAAACTAAGTGAGCAACAGAAAAATCAAATCAGGATGCCATTACTAGTTGGTAATGCCTTGGCAGCTGAAATTTCAGAAACGAGAAAGAGCACTCGAAAAGGTCATAAAATAGCTATACATAGAGTCGTTTCTGGTCGGATTTTAAAGAAGTACATATGTTTAAGATCAGTATCAGCAAGAACAGGCCTGTGTCGTCACGTACTTGGCAAAACAAGCTCAAAAGAGCATCAGGTGAAACCAAGGCAAAGGCAGAGCAAAGTTGAAAAGAACAGATAAAATTGAAACTTTCCTCAAACGTGAAGATAACAGCAGAACCATGCCGGGGAAAACGATGCTAAACGTATCACAAAAGGCCATAATGTGCAGTCCCATGTCCTAATAGATTACTTAGACAATCTTCACAAAAAGTTTCTGTCAGAAAACCCTGATCTGAAGATATCACGCGCAACATTCTGTCGATGCCGCCCAGCATATATACTGAAAGCGTCTTTTACTAGTCGTCTGCCTTGCTTATGTACAAAACACCAGAATGCTGCGCTTACAATTAAAGCACTTCGTAAAGCAGGAATAGAAGTAAATTCAAACCCGGCAAAGGCCGTAATAGAGAAGATAGACAAAGCGAAGTTACAATCAGATTTAACTGATGAGATTCCAGTCAGTCAATGGACAATAGAAGAAATAGAAGAGAAGGGAAAGAAAAAACATATTACACGCATAGTAGAAAAATCTTTGGTGAAAGAGCAGTTCATAGAACATGTGCAAAACCAGATGATAGACTTCGAAAGCCACGTCGACAGAATGAAGAAGCAATATGAACAGATAAGACATAAAGCAAAATTTGCCTACACACCACATGATCCTGCAGCTCGATTTCGCTGAAAATTATTCTTGTCGTTCTTTAGAGGAAGTACAGAGCGCGTACTTCAACCAAACTTCAGTTACCCTTCACCCAATTGTAGTTTACTACAAAGATGACACTGCAGAACTAACACATGTCTTACATTATTGTGTCTGATGAAATGTCACACAAAGCATCGACTGTAATGACTTTTATTGATGATATAATCCCCGAACTCAAGAAATTAGATCCATTACTGAATACCATACATTACTGGAGTGATTCGCCATCAAGTCAATATAGAAATAAATATATATTTAACTTGATTGCAAATCATCATGAAATGTATGACATTCACGCAGTATGGAACAATTTCGAGAGTGGTCATGGCAAGGGTCCATATGACGGGCTAGGAGGAAGCTGTAAACGCCTAGCCGATGAGGCCATTAGATGTGGTAAATACGTTATTCAGGATGCCAAAAGTTTCTTTAAGTGGGCTCAGGTCTCAAATATGAAAAATGTCTGCTTTCGATTTGTTTCTGGAAGTAAATGTTCGGAAAAAGAACAGACTGTCAGTAAAATGCCAGTGAAAGCTGTAAATGGTACAATGAAACTTCATGCCGTTGTGGGATTGGGTCACGGAAAAATACTTATCAGAGATGTCAGTTGTTATTGTAATATGTGTTTAGAAGGAAAGCCCTGCGATACATGGACCCTTACCATGACCAGACAAAAGAATATGCCATCCCACCAAGTGTGTAAATCTGTGGTAAACGGAGTAAGTGATTCTGATAATTGCAATGGAACTGGACAAGAGTTAGCAAGCAGTGACCATGAAATAGGAAATTTCGTTGCTGCAGTTTATGATGGGAAGTGGTATTTGGGTAGGATTATAGACGAAGATGAAACTGAATATGAGATAGATTTTATAGAGTCCAAAAAGGGGTTATTTCAGTGGCCAAGAAAAAAAGATACAATCTGGTAAAGCAAATAGACGTACTCTGCAAAGTAGATACTCCTGTAGCAACAGGAAAGTCAGAGAGAATGTATAAACTAGACAATCAAACCCTAGAAAAATTGCAGAAACTGTATAAAGGTGACTGAGTTTTGTTTTACTTTCGGTGTGGATGGCAATACGAACAGTCGTTTCTTAGCTAGTTTATGCATTACATAGTTGTTGTTCTATTGACTTTTCCTAGTTTTCATTGCTAAAAAAAGGTAAGAGAAAAGTCCTGGGAGTGCCACAATCACAAACCGCAGCCCTTCCCAGACCCAAAGAGGAAGAGGAAACCGACAAATCCAAACAAGCACAAATCGAACAAACGTACGAAAAGCACCAAGACTAGCTCTCTCTTCCCCAAGCGAGGTAATCGCAAAACTAAAAGGACTGAAAAACACAAGAACAAAATGACACATGGAAAAACATACAACAAATCGCCTCGTAGAATAAACCACAAAGCAACAAAGAATAAGACTAACACCTGGACATACAACAATTCGCCTCGTAGAATAAACCACAAAGCACCAAAGAGTAAGACTAACATTTAAAAAAGCGTATACATTTCGCATATGAAAACGGTTTGTGTTAGGATGATGTTACTTCCTTACGGAATATTAATAGTTTTATAAATTTCCGTTACCGCTAAATTTCCTTTCTTTGCACTGTGTGTCATATATATTTAAACCAAAAGAATACAATTTGCAGCATACGTTTGTAAGTCTGCCTTTACCAGACTTTTGCATCACATTTTATGAACTAGAGGAAGAAAAATTGAGTTTTTGCACGGTAAACCATGCAGTTATGACTAAAATGTACATTTTTAAACTTACAATGGCATGGCAACTTGCTTTTGTAAATATGTTTGAAGATTTTCTGTTTGTTTTTATGCAAAATACAGTTATAAATCAGAACTACTTTATTTTTAGTATCCTGTCTGAATATTGAATTTGTGTGTATTATTCAAAATTTCCGTTACCGGTCTGGTGGATTCTTTGTATTGCAACTGACAGTGAGATTTCCAACTGACATGTCGAAAGTGTTGGTTTTTTTCTCATTAGCGAATAACGTTATCTAATTTTCAGTTACCCAATTCACTCAAATATGGTCCAGAAAAGTATAGCTATATTTGAAACTTTTTTGTACTGCATAAAACAGCTGTCATAATTTTTTACTCAAAATAGTTCAGATTTGAATATAAAAATGGGAGAATCTTATTAGTTTGAGCACGAAATTACACACTGTTTTGTTCAGAGCAATCATTGAGACTATAAAATCAGATTTTTTTTTTCACACAGGACCAAAACCTTTTCAGTTTTGCTTTAGTTTTTAATAGATGGTCGTGTAACGGAGATTTTAAAAGGTGATTATGTTACATTCCACCCTTCTTCATAAAACTTATCATTTCTAAGAAAGCACACATATTATGCATCAGAAAAAAGTAGATTTGATATCTAGATACATGTGCTTGTGATGTTCAGTAACTTCTAAGTGTTAAGTCGGAGATAAAATGTTCCAAAATATTTTTGGCTAGTGGATTTAATAATTGAGAATCAGATGATAGCGTTCTAAAGGAAATATTTACTCTTGAGAATTATTCATTATATATCCCGCAGAAATTACTCAAAATAGCTTCAGATATGTAATATATTTAGGTTCATCAACAGTCGTTTTAAATTACGGGAAATAATTCCCTAGGGCGTTGCAAGTCCAATAAAAACCGAGTGCGTTAGCATGAGGTTTATCACGACATGCAACGCCCGTGGGAATTATTTCCCGTATTTCGAAACCACTGCCGATTAAATTATTTATTACATAGCTTTTAAAATGACTTTTTGTCTCTTCTGATGCATTTCGATGACGTCATCTATTGCCATGAAGTGACGTCATTTACGACTTTTGCACGATGTGATAATGTTCCACTGAGAAATATTTCTCAGTAGGAAATATTTCGCGCCATGCATAATGTATTATTGATGTAATTCCGTAAGGCTAGGCCTCGGTTCCAGACGGCTAACCACTGCCAAATTCAAAACAAAACAAGAGCTGTCATCATACAGTATAGCTCGTCTGGAAAGGTATCTTTGACCTTGAGATATTGGACAAGAGTGGGAGTATTGCTGAATAAAGTCTACTGGAATCATATCTATAACATCACACCAAATATAAATTTTGGGAAAGGGTGGGAATGAATCATGACATCACACCAAATATAAGTCATGGGCAAGGATGGGAATATTGCTGAATAAAATCTTTGGAATCATACAGGTCATCACACCAATAATAAATCAAATCTAGCATATGGTTTGAAAAGTATGAGCTGTTAATAATTTTAACCTGTAGACCACTATATATAGATCAAATACTTTAACACAAACATTTCACACAGAATTGCTAACTGTGACCCTGACCGTGAGCTCTGCAAGCCTCAGCGGCACAGCTGGATGCGTATTCGACTGGCAATAAGGAGGTTGCCAGTTCAACCCCTGCTAGGTTGGTAACATTATTTCGTGGAGATTGATCATGAATTGATTTCTACGACCATTCTCTCCTGCACTGGCTGAAAGGCAGTTATCAGTTTCTGGCGACGGAATGTGCACAATACTGGTAAACCGCACAGAGGACTTAGCCCGCCAGTAAATGTGTGGTTAGGTAAACTGACGCAAATGGATGGACTGGGCCGTAAAACCTCAACACAATTTGAACATGAGGCCAAGGGAATTGGTTTGAAATTTAAAGTCCCAGTCAACACTATTAAGGTCATATCGAGCTAGTCAGTTGACCTAAAAACACTTTTCCTGGGCAGGCTTACACATATGTGGTTAACCAATATAATACATTCGTTCGCAAGAAACTGACAACTGCCCTTCTTGAATCAGCAGAAGGGAGAGAATGACCATAGAAAATATGTCATGATCAATCACTATGAAAGAATGTTGCCGACCAGACAGGTATCGAACCCGCGACTTCCTGATCACTAGTCATACCACACTGGACTGAGCTACCGTGGCCGGCATATCCAAGCATACCAAATATGAACTAAATCCATCATATAACCTTTATGTACATATCCAGCCTATATTCTTATATATATTCTTTGCTGTAAGTTTCGAATCATTATATTGAAAACTGTAGTAGAAATTGACAGGAACCCTACCTACTATGCCATGTGTTCAAGACAAATTTTCTAACTAAACCAAGGGTACCGAACTCTACCAATAGTTAATTGATGTGTTCTGTGACCTTAATACATATGTTCAGTCTATAGCCTTACCATGGTTCAAGTTTCAAACCATTGCCTTGAAAGCTAGGAGTTGCGGAAACATAACCCCTCCTATGCCATGTGTATAAGGTGATACGTCTTAGTACATCAAAGGGTATGTAAATCAAGCAATATAAATTTGATCAGAATTCTGACCTTTATGCACATACCCAGACTGTGTTCTTACTTTGTTGCATGTTTCAAAAATCACACCTTGAAAGGACAAGCTGCAGAGACTCGAACCCTACTATGCTATTTGTATAAGACAAATTTTCAAAGTAAATCAAGGGTATGTAACTCTACCAAGAATACTTCGATCAGAGTTTTGTGACCTTTATGCACATGCTCAGTCTATATCCTTACTATGATGATACTTTCAAACCATTATCTTCAGAACTGTAGGAGGAGTTGCGGAGGCATGATCACTGTCATGTTTATGGCATTATTTTTCAGTAAACCAAGGGTATATAACTCTACCAGTAATAATTCGATCAGAGTTTTCTGACCTTTATACACATGTTCAGTCTATATCCGAATTATGGTGAAAGTTTCAAACCATTATCTTGAAAACTGTAGGAGCTGGGGAGAAACAAACCCTACTATGCCATGTAAATAAGAAAGCACTTCTAAGTGAATCAAGGACATGTAACTCTACAAATAATATATCGATCAAGAGTTCTGTGACCTTTATGCACATGCTCAGTTTCTATCCTTACTACAGTGCAAGTTTCAAACTATTACCTTGAAAATTTTAGGAGAAGTTGCCGAGACATGAACAGTACTATAAAGTGTTCCAGACAGACACATGCACGGACGCACAATTTACAGAGTTATCGCTGTGGCGACAAAATCAAGTCATTTTTTTTTCCATTTAAACGACATCATAAAGTCCATAGTTGTGGTGGAAAATAAGAATGTTGACATATTTAAAGTAGATATGTGCTTTACTTACGTGAATAAACGATTTAAATAAACGTATATAGTTATTATATCGACTTTAAACAAAGGTCGAAAACAGCTAAAGAAAGACTCGATGTTGTCTAAAACAACAGAAAGCCTATACAACTTAAGTGTACGTCTCAATCTTCGGCTATTTTTTTATGCCCATTTATGTTGACCGTCCTATTGTAGTACAATTGCCATTTCCATTAAATAGAAAACACGAGTAAAACACACATCAAATTTACTTTTTCAAGGAGACATTCTGTGATAATTTGGCATCAATCCGACTTCATATATGTAATTATTCTAATAACAACTCAACAACTGTAGGCCCATATACGCTTCCATACATAACTGATATCTAAATATTGAGATATTTTCTGCTTTTATGTCGACTTAAAATGTATGACATGATGCTATATCGACTTCCGGTGACAATGGTTATCGCGACTGCAAGTCGTAATACTGTCCAGAAGTGTCATCCATAACGTCAGCATCATGAAACACTTTTACAACTATTTGTCGTCATTATAATGATTATCTCGACTTCCGGTCATGTTATGTAGTAAGATTTGTTGAGAAGATAATGATAGTCAGATAGTTGCTATGCCGGCCGAGATAGTTAAACTCGGGACGATGTGACGTATTAAGTTTAGGGCTTAATATAGTGTTTGATGGCATATATATATAAATTATGGTGGCATATAACTGACATCTAAATATTGAGATACTAAGTCGACTCATTCTGCTTTTATGTCGACTTAAAATGCATGACCTTATGGTGGCATATAAGTAGTTGCGGTCATGGTACCAAAGCCGTATAACTGACATCTAAATACTGAGATACTAAGTCGACTTCTTCTGCTTTTATGTCGACTTACAATCTATGACTTGATGCTAGTCAGATAGCGACTATGCCGGTAGAGATACTTAAATTCGGGACGATGTGACGTATGAAGTTTAGGGTTTAATATAGAGTTTTGTGGCATATAGATATCATAAAATCATCGTTTCTCGTAAACAACTCTGCGATTGCAGTAAGACTGGCGCTGCCTGTGTGACTTTTGGTCTAAAAATAAACTTTCACGATTACGAAAACGTATCTCAACGCTAACTGGCAAATCATGACATGTAAAAGAACCGGAAGTCGAGATAATAAAAGATAATAGAAAATAAGTCGTCATACAATGTTAACACGCGTTGTTTTCTTGAAGGCAGCTTAGAGCAATATTACGATCTGCAGACGTGATAACCATTATCAACGGAAATCAATATAGCATCAAGTCATACATTATAAGTCGACATAAAAGCAGATGAAGTCGACTTAGTATCTCAATATTTAGATGTCAGTTATATGCCACCATAATAAATAATTATCGTTTCTTGTAAACAACTCTGCGATTGCAATAAGACTGGCGCTGCCTGTGTGATTTTGGTCTAAAAATAAACTTTCACGACTACGAAAACGTATTTCAACGTTAACTGGCAAATCATGACATGTAAAAGAACCGGAAGTCGAGATAATAAAAAATAATAGAAAATAAGTCGTCATACAATGTTAACACGCTTTGTTTTCTTGAAGGCAGCTTAGAGCAATATTACGACCTGCAGACGCGATAACCATTATCAACGGAAATCGATATAGCATCAAGTCATACATTGTAAGTCGACTTAGTATTTAGATGTCAATTATATGCCACCATACAAATATGAGGTAGCGGACAGATTCACTGGTACACGAATTGGTACGGTTAAAATCCCTCATGTAACTGTGGCTGACAACATGTGTTTTGTAACAGAGAAGAGGAGTGAACTTCAACCCATGCCTGGCCTCAGCTGAATTACAGGCAAATAGGGAACATTTTACTATCCACCCAGTCAAGACTTCATCCCAGCTAGCATTCTACGTAAATCTACATCGGGCCGTCATCGGGCCGTCAGCTACCCTGACGGCCCGATGACGGCCCGATAAAGATTTACGTAGAATGCTGACTGGGATTAAATCATATAACACAAACCAAGAGCCATCTGTCAAATTGTATGGGAAAAATATACAGTCAGAAGATCCAATAGTGATTCTAGGTATCCATAGAAACTCCAAATGCACTCCAAATATTGAGGAAAAATCGGTTTCGGGCGCAGGACTGCATACTCATTGCTGGGCGCTGGGTTTCATGGGAAATCTGCCCAGTCAGCATTCTACGTAAATCTATATCGGGCCGTCATCGGCCCGTCAGGGTAGCTGACGGGCCGATGACGGCCCGATGTAGATTTACGTAGAATGCTAGCTGGGTGAACTGAAACAATTATTGAAAGCAGATATGTGGAGAAAGTATGTCATTCCAAGATTGATATATGGGCTTGAAGTACACGCACTTAGGAAAAAAGATATACAACAGCTGGAGACCTTCCAGAAAAGATGTCTGAAACAACTTCAGTCTCTACCAAAGAGATCATTAGATATTGCTGCATTGGCCTTGTTTGGAATGCTTCTCGTGAATGTCTGTATTGAGAAGAATATACGGCTTGTTAGACTGACCTTCAGAACGGATTTAGAGAACAGTGTGTACAGAAAAGATTGAAATACTCAATGTGGCGGGGTGATACTACTCATTTATAGAGACATCTCTAACAGGCCAATCATGAAATTGGATAGTAACACTGAATCAGTTTGGGTAATAATATATTCGTGAACGATCATGGGTTAGAACAGCTGACGAATTTTCCAACTCGGGAAGAGAATACTATAGATTTGATTAAGTTCGTTCCCTGGGCAGGTTCAAGAGGTACACTATCCAAGATAGCATGCTAACGTTGGGCCAACGTTGAATAATGGTTGTCCATTTCGTTAGCCCAACGTAGACATTCAACGTGGGCCCAACGTAAGTCTGCTCGTTGGGCCATCGTTGGGCCAACGTGTAGGCATTACGTTGGGGGGCCAACGCATGCCAATGTTAATTACAACGTTGGGATAATGTTGGGCCAACGTTAGCCCTGCACAATTTTAAAACTGGGCAAACATAGAAATTATTTATGATGCCAATCAATTTTTTGCCAGTGAAAAAGAGCTGTTTCGACAGCAAATCAACATGTGAGAATAATTATATTAAATATTCGTTTCTAATTAAAGCAGGAATAATGAATTAAAAAAAATAAAAGGTAAGAGAAAAGTCCAAGGAGTGCCACAATCACAAACCGCAGCCCTTCCCAGACCCCAAGAGGAAGAGGAAACCGACAAATCCAAACAAGCACAAATAGAACAAACGTACGAAAAGCACTAAGATTAGCTCTCTCTTCCCCAAGCGAGGTAATCGCAATACTAAAAGGACTGAAAAACACAAGAACAAAATGACACACGGAAAGACATACAACAAATCGCCTCGTAGAATAAACCACCTTTTGGCAACAGTTTTGTCTCTTTAGCAGAATCAGTAATGACGTTGGCCCTACGTTGGTCCAACATTATACAAAGGAGTACATGATTTGCATATTTTGGTAACGTTGGGCCAACGTTGGGCCAACCTTACACCACATATCAAAGCTATTTATTTCCAGTACTTTGCATAACGTTGGCCCATTATTGTGCCAACTTTGACATTATTTCACTTTAAAATGATTTCATTAGATTTATATCATGGCTGGCCCAACATTTGGCCAGCACTGGACAACCAGCGGATAACCATCAGTCAACGATACAATCCAATGCCAACTTTGGAGCAATGTTGTCATGCTATCTGGGATCCTGATAAACTCACTGATCATGACACTGTTGCAGGAACTGTAAAGGTCTTTATCCATGGAAGAAACGGCATAAGGTTTATTTGTATCTGAAGGTGACTGACTCTATGAGCCGAGATTCTTCAAACTTTGCAAAGGATAAATATTTCAATAGTCATTCTGGTTCAGGAAAACTTCAATTTGATAACTTCCTTCATACAGGAGGCTGTAGATAAGTACGTTCCCTCCAAGACAAGTAGATTGGTAGCTTCCGTCCCTTGGATTACATCTGAGATTAGAAGGAAGATCTGAAAAAGGAATTAAACTCATGCAAAAGTAAAAAAAAAGAGTAAAAGTAGTAAACTCAGATCTAAATTTCAGGATATATATCAGCATGATTTGTATGTTAAAAAATTGGTTGGTGACATTAAATTTAACACAAAAGATTTCTGTCGATATACCAACAGTCAGAGGAAAGATAATCAGGGTATCCCTCCTCTCAAGAGGACAAATGGTAGTGGTTGGTAATCCCGGTGTTAGTCTTACTCTTCGTTGCTTAGTGGTTTATTCTACGAGGCGATTTGTTCTATGTCTTACCTTGTGCTCTTGCTCTTGTGTTTTTCAGTTCTTTTAGCATTGCGATTACATCGCTTGGGCAGGAGAGAGCTAATCTTAGTGCTTTTCGTACGTTTGATCGATTTGTGCTTGTTTGGTTTTGTCGGTTTTCTCTTCCTCTTGGTGTCTGGGAAGGGCTGCAGTTTGTGATTGTGGCGCTTCCTGGGCTTACGTTTTTTTGGCTGTCTGAAACTGAGCAGGCTGGGGACTTAAAAGTAGTTAAGCAGAGTCAGCTCCGCCTATTAGCGACCTTCACGTTTCAAATGAAGGTGTCATACAAATGATGAAAGGCTTTGGGACCCTAAAGTTCTTGCGGTAGAACTTGGTCCTGTGTTTGCTCAATTGTTCCAATAATATCTTGATAAAGGACCGACCATTCGATTTTCTTGGTGGCGGTGTGGTGTGTGTATGTGGGGGAGGGGGATGGAGGTGGGGGGGAAAAGCTTTTTTTGTTGTTGTTGTTTTGTTGTTGTTTTTCTTCGATCGTGTTTGTTTTTGTTGTTTGTTTTTGTTTGGTTTTTTTTTTGTTTGTTTTTTTTTTGTTTGTTTTTTTCACTGACTAAGGAAAAACTATTTTTTCTTTCTTTTTTTTAACAAAATCATAGACATTATTTTTTTTCGAAGTTCAAACAACTATTAGATCAAACGAGCAGGCTTTCAAGCCCTGTTTGGCACAAAACAAATCAAACAAACAAGAAAGAAAGAAACTAGGTCTTATTCTATTAAAACAATAAACACTAATCATCGTTATTTTCAAGAGATACAATTAGGTGTAACTTAAGAAATTACTAGCAGTAACTGACCCAGAAACACCATAACTGCACAGAAGCGAGTAAGAGATGCTTTCAAATATATGTGGTTATTGAGGTACAGCCCACCTGAGGCCCCACAGAGACCAAAGAAAACAAAGGTAAGGAATTAGCCATGAATACTCGTCTTTGTTTATTATAGTGATTAATTTGATTTTTATGTTTTCGCTTTGATGCATTGACAGATTTGGGGGCCTTTATGCAAATCGAATTTTTATCTCTTTCTGTCGGTGTTAGTCCCGGTGTTAGTCTTACTCTTTGTTGCTTTATGGTTTATTCTACGAGGCGATTTGTTTTATGTCTTACCTTGTGTTATTTTGTTCTTGTGTTTTTTCAGTCCTTTTAGCATTGCGATTACCTCGCTTGGGGAAGAGAGAGCTAATCTTAGTGCTTTTCGTACGTTTGTTCGATTTGTGCTTGTTTGGTTTTGTCTGTTTCCTCTTCCTCTTGGTGTCTGGGAAGAGATGCGGTTTGTGATTGTGGCCCTGCCTGGACTTTTCTCTTACCTTTTTTTTTTTTTTTTTTTTTTTTTTTTTTTTTTTGAATCCCTCAAAGACTTTGGGACATGATGAACTTCATCGTAGAGTCCTCAAAGACTTCCTTAGTGTACAGATTTAGAAAAATTGTAGGTAAATCTAACTTTTCGGAGCAATTCAGAAAACTTATTAACCGTTATAAAAGAATTGGCTATATATTATGCGGCAGACTGCATACCTAGTTGTCAACCCAATCATTGTTGATGGCTATGCTTCACTCTTTAATTGCACGACGGCGGTTCGGGCCTCAGACTCAATGACGGCCTCTTCGTAAAACCAGTGGGTTGGGGCTTGACGATATGTCTTTGGCTTGGCCTGCCCTGGTTCAACCATTGGTTTTCATTTACTCTGACATACAGTAGAATTAGCCATGAGTACTCGTCTTTATTTATCATTGTGATTAATTTGATTTTTATGTTTTCGCTTTGATGCATTCACTGAGTTGGGAATCTATATGCGAACCGAATTTTTATGTATTTCTGTATCAAGAGTAGCATCGGGACACAGGGTGAAGATGGCTACCCATAAAAGTGTTTTAAACTTGTGTTATTTTTGTTCTTGTGTTTTTCAGAGCTAATCTTAGTGCTTTTCATACCTTTATTCAATTTGTGTTTGTTTGGTCTTGTCGGTTTCTTCTTCCTCTTGGTGTCTGGGAAGGGCTGTGGTCTGTGATTGTGGCACTCCCTGGACTTTTCTCTTACCTTTTTTTTTTATTCTACTGACCGTTCTAAGGCGGTGGTCCCGGTGTTAGTCTTACTCTTTGTTGCTTTGTGGTTTATTCTGCGAGGCGATTTGTTTTATGTCTAATATTGTGTTATTTTGTTCTTGTGTTTTTCAGTCCCTTTAGCATTGCGATCACCTCACCTGGGAAAGAGAGAACTAAACTTATTGCTTTTCGTACGTTTGTTTGATTTGCGCTTGTTTGGTTTTGTTTGTTTGGACTCTTCCTCTTGGTGTCTGGGAAGGGCTGCGGTTTTCTCTTACCTTTTTTGTGATTGTGACAATTCCTTTTGGGGAAAAAAAATAGTAGAGCTAGTATACCTTTTATAACCTCAACCCATAAATAGGCGCAGTAGGAATCAACATCCAATGGCATTTCAAGCGTCATATGTTAGAACTGACATTTAAAAGTACAGTTTCTTCCCAGACACCATTAGGGATTGGAATGCCCTCTGTATCTACTTTGTATAATATCCTCTGCTGAAAGTTCTGAGGACTCTGCCGTTAGATTCACATCACTTGTGAGATCTAGAGACTAGTCTTTGCAATCGTTGGCCCTGGTGAATGAATATCTTTTCACGTGTCACCAGTAAAATAATCTGATTCTGCTAAACTACTTTGGATCAGTTTCACAGGTTGACTTGATATATTCAATGTCATTATCAATATATGTTTTAAATATATTTTAACTTAAAATGACCATGACCGCAACTACTTAAAGGAAAGTATAATTTTGTATAAAAGACATTTATGTACACTATAAGATCTATAAAATACAGATTAATCGACCCCCTCCCCCACCGGTAAATACCGGCAAATACTGGAAAATACTGGCTAATACTGGTCGATTGAATTGATCACCCTGGAATTTATACAATAACCTACACTCAACATTCATGGGGGTAATTTCAATTTATTTATGCTTGTCAATTGATAAATATTTATACAAGTTTAACACAAGTATCAACTTATTAAATTGCTTAACTGAAACTATTAGATACATGTACATGTAAATACCAGCAATACTGGAAAATACTGGCAAATATTAGTCAACTGAATTTATACAATAACCTACACTCATTATTCATAGGGGTAATTTCAATTATACTTGTCAGTTGATTAATATTTATACTAAAGTTTAACACAAGTATCAACTTTTTTAATAGCTTAAATTTAATAAACTATTAGATACATGTAAATATCAGCAAAAACTGGAAAGTACTGGCAAATACTAATCAACTGAATTGAGCACGCTGAAATTTATACAATTCATGTAACCTACAGTCAACATGACATGATTTTTTTTATTGGTGGGGCGGGTTACGGCCCTTTCAAGAACATTTCACTTATATCGAGCCGATCGTTCATCAAAGGTGAGCGAAAACCGGGGAAAATAACACCTGACCATCCGTAAGCAGAACTTGGCTTTCCCACATGTGACCCGAGCAAGGCTTGATCCCGGTGGTCCCGGTGTTAGTCTTACTCTTTGTTGCTTTGTGGTTTATTCTACGAGGCGATTTGTTGTATGTCTTTCCGTGTGTCATTTTGTTCTTGTGTTTTTCAGCCCTTTTAGTATTGCGATTACCTCGCTTGGGGAAGAGAGAGCTAATCTTAGTGCTTTTCGTACGTTTGTTCGGTTTGTGCTTGTTTAGATTTGTCGGTTTCCTCTTCCTCTTGGGGTCTGGGAAGGGCTGCGGTTTGTGACTTTGGCACTACCTGGACTTTTCTATGATGGCATATTTCTGCCACGAGATAGCTAGGTAGCTATCACGATACTTTCAATAATTATCTTGATATTTCGAAATTTCCTGAAAAGATTATCTTAATAGTTTAAAGTTTCCTGGAAATATTATAACGAAAGTTTACAGTATTATCGCGATATTTTTTGCGTTAGTGCCCAGAGCTGCAATTTATTTTCTGTTATCTATAGATAGAACCGAAATCGGAATACCTTTGTTTATACTGTTGAAATTCACCGAGGGTATACCAGCGACTTTTAAGGTAAGAGTTTGTACTAGGTAATCGCCAATCGGTGCGTAGAAATCCCAGAATGTCATATCTGCTTGTGTTTATTTATAGCTACCTCGCTACCATGAAAAAATTATCGCGATAATTTTATCTAGATACTTATGTCAGTTCCGAGCAGTATCACGAAATTTTGCATTAAAATATTTTCTGGAAATTAAAAAAGATATCTAGATAATTCAAGTTATTGCGATAATGTTTTCAGGAAAACTTTTTATTTTCTGGAAAATTAAGAATATTATCGCGATAGCTATCTAGCTACCTCGTGGCAGAAATATGCCACCCTACTTTTCTTTTACCTTTTTTGAATTTCCCCACATGTGACCCGAGCAAGGCTTGAACCACACTGGTGAGAAACCTAATGGATTAAGAGTCAACTCTCCTATCCACTAGGCTATGGAGGCCCGCTTCAATTGCACTTGTCAATTGACTTAATATTTAAGAGAGAGCTAATCTTAGTGCATTTTCGTACGTTTGTTCGGTTTGTGCTTGTTTAGATTTGTCGGTTTCCTCTTCCTCTTGGGGTCTGGGAAGGGCTGCGGTTTGTGATTGTGGCACTTCCTGGACTTTTCTCTTACCTTTTTTATACTTAAAAAAGGTAAGAGAAAAGTCCAGGGAGTGCCACAACCACAAGCCGCAGCCCTTCCCAGACATCAAGAGGAAGAGGAAACCGACAAATCCAAACAAAAAGGTAAGAGAAAAGTCCAGGGAGTGCCACAATCACAAAAAAAAAGGTAAGAGAAAAGTCCAGGGAGTCCTCTGAACCCTCTATCTGCTGAGCCTGAGTTTTAACATATGGATGCCAAATGGGAGCAGCATACTCTAATTGTGGGCGAATCAAAGTTTTGTATGCTGCAGCCTTTGTTTCCCTAGGTGCAAAAGTCAAATTACGCCGAAGAAATCCAAGAGTCCTAGTTGCTTTCGAAGTGATTTCAGAAATATGCTGACCCCAGTCCAGGCTATCATTGATGGTGATACCAAGATATTTTGCGGACTGATCCTCCTCTGATAGTTGCTGGTGGAGTGAGTAATTAAACTGAATTTGTTTTCCCGGGAGATGCCGAGTCACTCTCATGGAGTGACATTTGGCAACATTAAATTTCATTTGCCAATCGGTCTCCCATCGTGCTAGGCTATTCAAGTCTTCTTGCGGGATTTCACAATCTTTGGGGCTGTTTATATTTCTATAAAGGACACAATCATCAGCAAAGAGTCGGACAGAAGACCTGATATTGTCTAGTAAAAAAACCCACAAAGCAACAAAGAGTAAGACTAACACCGGGACCACCGCCTTAGAACGGTCGGTAGAGCAAACCACCGGGGGGGGGGGGGGGGGGGGGAGAGCGGGGTTAAAGCACTTTTACAGCTAGCTAACCCTGGGTCCCGATGCTACTCTTAATACAGAAATACATAAAAATTCGGTTCGCATAAAGGCTCCCAACTCAGTCAATGCTTCAAAGCGAAAACATAAAAATCAAATTAATCACTATAATAAACAAAGACGAGTACTCATGGCTAATTCTACTGTATGCCAGAGTAGATGAAAACCAATAGTTGAACCACGGCGGGCCAAGCCAAAGACATATCGTCAAGCCCCAACCCACTGATTAAAGTTTTAACCAGGCCGTCTTTGAGTCTGAGGCCCGAACCGCCGTCGTGCAATTAAAGAGTGAAGCATATCCATCAACAATGATTGGGTTGACAACTAGGCATGCAGTCTGCCGCATAATATCCAGGCTATAGCCAATTCTTTTATAACGGTTAATAAGTTTTCTGAATTGCTCCGAAAAGTTAGATTTACCTACAATTTTTCTAAATCAGAACACTAAGTCACCGTAAAACTCGGGTTCCGACACACCTTGTTGCAGAAGTGTTTTCAGACTGACGCTATATTTTTCTAACAAGGCACTGTGTCTGCGATAAAATTTCGAAAATGCCTTACGATGTTTAAAATAACGATAGCCCTGCCTAAGGAGTTTGGCAGTAATGGCTTTATTACGGTAGTTAAAGTCATTAAGATTTGAAGAAGCTCTGGCGAATCTTATAAGTTGAGATATGTATACCCCATATGAGGTACGCCGGGTGACATTGCCATCCAGAAAAGGGAAATTGACTACATCAAAATCAAAATCGTCCCGTTTATCATAAATTTTGGTGGAAACTGTACCATTAGATATACAAAGATTCAAATCCAAAAAAGGTGCCCCGGTATCGGAAGAATTTGCTCTATTAAATTGGAGTTCTGTAGGGTATATCCGGTCCACCATTTGGTCAAAGTAAATATTGTCAATATTTAATAAATCGTCAAGGTATCTTGAAGTTGAATTGAAAGCCTCAATAATGTCAGCCTGATTTTCACGTGAGAGAGACTTCTGAAAAATCTCTCTCATAACAAAAAAGAAACAAATCTGCAACAAGAGGAGCACAATTAGTTCCCATCGGAATGCCAATAGTTTGTCTATAAAGTTTAGTTCCAAATCTAATAAAAATGTTATCCAAAAGATAAACAAGGGTATCACAGACTTTTTGACACGACCATAAATTGTGATTATTATACACACAGAAGTGGAAAAAGCACATTCTTCGTTGCAAGCCAAATATTGGGTATTCTCCCGAATAAACGTTCGGTTAATTAAATCAATAAGTTTATCTTTTATAAGATGATGAGTTAATGTAGTATACAGAGAAGAAAAATCATATGTAGACAATTTAGAAGCCTGAAAGTTTTTAGATTTAAACTTATTGAGAACATCATTAGAATTTTTAATTGACCAAAATAGTTAATTCCGTCCCTTTCGTAAACAGTATCATAGTATCTAATCCAATGTTTTTTAACAGCAGTAAGGCATGAAGTTAGCAGTTTGGACAAAACAGTAGTCGTACAAGATCTAGAATTAGCAATGAAACGTACTTTATAAGGTCGTTTATGAAGTTTCGGTAACCAATATAACGTAGGAAGTCTGTCTTGCTTTTCTTCAATACTCACTGCAAACTTAAGGCGTTCTAAGGCGGTGGTCCCGGTGTTAGTCTTACTCCTTGTTGCTTTGTGGTTTATTCTACGAGGCGATTTGTTGTATGTCTTTCCGTGTGTCATTTTGTTCTTGTGTTTTTCAGTCCTTTTAGTATTGCGATTACCTCGCTTGGGGAAGAGAGAGCTAATCTTAGTGCTTTTCGTACGTTTATTCGGTTTGTGCTTGTTTAGATTTGTCGGTTTCCTCTTCGTCTTGGGGTCTAGGAAGGGCTGCGGTTTGTGATTGTGGCACTCCCTGGACTTTTCTCTTACTTTTTTTAGCAGTAATATCGATAGAATGGGTATTGACAATAGATCTCTCGTCAGTAGAAATCCGTTCATATGTTTTGGTACTACCAAGTTCTTGTTTTAGAGTATTGATATAATAAAGTCGTTACACAACAACAACATTATTAGCAGCTTTATCAGCTAGCCAAAACATACTTCCTATGAAACTCTTGGATACCTTGTTTCAAATATCGAAAAGATAATTTAGGCTAAGGAGGGAGAAGATCAAAGTTATTAGAGTAAAATAACACACGTTCATCAATGATCTTAAAAATCTTTAATTTCCAATTATTTAAAGCATTAGACTCAAGATGCCCTCGTTTACACCAACGCGTACAATAATCATTTAAAGCACTGGCAATTGTTTCCCGACATTTATTGAAATCAATGTGGGCTGGGAATCTATATTTAGGTCCTTTTGAAATAACTGAACGGATTCGTGAATCAGTTCTTCAAGATACCAGTGACAATATGACCCGCTGGTTGATAACAAAATTTAGAATCTTTACAATCTCAAGAATTAGGGGAACTAGTTTCAAGATCAAGATCAGAAACTAATTTATTGAAATTAAGTATAGTATTACGGATAGGTTTGTTATATTTATAATAAATAATAGGAGATTCCGTGTTTTCGAAATATGAAGGTATAGCTGATATAACATTATTATCTCGAAATATGCTAGGTAAATCTATGAATTCAATACCTTTATCAATGAATGGAATTTTGATGAAGTGTAACGTGCAATGGGTTCAAGACTATGTATAATGTATTTACACAATATAATAGTATAATATATAATTTTTCTTTGGGCTACTTTGCCAATTGATTAGTTACCAATGATTGACAATAATTATAATGGTAAAACAATCAAAGTGGAATCAACTTGAAAATAGTAAATTAAACTAAATAAAGTTGGGGCTATTAAATTAGAGCGTCAGCTACCTCTGACTTATTCAAGACGCTCAGCCTTCAGTTCGAGCTGCTAAGTTCGAACTACTAAGTTCCAGCTGATGTTCCAGCTGTTAAGTTCCAGCTGATGAGTTCCAGCTGTTGTGTTCCAGCCTATAAGATAACTGTCAGCGACCCGAACGCTAATGGTAGGCTACTCCAGTCTCTCTCTTGAAAGCAAAGCTTATAAGAGAACACGAGAAGGGAGTTGCTACGATCTTGGCTCAAAGTCCCTGGACAGTCAAGCTAATAGGTTTCCTCTTACTTCTCCAATTATTCTTTATTCACGATGTGAACGCTCTGACGATAATCAGACAACTAATTTCTTGACCTGTGAATGCTGCTTTTATAGCTGTTAACAGAGCGTCTCCTAGCGTCCAATAGGGCGCCCCCTATTAAACTCACGACTACTCCCGAACTCATACGGAGACTTACGGAGATAAGGTAATAATGATATATGAGCGTCTGCTTTGTTTTGATTATTTAATTAGCGTCTGATTGAGAACCTGTGATTACGATGTTTTGGCCTGACTTTCTTTCTACTAAATAAAAAGGGATCTTTGCAGAATTTGTGGCACATGCAAGCTGTTTATTGAGAGACGTAATATACTAACCGACTCTTCGGATTACCGATTTGTGATAAAATTTGACCTGATCGTAAATTGTAAACAATTGAGTGTGGGCGACTCTCACTAACTTATTACAGCTGCAACTGTACTTTACTATAGCCGCAAATGCGTCACATTACCCACGCCTCCGAAGGTATGCGTCCCGCATGACTCAAGAGATTTTTTTTTTTTTTTTTTTTTTTTTAACACAAATATCAAATATAAATGGAGATACCCAGGGTAATTCGCAATTACTAAGCAAAGCTCTCTCAAGGCACTATAAAGAAGGAAAGATGAGGTACAAATAATCAACATTTCAAATGAAACTTTACTTGAACTTGTAACACTTGTTACACAGATTAACTGTTTGAAATAAACCTCAATGATATCTCTTTACGTACTTAGTAAGTTCTCTCAGCTTACCAAGTTAGCTAAGGCCACTAATTCAACGTTTTTTTTTTTGTTTTTTTTTTTAATAAATGAACATTGTGTGGTTATAAAAACTGATTATCAGCCTTACTGACTCTTAACAGTTATGGACAGTTTTCCTTTTTCCATTCTGATATTTATGTTTTCCGGCTTTACCGTTTCGGACAAAAGGTAGTCTCCTAGATTTATATCCATTTCGCCAAGCTTTCCTTTGACTGGAGACACAAAAGTTGACGAAATGAGTTCTTCTTTATCAAGCTGCATTCTGAGCTTTTGTTTGGTTTTGACAGGTTCGTCAACATCCACTGAAAATTCAACTTCTAGCACTTGCTCTTTCTCATATGCTTTTGTAGCAGAGCTGCCTTCCTGTTCTTTACTGCTTTCTAATAACACGAAATTATCTTGTGCTCTTTCTTCCATAGTAGAGTCTTTCTCTTCCATGTCAGCAGATGTCACACATCTTTCAGCTGACGTTACTGTTGCGGAAACTTTACTTTCATTAGGTGCAGACACAGGAAGTGGGTTTGTTCTTTTTCTGTATATTCTTCCTGTAGTTATATCATTTACTTTACGCTCATCACCCTTTTCTTCATGCTGAATTTGGTCTTCAAACTGAATCTCAGGATCATTATCCCAGTCACTGTTCTCACTGCTTTCTGTATCAGATTCGTCGTTTTTTGGCTGAACATCTTTTGGCTCAATAGCACTAGTGTTAGATTTTTCATCCTGTCCTCCCGAATTATGTTGGCGCTTTTCATGCTGCTTTAAATAGGCCAACTTTTTGAATGTTACCCCACATGTTTTACAACTATATCTCACTGAGGCACACTGTAACACGTGTTCCGAAAACGCCTGGCGATTTGGTACTCCCTCCTTACAAACTGGGCACACTAATCCAGGTGTCTATGGCTTCCTCGGCGTAACTTTGATTGGAGGCATCTCTGATCTGAAAATACATGAAACATAATCATCTTACCATGCAGGTTTTCTCCTTATCCTCCTTGGTCTATTTACCTCTTCGGAGAGATAGTCATCTTCTTCGTATTCGTCATGTTCTTTTTGCGGTGCTTCTCTTTCTAAATCATACTGACCTACCTCTTCCTCTTCACCCAACAAAAACTGATGTTTTGCCTTTCGTATACGATCTACATGGATTACCTGAGTGCATCCATATCTTCCACAGTTAACTTCATACAATACGTCTGACAGTTTCTTACTTACTTTGAATGGCCCTCGCCAATATGATGTTAGTTTGGAAGAGCAGCCGCTCTTTCTGACAGGAAAAAATATATAGACAGAGTCCCCAGGTTCAAAAGCTTCATATGATAGTTTTCGGTCATGATACCGCTTTTGCCTATTCATGGACTTACCTGTCTGCTGTCTTACTACCTTATGAGCTGACTCTTACCTCTCTTGTAGTTCCCATACCCACTGACTGGCAGGGACGGATTTGACTGAAGAAGGCATTTCAAATGCAATATCTAATGGAGTCGATGTTTGTCGGCCTAACATTAATAAGTTTGGGGAGAGTCCGGTTGTCTCGTGTTCTGTAGCTCTGTACGCCATCGTGACATAAGGTAATAATTCGTCCCAGTCTGTATGATTCTCATTAACGAATGTACTGATCATTGAAGCTAGGGTGCGATTGAAACGTTCAACCATACCATCGGACTGTGGATGGTATGTTGTAGTGCGTGTTTTTATAATCTGTAATAGCCTACACATCTCACCAAATAGTTTACTCTCAAACTGTTTTCCCTGGTCCGAATGAATCTTATTTGGTATTCCAAACCTACTGATTACTTCATTCACTATCAATTTCGCCACCGTTTCCGCTTCCATATTTGACATGGCAAAGCATTCCGTCCACTTGGTGAAGTAGTCGCCAACGACAAGCACGTACTTGTTTCCCCTTTCTGTCACTGGAAACTCTCCTAATATGTCTACTGCTATACGTTCCATGGGATATCCACTCCGAACAATTTGCATTGGAGCAGATTTTGATGGTATGGGTCCCTTACGTTTACTGCATTTTTCACACCCAGCTATATATGACCTGACATCATTTTGTAGGCCTGGCCAGTAATACCTCTGTCTCACTTTACTGAGTGTTTTCTTAACTCCGAGGTGCCCTGATGCTTTGATGTCGTGACTGTATTCTAAGACCAGGCGCCTCTTTTTTAAGGGAACGATTGCTTGCCAGAGTATTATGTCTGTTCCAACCACTTCCCATTTTCTCACCAATATATCTTCTTCCAACTGTAGTCGTGGCCACTGATTCCATAGGGATTTTAAAAAGTAACTACCTTCTGCTATTTCTTTATATTCTGGTCTATGCTCTGCCTTGACCCATGTTTTCACCAGCGATATGTCACTATCTTCTTCCTGTAAACACTTTATATCTACTGTCCTATTATCATCATCCGGAGATGTAAGTCTGTTAATAGTTTCTTGATGGTCATCATCTTCGTCTGAGTCTTTCATACCACATTGATTACAAGGTATCCTACTCAGACCATCAGCGTTTTTATGTAGCCTTCCTGGTCTATGTTCTATCTTCATATCGTAAGACGAGAGAATTTCGAGCCACCTGGCTATTTGACCTTCAGGGTTTTTGAGCTGCATTAACCAACGAAGTGATCCGTGGTCTGTTCTTACGGTGAAAGTTTTTCCATACAAATAATGACGAAAATACTTCACGAAATGAACCAGTGCCAACAGTTCCTTCCGTGTGACAAAATATCGACGTTCTGATTTCGTCAACGTTCTGCTCGCATAAGCTATCACACGCTCATGTCCATCTATATTTTTGGGAGAGCACTGTACCGATTGCTTGGTTGCTCGCGTCTGTATCGAGTATAAATGGGGCTGTAAAATCTGGGTGAGCTAAGATAGGTGACTCTACCATTTTGCTTTTCAGTGTTTGGAATGCAGTGTTGCATTCATCTGTCCACATAAATTTCTGACCCTTTTCTGACAGTTTGTGTAAAGGTTTGGCCAGCTCTGCAAATTTCGGTATAAAACGCCTATAGTAACTGCAAAACCCTACAAATGAGCGCACATCATGAAGTGTTTCAGGTTTTGGCAAGTCCTTGACGACTTGAGTCTTTCTCGGGTCTGTCTGAATTCCTTGTTTGGATACAAGGTGGCCAAGGAATTCTACTTGTTTTGCAAATAATTGGCACTTTCGCGGTTTTAACTTGAGTCCCGCCCCTTCCAATTTTAGCAATACTTCATCCAAATTGTTTATCATGTCGTCAAACGTTTTGCCTATGACTATGATGTCGTCTAAATAGATGAGACATATACGCCAATTCAGTCCGGCAAGAACAGTCTCCATCAGCCTTTCAAATGTCGCCGGTGCATTGCATAAACCGAAGGGCATGACTTTAAACTCAAATAAGCCTTGTCTAGATACAAAAGCCGTTTTTGCTCTGTCTACCTCATCAACTTCAACTTGCCAATAACCAGAATTTAAATCCAGGCAAGAAAACCACTCTGCTCCCGACAGCTGATCTAACGAGTCGTCTATTCTTGGAAGTGGGTACGCGTCTTTTATCGTAATGTCATTCAGCTTTCTATAATCCACGCAAAAACGCTTTGATCCATCCTTTTTCTTGACCAAAACTATGCCGCTAGCCCATGGGCTTGCCGACGGTTGTATGACATCCTTCTTTAACATTTCATCAATTTGTTTATCAACCTCTTGGCTCATGTGTACAGGTAATCGTCTAAGGGGCTGCTTAATTGGACGAACTTCCTTCGTTGGGATTTTATGCCTTATTATTCCAGTTCGCCCTAAATCTTCGTCGCATTCAGAAAATGTAGAGCTATGTTTCTTTAATAACTTAGCTACCTGCTTACACTGCTCTGAAGTTAGACCACTTACTGTTCGTTCATATAGTTCTTTCATGTGTTCTGGTATTTTTACAAGTGTCGAACTGGTTGATTCTTGCTGTTCCATACTATGGACACTTGAGACTAAACTTAAATTTGCTACATGTGTACCCGTGTACACTTTTTCACTTTCATAGCCTAAATTCGTCAGCCTTAAGGGTACTGTGTCTTTTGTGTGAACCAACGCCTTTGCTACTATCCCTTTCCCTGTGATGAATGACTGTTTCGTTGGTTCAACAATTGCTAGATCATTCTTCTTCAAAAGTGGCATGTGAACCTTGCCTTCAATGATAACTTCTGATCTTGAAGGTATTTCAACATCTTTCGCAAGGGTTATCCTATAACACCCTATTTTACCAGCTACGTTTAATTTACAAGTTTTGCCCTTGATGAGCAATGTGTCACCATCCATATCCAGCTGGCAGTTGTTAGCCTTAAGAAAGTCCAAGCCTAGAATTGCGTCTATGTCAATATCCGCCACAACCATTTCAGTTACACATTTTATGCCGCCTACTTCAACCATAACGGATATTTTGCCCTTGACATCTATAGGGCTTCCAGAGGCCGTATATATTCCAGATTTGAAAGTTTGCAGTGTCATAGAACTGTTCTGACTTATAATATCCCAAGCCTTAATGGATATTATCGAGAGTGTCGCTCCTGTATCTATTAAACATTCCGTTGGAATGCTGTTGATTTTACAATCTATATATAAGCCAGAACTCTTGTTGGCCACATACTTTGTTTGGTGTTTTTCACTTTCTTCTGTAACACGTATGTTTCGTTTATTTCTTTTGTTAGAAGGGCACCTAAACTGCAAATGATCTTCCGACCCACAATTATAGCATTTAGGCTTTTGCTGCTGGAGCGTGTTTCTCTGCTTTGGAACTGACTTATGGTATGCTGACTTTCCTTGCTGTTTCCATGTCTTGAAAGACTTATAGAGGTCAGCCACTGTCTTCTGAAGTTGCTTCATGTCGTCTTCCAGCTTGTTATTACTATCATCCACCTTTTCTGCAGTCGTTCGCATAAATCCTTGTCCTTCTAGGTGCTTTCTTTCAGCTCTGTTATAGGCCTCAAGTTCGACAGCATGGCGTATGGCGTCGTTTAAGTTGACAGGCCTAGCTTGTTTGATTCGAATCCGCATGTCTGTACTAACGAGTGCGTCGATGAACTGTTCCTTGGACAACGTTTCTCTTAGGTCAGATGAGGCAGTAGGGTATGCTAAATTGGTCAATCTTCTTATGTCTTGTCCTAGTTCTGACAGTGTTTCTGAAGCTTTCTGTCTTCTCTCTCTTAGCTGAACCCTATAAAGTTCGGTTTGATTAGGCGGGGCGAACCTTTCTTCTAATGCTTTTATAAGTGCTGTGTAGTCATGAGACGTATCAGTAATATTGCCGAAAACGCCCTGCGCTTGCCCTCTCAATGATACCGCTAGATACATGCCTTTTTCCTTTTCTGACCATCCATTAAGCTGTGCACAGACCTCGAAGTGTGCTTTATAGTCCAGCCAGTTTCCCGAACCGTCAAAAGTGGCTGGTTTGATCTTTGAACCAAACGATTTCTTCAGATCTAGTGTGTTATTCTCGCCAGCTTTGTCATTGTTTACTGGACCGGTAATATGGCTAGTTCGAGCTTCAACCTTCGGAGTTGAGGTCAGCGGCCGTGCAATCTCTTGTTGGGGAGTCCTGTAGCTTTCTTCGGGTCTTATATCCCATGTCATTTCCGGAATTTCTCTCTTAACATCTCTATCTGTCTGCATCCCTTTGCGTGATGTGCCATGCAGCACGACCTTGTCATAACCATCTGTCTGAGTACCAATAGTCTTAACTCGGGGGCTTTGTTGAGTCCTCTCTAATTCAGCTATTTGTTGTTCGATCAACGAAATTTCAGACTGTAATCTTGTATACTCACTCAATCTGTGCATACGTTCCAGCCGAGGTATGCTTTGGTCTCTCCCCTCTTACTATACTACTATCATCCATTTTTAAAGAAAGATGCAGTTGTTGAGATAATGGTGATCTTACCTCGTATCCCACCGCTGCCACCAGTTGTAACGTGCAATGGGTTCAAGACTATGTATAATGTATTTACACAATATAATAGTATAATATATAATTTTTCTTTGGGCTACTTTGCCAATTGATTAGTTACCAATGATTGACAATAATTATAATGGTAAAACAATCAAAGTGGAATCAACTTGAAAATAGTAAATTAAACTAAATAAAGTTGGGGCTATTAAATTATAGCGTCAGCTACCTCTGACTTATTCAAGACGCTCAGCCTTCAGTTCGAGCTGCTAAGTTCGAACTACTAAGTTCCAGCTGATGTTCCAGCTGTTAAGTTCCAGCTGATGAGTTCCAGCTGTTGTGTTCCAGCCTATAAGATAACTGTCAGCGACCCGAACGCTAATGGTAGGCTACTCCAGTCTCTCTCTTGAAAGCAAAGCTTATAAGAGAACACGAGAAGGGAGTTGCTACGATCTTGGCTCAAAGTCCCTGGACAGTCAAGCTAATAGGTTTCCTCTTACTTCTCCAATTATTCTTTATTCACGATGTGAACGCTCTGACGATAATCAGACAACTAATTTCTTGACCTGTGAATGCTGCTTTTATAGCTGTTAACAGAGCGTCTCCTAGCGTCCAATAGGGCGCCCCCTATTAAACTCACGACTACTCCCGAACTCATACGGAGACTTACGGAGATAAGGTAATAATGATATATGAGCGTCTGCTTTGTTTTGATTATTTAATTAGCGTCTGATTGAGAACCTGTGATTACGATGTTTTGGCCTGACTTCTTTCTACTAAATAAAAAGGGATCTTTGCAGAATTTGTGGCACATGCAAGCTGTTTATTGAGAGACGTAATATACTAACCAACTCTTCGGATTACCGATTTGTGATAAAATTTGACCTGATCGTAAATTGTAAACAATTGAGTGTGGGCGACTCTCACTAACTTATTACAGCTGCAACTGTACTTTACTATAGCCGCAAATGCGTCACAGAAGTGTCTAATGTGGTTAATTTCAGAATCAATGTAAGGACGAAGAGCATGTTGAGTATAACATCTAGTAAGGAGAGCTGCTTCATACAAATTATGTTTTCTATCATAAAATTTATTCGCCTCATCATCTAACTTACGTAATGAAGAAACATACAGTGAAGCTAGTTTAGAAAGCATTTGATGACGTCCAGAATTTAAGAGAATATTTAAATCAAAAAGATATAAAACAGTTTTGTTTTCGTTTAAAATTACCATTTTTGCGCTTACCATGGGATCGTTTATGACGTTTTTTAATATCTAAAAGGGAAAAAGCATCGAAATCCGGCATTTTAGAAATATTTCCTTCATGGTAAATAATATCATTAAATCCAAGTGGAAAAGGGGTTTGTAAACGTTTAATCCATTTCAGTTCAAGTTCATGTCTTAAATTATTTTTGAATCTTTCGGTAGAATTGGACTTGTGTATAATTTTTTCAACAGGTTGAACCAAAACTTTACTAGATGATCATGAATGACCAGTACTCCGGAAATGTTGATAAAGAAACGTATCAATTTTCTTTGCTTTTTTGATTTTAAGCAAATGTTCCTTAAACCTTGTTTTAAGGGCCCGTTTGGTCTGTCCAACATACTGCATTCCTCAGCCTCCTTCGCTGCAAGTGAGAACATATATAACATCCTCTGATTTTCAGTCTAAATCAGAGTTGTTTTCAACTGAAAAGTTGTTTAAGTCATTTATGAAGATCAGAAATAGGACCGGCCCTAGGACCGATCCCTGAGGGAAAACAGAAAGGACAAGGACTGGATCTGAAGCTTGGCCATCTAACACCACTTTTTGCGAGCGCCCAGAGAGCCATGAGGTAATCCACTCCAGAGTTGTTCTTCTAATCCCATAATATCTTAACTTGTATAGTAGCCTCCTGTGTTGTACCTTGTCAAAGGCCTTTGCAAAATCCATTATTATCAAATCGGTCTGCTTATGGCCCCGATTATATGCTCCATCCAGGTTCTCAACAATATCATGGTAAAACTGCACTAACTGAGTTTCGCAAGACCTTTGACTTTGAAAACCATGCTGACAGTCAGCAAGAATGCTTTCAAAGGCTAAGTGCTTGTTTATGCTACTAACCAATATATGCTCCAAGGTTTTGCAGCAGATGCACGTGAGCGACACCGGTCTGTAATTAGCAGCATCGTATTTTCCCCCTTCTTAAAGATCGGGGTAGCATTTGCTAGTCGCCAGTCATCTGGTACAGCATCCTGAGCAAGAGACTCATTGAATATGTAGGCCAGGACAGGAGCAATTTCAGAACTACATTCTTTAAGTACGAATCTTACAGTGAAAAGTGGGGGGTACATGGCTATTCTTATTTCAGCTTTAAAACATAGAGCATGTTGGGAATTCAGTTGGCGCACCACAGAAAAAAACAAAACAAAACAAAAAACAATAAGTTTTATCTCCTACTATCAGGGTTTCTGTTTGAGCAATCGCAGTTTTCCGTTGTTCCCTTATCAGCTTAAAGAAGGTTTTAGAATTGTTTTCAGTCCCCACGTCATATTCAACTTTTTGATTCCTTATCCTAGCAGCGTTTCTTCTTTGTTCTTTTCTTAAAGACTTTTTTGCTTCTCTCACCTGTCGCACGTATGTGTGGGACACCGGCCTTCCTCCACTCCGCCATGCAACTATTCGACAATAAAATAATGTTCTGTTCTGTTCTGTGTAGAAGAAAATGGTACGGGTTTTAGGCCGCCTTGCGGAAGTGAAAAGAATCAACTGAAAGGTGTCAGGTTACGATAATTTTTATTTGTGTGCGTTTTTATGAAACTTCATTACAATCATTACAATATCATTATTCCTTTGACTTCAGTTATTGAGTTATGTGTATTTAGTGTCGTTTTAACTAACAAAATTTAATTATTTTGAAACCAACCTGTTGTTTACAAATGTAAACATTGAAATGTCTTGTTTCGACATGTACCAGTTTTCGACAACACCAGTTTCCAAAATCATTTAATAGTACCTACCCCTTACCATATTCTATAAAGAAACCTGTGACTGCATCTTCAGTAAACTGTATTTTTCCAATAGATGTTTGTTGTGCCACTGGTGAGAATGCACCTGGTGCTCATTCTTTCCTCTAACAATCAGAGATTGAAATGCCCTCCAAGATTCGGTTATTTCCTCTGCTGAAGGTGCAGAAGAGGGTGTGGATAGGTTTACTTCTCTGGTAAGAACTAGGGACTAACTTCATGTATCGCTTCCATGACATTTCGTCAAATTACATTTCGTCGATGACGTCTCATTGAATGCGACATGTCATTGATATGATGTTAAGTACTCTCTGTGGCTATGACATTTGGTCGAATACGACATTTTGTCTAAATTTCATTGAATAACATGGAATTGGTCAAAATTTAGTCGGAAAGGCCAAAACCATGACATTTCCAGAAATAAGATACACTGCAGCGCTGTTACAACGTGGTGGTTGGGATCCATGAACGCCGACCAAGACTTACGCTGTCAGCATTCTACTGATCTTGACAACCCTACCCACTATTTTGCATGCATAATTGCTTTTTCCTCGTTATTATGTTACATTTTGCATGTATTTTATAAGTTATATTGCATGTTGTTTATGTTTGTTTATTGTTGAAACTTTGTGCATGTACATTTCTTGATTTCCGCTTTGTTATTTGTATTCAGTGAATAATAAATTTGTAAACTTTAAAATGTTTGTTGTTCTTTTATGACCAATCAAGCACTCCCAATCAAGGGAACTAACTGCAACAGTCTTGCGGTATGGATAGCTTCAACTGTACCGCTAGTAACTATCTGGACTGAAGAGCGAAAATGGTCAATAAATAAAAACAAATAAATAAATAAATTGGTAAATAAACAAATAAATAATGGAAGAGACCTTCAAACATATGATGATGCACACTTGGGCATTTTTATTTCAGCAGCTCATCTATATATCAGTAGTTAACCCTTAAACTGCCAATCACAACTGCAGCAGACCACAAGTTTGATTTTTTTTTTTTTATTTGCCACAGAAAACAAGTCCTGACATTTTATGTGAATCATCTTGGCAGACAATTTACATGAAATGTCAACGCTTGTTTTCTCTGAAAATAGGGGAAATAAATTGAGATTGTGGTCTATCACAAATTTTGCTTGGCACTTTTTGGGTTAAATGTGTTCACAACCTAGGATAACATCAAAGGGTTTTTCGGCATGCTTTGATTTGCTCAGGTTTCATTCATAAATGACACAAGGTCATTTACCGTTACTGCGGCAAGGTCAGAGAGCTGATTGACAGCTGCAGTTTAAACTAACCTTTAAAGTGCTAAGCAAAAATTGTAGCAGACAACATTTTGAATTTTTTATTTATTACTTTTTATTTTTCAGAGCAATAAGTCTGAAATTTCATGTGAATCATCTGCCAAGCAGATGACTTACCTGAAATGTCAAGACTTTGTTCACTGAAAACAAAACAAAAAAATAAAAAAAATAAAAGTAAAATTGTTTTCTGCTGCAGTTGTGTTGGCGCTTTAAGGGTTAATCTTTTATCGTTCACCAGGTAGATGAATGAAAAATATGACACCTATTTTGAGCTCTGAAATAGCCAAAAGACAAAATACTGATGACAACTTTGGTAAAGCAGAATGTGTAAATCCACAGTTGTACGGTCATGGCTAACAATCTTTTTGACTGCTGAGTTCCGCAGAAAAAGGGCAAAAACTTGCAAAGTGGTGGGGGGCAGGGGGGGGGTGTGTGGAATGGGAGCCATAGACCAACCACGTTATAATGGTTTTCACGTTATAAGGGACCGCGTAATAACGGTGTTGCAGTATACTTCTTTTATATATTTTGTATCTCCTATTGAAGAGTGTTATCCATATTGTCCAGAAGAGGGCGATTGTTGTACTCTTCAACAATGCATAGCACTTTCTTGTTGATCTTCTTCACCTGTAATTTAAAAGAAAGGGTCTTGCTTTTGTCGTCCATATAAATGTACACATACGAGTATCTTTATGATAAGTTACCTGTACTTTATAATGAAATGATATTCTGACGTACTCTTGTACAGCAGCACCACCGATGAGTTATTCTGTGGTCATCTCTGTTCTAGCCTGTTCGCCCTTCAACTTGTCAATCAACTCGAATATGTTGGGGTCATATTTTGAGACTACTGTCCTAAACCACCTGTGCCAGCCTTCCAGATGGTTGTTAGTTCGAGGCTTTCTCGCCAACATTTTGTCATAGACACACCATAGCTGAGGAAGAAACATTAGCTCCTGCCATTCTCTCGAAAATAACTAAAAAAAGAAGCAAAGAAGCCAACTGATCTGGATCTACACTGTTTGCCATTTAGTATTTGAATTTATATAAAAAATCAGGATCGAGTAATCTGATTGGCTGGAAATTTGAAAAGGATGTGGCATCTTCAATTATTCAACAGGACAAGGGTTAACAGTGGTTTCCTTTGGCCACTAGCCTCTGCATTCTGCAGGGAACTTCTCCTGAAACTCTTTATTTATAAGCTTGCTCGGTGCTTCTTGAGAGCTTGCGCATGCTTCTTTAAGTCTAGACATCGCTTTAAGCACCTCAGCCTCGTGTTTAGATCATGTGCACGTTCACTTCCATGCACAAGAGTATCATTAAACTTTGTCATGCTGAATAAATTAAGATGCCACACCCACTTCTAATTTTCAGACAATCAGATTACTTGATCCAGGTTGTTGATATAAATTCACATACTGAATGACAAACAGTGCAGATCCAGATCAGTTGGCTTCTTAAGAAGCCAGCTGATCAGGATCTACACTGTTTGCAAAGCAGGGTATATCCGGGATCAGCAGGACATGGGTTAAGAGTTTGTACCCTGCCTTTGCACTAGCGATTTTCACACCTCTAATATGTTTTACACCCAGCTTCAGTAGCATTATCCTTCTCCTTTGTGTATTGATATCCATTTAAAGACAGTTTTCTGGCTCATCTTGTACTAAGAAAAAACGTCAGTACATCCATTTTGACTGCAGAAAAGTATTGTACATCATGATCAATGGTACATCAATGAACCGTTAGGAATGCTGAATTAATTCAATCATTTCTAACAAAAGTGAATTCTACTTAACCCTGTTATATTTATGCCTCTGAAAAATTCTGTAAACTTTTCTTTTCTGGTTAACTCCTCCTACAATTTACATCCAATCAAACTGAAACTTGATTTATAGTAAGACCATGATGTGGAGCAGCGCATATTGTTTTGAGGTTGTAGTCCACCAAATATTAGCGGAGTTATGCCCCTTTGAAAATTTCTGTAAACTTTTCGTTTACAGCTAACTCCTCCTACAGTTTACATTTGATCAAGCTAAAACTTGATTTATAGTTAGACCATGATGTGGAGCAGGGCATATTGTTTCAAGGTTACAGTCCACCAAATATTAGCAGAGTTATGTTATGTCCTTTGAAAATTTCTTTGAAAATTTTTGTAAATTTTTCATTTCCGGCTAACTCCTCCTACAGTTTACATTTGATCAAGCTGAAACTCCGTAAATAGTTACACGATGATGTGGAGCAGCGCATATTATTTCAAGATTACAGTACACCAAATATTGGCAGATTTATGCCCCTTTGAAAACTTCAGTAAACTTTTTTGTTTCCGGCTAACTCCTCCTACAGTTTACATCCGATCAAGCTGAAACTTGATTTATTGGGATTTATTGATCATGATGTGGAGCAGCGCATATTGTTTCGAGGTTACAGTCCCCCAAATATTAGCAGAGCTATGTCTCTTTGAAAATTTTTGTAACCTTTTCGTTTCGGGCTTACTCCTATAGTTTACAGCCAATCAAGCTTTCAAACTTAGTAAATAGTTAAACTATGATGTAGAGCAGTGATTATTGTTTCAAGGTGACAGTTCACCAAATAACAGCAGAATTATGTTCCTTTGAAAATTTTTTTTTTTTTTTTTTTTTGTTTCCAATTAACTCCACTTACAGTTTACATCTAGAGCACTGAATTAACAGTAGTCAGTGTATATATGTGAGCTGTTATTTGCCACGGGCATATAATGCCTCCGCTTGCGGAGCTCTTGCTTATTTACATGTGTCACCAGTATACGCAGGTTGTTGTTTTGGTGGATTATTAACATGCAAGAATAATAGACCCCTTTCACATTGTTATCTCCCCTACCGGGCACTCCTTAAAATAAAGCATATGTAATCAAATGATGGGGCAAGTAGCAGATCTGATACACTGATGAAATAGATTAAGAGGAAATAAAGTTGTTTTAATTGGCATTTTGACATTTTGAAGTATTTTCTTATTTACTGAATGTCAGTTATAAAAAGTGTATTATTCCAATAAATGAGTTTTACACCTTGTAACTGATTTCTATAAAGTGTCTCATGGCAGTTAGAGTAATAAAACACTATACCCGGCCATACTTTTGTTGGATATTTTGAGAATTATACCATTTTTCGTAAAGACATGCAGGCTACACTTAAACAAAGTAAATAAATAAATAAATTTGCCATAAATAACATTCCACAGATTAATTATAATATTCCATGTTTCATCTTTCCCATCATTACGAAACCGCGCCTATTCAAATATATAGAAAATTTTATCTCCAAAAACTGAAAATTTTCAGATAAAAAACTCCGATATTTTTCATATTTCTGCACAAAACATAGATTGTGGGTTCTCGTTAGAATTGCCTCACCAAGTTGGTTCTAACGAGTACCCACAATCTATGTTTTGAGCAGAAATAAGAAAAATAATGTATACCCCTGTAAACCCCGGTTTTACTATATAAAAGTGGAGTTTAAGGAGGTCAAAATTACATAGATATGTTTTCGTGATGTATGTTTTGATGATAAACAAAACATTATTTAACCTCTATAATCACGAGCAATGCCAAAAATGGGTATATCCGTTTTCAGTACATTATGACTATCAGCCAGCACCTGGAAAGCCTTACAAGGAGTCTACCATCACAGTGAAAGGTCAACGACTGCAAGTGGTAGACAAGTTCACCTACCTTGGAAGCACTTTGTCTAGAGTTGTGCACATTCATGATGAAGTCAATGCTAGAATTGCCAAAGCTAGTGCAGCATTTGGCCAGCTACGTGGAAGTATTTGGGACCGAAGTGGAATCAGACTTGACACAAAGCTGAAAGTATATAGATCGGTAGTGCTGCCAATACTATTATACGCATGCGAAACTTGGACAGTTTACCAACGGCATGCCAAAAGACTGAATCACTTCCATACAAGCTGTCTTAGAAAACTTCTAAAGATCAAGTGGCAAGACAGAATTCCAGACACAGAAGTCCTGAAAAGGGCAGGGATGCAGAGCATACATACTCTACTGAAATTGGCACAGTTAAGATAGACAGGCCATGTTACAGAATGCCTGATGAACGTTTGCCAAAGAAAATCCTCTATGGAGAACTTCAAGTAGGAAAACGCTCCCATGGTGGTCAGAAGAAGCGATACAAGGACACCCTCAAAGCCTCCCTTAAAGACTTCAACATACCAACAGTCATGGGAACAGATTGCACAAGATCGTACAAAGTGGCAAGGCCTCATAAAAAGGGGAGCTGGTGAATATGAAGCAAAAAGAATCGGCGAAGCCGAGCAGAAACGTGCACAGCGGAAAGTCAGAGCTAAGGCATCACCAACAGAGCTTTCTTCCTCAGACCTCTCTTGTTCTATCTGCACCAGGCAGTTTAGAGCTAAGATTGGTCTCATCAGCCATCTTAGAACACACAAATAATAACACATCACACAGTTGATTAGGATTGGTCATTGTCAGTAATGACAGACGAACAAGAAATTATGATACTAAACCTTCGATTAAATGGATGATTTAGCACTTAGATAAACTAATCAAACGCCTGTGAAATGATAGGCATGTGCCCTAATAGAGGCCCCCTTCGGATTAGATGGCCTTTTATGGCCTTTCAAAGCAAACATGGGGGCGGGGGTGGCTTTTTAGAAACAACACTTTACGGGACATATTTGAGGTGCCGCATGATAATATTAGCTAACTGACATGTGTCTAGTGATGACTCAGATCAGCTTGGGCATCCGTCCAGCCTGATCATTGTAAGTTCAGTGGATGGCTGTTACCCAAAATATTTGTTCTTGTTTTCTTGCGAACAGTGATTATTGACCATATGAAACAGATGATTGGGCTGATCTGAGCCTTTGCTTAGTGGGCATGATTGAAACAATTGTATGAAAAAGACAATAATTTACGACAATACCTGAAATAAGGTAAAAGCCGTGAAAAAGACTGAATGAAATGGAACATTAAAATGCGACACAAATTTCTGATACAGACAGAAGTTATTTCATGATGATTATAAAAATAATAGTGAAAAACTCTGATTAATAGACGATCATATCCATAGTTCTTAGCAGAGGTGTAAAATTCCCTCAAAACTTACTTGCCCTTATGGTCTGAATTTTTCATTTAGATGCTAAAAATGAAGAAAAAGTGAAGAAAGCTCTGGAAATCTCACTTGCCCTGTCTTAAAATTTACTTGCAAATGCGAGGGCAAGTGGAATTTTACACACCTGCTTAGTATGATATTTTGGGTATAAAATATAATGTCACATTTCAGTTGATGGTTTTTGTTAGTATGTTAGTGCAAAAAATAAATTTTAATCTGATATCGTGAATTTATTTATTCATTTGAAAGGATCTTTGTTTTTACTGAAAATAAATAAAAGTGACATGCAAGAACATGGAAGTTCTGCTTGCTCTGAATGTGTTATTGTAAATCTCCGAGCAGCATTTTCACTTTTAATACTACTTTAATGAAGCGATAAAATAGATTTTGATACCTTCAAGGAAGACGATTTCATTTTTTTTTTTATTTTTATTTTTGGTGTATTTAATTGATATATTGCAAGTTCATGTGACGTTACTATCACACGGTTTCTCCATGCAAGAGCAAGCGAAAATGTAACTTTTTAATTAGGACTGGGTACTGCCAAAAATAAACTACCAAGGTATACCATGGTATTGAGTAGAGTAACGCTGTATACTGCAACAGTATTGAATTTTGCAGAGGTCATTGTGAAAGTGCCAGCAGTAGTGGCATTTGGTTGATATGCCATCATGTGATGGTCTATAAGTTTAAACAACCTCGTCATCTGTGCTGAGTTTTATTTTCAATGGAATATTGATTTACATTGTATGTTGTAATAGAAATTTATATTTTAAATTAAATATCAGCAGTGGATAAAGGAGATACACGTAGGCCCATAAGTCAGCAGTTTCCAGGACTAATGCTTTAGTAACATCTTTTTGCTTATTTTCAATTTTATAACTGTGTACTTATTTACATCCCTATAACCTCTGTTATACTTTCATAAAGTATCAACATTCATTGTTAAATATCTATATATTTACAAGTAATGTTGCATGTATAATTATTTCACCTCACCCATTGCCTAGGACATTAAGACTTACCATTTGGAAATAAAATTCAGTGGTTTATAACTGAGGCACACCATCTTGCCTTGCCCTACAGCCCTTGAAGCTGCTTAAACTGTTTCAATATCTTAGAGATTTATGGTTTTCTACAATAGACTGAACATTGTTAAAAATAGAATCACCAGAATACTGTGGTACAGGCAAGTGTACTCCAGGCCAAAGAAATACCATGGTATCCTGGTGTACCGATATTTTTGCACACTATTTTTAACTAAAACTGGAAACGTGAATATCCCAGTATTATGTACCGTCACCTTATGTACATCTGAGCAGTCTCATGAGAATCTACACAAGGTTTACTGGACACATTCTGTTGGACTTAGAAATTTCTTTTGGCCATCAGAAATAATTGTTTTAATGCACAGACAGCCCGGCAGACTGATATCTTGCATAAGCAATAAGTTAATATTTTGCTTGTCACCACTTGTCGTCTTTCAAAAGAAAAGGTAAACATTAAAATGTAACGGTGCATTTGTGAAAATTCGGCATCCAAAAACTTTAAAATGAAAACAAAATATCTTGAAATGTCCTTTACAAATGTTTTATACAAATAAATGGTAAATATGTTTTATGATCAGGCACGTCAGAAGGAGGAGTTGTGGATTGTGCACCTTTCAAAATCTAGGTCTGCAAACAAACAATCTTATTTAACTGGGTAGTGTCAAATAACTAATGAGTGGACCTGTCTGCTGGCAATCCTAGCCTCAAGGGATCAAGATCATGACACTTGCATGTGTATTTTTGGTGAATTAATTGGTCTGTTTAGGCAGTACACACTGTAAAAAATCAAGGCAATGTCAACATCGCTTTCCTGTATGAACAAAGCAACGTCTGCAGAAAAAAGGCAAACCACGCCACCTGCAAACTTCTTCCCTGCCTACTGTGCTGACAGTGGTGTAGTCCGATCAGAATCTCTCTACTGTGTACGCAGGTTGTTGTTTTGGTGGAAATAATTATAGTGCAGAGTCAAACTTATTGAGTATAAATGTAGAAATTGCAGTACCGTAAGGAGTAGAATTGGAATCATATCAGTTTAGTATAAATAAAGCGTGAATTTGATGTATTAAGTTAAGAGAATGCATACACTTACACACACACATAGGAAGATAAAGGGATGAGCTATGAGTGAATGCAGGTGCATATGTCTAGTTAAGGCGCTTTTTTTCAATCCAAAAGTACTGGTATTTTTCTTATTTCTCCATGAAAACATATGTTGTGGTACTCATTAGAAGTGCCTGGTCGAGGCGCTTCTAATGAGTACCACAACATGTTTTCATGGAGAAATAAGAAAAATATTAACCTAATACCCACTCTTATCTATGCCTATGCAGGTGTGTGCACACACGTGTGCGCATGTTTGTAATCGTACAGGTGCACATACACGCAGTTTATTTCATACATTGATATTTCAATTTTGTGCAGTCTATGTATTGCTTGGGTAGGGGGATTTAAAAACAGCTAAAATTATGGTGATCTGCCTCGTGGTTTGATTGCCATGGCAATAGAAAGCTCCCATATACTTATAATGGGAAAATCATGAAATTGCATTTTCTTCATAGCCAGTGAAGTGATGTGAACCGTATTTGGCATTTCTAATCATTTGATGATTGTCTACCCAGTTAATGTGTTTTATGACCAGTAACCATTTTGTTTGGTTGCCATTGCAACATTAAATTTGAAAAAAAAAAAAAGATTTTTGTAAATAACAACTCCTCCAAAACCACTGAAACAGTATGATTTTTAATTTGGTACAAATGTTGCTTGGGTAAGAGCAATTCAAAACTGCTAAAATTATGGTGCTCTGCCTTTTGGTTTAGTTACCATGACAACAAGAAGCTCCCATAGACTTATAATGTCATTTGATGATTGTCTGTCCACTTTGTATTTATGATTGGTGGCCATTTGCATTTGGTTGCCCTAGCAAAACTTTAAAGTAGGAAATTTGTAAAGCACCAGCAGAGAAAGAAGGCCCTTTTGCATACCTGCAGGGAAAGAGGACCCTGGTTGCCCTGGCAAAACTTTAAAAAAGGAAATTTGTAAAGAACCATCAGGGAAAGAAGACATTGCTGCGCACCAGCAGGGATAGAAGACTGTGTTGAGCATATCACATGTCTGGCCTTGTATAGAGACATAGGATGAGTAGCATAGGTGGGAATAGCAATATGCAATTGAAATACCTCTTCTCTCATCATTTCTTTACTTATTCAGTGAAAATGAGAACTTGGTAAATTCCTGCATTCTGGCAAAGCTAGATTATAAAAAGAATGATCCTTGAGAGCAATGAACACACACACACACAGACAAATATACTCGAAGTATCTAACAATAATGATTGAAGTAGAAAAAGCTTAAAGTTACAATAAATATTTAACTCTGTGAGGGTCATCTTCCCCTTCCTCTGAGCTGTATACATGTATAAAATCATGATATTGTTAAATTGTGAAACAACTTCTGTTCTGAAACCACTTGGCCAGTTTCCACCAAATTTCATGTCGATCCTACTGTTGAAACGTGATTGAGAGTTTGTTCAAATGATCACACTCCAATGACTGTCATGCCAACATATGATTAAAAAAAAATAAATAAATAAATAAAAACACATTCTGCTTCTTCAAAACTAAGAACTGCTCAGAATGATGATCCTTTCATTAGTTGCATTGACGGGATTGTAAAAATGATGCATGACATCTTCATATCTGCAAAGGCTATTTCTCTCAGGTGAGGGAGCCGTAGCCTGTGGGTCTCTTGTTATTATTATTTTCATCGTAATAACCAAAGTATTCGGACAGACATGCCTGAGCAAAAAGTATAAATCCAGACCAATGCCGCAGTACACGACATCTGATCACGGCCTACACTGATTGCTACTCATCCAGCAATATTTTGGACACATCAACAGGTAAGAAAATGGGCTTTTCCAAATTTTAGGACAGACATGGGAATTGAGGTGTCCCAGTACTTATATTAAATACAGTATTATCATTATCCCTGTTTTTTTTTTCCTTTTGTTAGGTATAGTGGTATTGTAATTGGGACAGAATGGGTAAACACGGTAAGCATGGTCATGGTCACAGGTCATCTTCGAGCTCTAGCTCCAGTTCTGATGATGAACAGTACAGACACTTACCAAAACATGAGAGGAAACGGTTGAAGAAACTAAGGAAACAGATGAAAAAGGTAAATTTACAAGTAGGATTTGATGGAAGTTACACGACAAGCTCTTTTTTTGCTGGGAACCAAAGTGAAAACCATGTTAACTTACCAATTGTAATCATGAGACCCCTAAAAGGGTAATTGGTAAACAGTGCAGACCCAGATCAGCGGCATGTGATCAGGGTCTTCACTGTTTACAAATAATTTATCCATTTTTCTCCAGGAATATCTAAATCTCATAGCTGGACATACCTAAAATTGAAATTGGATTCTTCCAATAATGTGGGTGAAGCTATTCAGTCTACAATGGCTTAACAACCATGTTGTATCCAAACGAATATGTCTAGATTATATAGAAAATGACCAAAAATGGTATTTTTTCTATATAATCTATTCATTTTTTTATACATTACTTTTGGGGTCCACCTCTAAACTTTTTAATAGCCAAACCCTCTTATAATGAACTGTCTTTTGAAGAGGTTCTTGTGTGTCAAATGAAAAAACAAAAAAAATGTGTTTAGGGTAACATTAGAAAAAAAAAATAGGGTAGGTAGGGATCATTTTTATTATTTTTTTTTTTTACATTTTTTCATAATTGTTTTATACCATTTGTATAGTTTATTAAATATATTTGGACTCTACACCAATGTCCATGACAAAATTTTACTAATCCTGTTTAACTGCCTTTTCATGTTTCTAAAAAGTTTAGAGGTATTGATACTAGTATCATAGCTCCAGATAAGGTGCCTTTGAAAAAAACACACCCTAAAAGTGGTGATATTTTTCTTATATTTCTTAAAGCATATGTTGTGGGTATTCATTAGAAGTGCCTCGGGAGGCACTTCTAATGAATACCCACAACATATGTTTTTTGGGGGGGGGGGGGGGGGGGGGGGGGGCAAAGACGCTTCTAATGAATATTCACAATATGTTTTTGTTGAGAAATAAGAAAAATATTTTATGTATCCCCCTTTTTATCTGGGGCTATGTACTATTGAAATCACAAAAATCACATTTTTGCTCTAAACTCTACAGAACTGAAGGTTTATATGCACGTACATGTATTTGAGTTTGGCTTACTTTTGCACATGTCACAATCCCTTAATTCTAGTTTCTGTTGTATAGGAAGGAATGTTTTTTCTTTGAAACTTGGATTATATGCATTCAGTCTCAGCCAGTAAAATCAGGCTCCAAAATCACAAATTTTACCGTTTTCAAATATGCAGTTGTTTTTGTCTCACCCTGTCAGATCAAACAGATTCTTGTGACAACAAGTTGAACTCAGCCTAAACAGATTACAGTCCTAGATGTGTACAAATGGTAGGAATCAGTGCAAGTAATCAAGTCCTCTTTGCATTGCACATATTCTGCACTAATTTCATGCTTTGGAGTTGTTTTTTTGTTGTTGTTGTTGGTGGGGTTTTTTAACTCTCTACAACTAACACTGGTTTGTCACATGATTGGTTATATGTGGAGGTCATATGATCATGTAATTTCTGCTGATATGGTAGCTTATTAATCAGGACAGTGTGAAAGCCAGAGTAAAATAGTAAGGGAGATGTCTAGGAAGAGCCACAGTCACAGAAAATAGCCTACCAATGATACAAAGAGGAAGTTATTACAAACTACGATAGCACACATGTTACAAACCAACATTTTCATGGACTAATGTTGAGTCCATCTTGTTATGAAATACCTCAAAAAATCCTTCCACTCAACATACATGTGCCTGAAATAGATTCTTCTGTGATTCAATTTATACAAGTCCATTATTTCAAAAAGGGTGGTGAAAAAAAATTCACAAAGCCATCATATCAGAATCCACACCACTTGCCAGTCTGACTAGTGGTGTTGATTCTAACTAGTGGTGTGGATTCTCATATGCTGGCCAGTCTGGATAGTGGTTTGAATGCTGATAAGCTGGTGAGTCTGGCTAGTGGTGTGGATTCTAGCCAGCCTGGCTAGTGATGTGGATTCTGATAAATCCGGCCAGTCTTGCAAGTGGTGTGGATTCTGATAATCTGGCCAGTCTGGCTAGTGCTGTGGATTCTGATAAGCTGCCAATCTGGCTAGTAGTGTGGATGCTGGTAAGCTGGCCAGTCTGGCTAGTAGCTGTGTGCAGGCTGATAATCTGGCCAATCTGGCTAGTGGTGTGGATTCTGATAAGCTGGCCAGTCTGGCTAGTGATGTGGATGCTGATAAGCTGGCCAGTGGCTAGGGGTGTGGATGCTGATTAGCTGGTCAATCAAACTAGTGGTGTGGATCCTGATAATCTGGCCAGTCTGGCTAGTGCTGTGGATTCTGACAAGATGGGCAGTCTGGCTGGTGATGTGGATTCTGACAAGATGGCCAGTCTGGCTAGTGATGTGGATGCTGATAAGCTGGTCAGTGGCTAGGGGTGTGGATGCTGATTAGCTGGCCAATCAAACTAGTGGTGTGGATGCTGATAATCTGGCCAGTCTGGCTAGTGTTGTGGATTCTGACAAGATGGGCAGTCTGGCTAATGGTGTGGATTCTGATAAGCTAAGCAGTCTGGCTAGTGGAGTGGATTCTGTCTAGCCATTGGTTTGGATTCTGATAAGCTGGCCAAGCTGGCAGGTGGTTTGGATTTTGATAAGCTGGCTAGTCAGGCTAGTGGTGTGGATCCTGATAAGCTGGCCAATCTGGCAGGTGGTTTGGATTCTGATAAGCTGGCCGGTCTGGCTAGTGGTGTGGATTCTGATAAGCTGGCCAGTCTGGCTAGTGATGTGGATGCTGATAAGCTGGTCAGTAGCTAGGGGTGTAGATGCTGATTAGCTGGCCAATCAAATTAGTGGTGTGGATGCTGATAATCTGGCCAGTCTGGCTAGTGCTGTGGATTCTGACAAGATGGGCAGTCTGGCTAGTGGTGTGGATTCTGATAAGCTAAGCAGTCTGGCTAGTGAAGTGGATTCTGTCTAGCTATTGGTTTGGATTCTGATAAGCTGGCCAAGCTGGCAGGTGATTTGGATTTTGATAAGCTGGCCAGTCTGGCTAGTGGTGTGGATTCTGATAAGCTGGCCAATCTGGCAGATGGTTTGGATTCTGGTAAGCTGGCCGGTCTGGCTAGTGGTGTGGATTCTGATAAGCTGGCCAGTCTAGCTGTGGTGTGGATTCTGTCTTGCTAGTGGTTTGGATTCTGATAAGTTGGCCAGTCAGGCAGTGGTTTCGATTCTGATAATTTGGCCAGTCTGGCTAGTGTTGATAAGCTGGGCAGTCTGGCTAGTGGTGTGGATTCTGATAAGCTAGCCAATCTGGCTAGTGGCATGGATTCTGGCAAGCTACCCAGTCCTGATTTTGGTATGGATGCTGATAATCTGGCCAGTCTGGCTGGTGCTGTGGACTGATAAGCTGGCCAATCTGGAAGGTGGTTTGGATTTTGATCAGCTGTCCAGTCTGGCTAGTGGTGATTCTGATATGTGAGCAGGTAGTTTGGATTCTGATAAGCTGGCCTGTCTGGCTAGTGGTGTGTTCTGATAAGCTGGCCAGTCTGGCTAGTGGTGTGGATTCTAATAAGCTGGCCAGTCTGGCTAGTGGTGTGGATTCTGTCTAGCTAGTGGTTTGGATTCTGATAAGCTGGCCAATCTGGCAGGTGCTTTGGATTTTGATAAGCTGCCAAGTCTGGCTAGTGTTGTGTTCTAATAAGCTGGCCAGTCTGGCTGGTTGTGTAGATTCTGATAAGCTGGCCAGTCTGGCTAGTGCTGTGTTCTGATAAGCTGGCCAGTCTGGCTAGTGGTGTGGATTCTGATAATCTGGCCAGTCTGGCTGGTGGTGTGGATTCTGATAATCTGGCCAGTCTGGCTGGTGGTGTGGATTCTGATAATCTGGCCAGTCTGGCTGGTGGTGTGGATTCTGATAATCTGGCCAGTCTGGCTGGTGGTGTGGATTCTGATAATCTGGCCAGTCTGGCGAGTGGTGTTAATTCTGATTAATTGGCCAGCCTGGCTAGTGGTGTGGATTCTGATAACCTGGAAAGTCTGGCTAGTGGTGGGGGAAAAGACATGTTGTTAGAACTCATTATAAGTATGTGTGGTGATCAATAAATTTGAGAAGTTTTACTGTAGCGCTTGAAATATTGGTTCAACCATATCAAAAATCACAGCCAGTTGCAAGCAACATTATCTAGTTAATATGTTCATGACATCATTCAGTAGTTAAGGACATCACATTTCTGACATCGTACATCATGCTCACAGTCAAGAAACTGCTGACAACATCATCACAGAACAGAGGACGATAATTAAATTCTATATAAAATTAAGGCAGAGCTGCTTTTGTGAACTCTTATATTCATAAATGATGGCATCGATTTAGTAACAGTGGCAAGTCCTCTAAAGATGACACTCGTAGTGCTACTGTGGAGTCATAATTATGTAATGGGAGACATACAAGTGAGGTTAGATATGGTACAGCCCAAGAAATTCTGACCAGTAAGTTTGAATTAAAACATGTTTCTGCCACATGGGTACCTGGTTTGCTTCAGCCTTAACAAAAGAGGGTAAGGGTGCAAATCTGTTGTGATCTTACCAACAGAAGGAGATGGGTTTCAAAATAGAAAAGTGACATGCGACTGTACATGGTTTCACTTCTTTGAGCCTGAAAGCAAGCAGCAGAGTTCCTAGATGCTTCATCACAGTCACCTGTGAAAGCTCAACTTTCTAAGTCTGTGTGTAAAGTATTGTTGATTATATTCTCAGATACCAGAGAAATAGTACTGAGTCATATGGTGCCAGCTAAAACCACCATCAATAGTGAGTTCTGTCCTTCTGTTTCTTCACTTTCATTCATTTTTCTCTTTCTCCCCTGTCTCTCTCTTTCATCTCCTCTACTATATCTTCTATCTCTCTTCTCCCTTTCTCTTGGAGATAACACAAAATGATCCACAAGGGTTGACGTGTCATTGAACTCCAACAGAACCAATAATTCGGGTCCATTCCAGACAAGCCAGGTTCATTTTGCATCAAGACAATGCTCCTGTGCATGTTGAGTAAACTTGTGAAGTCCACACTCCTGGGCCCAGTTGTTCAAAGCATCGTTAGCTTAACGAGCTCGTTAAGGGTCATTTCGTTAACTGTTTTAGCGGATTCAATAAACAATATTCTGATATTTTTTGCTGAAAAAATGTGAGTAGCTTTTGCACTGCAAAAGCTACTCACATTTTTTCAGCAAAAAATTTCAGCATATTTGCGTATCACTAACGATGTTGTTAGCTTTGAACAACTGGGCCCAGGAACTAGGTATAAAAACTCAACCTCACCCACCTTATAGTCTGGACCTGGCAGTATATGACCTTCCTATTTCCAAATGTGAAAGGAGTTGCATAGAATAAAATATGAGACATGCTATGAATTTGGTGTGGCTAACATGGCAGAGCTTGGACTAGAGTCGTGTAATGGCTTATGTCAGGCGTTTGATGCATGGCTGCGCAGATGTCACAAGTGTTTCAAAGTCAAGGGACCTTATGTTAACAAAGAATTAATAGCAGTTGTGAGTATCTTTTTTTGTTATTGAAATATTCCAAAAGTTCTCAAATTTATTGATCACCCCTCGTAACTCAGTGAGGTACTCAAAAAAATGTTGAGGATACTCAGCATACATGTATGTTTTTATCTAGAGCCGTATCAGGCCTAAAGGTCCATTTATGCCGAGTGGACTTTCTATCTTAAGTGTTTGGACCAGTCCATTTCTAATAGAATTGATGCCTGGTTAATTTTATTGGTACCATGATGTGTAGAAATTCCTGTCTTTAATGCAAACAGTGTAGACCCTGATCATATATCTGATCTGGGTCTACACTGTTTGCTAATGTCCCTTTTATGGGAGGATAGGCATAAATGGGCTAATATTGTTTGTTTTCTTCAGGGCAAGATTCCACCTGGTTCTGTACCTGTAAGTAATTGTGTTCTTTGTTCATTTGTGTGTGTGTGTGTGTGTGTGTGTGTGTGTATGTGTGTGTTTACATTGTGTGTGTTCCCATTCAATCATTATTGACCTTTACCTACCTTTCACACTTGGCTGAACAATGTGGTCTGTGTGTGAAGCTCCATTTCTATGACATGGAGGCCTGTACACTAATTTAACTTCAAACAGACATCTGCCATGATGCACTCTGCCCACTGCCAATGACCATTTTTGACCTTGACCTGCTTTTCGCACTTTGCTGAACAATGTTTATTAGGTGCATTTACTTCTGTTTTCCTAGGCCAATTGGCTAATAAAATTTCATACACACATCCACTATGATGCACCCTGCCCAGTGCTGTAGACAATTATTGACCTTGATCTTTTTCACACTTGGCTGAAGATTGTTTAGTCTGTTGGGAGTGGTCGGGTGTGGCAAAGGTGACGTGTATCTTATGTCACCGAGGCATCCAACTGATATTGGCTAACAGTTGGGCAAGGCTTGCTATCCTTGTAGCAGGTAGGGGTAGAGGGGAATGTTTTTATTTCTTCTGTTTCTTTCCTTTCATTCCTGTTTCTCTTTCTTCCCTGTCTGTCTCTTTCATCTCCTCTACTTTCTCTTCTATCTCTTTTCTCCCTTTCTGAAAGACAACACAAAATGACCCACAAGGGGTGATGTGTCGTTAAACTCCAACAGTATCAATCAATTGTTTAATCTGTGCATTTAGCTCCATTTCATGGACACAACCAACATAAGCAGTCGTCGAATTTCTTGTATTTCTGCAATAAAGGCAATGGGCTTCTACTGTATGTTTTCGTGAAGAATTAACCCTTGTCCTGCTGAATATATTAAGATGCCACTCCCACTTCTAATTTTCAGCCAATCAGATTATCTGATAAAGGTTGTTTATATAAATTCAAATACTGAATGGCAAACAGTGCAGGTCCAGATCAGTTGGCTTCTTCAGAAGCCAACTGATCTGGATCTACACTGTTTGCAAAGGCAGGCCATATCCGGGTTCAGCAGGACAAGGGTTAAGAAAAATATTATCTGGATAAAATTATGCCTGCAATTATTTTGCTTAGCATTTTATGACTTAATTTCATTTAACACTTACGTTGTAATGGGCAAATTCAGCAGACAACAAGTTGATTGTATTTTTTCTTATTTTTCCCAGAAAATAGGACTTGGAGACATTTGCATAAAATATCAAGTCTTATTTTCTGGGAAAAAAAATAAGAAAAATATTTCATAGTGCCATCTACTGAAAATTTTACCCAGCATGCTTAGCGTTTGTCCATATGAAGGGGTATGGATACAGTTTCAGGGGAGGCAACTCTGTCAGAATTGTTTTGCTTCCCTTCTGAAAAGGGGTCTACCCTAAAAGGAAAGAATTTGCTCCCACGGAAGCAAATTCTTTCCTTTTATAGTAGACTTTTATCCAGAAAGGGCTTGGTGTGCGAGAAAGCATACAAGATATCACAAAAGTTGTCTCCCTGTTAAGAATGCTGAAAAAATCAACCAAGTGTATTTAGACTCCTTAATTTGGGCATCATTTTAACCTTTAAAGTGCCAAGCAGAATTTGTAGCAAACATTAAAAAATTATTTTTTTTATTTTTCAGAGAAAACAAGTCAGGACATTTCATGTGAATTTCACATGAAATGTCAAGACTTGTTTTCTCTGACAAAAAAAAAAAAAAAATGTTGTCTGCTGCAGTTGTGATTGGCGCTTTAAGGGTTAATCATGTTACATTCTAATATTTTACAGGGCATGTATCCTGGTGGAGTGCCATATGGAGCCCATGGAGCTCATGGCTGTCCGGGAGCAGGACATCATGGAATGTCACATCATGGAATGGCACATCATGGAGCCCCTGGATACCCAGGCCAACCTGCCTATCCCCCACCAGCTGGAGGTTATCCAACAGGAGTGGCACCACCACCAGCAGCAGGATATGCACCACCTCCAGGTGGCTACCCAGCAGCACAAGGGTATCCAGCACCACCTCCACAAGCTTACCCTGGCCAACAACCACCATACCCAGGAGGTAGGCTCTTATTATACCCCCGGCATACGAAATATGTTGAGGGGTATATATTTTCATCTTTCTGTGCATCCGTCCGTCTGTCCGTACAAATGTTAACATTTTGTGTCAAAGTTTTGCGTGAAGCTTTTTCCTTTTGCATATATTTTTGAAAGCTTACACTTTAGGATGTTGATGTGTGGTTAGTGTTACTACTAGATGATTACAAAATAGCTGACATCATTCTGCTGATGCTGCTGACCCAAGGTCAAGGGCACAGACTTAGAAAATAGTGTGATGTTTACGTCATATATGGTTTTACGTGAAGTTTTTGTCTTATGCTTATAGCTCTGCAGCCACTGATCAAAAACTTTTCATATTTGGTATGGGGGTACCTGGGAGGGTTCTCTTCCATTCAATATCTATGGACCCCTGGGTCGTGCCCCAGGGTGGGGCTAGAGGTTAAAATCTAGGACACCCCCAATGAAGTAGTATATTGCAGTTTTTTTTTATACAAACAACCTTCTTATTAAAAAAGGATGGGCATCAGACATGTTTATCACATCAGCATTCAGTGTAATAAGGTCAAGGTCATTGTGACCTTATTTTCATGCTTCAGTGATTTTGACATATTTTGAAGCCTATTTCATGGATTAATGCCTCAGTAAAGTAGTATGTTGCAGTTTGTTTATACAAACAACTTCTTAAAGAAGGATGGACATCAGACATGTTTATCACATCAACATTCAGTGTAATAAAGTCAAGGTCATTGTGATCATATATTCATGCTCCAGCGAATTTGCCTTATATCTCGAAGACTATTTCATGGATTAATGTGATACTTGGAATATTGGTTCTGTGTGACACCACGATTGGCAGCATAACAAATGTAGGTCACCTTGACCTATATTTCATGGTCCAGTAATTTTGCCGCATATCTTGAATGTTAATTGATGTATGAACATCATTATTTGGGATTATGAATTATGATCCAACAGTTGACCTAAAAGTAAATGTAGGTCACTGTGACCTATATTTCATGGTCCAGTGATTTTATGTTACATCTTGAAGACAATTTGATGTATTACTTACTATCATATTTTGGGGTTATGTGACCTATATTTCATAGCCCTGTGATTTTGTCTTATACCGCCCATTGTTTGATACCTTAATGCCATATTTACATATAATGACACAGTGTGACCCAAACTTTCACCACAAAGTAAATATAAATCAGTATGACCTAAATTTCATGGTCTACTGATTTTGCTTAATATCGTTTAGATTATTTAATGGATTAACATCATAGTTGGTATAATGCATCAGTGTGACCATCAGATTAATTTCTGAAGTATGTGTAGGTCAGTGACCTATATTTTACGGCCCAGCAAATTTGCTTCATGGCTTGAAGACTATTTACTCCAGGAAAGTTGTACTTGGGATGATAGATCAGAATCACTCTGAGACTGACATTGTGAACTATATCTTGCCTTATATCATTGTCATTAATTTTAAAATATTTTATAATTAAGAAATGGCACCGGCCGGGGCTATTCATGACCCTCTGGGCACTTTCTCTAGTTCTTCTTGCAATGCCATTGCTCATTTAATCACATGAATTCATAGCTCCATATAAGACCTTTTTTCAACCAAAACTTACGCATACCTGGGCCCAGTTGTTCAAACTAATGATGTCGTTAGTTAAGGTATCGTTAAAATTTTGATCATTAAAAATGGCATCTATGCTAATATTTTTGCTAAAAAAATGTGAGCAGCTTTTGCATTTGCAAAAGCTACTCACATTTTTTCAGCAAAAATACCTGTGAATTAGATTTTGTACTTACTAGAACAGTTAACATTTTGACCACTAATGAGCTCGTTAAGCTAACGACGCTTTGAACAACTGGGCCCTGGTAATCTCATAATGGGTAGCCAGTGGTTATGCACTCAAAATCTTTATGCAAACTTCTGGCCATGACTTGCAAGACATCCATATGTCAACAAACGGGTAAATTATTCTGATTTATTGATTTTTAACCAGTTTCATAGACATGTTTTGAAAAATCGGACAATGCTTTTCCCAACAACTTTCATTTTTGCGTTGGGAAAGATAGGTGTGGGCTTGAAAAAACAAGCAGCTAATTTTTAATTCAATTTCACATGCAGAGGGGCAGTTGGATATTCCTGTTTTGACATGTAAAATGAAGGTATTTTCAGCTATCTGGGCTGTGAAATGCTTATTTCACAGATCAAATAAAACTTACTGTAACCTACGTCTACATTGAAATACATAAGATGCTAAATTTCCCAAGCATTTGTTCAGGGGACTGAAATATTTGTGCTGAATATGACTTACAAGGCCGACTACCTCTTACAGGATCATTAACCCTTACGAGGACAAGGAAGCCAACTGTCAGGTGTCTGATTACAAGGCCTGATTATCCCTTATGGGAACATTAGCCATTATCAGAATGCCCCGCATTTAAAAACATGCAGATCTAGACCAAACCAGTTCCAAAATATTCCATTTACATATAAACAATCAAACACCATGAAAGGTTTTGCAAATGAGACAGCATGTGTCGACAGGGTTTTAATATGGCACTTTTTCATATATTTGCAGCTCTCAATTGAGCAAATTCATACAGAAGTTTCATTTTACTGCCTTAATCCTTGTCATGCTGAATAAATTAAGCTGCCACACCCACTTCTAATTTTCAGTCAATCAGATTACTTAATGTAGATTATTGATACAAATTCACATACTGAATGACAAACAGTGCAGATCCAGATCAGTTGGCTTCTTCAGAAGCCAACTGATCTGGATCTAATCTGTTTGCAAAGGCAGTGTATATCCGGGTTCAGCAGGACAAGGTTAAAAATTGCTTTGTGATGTACAGGCTTTCTAGTCCCCCTAAGGGTTAATGTAAAGATTTCTCACGAACTACTGCACCTAGGATTTTTGAATTTTTGTGACTAGTTGATTTTTGTGGAAGAGAGAATCAGCATCCTCATGCTTATCACTTCATTTATCAGCATCCTCATGCTTATAATTTCCTTTAATTGTCCAATTTTCTTTTTCGCCAATAAAAGTTTAAAATTTTTGTCACAGATTTCTCAGCTTTTGTGAGAGTTAGTCTTCAAATTTTGTATACACCTACAGAAGGTTGAAATCTATTGTGTAAAAGAAAAGCACTATACACTGAAGTACAGAACTGTTGCCCCCCCCCGCCCCCCCCCCCATCCCCCCCACCCCGCATCGGCATTAACAAAAGTGTTAAAGTTTTACATCAATTACATCAAAGTTTTTCAGACATATTTTCTTAATCCTCTGATGAATTTAGTTTATATTTGGTATGATTATAGATGTTGGTCCAAAATTTTATTCAGGATTATCCACACCCCTGCTCATGACCTATAGGTCAAGGTCGTGGACTTAAAATGTTTATGTTAAAGTTTTGCGACAAAGTTTTTTTAAGATCTCGTAATTTTCTAAATCCTTGCATGGATTTACTTTATATTTGGCATGATTATAGATATTGGTTCAAAATTTTATTCGGTACTGTCCCCACCACTGCTTATGATCTAGAGGTCAAGGTCACAGAAATTTATATTAAAGTTTTATGTCAAAGTTTTTAAGATCGCTTAATTTGTAAATCCTTGCATGGATTTACTTTATATTTGACATGATTATAGATATTAATCCAAAATTTTATTCAACTCTATCCCCACAGCTGCTTATGACCTAGAGGTCAAGGTCTTGGACTTAGAAATTTATTTTAGAATTTTGCGTCAAAGTTTTTAAGCTTTCTTAATTTTCAAATCCTTGCATGGATTTACTTTATATTTGGAATCATAATTGATATTGGTCAAAAATTTTATTTGGCATTATCCCCACCCCTGCTTATGACCTACAGGTCAAGGTCTTGGACTTAGAAATTTATGTTAAAGTTTTGTGTTAAAGTTTTAAGATCTCTTAATTTCTAAATCCATGCACGGATTTACTTCTCAGAAACTATAACACCTAGGATTTTGAAAGTTTGTACAAACATTTGGTTTGACTTGTATTGTGTAAAAGAGAACCAGCATCCTCCTGTCTATCATTTCTTTTCTTTGTCCATTTTTCTTTCTTTCTCATAAAAATCTGTCAAGGATTTCTCACATGCTATTGGAGCCAGAGTCTTCAAATTTTGTATACGCCTACAGAGGGTTGAAGTTTATTGTATAAAAGAAAAGCAAGATAAATGGCATTAATTTTGCCGTCTGTTTTCATTTTGTCTTTTTTCCATCTATCACTCAAATGTAAGACATAGGAAAATTTGTGTCAAAGGTTTCTTAGGAACTACGAGGGTGAGTCAGTAAGTAACCAGCCAAACTTATTTCCGGTTGAGATCTACCTCTTCTTTTTCTATGTAATTGCCCTCTAGTGTGATGCACTTAGACCAACGGTGTTCAAGCGCCATCAGCCCAGAACTGAAAAAATCAGGGTCCTTTCCATTGACCCACTCCTCAACTGCCGTCACGACTTCTTCATCAGACCGGAAATGAAGTCCACGGATATCCTTTTTCAAGTTTGGGAATAGGAAGAAGTCGCAAGGAGCTAGGTCAGGCAAATAGGCAGAATGTGGTATTAATTCATACCCGTTTCGCTCTACAGCATCCATTGCAACTTTGCAAGTTGGGACTCTCGCGTTGTCCTGTTGCAGCAAAACACCTTTAGAGAGTTTACCTCGGCGTTTTTTCACTGATGGCGGTTCTCAGCTGGTCTAACAAGTTTGCATAGTACACTTCAGTTATTGTACTTCTCTTGGGTAAAAAGTCCAACATAATAACCCCTTTTGCGTCCCAAAATACTGTGACCATCACCTTGCCAGCAGATGGTTGTGTCTTGAACTTCTTTGGCCTCGGCGGGGTGGTTGGGTGGTGCGAAGGTGCTGTGTATCTTACATCACTGGGGCGTCCAACTGATATTGGCTTACAGTTGGGCAAGGCCTGCTATCCTTGTAGTGGGTAAGGGTAGAGGGGGAATGTTTTTATTTCTTCTGTTTCTTCACTTCCATTCCTGTTCCTCTTTCTTCCCTGTCCCTCTCTTTCATCTCTACTCTCTCTTCTATCTCTTTTCTCCCTTTCTCTGGGAGACGACACAAAATGACCCTCAAGGGTTGACGTGTCGTTAAACCCCAACACAATCAAATCTTTGGCCTCGGGGGAACCAGGCCCTACCCACCGATGACTCTGAGCTTTATTCTCTGGCTCATAATAATGAACCCAAGTCTCATCTACAGTCACCAGATGCAAAAGAAAATCATCTTTTGACCTAAAACGCTTCAACAAGGCGCTGCATACTGATGCTCTGGTTGCCATTTGCTCATTGCTAAGGGATTTGGGGACCCAGCGGGCTGTTAGCTTGCGCATACCTAAACGATCATGCAAGATTGTTGAAACGCTGCCATGTGAAATGCCTAATGCCTGTGCTATTTCTTCCACCTAAATTCGCCTATCAGAGTATACCAGATCCCGAACTTTCTTACACATTTCTTCGTTGGTGGCATCCAGTGGGCTTCCAGACCTGGCTTCGTCTTCAAAAGACGTTCTACCGCGTTTGAATTCCCCTACCCAGAATTTAACCTGAGCATAAGCTGGTGCAGAAGACCCATAAACATTGGTTAACTCGCCGTGTATTTCCTTGCCTGTTTTACCTTTTAAATACAAGTACCAAATTACAGCACGGTACTAAACTTTAGATGAAAAACATGCCTTTGCATCACTAGCCATGTTTGACATTCAATATCTTATTAAAGAATGACTCGATATGTGTGCAATTTTGTACCCATGTATAAAACATATTGAAACAAAGCATGAAGATCGTGACCGTCTCGGTCTATCAAAAATGGGATAGGCTGGTTACTTATTGACTCACCCTCGTATAACACCTAGGATTTTGAAAGTTTGTACAAACATTTTGTTTGACCTGTTGTATTGTGTAAGAGAGAATCAGCATCCTCCTGCTTATCACTTCTTGTATTTGTCCATTTTTCTTTCTTTCTCATAAAAATCTATCACAGATTTCTCACCTGCCATTGGAGCCAGAGTCTTCAAATTTAGTATACACCCTGACAATGTTGATGTATGCTGTGTAAGAGAAAACCAAGATGCTGAGATTTATTTCTTTTGCCCATCTCTCCCATGCAATACTAAGGGAAATTTGCGTCTACAAATTTGCTTCAACATACCTCTGATAGCTATGGCCAGGGGTATGTGAGCTTTACTCAGTATCTGCTATATTTTGATTATCCCCCACTGCTAACTGTGTTTGTTGGGTAGGGGGAGGGAGGCGTATACTGTTTGCATGTTGTCCATCCATATGTCGGTCTGTCTGTTACGTTTTGGTTTCGGAGTGAGGGGTACCTAATGAGCACTGCTCATTGACATTTCCCTATTTGCAACCATGGAAAGATGGAAAAGTCCACTTCAGAAATCTAGGGATGAAAAGGTTAATAAATAAATATTTCAAGAGTTTGGTATGCATCAGGATCTGGAGAATTCTTTGTATAGAATAAATGCACTGGAGTCAGAACTGTGGAAATACCATGCCCGACTTATCCAATATCCCATTTCCCTGAGGACAAGTAAGAAATTTCAGTTTACTCGTCCTGGGACATTAGGACTGCAAAGCTCTAGCTGAGAAGAGTGTCCAGATTATGAGATACTCCGTATTTGATCTAATTACCGCACATACCCCTATAAGCACACAGTCAAGAAATTCCGTAGTCTTCAGATTACAGCCAATGTACTTTTTCTTTACTTCTTTATAAAGGCATATGTTGTGGGTACTCATTTGAATTGCATCGACTTGTCGATGCAATTCAAATAAGTACTCACAACATATGCCTTTATAAAAAAAATCGCATTATATTCATCAAATAAATCCTATTTGATTTTTTATAGTGTACCCTTAGTAGGTAGACTCATATTTGACCACAACTGAGTGTTCCCAGTAATTCTGAAAAACCTAAGCGCACAGTGCGGTAATTAGGTCAAATACGGTATTTTATTTTTACTCGAAGTATGTTGTGATGAGTAGCAACATCATATGTTTTCTTTAAGAAATAAGAAAAATGTCCATGTGTAGTAAAATCTTGGTTGGACAAGTGGAATTTGACCATTTACTTGTCCATGGACAAGCAATAAAATTTGATAATTCCACAACCTTGTACTATACGTCAGTGATATTTGCTTTTTCCAGGGAAATATAATAGTTTTTACCCTAAGCAAACAATGTCTAAACCTGCCCAGTAAAGTGTGGTTAGATAAACTGACAGCACTCAACATTTCTTACCATTTCTTACCATCCTAGACATCAGTAGAAAGCCCTATAGGGTTGACTGGGCCGCAAAACCTCAAAACACAAACAAAGAAGCTTTTCCACTTGGCACTTAGCATTCGGAAGAAGAGCAAGGACTGGTCACACTGGTGTCAGTATAATAAGACAGGTGGTAGTATCATGTCAATGTGTCTTTGGCATGATACTGCCTTGAGTCACCTCTATAAGAGGACATCAGTTCTCACCATACCCAGATACTGTCATAACATCATGGTTAAAAGGTTGCTGACAGGGATAATTAGGGAACTGGATGCCCTAAGTATATTTTCTGGCATTTTTGCAAGGGAGATAACTTTTGTGACTTCCTGTTTGCTTTCCTGCACACCAAGTCCCTTCTGAAAGGGGTCTACTCTAAAAGGAAAGAATTTGCTCCCATAGGGAGCTAATTTTTTCCTGAACCCTTTTCAGCAGGGATGCTAAGCAATTTGTCCATTGAAAATGGATCCATTATCCTTTATCCATGGTTCAAACAAACAAAAGTTCAGTTTCTGATTTACTGTATGACTCAGTTTTCGAAACTTTTGTATATACACATGGAAAAAAGTTAAGCATCACTCACAGTTTGACAAAACATTTTTGTTAGATTTGTTAAACAGGTCAGCTATGAAGAAAAACTGGAATATTATTGAATTTATGTATAAATGGGTATATTAAGAATCAGGATCACAATGTTATAGTTTAAAATGATCACTTTTACTGGCTTGCAAGTCCAATTTGGTTCGGATGCACTTTTTGACAAAAATTGCATATGGTTACACATATAATTCTATAGGCCACAAAACAAGTCAGACTAGGACATGATTGTTTTCCAAAGTTAGCACTATCCAAGACAAATTAAATCCACTGCTGAGGGGTTTGCTGCCATCCCACATGCAATGCAGCCTCAAGATCAGATAGTCTGCACTGGAGGAGAAATTTCACAAATGTTTTGGCCCAGAATGTCCCACAAATGATCAAGAGGTTTCAAATCAAGACTGCAGGTCGGCCATGGAAGTTTTGAAATCGCATTTTGACATAAATATTCAATCACTGCACATACTCTGTGCGGACTTGCATTGTCATCCAGAACTGGTCTTGTTAAAAGGGGATGGTCATCAAAATGGGGAATAACAGCATGTTCAAGAATGTCTTTGGTGCTTTTGTCCAGTAAGGGACCCTTAAACAGCAATCAGATCAAGCTTACAATAATGAGATACATATCCCCAGACTATTATCGAGCCTCCACCATTATTGAGCTTCCTGGATGTGCCTTTGAGAATAAGCAGTATTTCGCTGCCTCAAACATGCATACGGCTGTCCATCATATGGAGAGGAAACCGACTTTCATCCTACCTGTGAACTTTTCTCCAGGACCGGATATTCCAGTTCCTGCATTGCTGGCACCAGTATAAAGGTGCTGACTTCTGTCTCGAAATAAGGGTTGGTTGTCTGATAGGCCATTGAGCACAATAACCAGAAACCTGGAACCCATTACGAATGGTTCTGGTTGATAATGGCCTGTTTTGTAGCCACCCTTGCTTCACAACAGTACTGCTTGAGAACATAAATCACCGGACATGTCTCAGTAATGCACCATCTTCCCTTCGTGACATCTTACGGGGCCTCCCTGAGTATGCTCTGTCCTGCACTTGATTAGTTGGCTGAAATTTATTGAGCAGGAGACAAATGACTGACTGACTATACCCAAGGCGACAGGATATTCCTCACCCAGAAAGCCCAGTGTTTGTCATTCCAATAATCTGCCATCATGTGGCTTCTGACAGTTTTCTACAAGCCATAGCTTATGTACACAAGTTAGATCCAAGCACAGGTTAAAAACTTTGTTGGTTATTAAAACAAGACTAAACAGCATTATTTTCATGTATGAGGGTACCATAAAATTCTGATAATCACAGCTGTGTGACCGGGTGTTTGGGGATAAAAAGTATATGATTGTAGGGAAGCCAGGGCCCAGTTGTTCAAAGTGTCGTTAGCTTAACGAGCTCGTTAAGGGTCATTTCGTTAACTGTTGTAGGGGTTTCAATACACAATATTCTGATATTTTTTGCTGAAAAAATGTGAGTAGCTTTTGCACTGCAAAAGCTACTCACATTTTTTCAGCAAAAAATTTCAGAAAATTTGCGTATCACTCGATGTAAATTTTAACGAATCGTTAACTAACGACGTCGTTAGCTTTGAACAACTGGGCCCAGGTGTCATCATGTACCAGTTTTAAGTGGCTATATTTTGATCAGGAAAGATGTCACTTAAACGCCGCAAGTGATGCGTAACTTTTTTCCATGTGTATGCCTGTCCTAACAGGCACTTGAGCATTGTGGTGTCATATTACTTCATGAATATTAGTATACAGTAAATGTCCCTAATTTTATACAAAAAAGTTCTGACAAAATGGTATATGTAAACAGTGCTCTCCTAGATCAGACTGCTCCTAAAGGAATCAGAATCAGAATCAGAATTTTTACTGGTGATACATCTAATGACATTCATTCACCAGGACCTGTGATATGGGAAGTTAATCCCTAGCTCTCACCAGTGAGGTAAACCTAGCCACACCATCTTCTGCACCTTCAACAGAAGTAATGATTGAATCTGGAAGGGCATTCCAATCTCTGATTGTTTGAGGGAAGAATGAGCCCTTATAAATGCCAGTTCTTGCAGCGGGGGTCTGAAAAATCAATGAGTGATGATTTCTACTGTGCCTAATTGGGGGGATAAGATCATCTGTTGGAATGCTGGCAGCACCCTTTAGACCTTTGTACAAAAGAATCAGTCTGCTGTCTCTCCTCCTTTTCTTGAGAGACTCCCATTTTAGTTTTTCCAGTATTCCAGTCATACTCCCAGTTTCAAAGCAGTAATTGCTAGTAACAAACCTAGCAGCCCTATTCTGAACTTTTTTTGAATTCTTGTATCTACCACGCCTTGGGGATCCCAAACACAGCTGCCATATTCCAAAATGGGGCCAGCAAGTCCCCTATATGCTGCCTCTTTTACATCCTGAGGACATTGATAAAGATTTTGTCTCAGGAAACTAAGAGAAGAACAGTCTGGTCAAGGTCTATATTGTTTCTTTTCCAGTAGGTATTTTAAGAAACAGCTGCAATAAAAGCAAAATGTAGGCCGAAAAGGTATGAATAAAGTGTTTGAAATATAAGGACATTTAGCGTAAGACTGATAGGCTCTGGCATTTGTGACATCATCTTCAACTGAATTCTTGTTCCTGACATTGTCTTGTCTGGAAGCAATGTCAATGAAATATCAAGCCTTAATTTCATATGAATATGACAAAACATTACTGGTATACAGGTACTATCTACAAATGCATCACGAAAACATACCTATATAATTTTGACCCCCTTAAACCCCACTTTTATATAGTAAAACTGGGGTTTACAGGGGTATACATTATTTTCTTATTTCTGCTCAAAAACATAGATTGTGGGTACTCGTTAGAACCGCCTGACGAGGCGGTTCTAACGAGTACCCACAATCTATGTTTTGAGCAGAAATATTAAAAATATCAGAATTTTTTATCTGAATTTCTCAGTTTTTGGTGGTAAAATTTTCAGTATATTTGAATAGGCATGTTTTCGTAATGTTTCTAATAGTATACATGAATTATATCCTCCTTTCCCAGAAAGGAAAAATTTGGTAATTTAACCCTCGTCTTGCTGAACCTGGATAGGCCTTGCCTTTGCAAACAGTGTAGATCCAGATCAGTTGGCTTCTGAAAAAGGCAATGGATCTAGATCTGCACTGTTCGCCATTAAGTATGTGAATTTATAGCAACAATCTGGATCAAGTAATCTGATGGCTGAAAATCAGAAATGGGCATGGCATCTTAACTCATTCAGCTGGGCAAGGATTAAATGCAGCCTTAAGGTTAAAGGACTATTCTGTATTTCAGGCCCTCCACCACCAGCAGGTGGCTACCCAGGTAGTGGTCCATACCCAGCCAGTAAGTAGATTAGCCTGTCATAGTGCATGATTATAATTGCTTGGTGTTTCTATGTGTTTGCTTAACTGAGTGTTGTAATGTTCTTTTGTAGCAGATGATAGATTATAATTTAAAGACAGTATTTTAACCCTTAAACTGCCCATCACAACAATTGTCTGCTTTGTTATCTGTTTGTGATTTTAAAGTCATTTTTGCAAACGTGGACCCAGATCAGACTGCTCCTCTAGGAGCAGTCTGATCTGGGTCCAGACTGTTTGCCTGTATGCAAAAATAGGTTTGAAAAGTTTGCAAGAATATTCGGCAGACAACATAAACAGACGATATTTTCAGATGCAGGTTTTCTTGGCGTTTTAAGGGTTAATCTTTAGCACTCTAGATAAATTCTTCTGACAAACTGCTTAGGAGAAAATTTACATAAATTATCAAATTCTGAGGGTTTTTTTGTTCCAGAAAAAAAAGAAAATTGCATGGCCCACAGACAAAAGAACTGACCACCCCTAAGGTTGACTTTTGGAGTGTATCCTATAATCTACTTGTGAGTCTGTCCGTCTGTCCATGGTCATTAGTGAAAATGATTATAACACTTGAACTATCAGAATATTTTGATAATTTTTGGCGACCAATTGATATAGACAGGATCTAAGCAATGGGCTTGCCAAATGCCAATTTTCATTTACTGAGGCTGACCCGGCCAAAAATATGTAAATATAGAAATGGCTTTAACTCTTTAACCATATGGGATATTTTCTTTTTTAATTTTGTATTCACATTTTAATATTGACAAAATCTAGCCAAAGGAATTGCCAAATGCCATTTTTCGTTGACGGAGTAAAGTCAAAGTAAAAATTATTTTCTATAGTCAGTCAGTGAAAATGGCCATAACTCTTCAAGTGTTAAGAATAGTTTAATAATTTTTCGCACAAAGATTGATACCAACAATCTCTAGCCAGTGGGCTTGTCATATGCCATTTTTCTTAGCCCAAGGCCAAGTGCAAAGCTGAGACCAAAAAATCTGGAAATATAGTGGGTTATGCACTTTTGCTAAAAGTTGACTATTTTAAAATGTTCTCTGCTGCTGAAGAAGTCCAGCATTAAAATATGTTTCTTAAAATATGTTAAACTATGTTTCTTTGAAAATAGGGCATTTAGGTCATTTTGTATAAATAAAAAAGGATGCAGTTTGATTGAAATGCCAAGCATTGAAGAGACTGGATACACTTGGGAGAATTCCATCTTTTTTTTTTTTTTTTTTTTAATGCAAGTAAGACAGTTTTTGTCACTTCCTGTTTTGTAAGGTCCAGTTTGCTTTCTTGCACACTAATTCCCCTTCTGAAAAAGTGTGCAGGGTCTACTCTAAAAGGAAAACAATTCACTCCCATACGGTCCTTTTGGAGTAGACCCTTTTCTGAAGGGCCTCAATTTGTCATCTACTGAATTAGCCCAGAGAGTGAGTGGTACAGGTAATGGTGGGGATAATCAACAGTTATTGATTTATCTTTCAAACAAATTGTCATATTTCTTAACCCTTGTCCTGCTGAACCCGGATATGCCCTGCCTTTGCAAACACTGTAGATCCAGATCAGTTGGCTTCTGAAGAAGCCAACTGATCTGGATCTGCACAGTTTGCCATTAAGTATGTGAATTTATAGCAATAATACCGATCAAGTAACATGATTGGCTAGAAGTGGGTGTGGCATCTTAATATATTCAGCATGGCATGGATTAAACAGGCTATTTTATTTTGTCATATCTTGATCTAGTTGCTTTAGTTATTGGTTACCATGCCATATCTTTGCTCCAGATAAAAATTTTTTTTTAGCCAAAAAGAAATGATTTTTTTCTTATTTCTCCATGAAACCATATGTTGTGGGTACTCTTACTTATTAAACCAGCCTTGACTAAGATGTTTGGTAAAAACCTCAGAAGTTTTCTGATAAAATAACCAGTGTCTCTATCCCATCATGCATTTATCTCGGGGTTCCTCCGATATCTGATATTAGGTATTCCGAGGTGATTTATGAATATTTCAGTTTCTTATGCAAGATTTGTGAATATATTTTTAAGTGCATGAGCCTTAGATGTTGTGGGTCTTATGATAATAAAGTTAAAATACGCATGTTTGCATGTTTAAATCTTTCTGCTTCTTTTGAACAACACCTTGAGAAAAAAGGACCGTTTCTTTCATAGCTAGAATAATGTGTCCTGTCTCTTTACCAGATACACATCTTTTGTGTGACAAAGGAATTGTAAAGGAAGAATTATTGGTGATAAATCTGGGATAACTTTTCTTATCTCTCTATAAAAACATATGTTTTGAGTACTCATTAGAAGTGCTTAAATTGATTGCTTGTAAAGAGTACCCACAACATATGTTTTTATGGAGGACCGGAGAAAATTATACCAGAATTATCATCAAATATAACTCCTTAACAATTCCTCTGGGCCCAGTTGTTCAAAGCTAACGACATCGTTAGTTAACAATTTGTTAAAATTTACATCGAGTGATACGCAGATATGCTGAAATTTTTTGCTGAAAAAATGTGAGTAGCTTTTGCAGTGCACATTTTTTTCAGCAAAAAATATCAGAATATTGTGTTTTGATTCCACTAAAACAGTTAATGAAATGACCCTTAATAAGCTCGTTAAGCTAACGACGCTTTGAACAACCGGGCCCAGGTTGCATATGGTAAATGTCCTAAAATGCCGTACACGAAATTTCTGACAAAGTGGCATATGCAAACATGCAGACCCGATCAGACTGCTCCTAGTCAGGATCTACACTGCTTGCCATTCCACTAAGTATTTTAAGAAACAACTGCATAAACAGCAAAATTTAGGCCAAAAAAGTATGGAATAAAGTGTTGGAAAATTTAGGACATTTACCGTACTTGCACCGCAGCAAAGCATCATGTCCGATTTCTGAAGGTGTTATTCATGCACTCAGTGTTTAAAAGTTTCTCATGGGAGTGTCTAGGACTAGAGTATTCAGGTCATACTGGGCACAAAAGGAATGCTGCCTCAGTGGCTCAGTTGGATGCGCATCTAACTGGTGATCAGCAGGTTGTGGGTTCAACCCCCGTCTGGTCGGTAACTTTTTTTTCGTGGAGATTTGTTCATGGAATATTTTCTCTGGTCATTTCTCTCACTTCTCCTGATTCAAGAAGGGCAGATGTCAGTTTCTGACAAAAGATTGTGCACAATACTGGGTAACCGCTTAGAGGACTAACCCTGCCCAGTAAAAGTGTGGTTAGGTAAACTGACCGCGCTCAACATGACCCCATTGGGTTGACCCAACCGTAAAACCTCAACACAACCAATACAGTTTTCCAGATTGGCACATTTGTTTTTACTGTACATAATAATGTAACAAAAATGAAACAAAATATCTATAGGCCAGTCAGCAAAATGAAAAATAAGAAGCTTTAACAGAGGCTTGGACTGCCAGGAAAGACAAGTGAAACAAATAAAAACAATAAGAATATATTATATAGGCAATCAGTGAAATAAGATGAAATAAGTTGTAATAGGCCCAGATTTCAGACCAGATTTTTCGCAGACGTTACAACCAAAACAAAAGAATTACATAGGGTTCAGATGAAATGAAATGTAAGCAAGAGAAACAGAATCTTTTTGGCTTTCATCATTCTTTACATGAATTTAAATGTTTAACTCATTTAAAAATGCTGAAGGGTTCCGACAGATGTGACACTGTCTACCGGGAAATTCTTGTCACAACATTTAAAACAAAACCTGATGTTAAGTTCAAAAGTTTTTTGAAAAAAAGGAAGTGATTGGGCTTTGAATATCCAGAAAACACTGTCATTTTTGTAAGTGATGTTTTAACCACATAATTAAATATGCAGAAATATATTATTATTGATACCTGTAAATATGTTTATTTGCATCTGTTCTATCAACTGGCTCACATAAACAACATATTTCTGTCAATAAGCAGCTTTTATTTATGTTTTGCAATTAAATATTCAAAATGGCAGGACCCATGCTCACAGTTATAAAAATGTTAAACTGCAATATCTCTCTTAATATCCCCCGCCCGATAGGTTTGTGGGATATAGTGATCAGCATAGCATAGCATCCGTCCGTCCATCTGTCCATCTGTAGATGCATCCTTGTGCATTCAATAAATTTCTAAGCCAAATTCTTGTGCACTCTATAACTTCTTAATGGTTTGAAATATTTTGATAATATTTGATAGACACATAGATAAGGACCAGTAGGTGTGTCAAGTGCAAGACAGACAACTATAACTTTTTGTTATGTACTTATCTCCCCTGGATCTGAAATCTTGTACAGGCTATAACTCCCATACTGTCTGAGATAATTTGATAATATTTTGTGAGACATATTTCATTTCAAGTAGGAGTGTCATATGCAAGAAGGACAACTCTTGGTTTGTTCTTTTTCTTGTATACTTCACTGAATAAATTTCTAAACCAAATTCTTGTGCACTCAATGACTTCTTAAATGTTTGAAATATTTTGATTATATTTTGTAGAGGCATAGATAAGGACCAGTAGGCATGTCGCCTGCAACAAGGACAACCTCTGCTGTGGTTGTTTTCTAGTTACCTCCCTTGAAGGAATTTCTAAGTCAAATTCTTGAGTATGTGGTTTGAAATATTTTGATAATAGTTGGTAGAGGCATAGATAAGGACCAGTAGGCATGTTGTGTTCAAGAGTACTCTCCCTTTCTTCATTATATACATCTCCCTTGATGCCGAACTTGTGCAGGCCATAACTCCCATACTGTTTGAGATAATTTTTGGTAGGGACATTATATCAGGTCAAGCAGGGGTCTAGCTTGCAAGAAGGACAACTTTTACTATGTTGATTTTTATTCCAATAAACATACAGCAAGTTCCTTTACCTTTACAAGGCATTTATTTTTGCTATTATTTCTGAATATGTACACTCACAAATTCAAAGTAGTTGCAAATATTGTGTATCCTGTACAAATTATCACATCAGAAGTCACTATTAGATGATTTTGACAAGAATAAAAAAAAATAAAAGAACATGCAAAAATAAAATCATTAACAGTGCACCTATTATTGTTTTCACTTATTATTTTGGTCACATTTCATACTATCTTTGCATCTTTTTACTTTGCTCTGTTTCAATATTTCCATGATATCTGATTAAAATACACCAAATTTAGAAATGGCGGTTTGGTCGGGGGATTTGCCATCTCTTCTGATGGCTATTTTTGTCCCCCAACATTAGTCGAAGGGGACTATAGTAATGGGTTCGTCCGTCAGTCCATCCACCTGTAGACACAATCTTGTCACCGCATCCCCTTCAGTTTCCAAGGGATTTTCATGAAACTTTCCAGTTATTGTTCCCATGACCTGAAGATGATCATAGTTTATCGAGGTCATGCTCAACTGATTTTTACCAGACTTATAGCCCTTTGGCAATTTTTCAACAGTAAGTCTTGTCTCTGCAACTCCTCCTGCAGTTTTTGGTGGATTTTAGTGAAACCTTCCAGTTATTGTTGCCATGACCTGAAGAGGATCATATACCGAGGTCACGTTTGACTGCTTTTACCAGAGTCATGGCCCTTTGTCAGTTTTAGCCATTTATCAGTATAAGTTCTTGTCTCCGCAACTCCTCCTACATTTCTCAAGGGATATTGATGATACTTTCCGGTTATTGTTTCCATGACCTGAAGGTGATCCTATTTTATCGAGGTCTTGCTCAACTGATTTTTACCAGAGGTACGGTCCTTTGGCAATATTTTAACAGTAAGTCTTGTCTCTGCAACTCCTCTTGCAGTTTTCAGTGGATTTTAGTGAAACCTTCCAGTTATTGGTGCCATGACCTGAAGTGGATCATATTATACCGAGGTCACGCTTGACTGCTTTTTACCAGAGTTATGACCCTTTGTCAGTTTTAGCCATTTATCAACAGAAGTTCTTGTTCAAAGTTTTTCAGGTCCCGATTAGTATCAGAATAGATACCTTGTGAGTCTAACCTACAGTTTTCCACCCATCATTTTCAGTCTATGCCTACTTGTTCTACATGGTCTGAGGATGTGTATGTGGTTTTGGGGTTATCTTCCCATTAGTTTTTATCAACTTTTTCCACTTTTTTGAATTAGTTTTTTGAGGTCCAGTTAGTATTGTGTCGTCCGTCGTGCCGCGTCAACAATTGCTTTAAAAGCCTACTCCTTCTACACCCCTGGGCCAATTGACTCGATACTTGGTAGGAAGCATCAGGGTGACTTGTAGATCAAAAATAGCTAAAATCGTGCCAATCGGAAATCCAAGATGGCTGCCATCTTGAAAATCTATTTTTCGCTTTTTCTCCTGAACCGAAAGGCCAATTGACTCCAAACTTGCTAGGAAGCATCAGGGTGACTTGTAGATCAAAAATAGCTAAAATCATGCCGATCAGAAATCCAAGATGGCCGCCATGGCAGCCATCTTGAAAATCTATTTTTCGCTTCTTCTCCTGAACCGAAAGGCCAATTGACTCCAAACTTGCTAGGAAGCATCGGGGTGACTTGTAGAGGGTGCACTCCACAGTTTTGACTTGCATTTCTATCTGTTCACAGCCCTCACATACATAAAATGCAATCACAGCAAATATAACAGTACCTGTCCATTAGGTACTGTATCAATAAATTGCAAACATACCAAATAATAATTTAAGCATCATAAAAATAACTGCAATGTACCAAAACCTGCTGTTGCACTAATGTAAACAATACCCCACCCCCCTCCGACTGCGGCCAAATTTATGCAAAAAGTGCAGTTTTCGAATGATTATCATCAACTCCAGGACAATGCACTGGTCTGAAACAGTTGGAAATTTGACAGAGCGCCTACAGAATATTACTTTTATCCAGAAATCAATACCTGTAAGCCACCTCGTTTTTAAGATAAAATCCACAGAAAAGCATGCTACAATTTTTGACAAGGTAAAACCGGGTACCAGACAGAGTTCAACAGTTTCGTATTTTACCTACACTGTTTTATAAAAAGGTCATGTGACCTCAAGAAAAGTCTTTTTTATCAGTGTTAACAATAACTGACAAGCATAAAACTTCAGTTTTGGTCAAAATGTGCAGCAAAAAGTATTTTCAGACTGGTTTCTAGCCCTACCCCTAGTTATTGACATTTTTGCCCAGGTTCAAAAGTGCGAAACTGTGGAATGCACCCTTTAAGGAAAATTCAAACTTGTCTACTTGCAACAAAATGGTAATATTCTTACAGCAAAAGTTACATGATCAACAAAAAGACCACTGTTTTTCTTCCATGATGTATTACTGAGAAAGAATTTGACTATAATGCATGCTAGTCTCTGTGCGGCCAAATCGCGAAATCAAGTGATTTGGCCGGTATATGTCAAAATTTGTCAGAATATCTTTATAAGAACCATAGATTTTTGTCCACTGTTACACAAATAATAGGAACAAATAGACAAGTTATTCTGTATGCAGTTCAGTGGGCAGTGACTTCTGGTCTTGCTTGTTCAGCAACTGAAATCAAACACATTTCACATACAGAAATATGTGTTTTATATACAAAGTTACAGTCTTAGGAGCTGCTAAGCCAGCAAAAACACTCTAGTATTAGTTATTTTTTATGAAAAAGGTTTATATTACACTTCCATCCTGCCAGCACATCCATTTACAGTGATACATGACTGGTATTACAAACACAAACTTTATAATTTGTTCTTCATAGTGAAAGGGAGATAATTCACCTGACTATGAGCACACTAGAATAAATAGTTGCAGTTATCTTTGTAAACCAAACTTGATATAGAAATAGTATTAAGCAAGATAAAACAGATATGAGCTTGGACTGGTGACAAGAGAACAGTCCTACAACATTTAGGTGCCCTGATCAGCTGGACTGTGATGATCCGAAACAGACTGAGCCAAGCCCAGTTCAGCAGACGAGCCCGCGCAGTCTTCATCTGGGCATTCGGTGTTTTCTTGAAGAAATCAGCACCGTGTTTAATAATGCTCTTGCAAACAATGAACAGTTCATGACCTGATCAGACTGTGCAGGTACTCTTCACAGGCTGATCTTGGTGTTCACTGTTGACAGATGCCACTGAGACTATTTTCCTCATGAAAAGGCTCTTTTCTGTACTCTCTATTGTATATATATACATATATGTGCTGTATACTATGTGCCTGACCAGGAAAGAGCAAATTCCCTGATCAAACCTCTGATCAGGGTATCTGCTGTTTGTATGTATATAGGTATCTACTGTTTGTATGTATGTCAAAAAAGGCTCTTTTCTCATGGCATAATTCTGATTGCATTTCACCAACTTTAGCTGCAAGTAAGGTGTGCTTGTAGCAATCAGGCCAGAAATGCATATGTTTTGGAACAGCACACATGATGTCTGCTTGCTTCTGAGATTATATACTAAGGAATAATTCTTGTTTTCTGGATTTATTTATAAATGTGGATATATATAATTGGATATAAAAGTGCTCCAGATGAGAAGATCCACATGTTGGTCTGACTTAACATGTGTTCAAAATGTCTTCGAGAAAGTGCAGTCTGAAGTCACACATTTAAAAGAAACTGTCAGAGGTCCTACCCACCGAAATATAAAAATCCGGGTACTCTGGAAGATGTCAGTGAAAATACTTGTAACACAGCTACACAAACAATCCGTCAAAGTGTTGAGAAATATCTAACTGCTTGTCAAGTGCTGGCAACAAATATGACTGCTAATCCACTACAACTGCCAAGGAAACTACACCCTGCAAAAATGGAAAAAAAATAAAATTGAATCATCTTGTATACTGACCAGTTTTGAAGAAAATCTGGTACAATCAATCTTGGTACCATCCATACTCTGGTGGCTGCATTTACACACCTCTCTGAACAATAAACCCTAATATTAAATACATGCTTTGTTAAACAAGTTATGGCATTTATGAGTGTTTGCTGAAAATGATTTTGTACATAAACAGATAACCAATGTGCCTTCACTTTGACTCGCCATCCCCTGAATTGGAATTGAATAAGTCCATATTTGTCTTTATCTTTGGTGCAAGCCAAAGATGACATGAAGCGGTGTAATTTCAGTGTCGGTGAAGTTGGTATTTACAGTACGAAACTTCATTTTCAGTTAGAACAGAAGCAAACACTAACCCTGCCATGTCAGCATGGAGATGTACTGGATGTACTGAATATTCTGACTATATAAATGACAAAATACATGTACAAATAAACAAATTTTGACAAAAATACCTTTCTATCAATGTAAATGCATCTATTTTAACAAAATGTGCTCTTTGAATAGGTCTGAGGGTACTTAAAATAGGTATAAACCTCTTTGGAAGATGTGCAGAAAAACAGAGTTATCTCCCTTGGAATACTGCAAGAAAATTTTAGAATCTTTATAATTTTCATAATCTGCTGTTCAAAGCAAGGAAAATAGTGTAATGTTGACAAGAAAGTGCTATATTTGAAATTTAAATACTATATTTTGACTTTAAACAAACTTGAAAATTCAGATCTGTGTTAATGGGTGCACTCCACAGTTTTGACTTGCATTTCTATCTGTTCACAGCCCTCACATACATAAAATGCAATCACAGCAAATATAACAGTACCTGTCCATTAGGTACTGTATCAATAAATTGCAAACATACCAAATAATAATTTAAGCATCATAAAAATAACTGCAATGTACCAAAACCTGCTGTTGCACTAATGTAAACAATACCCCACCCCCCTCCGACTGCGGCCAAATTTATGCAAAAAGTGCAGTTTTCGAATGATTATCAACTCCAGGACAATGCACTGGTCTGAAACAGTTGGAAATTTGACAGAGCGCCTACAGAATATTACTTTTATCCAGAAATCAATACCTGTAAGCCACCTCGTTTTTAAGATAAAATCCACAGAAAAGCATGCTACAATTTTTGACAAGGTAAAACCGGGTACCAGACAGAGTTCAACAGTTTCGTATTTTACCTACACTGTTTTATAAAAAGGTCATGTGACCTCAAGAAAAGTCTTTTTTATCAGTGTTAACAATAACTGACAAGCATAAAACTTCAGTTTTGGTCAAAATGTGCAGCAAAAAGTATTTTCAGACTGGTTTCTAGCCCTACCCCTAGTTATTGACATTTTTGCCCAGGTTCAAAAGTGCGAAACTGTGGAATGCACCCAGATCAAAAATAGCTAAAATCGTGCCGATCAGAAATCCAAGATGGCCACCATGGCAGCCATCTTGAAAATCTATTTTTTGCTTCTTCTCCTAAACCTGAAAGCCAATTTACTCCAAACAGGTAGGAACCATTGGGGAGACTTATAGATCAAAACTAGCTAAAATCGTTCCAGTTGGAAATCCAAGATGGCCGCCATGACAGCCATCTTGAAAATCTATTTTTTGCTTCTTCTCCTGAACCGAAGGGCCAGTTGACTCCAAACTTGCTAGGAAGCATCGGGGTGACTTGTTTTAAGCAATCATCATGAACCTTGCTCAAAATGTTTGTCTTAATGATTTCTAGGTCAAGTTCGAAACTGGGTCACCTGGGGTCAAAAACTAGGTCGCCTGGCCAAATCAGCAAAAAACCTTGTTATTACTCTAGCGGTCGCATTTTTCAAGCAATCATCATGAATATTGCTTAAAATATTTTGTCTTGATGAGTTCTAGGTCAAGTTTGAAACTGGGTCACTTGGGGTCAAAAGCTAGGTCACCAGGCCAAATCAGCGGAAAACTTTGTTAACACTCTAGCGGTCACATTTTTTACGCAATCATCATGAATCTTGCTCAGAATGTTTGTCTGGATGATTTCTAGGTCAAGTTCGAAACAAGGTCACCTGGGGTCAAAAACTAGGTCACCTGGCCAAATCAGCGGAAAACCTTGTTAACACTCTAGTGGTCACATTTTTCAAGCAACCATCATGAATCTTGCTCAACATGTGTATCTTGATGATTTCTAGGTCAGGTTTGAAACTGGGTCACTGGGCCAAATCATCAGAAAACCTTGTTTACACCCTAGCAGTCACATTTTTGAAGCAATCATCATGAATCTTGCTCAAAATGTGTGTCTTGATGACTTGTAGGTCAAGTTCAAAACTGGGTCACTTGGGGTCAAAAACTAGGTCACCAGGCCAAATCAGCAGAAAATTTGTTAACACTAGTGGTCACATTTTTGAAGCAGTCATAAATCTTGCTCAAAATGTTTGTCTTGATGATTTCTAGGTCAAGTTCGAAACTGGGTCGCATGGGGTCAAAAACTAGGTCACCAGGCCAAATCAGCAGAAAACTGTTAACACTCCAGAGGTCACATTTTTTAAACAATCATCATAAATATTGCTCAAAATGTTTGTCTTGATGATTTCTAGGTCTAGTTTAAAACTGGGTCACTTGATATCAGAAACTAGGTCACCTGGCCAAATCAAAAGAAAACCTAGTTGATGCTCTAGAGGTCACATTTTTGAAGTGATCATCATGAATCTTGCTCAAAATGTTTGTCTTGATGATTTCAAGGTGATGTATATTTTTCTATCCAGTGACTTTCTTAAGTTTTTCCGTTTAGGTCATTTTCTCAGTAATTATTGGTCCTACAGAGTGATATTTGGTACTTGTGAACTGTTTGTGTTTAGGTCAGTTTCTCAATAACTATTGCTCCTACAGCCAGTGATACTTAGTACATGCATACATCTTAGCATGGCCTCTTGAGTGCAGTCATCCATATTTGACCTTGACCTTTATTTCACAGTCCATTAGATATGCTACATTGTCTTACTTGTTAATATAATCATTTTAAATTTTGATCAGAATGTTTGCCTTGATCAGTTCTAGATCAGGTTCTCAAAGTGCTATGATGCTCAGGTGAGCGTTAAAGGGCCATCATGGCCCTCTTGGTTATAAATTGGTTTTGATCGAAATTTGTGCCAAGATGCTGGTTTTCTAAAACTGAATAATTTAAGGCATAACATTGCATTTACTGCGCCTTTCACTTTTAAAACTAACACTATGCGTGCTGCATAAAAAGTTCAGCAGATGACATTTTGAAATACTTTTTTTTTTTTATTTTACCTTGAAAATAGGATCTGACAGTTAATGCAAATTTTTGTCTCCTAAGATTTGTCACTTCATGCAGATTGTCTCGATAGGTCAGATCCTATTTTCTAGGAAAAATTTAAGAAAATATTCCAAAATACTGTCTGCTGAATTTAACCATAGCATCGTAAGTGATTGCTTTTATCAAATAATGCTTGAATGTCTGAACATTTCTTTTGATCTCTCTCACCTTCCTCACCTAGTTTAAGGTCACAGACTTAGAAATTTTATATTAAGGTTGTGTTTTAGGATGTTTGCCATTTATTTTTTTTAACATATTCACTAGGAAGCTAGAGCAACAGTATGTCATTTATTTTAATTTATATAGGGTCAATGCAACACAATTGTAACTACATTGAAAAATTTAGGACACTCACAACAGTGTTGCATTCAACCCACACATGACAATTTATATTATTTTATTTTTTCATTTAAATTTTAAATTTAATTTAATTTGATTATTATTTATTATTATTTTAATTTTTTATTATTTTATTATTATTATTTTATTATGTCTGCTTCAGATAAAATGTTTTGTTTTTGTTTTTTCATCAAAACAACAACAAACTACATGTATTGATGTTTTTTTTTCTTATTTTTCTCTCAATGAAAACATGCTCAATAGAATTACATCAGAGAGGCAGTTCTAATGGGCATCCATATCTACAGCTCTAGATATGAGGGCTGTCCAGATAAATATTTTTCTTATTTTTCAGTGAAAACATATGTTGTGGGTACTCATTCGAAGCGCCTTGGTGAAGCCCTTGTAATGAGAACCCACAACATAATTTGATGGAGAAATAAGAAAAAAATGTAATTTTGGGTTGTAAACAATACCTTATCTACAACTATAATATCCTTAAAGGTTAGCTCTTTGGGTAAAATTTTCAGCAGACATTTTGAAATATTTTTCTGCTCTTTCCCAGAAAAAAAGTATTTGAAATTTCATGCAAATTGTCTACTTTGGAGACAGTTTGTGTGAAATGGCAAATCCTTTTTTTTTGTGGGAAAAATAAGAAAATATCACCAATTTTTCATCTGCTGAATTAGCCCAGCAAGTGGTTAAGATTAACCCTAGTCCTGCTGAACCCGGATAGGTCCTGCCTTCGCAAACAGTGTAGATCCAGATCAGTTGGCTTCTGAAGAAGCCAACTGATCTGGATCTGCACTGTTTGCCATTAAGTATGTGAATTTGTATCAACAACCTGGATCAAGTAATCTGATTGGCTGTGAATTAGGATTGGGCGTGGCATCTTAATATATTCAGCATGACAAGGGTTAATATAGGTTTTCATGAAGAAAAATCAGAAAATAGAAAATACTCACATGAATGCGCTTCATGAGTGGAGCACTATATACACAGTCCTGGCCAGTCTAGTAGTTAGTAGCTTGCAGAGACAATTCAAGCGAGTACCCACAATGTAGGTTTTGATTCATAAAAAAATTATACCAAATTATCATGACATTTCTCTTATCTGAAGATAAATGATAAATTGATTAATAACAGGGCTGTGCATTGCAAAAATGTGCCTTCGGACATATGCAGACAGCGAAGGCCCAGATCATCCGGAGCATCAGCACAGTTGATCAGGGCCCTTAATGTCTGCAAACAGAATCATTGGATACTACAGATTATTTATAGATTATTTCAATTGAGAGCAAATGCTCAGATGAGTCTTTGGGCATGTGCAGGATGATGTGAATCTGCACATTTTGCGCATGCTCAAAGGGCCTTTTTCCCTTGACATGGCCCAATAAATACTTTCATATTTCAAAGAAAAATATCAGTTCTGGCCGTTACAGATGTGTATTAACCCTTAAAGCACGAATCACAACTACAGCAGATGACAATTTTTTTTATTTATTTTTTTTATTTTTCAGAGAAAACAAGTCTTGACATTTCATGTGAATTGTCTGCTTGGCAGATGATTCACATGAAATGTCAAGACTGGTTTTCTCTGAAAAAAAAAAAATATAATAATTTAGAATGTCGTCTGCTACAAATTTTGCTTGGCACTTTAAGGGTTAACAAATGTTTCAGTTGATTGGTGGAACTGATGTTGTTTCTCTGGATATATTTTCAGATTACCCACATCAGCGCCCGTACTGAGACATCCAGACTGCTACGCATGTTGATTGTACTTCTAGACACTTCCAGATCACATCTATAGCACAATACAATCATATACCAGTCTAATTTTTTGTTACAGTATATGTCCTAAAATTTCAGACATTTTATTCCATACCTTTCTGACCTAAGTTTTGCTTTTTATGCAGTTGTTTCTTAAAATTTTTATTGGTGTACCAAATTTTAGGACACTTACCGTATCTAGGATAGTTGTTTTGGATAGTTACTGCTAGTTTCAATGTATTCCTCAATTACGGTAAATTTCCTAAAATTTCGAACACTTTATTCCATACCCTTTTGGCTTAAATTTTGTTTTTTTATGCAGCAGTTTCTTTAAATATTTAGTGGAATGGCAAACAGTGTGGACCCTGATCAGACTGCTCCTGACGGAGCAGTCTGATCAGGGTCTACACTGTTTGTATATGTCATTTTGTCAGACGCTTTAGTGTTCGAATTTTTAGGACATTTACCGTACTCTAAGTATTTGGATAGACAGACCTCAGCAGACAGCGTAGACTACTTCAGACATAAAATCATACATGTGCTGCAGTAACTTACTTGTTTCAGAAATATGAAATTATGCTATATGAACTAACCCTTTCATATCTGAGTATCTGAATTGGACACCTCCGTCCTTGAATTAGGACATGTCCACTTATGCAAAAAGGGGTTTCAGTCACAAATTAAAAACAAAATGGCAAACAGTATACATCCAGATGAGATGGTTCCTTATGAACAGTCATCTAGATCTACACTGTTTGCAGAGGTATCTGTTTTGGTCTGCCAGGCTGTTTTTATGCCCCCAACTTCAAAGAAGTTGGAGGGGCATATTGCTTCTGGGTTGTTCGTCCGTCCGTCTGTCCGTCCGTCCATCCGTCCGTTCGTCACGCTTTTTGATGCATAGCATAACTTTAAAACTGTGAATGCTACTGTTTTGAAATTTCATATATGGATTCCTCATGAAAAAATAGCTGACACGTATTTTTTTTCTTGACAGGATTGTGCCCTTTTTCTGAGTTATGGCCCTTTGAAAAAATATGGATGCAATCTTGTCAGCAAAATATCTCAAAAACTATTAAAACTAGAGCCTTGAAACTTGATGAATAGACTGGTAGTGATGAGTAGATAACCTGATTAACTTTTGAAGAAATTTTGAAAAATACTTCTTGAGTTATGGCCCTTTGTAATTTTGGGCAATTTTACCTTGTCAGCAAAATATCTCAAAAACTGTTAGAGCTAGAGCCTTGAAACTTAGTAAATGGATTTGAAGTGATGAGTAGATGACCTGATTAACTTTTGAAGAAATTCTGAAAAATACTTCATGAGTTATGGCCCTTTGTAATTTTGGGCATTTTTATCTTGTCAGCAAAATATCTCAAAAACCGTTGGAGCTAGAGCCTTGAAACTTAATGAATAAACTGGTAGTGATGAGTAGACAACCTGATTAACTTTAGAAGAAATTTTGAAAAATGCCTTTTGAGTTATGGCCCTTTGTAATTTTGGGCATTTTTACCTTGTCAGCAAAATATCTCAAAAACTGTTAGAGCTTGAGCCTTGAAACTTAGTAAATGGATTTGTAGTGATGTGTAGATGACCTGATTAACTTTTGAAGAAATTCTGAAAAACACTTCATGAGTTTTGGCCCTTTGTAATTTAGGGCATTTTTAACTTGTCAGCAAAATATCTCAAAAACTATTGAAGCTAGAGCCTTGAAACTTGATGAATAGACTGGTAGTGATGAGTAGACAACCTGATAAACTTTTGAAGAAATTTTGAAATATACTTCTTGAGTTATGCCCCTTTGTAATTTTAGGCATTTTTATCTTATCAGCAAAATATCTCAAAAACTGTTAGAGCTAGAGCCTTGAAACTTAGTAAATGGATTTGTAGTGACGAGTAGATGACCTGATTAATTTTTGAAGAAATTCTGAAAAATACTTCATGAGTTATGGCCCTTTGTAATTTTGGGCAATTTTACCTTGTCAGCAAAATATCTCAAAACCTGTTGGAACTAGAGCCTTGACACTTGATGAATAGACTGGTAGTGATGAGTAGATAACCTGATTAACTTTTGAAGAAATTTTGAAATATACTTCTTGAGTTATGCCCCTTTGTTATTTTGGGCATTTTTATCTTGTCAGCAAAATATCTCAAAAACTATTAGAGCTAGAGACTTGAAACTTGGTGAATTGATTGGTAATGATGAGTAGATGACCTGATTAATTTTGTTGTAAATTCTGAAAAATATTTCATAAGTAATGGCCCTTTGTAAATTTGGGCATGTTTCCCTTGTGAACAAAATATCTCAAAAACTATTGAAGCTGGAGCCTTGAAACTTGATGAATAGATTGGTAGCAATGAGTAGATGACCTGATTATGCCCCCAGTTTCGAATGAAATTGATGGGGCATATTATTTTGCCTTCATTTGTCCATCCGACTGTTTGTCCGTTCATCAAGCTTTTTTTGTGCATGCCATATCTTAAGAACCCTGCACGCTAGGGTTTTGAAATTTTATATTTGGGTTCCCAATGAAAAAATAGCCGACAGGTATTTTGTTTCTTGTCTAGCATGTTTATTTAAAGTTATGCCCCTTTGAAAAAAATCAGAATTAAATCTTGTGAGCAAGATATCTTGAGAAGTATTTAAGCTGGGTTCTTGAAATTCGATACAGTGAGTGGGAATGATGTGTACATTACCCGATTATATTTTGAGAGAATTCCATGAAAATATTGATAAAGTTACGGCCCTTTGCAGTTCTGCTCATTTCGACCTTGTCAGCAAGATTTCTCGAAAAGCACTTAAGCTAGGGTCTTGAAATATTATATGCTGATTGGGGATGATGTGGAGATTACCTGGTTTGTTTTTTAGGGAATTCCATGAAAAATTGATGTAGTTATGGCCCTTTGTAGTTCTAGGCATTTTGACTTTTTCAGAAGATATCTCAAAAAGTATTTAAGCTAGAGCCATGATATTTGGTATACTGATTGGGATTGAGGAGGAGATCACCTGAATAAATTTTGAACCAATTAAATGAAATGTTGGAGTTATGGCCCTTCGCAATTTCGGGCCATTTAATGTCGTTGCTTTATTGTGTATAGCATAAGTTTAGAACCATGTATGCTAATGTTTTGAAATTTCATGTTTTGATTCCTCATGAAAAAATAGGTGATCCGTATTTTTTTCTTATCCCAATCATCTCCTATTTTAGAGTTATTTCCCTTTGATAAAATAACATTGAAATCATATATTTGTACTGTTGTTACCGTCATGGCTAAGCAGTGTTGGAGTCAAACAGTGTTAGAGTCAGGCAGTTGGGGGCATAGTGTTTTACAAACACCAGCTCTAGTTTCTTTCAAAGATTTTTTTTCTCCTACTAGACTTACAAAGAAAAAAAAGAGAAGAGCAACATAAAATGCAAAGAAATATAAAGAGAAAAAAAAAACAAATTTTCCTCTGTTTGTGAGAAACTTACACTGCAGAAGGATGACCACAAAAGTTATCATCCAAAATTCAGTAGATGACATTTTGAAATATTTTTCTCTGAAAACTGTCTCAAAACATTTTGAAATAATTTTCTTCTTTTCTCAGAAAATAAGCTTTGACCTTTGATGCAAATTGTCTCATTTGGAAACAATTTGCATGAAAGGTCAAAGCCTATTTTCTGAGAAAAATAAGAAAAATATCATCAGTTTGTCATCTGCTGAATTTGCCCAGAGAGTGGTAAAGGTTATTTCATGTAGTGGTACCTCATTAGAAGTATCGCTGAGATCTTCCATGAAAAAGTACAGGTAGAAACATTGTTATTGGATAAGGCAGCATGAAGAAAATTAAGATTTTGCATGTCCACATATTGAAAATTATCTTAGATTAATTTATACATATATAGCATATATCATGTTTTATAATAGTAGTGTTTAAAGTAGTGTTCAGTTGGTTTTATTCATGTAATTAACCCTTAAGTGCCAATCACAACTGCAGCAGGTGACATTTTTAGTATATTTTTTTTTTATTTTTGATAGAAAATGTCTTGACATTCCATGTGAATTGTCTGCCAAGCTGCCAAGCAGACAATTCACATGAAATATCAAGACTTATTTTCTATGAAAAAACAAATTAGGATGTTGTCTGGTACAAATTTTGCTTGGCACATTAAGAGTTAAACAAATTGAGTTTAATTTTTGTTTCTGAAAAATGGTTGTCAATCTTGATATTTAAATGGCTTTAAAGTGTGCCTTAATTGAAATAAATTCTTAACACTGTGCCAATGTAATACAGGCAGGAATGAGTAAACTCATTTTATTTTATTTTTTTTTTTGTCTCGCCTGAAAGTAGGAAAATAGATTTTGGAACTGCATTCCTGGAATGATTTGAATAAAATCTTAAATGGGACTTGGTATGTTATATGATTAGAATAAAATATCAAACCTTATTTTCAGCAGGGAAGAGAATGGGGCAGGTTGGAAATGCTGTTCAGGGAGAAAACCCTGTTGTTGTTTTTTTTTTTGTTGCTTTTTATTTTTTCAGGGAAAGCTTATGAAAAAAATCTACAATTTTATCATCTTTTTTTGATCTTTTAATGATCTGTTTCATCAGCTTTACATTTTTGGAGGTGCAGCTCCAGATAACATGCTTTTTCATTTCTAATGATGTGTTCTCCTTTTTATACCCTGCCGCATGATAGTGGCTGGGTATTATGGTTTCACGTTGGACGTCCGTGTGTCTGTCCGAGCAAACATCCAAGGTTTGGGGGCTATTTTGGGGCTATTTTGGACATAATTATGAGGTATTTTGAGGTTTATTCCATTTAAAATACATTAGCTAGCCCTAAACCAAATTTGAGTAGCCCTAAATCCCTATGGAAATTTAACATTGAGGTAGACCTTAAACCCGAAAAGTTTAAACGTCTGTCAGTCGTACGTCCGTCCGTATTTCGTTTCCGGATGACAACTTGAGTGAACATCAATGAATTTTCACCAAACTTGGTATGTATATTGATACTGTGGAGATCTGGTTTGGGATTGCTAATGGGTAAATTTCGTCAAATGGCAGGGTATTATAATTTAACGGTTTTATTTTCTTCATGAACACATTGTTTCTACTTAGTAGAAATGACTTTTTGGTGCAGTTCTAATGTGTAACTCAAAGCTTACATGGCACTGAGGCAATTAATCCTACTGAATAACCAAAGCACATATTTTCTTCATGAAAAAGCATGTAAGATACTCTATATGCAATTTTGCTTTTCATTGCATAATAGTTAAGACCAGTTGGTTAAGGAGTATCTAGGGAATCAGGTTTCTTTTTAATCCACAAAAAAACATACGTTTTGAGCATTCTAGTTTTGTTTGAATTTATTGTTACAAAATAATGTTTATGAAATATGGAATTTACATGCTTTCATTTTATGAATTCAAAAGTTGTTTGTTTTGTGTGTAATATATAATATACATTTTAATGGTTTGGAATATTATGGAGCACACTTTAATGTTATTTCTCTTTTATATATACCTCTTTTTCTCTTTGCAATATCATAACTGTGATTATTTCTTCTGAGAAATGTGAGTGACTGTACAAATGTGTAGGAATAAGTTTTCTGTTGAAGGCAACTGACCGTGTTTGTCAGGTCTGCTACACTGGCATCCAATTTTCCATTCATCCATTCGCCTGACCATCTTTTCACATCAACCATAACATCTAGGTTTATTCTGCACAAATTATGTAAGCTGGTAGGTCCCAGCAAGGGGAATGGAGGTGAGTGGGGAAGATAGCAGATGTTGTGAAGGTGCTATATAGCTTTCAGCATTGAGGCTGGCAAAGGCTCTGTTGTGCTTGTACCATGTATGTGAGGTGTGAGGAGCAGGTAGGAGGGGGGAGGTGTTTAATTCTCTCCTCTTATCTGTCCTGTTTTTTTTCTTTTTTTTCTGGCCCTCTCTTCAGGAGATAGCTTAGGACCATTAAATCCCAATTCAAATAAGTCTCAACAGGCACAGTATTGCATTCAGTGGAATTCTTGTTGAAAAAAATTTGAATGTGTGTCTGTGTGTAACAGAAATAAAAATGTAATGAAAGATAAGCTTTTAATTCTCGTTTTTTTGTTTTTTTTTAGTTTTGGTTCATACTGAATGAGAGTTAACCCTTGTCCTGCTGAGCTCGGATATATCCTGCCTTTGCAAATGGTATAGATCCAGGTCAGTAGGTTCTAAGAAGCCAACTGATCTGGATCTACACTGTTTGCAATTCAGTATGTGAATTTATATCAACAATCTGGATCAAGTAATCTCATTTTCTGAAAATTTGAAAAGGGCATTGCAGCTTAATTTATTCAGCAGGACAAGGGTTAACAGAAGTTATAAATGATACAGGAGATGAATATGTTTTTATGGAAAATAAGATAGATTCAGATTCATACAATTTTATTGAAATGTTGGAATACTGGGCCCAGTTGTTCAAAGCTAACGACGTCGTTAGTTAACGATTCGTTAAAATTTACATCGAGTGATACGCAAATATGCTGAAATTTTTTGCTGAAAAAATGTGAGTAGCTTTTGCAGTGCAAAAGCTACTCACATTTTTTCAGCAAAAAATTTCAGAAAATTGTATATTGAATCTGCTAAATTAGTTAACGAAATGGCCCTTAACGAGCTTGTTAAGCTAACGACGCTTTGAACAACTGGGCCCTGATCATTAAGGCAGAGATGAGAAAGAGTGCCTTTTGTTTATGGATGAATGGGTTGTAAAAATGTTGTTGTTTTTTCTTCAGTAAGGCATATGTGAATTTAGAAATTAGGTTAAATGAGTTGTATAGTTTGGAAAGATTTTAAGAAGTCTGTTGAAATTCTGCTTTTATCATGTATATATTGCAATATAAATTATATTACAACTTTTTTCCTTACTATAAAGTTACAAAACCCACAAATCAATGATGTAAACATTCATCATTAAAACTGAACCTGCAGCTGCATTTGTTATTATTTCTGTCCTTTTGTTAGACTAGAGATATTGTCCCTGGTCCTGCTGAACCTTTCTTTGCAAACAGTGTAGATCCAGATTAGTTGCCTTCTTCAGAAGCTAACAGACCTGGATCTGTATTGTTTGTCATTCAGTGTGTGATTTGTACCAAAAAACCTGGATCAAGTAATCTGATTGGCTGACAATTAGAAGTTTGTGTGGCACCTTAATTTATTCAGCATGACAAGGGTAAAATACTGCTCTGACAAGGAGGTCCTCACTGGATAGTTGTGAATATTGGATATGAAAAAAATTTAGGAATGTGAGTTAAATTGGTGAAAAAAATGTGGAAATATGGAATTCTTTTGTTCAGCTGTGTTCTGTTGGAGATATACAGCTGTAAATATTTGAGGATATTTGAAAGAAAGAAAAAAGCTATGGGGGACTCAAAGTAACTGTTATGAAGTCTTACAGGAGTACAGAATACTACCTGTGATGTCCACATCTTCTATCGTAGGTGCAGTCTACGTTAGAAATTTTGTTGTCAGACAGTTGATATAAAAAAAAACCTATATCTGGAGTACAGATTCAGATCATCCTGTGCATCCATGTATTCTGGTCAGGGACTTCACTGTTCACATATACCAAAGGCGCTTAAAATCTAGCCCATTAACTTGAAGTTTCTTAAGGGGACTTGATATGCTTGATAGATTTTGTCATTTTTGGCTCGCCTGTAGGAAAGTAGAGGAAGAGCTATTGCACAATCACCAGCGTCAGCGTTTGGGTTGGTGTTGGCGGCAGCGGAGTTAACAAAAATGTAAAAGTTTTACGAGGGATGTTCGAAATGAATTGCTTATTTCTATCTGGAGATTTCAAATTTCAAGTTAGCCCAAAAGTACTCATTTCATGCCCTCGAAGTACTCCCCGTGGCTAGAAATGCAAAGTTTCAGCCGATGTATCCACTTCTTGAAGACGTCACGGTACGCTGATTTGGGCACAGTAATAAGGTACTGATGAATGGCAGATCCAAGTGCCTGTCGGGACTGGTATTTCTGCCCAGCAAGGAATGCTTTCAATTTCGGAAACAAAAAGAAATCACATGGGGCAAGGTCTGGGGAATACGGGGGGTGAGGCAAAACAGTTACTTTTTCTTTCTTCAAAAACGCCGTAACTATTGCGGACGTATGAGCTGGGGCATTGTCATGTAGAAGACGGACATGTTTAAAACCAGTGGCAGGGCGTCGTTTCTGATAATACTTTTTCAGTTTCTTCAGTACTACGTCTTTGTAGTACTTTCCGGTGATACTTTTGCCCTTTTTCACTGGCACTTTTATTGCGACTCCTTCACCAGAGAAGAAGATTGCATACAAAACCTTCTTTGTACTCAAAGAACGTTTGGCAATTATTGGGCGTTTGCTGTGTTTAGTGGCCCAGATCTTATTGCTAACCTTTCTGGCGGGCTCAAAATAATGGACCCAGGTTTCATCACCTGTGACGACATTGGCAAACTGCTTTTTATCATGTTTTGGCAACATTTGAAGCAGCTTTTTGGCCTCTTTAACCCGTTGCCTCTTTTGCTCGACAGTCAACAGATGTGGTACCCATCTAGCAGAAATCTTTCTGACTTTCAAATGCGTCTTCAAAATAAGGTGAACCGTTGATAGTGATATGCCTACCTTTCGTGCAATATCACGAACTGTAAATCTGGCATCTCCTTCAATGATTTCCTTTATTTTGGAAACGATTTTTTTTACGAGATGCAGATTTTGGCCTACTTGATTTCGTTGCATTTTTGATGGACTCTACACCAGACTCAAATTTCTTTTTCCACCGCTGAACTGTGTCATAAGACACACAAGAAGGTCCAAAAGCAGTAGAAATTTCAGTCATCAGCTTCTTCAAAGAACAACCAAGTTTTGAGCGAGCTTTGATGTAAGCCCGTATTTCATCTTTTTTGTCGATGCTTCTACCAACCATTTTTACTGCAGTGGTCAATGACTGCATGTATTCAAATGGCAAATTTTATGTCTTACACTTAGTCTAACATGTACATTTATATACCATTGTGTAGATATTGAATAGCCCTATACAGGTATGTATTGGTTTTTATCGTGCCCCATCTGGATATCGAGCTAGAGGACAATAAGCAATTCATTTCGAACATCTCTCGTATGTCAAAATTTTTAAGAGCTTAATATTTTCTAAACCCTGAGATGGATTTTGTTTATATTTGGTATGATTATAGAAGTTTGGTCCAAAGTTTTATTGCGCACTATCCACACCATTGCTTATGACCTAGAGGTCAAGGTCACAGACTTACAAATTTTCTGTTGTGTCAAAGATTTTAAGATCTCTTCATTTCTAAATCCGTGCATGGATTTACTTTATATTTGGCATGATTATAGAAATTGGTCCAAAATTTTATTTGGCACTATCCCCACCACTGCTTATGACCTAGAGGTCAAGATCACAGACTTAGAAATTTACAGTAAAGTTTTGCATCAAAGTTTTTAAGATTTTTATACACCTGTTTGAAAAATGGGACATATTATGTTACGAGGTATGGCGTCCGTCCGTCCATCCGTCTGTAAACTTTTTGTTTCTGGCTAACTCCTCCTACAGTTTACATCTGATCAAGCTGAAATTTGGTATATAGTTAGACCATGATGTGGAGCAGTGCATATTGTTTCTGGGTTACAGTCCACCAAACATTAGAAGAATTATGCCCCTTTGAAAATTTCAGAAAACTTTTCATTTCCGGTTAACTCCTACACTTTACATCCGATCAGGCTGAAACTTCATTCATAGACCATAATGTGGAGCAGCCCATATTGTTTCGAGGTTACAGTCCACCAAATATTAGCAGAGTTATGCCCCTTTGAAATTTCTTTAAACTTTTTGTTTTCGGCTAACTCCTCCTACAATTTACATCTGATCAAGCTGAAACTTCATTTATACTTAGAACAAGATGTGGAGCAGTGCATATTGTTTCAAGGTTACATTCCACCAAATATTAGCAGAGTTATGCCCCTTTTAAAATTTCATTAAACTTTTCGTTTCCAGCTAACTCCTCCTACAATTTACATCTGATCAAGCTGAAACTTCACTTATAGTAAGACCATGATGTGGAGTAGGGCATATTGTTTGGAGGTTTCAGTAAACCAAATATGAGCAGAGTTATACGAGGGTCGTGCAAAAAGTTCTGTCACTAATAAGCTTCTTTGGTTTTATCCCAGGTATATTTTAAAATGCTTCACTGCACTTGAATGGTGTGCTGAATAGCTAATGATACCCCTTTATTTTGTGCAAATTGCTTTCCAACTGACCGAGTTATTTCAAATTGAAATAGATGCAGTCATATGCACTGACCAATTTACTTGTTACATTGGAACGTGGACCAGAAGACTGAAATTCGTAGCTATATTAAATGCCGCATTAGACTTAATATAGATTCAAAGCAGATATTTAATGAATTGTGTGGTATATATATGGACCTCAGACCATTTCAGTGCACACAGTTTTTAGGTGGGTTAAAGCTTTTAAAGCTGGGAAATTTTCTGTTGAAAATGATACCCGTCCTGGAAGGCCTAATACCTCTGTTACCAAGGCTAACATCGCTACTGTAAAGATTGGTAGAGCCAGGTGTACTGGCATATCAGAAGGCAGTGTGCAATCAATTCTGAAAAAGCGTTTGGACATGAGAAAGGTTTGCGCTAGGTGGGTACCTCATTTGCTCACTGAGAAGCAAAAGACACAACACCTTAAATGTGCCTGGGAACTTTTGAAAACATACAAAGGCTGTAATAGTCAGGTTATTTCTAACTTGCTAACAGGTGATGAAACCTGGGTGCACATGTTTGAGCCACAAAGAAGGGCTGATAAGCAATGGAAGCGAAAAGATAAAAAACACCCATGTATTGCCAAGAGAACCATAAGTTCGAAAAAGATGTACGCAATTTTCTTCAATTAAGTAGGCCAGTCGTTCAAGTGCCTTGTCCATCTGGTCATACAGTAACTGGCCGATTCTACAAGAATTCTGTACTGAAGAAAGTGAAAGAGTTTTACAATAAGAAATGACCAGCCACACTACATGGATGTAAAGGATGGTCAGGAGTCCACCTTTTACATGACAATGCCTCCTCTCATAAGTGTGAGGTTGTTAAGTCTGTTTTGGCTTCTGAAAAGGTGAAAGTTTAAACCATCCAGCTTATTCACCTGACCTGAGTCCCTGTGACTTCTTTTTATTTCCAAGACTTAAGAAAATGCTTTTTGGAAATAAGTATAAGTCTAGAAATTCTCTTGGCTGTGCTATTTATCAGTGTCTCCAACATATACCAAAAGAAGACTATTTATCTGCTTTTCGCGACTTGGTAAAAAGGTTACAAAAATGTGTTTCAGTAAAGGGGGAATACTTTGAAGGTTTGTAATAAAAATATGTTTGATAAAACGTAGCACTGAAGTAATCTGAACCCAGGTACAAAACTTTTTGCAGGACCCTCGTACACCTTCAAAACTTTCTATAAATTTTTTGTTTCCTGCTAACTCCTGCAGTTTACATCCGATCAAGCTGAAACTTCTTAAATAGTTACATGATGATGTGGAGCAGCACATATTATTTCGAGGTTTCAGTACACCAAATATTGGCGTAGTTATGCCCCTTTTCGTAATTTCTTAATCTGTTTGGAGGAAATAGTGTGCAAATTTTATTTTATAATAGGTATATTTTTTGTAAATAACTAAAGTTATGGCCATATGGGCAAGATATTTATTATTATTATTTTTTTTTTTTTTTTTTTTTTTTTCATCTTCTTTTATTAGGTTTGCACGGAAATTTTGCAATTATTAAATCTTTATAAATAAGTTTATTAAATGATATAGAATTAAGAAGCTTGACTAATATCAAAACTTATAAACATAATTCTTTTTGTATTTTTTTTTTTTTTTTTAAATACTCATCTGAGTTGCCTCCCTTGAATTAACAAAACTAAAATCGGTATGAAACCAGTGCTTTACAAAAATGCAGCACTTTTTTTTTTTTTTTTTTTTGGTTGTTTAGTTTTATTTTGTTATTGTTTGGTCAGATATTGTAGTATAGGAAAAACAAATCAGCCAAAGGCTCATAATTATGAGCTTATAGTATAGCCATGCTTCTGTCGTCCGCATTGAATTATACAGGAGTCAGTTTATATGCTACATCTTATTACTTGCCACAGGTGTATAATGCCCCACTTGTGGAGCTCTTGTTTAAAATCCTTGCATGGATTTACCATTGGGTTGACTGGGCCGTAAAACCTCAACACAAACAAACCTTATATTTGGCATCTATCCCCCACCCTATAACCTAGAGGTCATGGTCACAGACTTAGAAAGTTTATCTTACAGATTTACCTCAAAGTTCTTAATATCTTGTATTTTCTCAGCTAATTTCAAATCATACTATCCGTCTATCCATTTAGTTTATATTTGCCATACATATAGCCATGGAAGATGTTTTTCATCCAAAATTATATCCAGTGCAATATTTCTCATGTTAAACTGATTTTGAATTTCTAGGGTTTTGAATGTATATTATAGGGACAGGCGAGTTCAATCTTCCATTACAATGCATATATAATAGACCACTTTAAACACTATGTCACACAATAAAATTATTCGGAACCTCTGGATCTTTAACGGCAATTACAGGTATGTTCTAGCCTCATTCTGGTATGGTTAGCATAATGTTGTTTACATTAATCAGACTTCGAAATGGCAAATATTTTCAGGAAAATAAAGCAGATTTCTTTTTGTCAAAAGTTTATTTTCAGAAGAGATGCTCATTGACAGATCATTTAAATGTCATAAACTCAAATATTAACACATATTTATCTGTCATCTAGCTAAAACTAGGGTGAAAATGTTCAGCATCAAGCCAAGATTACGGTTGTGAGCGTGCCTGCTGATATGGGAAAACTATCATTGAAACAGTTGTATTTATTGTAGGAAAAGCAGTCAAATTGCTTCTAAAAGCTGTATTTTTAAACACAAGATAAAATTAAAGAGTTAATATTAACCAAAAGGAATTAATGTATTTGTCTCCGTAAAATTTGGCTTGAATCAATTGGTATGAATGGAACAGGAAATGATTGTGCCATTCACTATAATTGGTCAGGTGGCATAACATTGTAATCACATGGTCAGTAGCCCAGATGAAAACAATAACATTAAAATGGTCTATACTTTGAAAGCAGAAAGAAAGCAAATGCCTCAGTCACACTACACGGATGTATAGGTTGTTCTTTATTCTAGATATGTGGTTAGTTTATCATGCCTCAACCTATGTGTCATATTTGATGTGTATGGCTGAGTTTCAAACTTATGGTGTGGACACACTGGACCAAGGATCTCAATAGAGCAGCCTTCTTACATGATCAGGAAGTTGTGGGGTCTATTACCAGCCCGCTCATACCTAAGCCTTTCTAAAAGTGGTACTAGCTGCTCTTTTGTATTTCACTTGCTGTTAGGAACAATAGCTAGAACTGTTTGCAGCAGTGTCAGTATAATGTGACCAGTGACCATGTGACATTAAGGTGTCTAGGGTGTGATACAGCAGTGAGGCAATGCTATAAAAGGTCATTAATATCATTAGTCACATCCAGACACTGTCACAACATTGATAGTCATATTAAACCCAAACTCAAACAAACAATCAAGTGGACACCATGACAATATATATATACAAGTTTATATATATATACTCTGAGTTTACTGACACATACCACAAACCAATACAATGCCTATACTTGCTCTGACTTTATAAAAAAACAATGATAACAATTGTGCAATATCAGACTACATCACAAAAACGATTATGCTCGCCAACATGCTTGTATATCAGTGTCTGGCTGAAACACTTGTAGGTTGAAATGATTTCTATCAAACAAAATCACCGCCAAGTGTAGGGATGATTTCTGGTATGGAAGAAAATCCACAAGGCAGTGTTCAGGTACAGAAATGCCTGCAGGAAAAGCCTGGTGTTTTATTTCATATGAAAATGGGATGAAAATGGCCCATCGGCGGAAATAAAAAAAAAATAAAATTGGGAGAAGGTATTTTTATTTTTATTTTCTAAAAAATGTAAATGTTTTGAAAATGTGTTCTGTTAGCAGCATAGGTTCTGGTAAGACTGCACAGGCACCCCCGTGAACCTCTGCTCTGCACATATGCTACAATTGCTCTCCTCCCATGATGCTACTAAAATAATGAGCTGGCCTATAAGAAATCCAAGTAGAAAACGTCTTAAGTGTGATTGAAGTGAGTACAGAAGAATCTTTATGTAACCAATATTTTTGTTGAAAAACCCGGAAAAAATCTATAATTGGGTAAAAAGAACCTGTGTAAAAACCTATATTTTCCAAGTGGGCCACGAAGAGGCCTCCACAAGGAGGCATTGTGGTGCTTAACCCTTGTCATGCTGTGTCCTTGAAAACAGTGTAGGTCCAGATCAGTTGGCTTCTTTGAAGAAGCCAACTGTTCTTCTTCTTTGAAGGAGCCAACTGTTCTGGATCTGCACTGTTTGCCAGTAAGTATGTCAATTTATAGCAACAATCTTGATGATGCAATCTGATTGGCTAAAAATTAGAAGTGGGCATGGCATCTTAATTTATTCAGCATGACAAGGGTTAATTCATATGTAAAGATCAGTGGCATATCCCTATCCCTTTAGTCCCCTGCTTGTTTTATATGGCTACATTTTGTTTTATTTCTATATTTCTGCTTTTCTTTTGTTTGTTTTATTTATTTATACCCACTGCAAACTGTGCTACTTTTATTTTTTTCTTTTCACTAGTTTTGATAGGCAGCAATCCAGATAAGAGCTTTCTAGAATATTTTCTTTCTTTTCCAGGAAAACTTATAATGACATTTCATCTCTCTGACAGTGAGTGATGTGATGTCACTATAAATGTTTGTGAAAAAAAAAACAAAGTGTTTCAATACATTTTGTATCTTTAGTCAAAATAAGTGCATCAGGAGTGTTGCCTAAGTGTAGTGATATCACTAACTTGTGTGGCATGCATGTTTCAGGTACCACAGCTCCTCCCACCAGTGCCACAGGTAATTATCGCTTAGCATGCTGGGTAAACATTACAGTGGATGACAATTTGAAATATTTTTCTTATTTTACCCAGGCTTTGACATTTCATGCAAGTTGTCTCCTTAGGAGACAATTTGCATGAAATATCAAAGCCTATTTTCTAGAAAAAAAAATAAGTAAAATATAAATGCCATCTACTCATAGAGTGGTCAAGGTTAAATTATAGGTATGAGACAACAACAGTGGACAGTGCATTCTGGTCAGTACCATTGCTGTTCCTTACAGTAGTTACCAGTACCATAATTATTCAGATGGAAACAACTGTGCAAATGATATGGACCCAGATCAAACTGCTCCTGGAGGAGTAGTTTGATTAGGGTCTACAATGTCTGCCACTCACCTAGCATGTTTTAGATTTATATTCAAGTAGTGAGAATTTGGATGTTCAGAGTTTTGGATGGATAAAGGAGTTAATATGTCTCAATGTTTATGGTTGAATGCAGCCTAGTTATGATTGATGAAAGCAGCCATTGGACATTGAACATCCATTGTATCAGATTGTAAAATGGACTTAGTCAGGTAGTAAAATAGGACAAGTATGGTAAGAATTTATGATGTCTGAATATTTAGGACACATTATGATATATCATAACAAAAATATATCAAGTCAGTCTACATGGCAACACAGTCTGATCAGATTTTTGCTCCTCCTTGACTGTGGTGCTTCTGAACCAGGATATGCCCTGCCTTTGCAAAATGTGTAGACCCAGATCATTTTTGCTTATTCAGAACTGATCTGGATCTGCACTGTCTGTCATTCATTGTGTGAATTTGTATCAATAACATGGATCAAGTAATCTGATTAGCTGACAATTAGAAAGGGGCGTTGCATCTTAAATTATTCAGCATAGCAAGGGTTAATATATTCTACCATCTTCAGTGAGTATTAAAGCTTTGATCAAATTGCTTGAATGCTATACTTTTTACTCCAAAGACCCCTTTGCTCATATAGGCACAGCAAATGTATAGAATAGGCAGGTCTGTAGCTGGAGCTGGGTAAGAGAGTTATGAAGATCAGTATTTTACATATTTCTCTACAAAAGCATATCTCTTGGGAATTCAGATGTGTAGAACAACAATCAGACATAAGAACTACATGTCTTAAATTTATCAAAACAATATTTTTTTGTTTTAACCCTTGTCCTGCTAAATAAATTAAGATGCCACACCCACTTTTAATTTTCAGCCAATCAGACTACTTGATCCAGGTTGTTGATACAAATTCTCATATTTAATGACAAACAGTGCAGATCCAGATCAGTTGGCTTCTTCAGAAAGGCAGGACATATCCGTGTTCAGCAAGACCAGGGTTAAAAAAGTGTCTAATCAGGTTATAAATTTTCAGCTTGAGCTATCCCTCTGTTTTTTCTTTGCTGCGATTCACTTATCCCACTTGAGAGCAAACAAATAAAAGTTTATGTAAGCTATGATGATTTATGGAGATCAAACTCTGAACAGAAGGTATAAGTTGGCTTATGAGAGCAGCAGAGACCAGTCCTAGCCTGCATCCTGGCCTTTGCTACTCACTGTGATGTGTTTGGGTGTGGAAAGGAGAATAAATACATTTCTGTGTTATTTGGTCTGACTCAAAGCTATGATGCCTTAATTTTCTTAAATGATTGGACATATTTTGACTATTTTTAGTTGATTGTCAGTTTAAAAACCTCTTGAAATGATAGTCATTTATAGAAACACATAAAGCCATATTTCCCAAAAACATTTCTGTGTGAATAAGTCATCCAGTTGATATTACGCATGCACACACACATACACACACTTTTGAAAATGCCATCTGATTGACCCAATTCTTTCTTTCAGGAGCTGGAGGTTTCGCTGCCCCTCCAGGAGCCCCAGCTGGGGCCCCGCCTACAGGATATGGAAGTGGAGTAAAAACTGGCTATGACTATACCCAGCCAAACCCTTACCCTGCTGCACCTCCCCCACAGCCTGTAGGAGCACCATCGCCAGGATACCCTCAAGGAGGCTACCCACAACCAGGTATATACAGTCGACTCCGGTTATCTCGAAGTCCAAGGGACCCTCTGAAATACTTCGAGATATCTGTTCCTCGACATATCAGATTTGCAGAATTGAGGAAAAATATAAATCGAACAACCACATTTCACAAATGAGTATATAATTTGACTCCTGAAGTTAGAGATATATTAAAAATATTGTGGAAAAGAGGAGAAATTGCTCCTTAGGAGCAATTTCTCCTCTTTTCCGCAATGTTTTGTTACCTGTTGTTAGATTTTCATGTTTAAACAGGGATCAGATTTTCACTTCGAGATAAGCGGTTATTCGAGATAAGCGAGGTCGAAATAACGAGGGTCGACTGTATAACTTGTTTGAGAATGAGCCTGCAGGCCGTGGTTTCAGGTTATCATCTGAGTGACCTTGCAAATGTTAATGCAATGAAATGAAGATGTGCCATTTTTACATCTTTGTATGATTCTGTTTAAAACCAGGCCAAACAGTCATAAAATCATTGTATTTAGTATGTTGTATACAATGGTGCCAATCCATGAAAAAACACTGACATCAGCAAAAATTTAGACAAATGCTTTTTCCAGGATGGCAACATTGTCACATAACAATTATGTAATGTCCTGCTGAACCTGAATATGACCTGCCTTTGCAAAAAGTGTAGATCCAGAGACATCTGATCTGGATCTACACTGTTTATCTTTTAGTATATGAATTTATGTGAATTTGTATCAACAACCTGGATCAAGTAATCTGATTGGCTGAAAATTAGAAGTGGGTGTGACATTTTAATTCAACAAAGCAAGGGTTAAGGATCTTTAAGTAAATACCATGTTTGAACAATGGGATTCATGTACTGTTTGAACATGGTTTTTGTTGTTTGAATACAGCTTCCATCTGATTTAACGTTGGCTACAAATAGCTGTGTCGACATATATTTATACAAGAATACCATTAATTTTTGTGTTGATATGGTATTGTTTAAGAACATGAGAAAAGTATGACGCTACACAAGAATTAAGACCTAATAAACTCTGGAACTTCTGTACATAAATAAATAGGAAAAGTTACAGCATCTTGTAGAGTGGAGCTGAACCATGAGAAAAGAGGGCAAAGGATGACAGCATTGTGCATTGGCACAGTCTGATTAGAGCCTGTATTGTATAGTAACAGACCCATTGACTACCACAGAATAACAAACAAAGTCTCTGTTCAGAATGTGCAATAGTACTGTTAGTTCTGGGCCCAGTTGTTCTAAATTAACAATGTCATTAGTTAATGTATCGTTAAAACTTCGATCATTAAATGTCATATACCCTAATATTTTTGCTGAAAAGCTACTCACATTTTTTCAGCAAAAATACCTTTGAAGTAGATATTTTACTTACTAGAACATTTAACATTTTGACCATTAATGAGCTTGCTAAGCTAACAATCCTTTGAACAACTGCACTCAGGATTTTTTCTGTTGGCAAAGACTGCAAAGACCTGTTTTCTCTGTTGTATCTCATATTTTGTTAAATCTTGCCCCCTATGATGGTGATGTATTTGGTTATACCATTTAAGTGTCTGTCCATCTGTTCATCCTTCCATCTGGATTTAGTTCGTTTAAAACATATATCAGTATTTGGGCTGATCAGTTCAGGATTGTTAATCAGCAAAGTACATTCATTTTTTACAGGGTTATGGTCCCTATGATCAGTGTCTGAGAAATGTCTTTTGGAGTTTAGTTCTTTAACTTTAGAATTCCTTGGTGAAACTTCACAGATGTGTAGAAGACCTAAGGCTATATATTATGGCCAAGGACAGTTATTACCAGAAAATCTTTCAGTTGCATCAAATGCCCTTAAATAAGGTTTATCATTTCATTTGACTCATTTTGGATATAACTTATAATTTTCTATTTTTTCTTAACACTAGTATGCTGGGTAAAAATTACAGCAGATGACATTTTGAAGTAATGTTCTTAATTTTCCCTGAAAATAGTGCCTATTTATTGGGAAAAATAAGAAAAATATCATCAGTTTGTCATCTGCTGAATCTGCCCAGAGAGTGGTAAAGGTTAAGATCACTTCTGTTTACTGTTTAGGGTATTTGATTTTGTTTCTACCATTATTTTGAATAGAGAAGTAAATGACCAAAACATTAATAAATCTAAATCTGTATTATTAGGTGGAGCTCCCCCTCCTCAGCCAGGATATCCTCAGCCTGGAGGAGCTCCTGGGTACCAGCAACCTGGTATACCAGGCCAGCCAGGAATGGCACCACCCCAGGTACCAGGCCAGCCAGGAATGCCACCACCAGGCCATCCAGGAATGCCACCACCGGGCCAGCCAGGATATCCCCAGCCTGGAGCTCCAGGACAGGTGAGACTGTCAGTTGTTATATTGGACTGACCTGATGTCTAATAATTAAGAAACTGCAAAAACATAAGTAATTTTGAACTATAGTCATTACCAGTTTGAAAATGTTCCATGAAAGTTTGGAGAAATGCCATAACTTTTGTGTTGCATAAATCAGGGCAATATTCCAAAGCTATCCAGATGCCATTTTAGTCTTTAGGTTAATGGTTGGCATACTGAATCGAAGATGGCTAGATGCACTTTGTAGATTTTCCACTGGTTTTTACAAGGGGGAGGGGAGACAAATTTTGTGACTTCCTGTTTGCTTTCATGCTCACCGAGCCTAACCTGGAAAGAGATTTGCTCCAGAGAAGAGATGCAAACAGATTGACAGAGCTTCCTCCTATGAAAGCATTCTGGATAAAATTTTCAGCAGATGACATTAAAATATTTGTCTTATTCTTTTCCAGAAAATAATAGGATTTGAGATTCCAATGGAGACAATTTGCATGAAATGTCAACTCCTTTTTTTGGGAAGAATAAGAAAAGTATAATCAATTTGTCATCTGCTGGATTAGCCCAGAGTAGTGACGGCTAAATAGTTGTAAGCAACAATTTAATCATGACCTGTTGGATTTTAAATTGCAACAGATGTCATTTTAAAATATTTTTCTTATTTTCCCAAAAAGTAGGGCTTGGACATTTCATATAGATTGTTTCCTTAGGTAGTTCATCGTAGATGTAAAATAAAAAGTCTATGAAGGAAACAAAGAACATATGAAAGAGGAAACACAGAGTCTCAGTTCCATAGACTCTTCATTTGACAACATTGAAGCTTGCAGGGCTGCATGGTTTGCCCTTGGAAACAAAGAACACATAAAACAAGAAAAATCAGTCTGGGTTTCTATTGAAACTCTTCATATTGAAATTTCCCACCTGTTTCTGCATTGAAGCATTCTGGCTTTTTCCTAGGATTGTAGTGAAGAGTTGTTGAGGGGTGGGGAAAGGGGAGAGAAAAGGTTATTTTGGTTTGGTTTGTGTTGAGGTTTTACGGCCCAGACAACCCAATAGGGTCATGTCGAGCGCGGTCAGTTTACCTAACCACACGTTTACTGGGCAGGCTTAGTCCTCTAAGCGGTTAACCAGTATTGTGCACATACTTTTGCCAGACAATTGCCCTTCTTGAATCAGCGGAAGGGAGAGAATGACCGTAGAAAATATTTCACAATCAATCTCCATGAAAGAATGTTGCCGACCTCGGCAGGGGTTGAACCCGTGACCTCCTGGTCTCCAGTCGGACGGCGCATCCAACTGAACCACCGAGGCCTTTGGTTTGGTTAATCAATTTAATAGGTTTGGTTAATCAATTTTATACACTCATATGACCCCAACCAAAATGAGGAGAACTTAGTGCCAAAGTGAAGAGATTGCCTGGAACCCCTTCCTTCACCCTATTGTAGTACAATATCTTTATTCTCTAGTGCACTGTTCATTTTAGTTTGAGCTCATATATGACACGTTTTTCCCACAATACATGTCTTTCATTTTCTATTTCAACATGGCCTTCGTGCTTTTTATATTAAGCTGGTCAGTAAGACCTAAGATTTTTCATGATGAACCTGGGGATGGTCGGGTGGTGCGAAGGTGCTGTGTATCTTACATCACTGGGGCGTCCAACTGATATTGGCTTACAGTTGGGCAAGGCCTGCTAGCCTTGTAGTGGGTAAGGGTAGAGGGGGAATGTTTTTATTTCTTCTGTTTCTTCACTTTCATTCCTGTTCCTCTTTCTTCCCTGTCCCTCTCTTTCATCTCCTCTACTCTCTCTTCTATCTCTTTTCTCCCTTTCTCTGGGAGTCGACACAAAATGACCCTCAAGGGTTGACGTGTCGTTAAACCCCAACACAATCAATCAATCATGATGAGCCTAAAACTTAGAGAATCATTTTTCCATGAATTTTTTTGTCCACCTCTGCTTGACCTGCTGTTCTCTGGATAGGTATTGAACATCAAAATGTTCTTGGAAGGACACAATGAATTGTCCACTGACAGCCCTGTTTAGTTGCATGATTGTCCTTCATTCAGACAGTGTCGGTGGGTGTATATATAGAAAGGCTATAACCTTGAAACACGTAACTTCTATGCTTTATGCACTTTTCAGGCTTTAGGCGTTTAGCAACCAGTTTAGCCTTATTAAAGTTACTATTAACTCTTGTCCTGCTGAACCCGGATATACCCTGCCATTGCAAACAGTATAGATCCAGATCAGTTGGCTTTTGAAGAAGCCAACTGATCTGGATCTGCACTGTTTGCTATTAAGTATGTGAATTTATAGCAACAATCCAGATCAAGTTATCTGATTGGCTGAAAATTAAAAGTGGGCATGGCATCTTAATTTATTCAGCAGGACAAGGGTTAATAAACAAGTGGTTCTGCAGATGAAATATATATAAAAACTAGAATGTGGTCAGCTTGCATCGCGGTCAGCTCTGAGTCATAACAATAAACTTGACCCAGATTCAGCTGTAGTAAATCAGACAGAGCTGATGAAATTTATATAATTAATGATAATAATAATAATGATAATAAATCAAAATAATAATAAGCATTCTGTAATTAAATAGACCAATATATTGACAACATATGTTTGTGTATAGATGGGACCCGGGACTGTTGGTGATGCTGCTGCCCAGTTCCAGAGAATGGGCCTGCAGGGCACTGCTGATATACCCCGCCCTACCATTAGACCAGCCCAGAACTTCAGTGCAGAGAGAGACACAGATATTATCAGAAAGGCCATGAAAGGAATGGGTAAGTACAACGTACTTAATAAGTTTGAGGTTTGCTAAGTGAAACAGGGTTCGTCAAGAATACGTTTACTGTGCACCCTAATCAGTATGTGTGTTGACATACCAAGCTTTCCACAAAGAGGCAAATATGTTTTCTTTTTCAGTAAAAAGAGTATTGTTATTATTCTTATTTCTCCATAAAAAGTTACATTGTAGAATTGCCTTAGCAAGCAAAATGGAGAAATAAGAAAAATATTTATCTGTATGCATCCAACAAAGACTGATCAGACTGTGCATGTGCAGTCTGATCAGAGTCTTCATTGTCTACATTAAGAAACTTCACGTCCTCGGCTATTCAAATGCTTCTTTTATCTAGAGCTATGTATAGTCTCAAGATGTTCTTAATAGGTCTTTCCTTGTTATACTAGTATATCTCATCTCAAAACAACAGAATAAGGTAAATGTCATAAAATTTCAAACACTTTATTCCAGACTATTTTGGCCTAAATTGTGCTTTTTTTTTGCAGCTGATTCTTAAAATACATAGTAGAATGGCAAACAGTGTAGACCCTGATCAGACTGCTCATTCAGGAGCAATCTGATCTGGGTCTGCATTGTTTGCATGTGTCATTTTGTCAGACACTTTGGTGTTCAAAATTTTAGGACTTTTACTCTAAGTACAGTTAAATCGTCCAAATCTTACCATAAACTTAAATGTTCTTTTAATATTTGCTTATTTCAGGCACTGATGAGAAGGCAATCATTGACGTCATAAGTCAAAGGTCAAATCAGCAGAGACAGGAGATAATGAGAATGTTCAAGACTATGTATGGCAAAGATCTTATTCGTGACCTTGAATCAGAACTCAGTGGTGACTTCCGAGAAACGATAATGGCACTCTTTAAAGCCACCACGTTCTATGATGCTTGGTCTCTCTATCAGGCGATGAGTGTAAGTTTTATATTGTATGTTAGCTGTGATTCTATGACTTTGAGCTCAATTTCTGGGTCTACTGAGTTTGTTAGTACCTCAGTCCTTACATATAACTCCATTCTGACAAACTTGCTTTGATCAGATTTGCTTTGCACTTGTTTCTTAATTTGGCCTCAAACACTGAGGGATGATTTTATGGGATTTTATGGCCTTGACCTGTTTTTCTAGGCTCCATTACTCTATCAGTTTAATATCAACCCTAATGTTTGACTGTTTCTGATAAACTAAATTTTTGTATAAGATTGGTAATTATTGATATTTAAAGCTGCATCAGAATTAAAGCTGGGGTTTTAGTTAAGAAAAACTACCACCTCTCCTGTATTTGTTTCTGCTGACCATTCCAAAGCAGTACCTCTGGTGCAGCTGGTTATTGTAATTGTGTCAGTTTGTTTTTCCATTGCATTTTTCTCGTCTCTTTTCCTTTTGGTGCCTCAGGAAGCTGAGCTTTGTTAACCCTTAAACTGCCAATCACAGCAATTGTCGCCTTCTCTGTCATCTGCTTGTGATTTTAAAAGTCATTTTTGCAAACAGTGGGGACCCAGTTCAGACTGCTCCTTAGGAGCAGTCTGATCAGGGTCCACACTGTTTGCCGGTATGCAAAAATAGGTTTGAAAAGTTTGCAAGAATATTCAGCAGACGACATAAACAGCGACATTTTCAGATACAGGTTTCCTTGGCGTTTTAAGGGTTAATGTGGCATCTCCTTGGTAACCATTTATGTTTATGCACTTCTATCTTTAATTGGACCTCAAAATTGCAATACCTTATATCTTTGACCTATATCTTGACCTATATCTAATTTCAAAAACATCTATATTAAAGAATGCATCAGCAAGTGCCATATAGCCATTTTCTGTTTGTATGTGGTGGCTCAATTTAGTGTTACTCTGACAGAGATTTACCATAATTTACAAGGAGACACAGGTGCAGAAACCCGGGGCTACAAAGAAAACAAGACAAAAACAAGCCCCTCTACATTCTGAAATTTTGTGACTATCATATACTTAAACCTGACTACACAGCCCCACTGTCTACGGTAAATGTCCTAAAATTTTGAACACTTTATTCCATACTATTTTGGCCTAAATTTTGCTTTATATGCAGCTGTTTCTTAAAATACATAGTGGAATGGCAAACAGTGTAGACCCTGATCAGACTGCTCCTTTAGGAGCAGTCTGATCTGGGTCCCCACTGTTTGCATATGTCATTTTTTTCTGACACTTTGGTGTTTGAAATTTTATGACATTTACCGTACTAGCAGTGTCATAAAGATCAGCACACCATGTTTGTAAAAATAGAAGACCTTGATCAGGCTGTATGCAAATGGTGGCTGATCTAGGTGTGTGCTGGTCACATGTAACAATAATTCTTGTTCAACTTGTAATGCTAGTGGCTCAAAATGAATGATTCTGTCTTCTATTATTGACAGGGACTTGGTACAAAAGAAGCCACACTGATAGAGATATTATGCACAAGGACAAATGCAGAAATCAGAGAAATCAATGAATGTTACAGGCAGCGTGAGTTTTATTTTTAGACTTAAGGGAAATTGATACACTTTCAAGGGAGACAACTCTGTAACAATTATTTTGCTTCCCTTCTGAAAAGTGGTCAGCTCTAAAAGGAAAGAATTTGTTCCACTGGGAGCAAATTCTTGCTTTTTAGAGTAGATCCCTTTTCAGAAGGGGTTTGAAGTACAGGAAAGCAAACAGGAAGTGACAAAAATTGTCTCTTGTGAAAATCTGCTGAGTGTATTCAGACTATTCAGATTCATATTTTCTGTTTTTTCCCTGAAAACATATTGTGATTTCCCCCGAGATGAGTCTAGCTATTATTGTATCTCTGGAGAATGGAGAAAAATGGATCATAAAAATGTCTTTGAGAGTCTTTGTAGATTAAGAACATTATGCACATCCATATAGTCTAATCAGGATCTTTACCCTTTTATTAGCTCACCTGGAGCTTATGCCATGAGCTGTTGTTCGTCGTCCGTCCGTCCATCGTTGGCTTCTCACATTTTTGACACCTCCAGAACCATAACTTGGATTGAACTGAAACTTAGTGGGAGGCTTTGTGGCAATATGGAGATTCAGAATTGCTAAAATTGTTCTGTTCTGATATCCAAGATGGCCCCCATGACGACCATCTCCTCCCAAACCGTAAGTGAGATTGAGCCAAAACTTGATAGGAGGCATCACAGTAACATAGAGATTCAAAATTGCTAAAATCTTTCCGTTCCAATATCCAAGATGGTCACCAGGGTAGCCATCTTAAAATTCTTCAAACGACAGCTCCTCCAAAACCATAGGTCAGATTGAGCTTAAACTTGATGTGTGGCATCAGAGCAACATAGAGATTCAGAATTGCTAAAATCATTCTGTTCTGAATTCCATGATGGCTGCCATGGTGGCTATCTTGAAATTCTTCAAATGACATCTCCACCCAAACAGTAAATGAGATTAAGCTGAAACTTGATGGGAGGCATTGGAGCAACATAGAGATTCAGAATTGCTAAACTCTTTCTGTTCCGATATCCAAGATGGCCGATGATCTTGAAAATCTTGAAACCACATCTGCTTACGAACCCCAAGTCAGATTGAGCCCAAACTTGGCAGGAGGCACTGGGGCTACATAGAGATTTAGCTCTACTAAAATCATGTCATTCCAATATCCAAGATGGCTGCCATGTTTGCCATCTTGAAAAGTTTTAAACCATATTTCCTCCCAAACAGTGTGATTGAGCTGAAACTTGATGGGAGGCATCGGAGTAACATAGACATTCTGAATTGCTTAAATTGTTCTGTTCAGGTATCCAAGATGGCCGTCATTGTGGGCATCTTGAAAATCTTCTAAGTCTGCTCCAGAATGGTAAGTAAGATTGAGCTCAAACTTGGGTGGGAGGCGTTGGGGTGACATGGAGATTTAGAACTGCTGAATTTATTCTGTTCCAATATCCAAAATGGACACCAACGAATGGTAGATTAAGCTGAAAGTTGGTGGGAGGCAATGGGAAGACATGGCGATTCAGAACTGCATAATTCATTAATTCCGATATCCAAGATGGCAACCAAGGCAGCTGTTTTGAAATTCTTCAAACAACATCTCCTCCCCCACAAAAAAAAAACAAGAAAAATATTGTCAGTTTGTCTTCTGCTGAATTAAATCAGAGAGTAATAAAGGTTAATGGAATAATCATAGAATAGTGTTTTAATTTTACTGGGTAAGTTGTCATTACTATCAGTTTTGGCTATGTATCGCTTCTTCCAAAGACTACAGACCCTTGAAGCTTCATCACTGCATGCACTCACTACTCCAAAAGTAGGCCATCATGACTTACCTTTGCCAAATGTACCACTGGTTAATGGCAAATTACAGTAAATGTCTTAAAATTTCCTACACCAAAGTTGCTAATTAAAAGGAATGTGCAAACAGTGTAACCTTGATCAGACTGTTGCTGAAGGAGCAGTCTGATCAGGGTCTACACTGTTTGCCATTCCACTAAATATTTTAAAAAATAACTAAACAAAATGCAAAATTTAGGTAAAAAAGTATGGGATAAAGTGTTCGAAATTTTAGGACATTTACTGTATAGCAGGCTCAACATGCCTTTGGTAGCCAACTACGAGTCATAGGTCCAGACAAGGTTTTGCTGATAGTTTGAGCAGTATGTTATTTTTGAGCAAAAACATGTTGGCAGTACTCATCAGCATTGTAGTTCTAATGAGCTCCCACAATGTGTTTTGTAAAAAAAAAAAAAAAAAAAAAAAAAAAAAAATATCTGTTGATTTGTTTGATTTGGGCTTAACATCACTTTCAACCTCTTTCAGTCATATCGCAACGGTGTCTGGATGTGGCAGGGAGCTCAATGCTCACTTTTAGACTGCTGCCTCACTGAAATATCATGCCCCAGACATTTTGACATGATATTCCACCCAGTCACATTATACTGACACTAAGCTAACCAGTTCTAGCTCTACTTTCTTAATGCTGAGCGCCAAGCGAAAGAGCAGCTAATACCATTTTTAAAGTCTTTGGTATGACCCAGCCGGGGATCGAACCTGCAACCTCCCGGTCACAAAGTGGACGCTCTACCACTGAGCCACTGTGTCGGTATTTATCTGTTGAATCTACTGTTTATGTGAAGCTATATCTATATTATAGATTACCACAGAACTCTTGAGAAGGATATAATGGATGACACAAGTGGACATTTCAAGAGGCTGCTTGTCTCCTGTTGTCAGGTAAGTGTTTAACCCATTTGTGCCTAGCGTCCTATAAACGGGACATTGGCAAACAGTGTAGACACAGCTCAGACGCCACGTCTGATCAGGGTCTACACTGTTTGCATTAAGTACAGAAATTTCTGTACAAGGAAATAATAATTAATCAGACACCCCTTTTACTGGAAATGAACTGGTCCAAAGAGGTAGGTAGAAGAATCCACTCGGCATTAATGGGTTAATCCTTTCAGTTCTGCAGACCACAACATGCACTTTTGCAAACAGTGTAGCTATGAATGACGAGAACCCTCATAACAAGCCCTCATCAGATCTACACTGCTTGCCATTCCATTTCTAATTTATGGCCAAAACCCCTGTTTGCAACATTGGACATCTCCAATTTCAAGGACAGAACAGTGCTGTTAAGAAACACAAGAGACTGAATGCTAACAGGAACCCTGTATGGCCGAACATAAAATAGAAATCTGCATACCGGGTAAGAGGGATATATGAAGTAAAAAGAATCTTGTAGTTCCACAAAAACATGGTATGACTACTCATTAGGTTTCTCTCACCAAAGTAATTAGCTCACCTGATCTATGCTCAGGATGAGCTATTGTGATCACTTTTCATCCATGTGTTTGTCTGTTAACATTTTCAAACGACTTCTCCTCTGAAGCCGCTGAGCCAATTTTGCTCAAATTTCATATGGAGCCTCCTTAGGTTGGGGAAGCGAAAGATTGCTAAAATGGTCACAGTTCGTTGACCAAGATGGCTGCCATGCCCATATATGGTAAAAATCTTCTTCTCCAGAACCGAGGATGCCTTAGGGCTGAATCTTTGCACAAATCATCAGGGACTAGAGGTCTACCAAAGTTGCTAAAATAATTGTTGTACATTTACGTTTGACCTTTTAATGGCGAGGTCAAGTTTGCTTCCCTATGCATTTGTACCGGCACCATACATTTGTATGGGAAAAATGTTTAGAATTTCAAACAACTTCTCCTCAGAAGCCTCTGGGCCAATGTTGCTCAAATTTTATGTGGAGCCTCCTTAGGTTGGGGGAACGGAAGATTGCTAAAATGGTTGCAGTCTGTTGACCAAGATGGCTGCCATGCCCATATATGGTAAAAACCTTTAAAATCTTCTTCTCCAGAGCCAAATAAGCCCTGGGGTCTTATCTTTGCACAAACCCTCGGGGACAGGAGATCTGCCAAAATTGCTAAAAAGATGGTCCTACGTTGACATTTGACCTTTTTACGGCAAGGTCAATTTTCTTCCCGATGCATTTGTATGGGCCCTATTCATTTATATGGGAAAAATGTTGAGAATTCATATTTTTAACATCTCCTCTATAATCCAGTTGAATCGAAACTTGATGATGAGCATTAGGGTGCTTATGAGACACAAAATAACTAAATGAGCCGATAGAAAATAAATCCAAGATGGCCACCACAGCCGCCATCTTGAAAATCAATTTTCGACACCCTTCTCATACCTTAGATCACTTTGAGCCGAAACTTGCTCTATAGCAACTGAATGACTTCTGGATGGAAACAAGCTAAAATTGTGTCGATCGAAAATCCAAGATGGCCGCAATGTTTCTGCTGCATTGAACAAGATGGCCGCCAGAGCTAAACAATAGAAAATCTTCAAATGACATCTCATCCTTGGCCAATGGCCTGATTTCAAAATATTTGCACAAAAGTGTTCCACCAATGGCCTTCAACCAAAATTACTAAAATGGCGCTGCTTGGCTGAACAAAATGTTGGCCAGAGCTAAAAATAGAAAATCCTTTAAAAGACATCTCCTCTGCAGCCAGTGTCCTGATTCCAAAGTAATTTTGCAGATTTGTTCCTCTTATGGCCCTTTACCAATAATGCTAAAGAGTTCTGCTCAACTGAACAAGATGAGTGCCGGAGCTAAAAATAGAAGAAAAAAAAAAACTTTAAACATCTCCTTGGCCAGTGGCCTGATTTCAAAATTATTTCACAGAAATGTTCCTCTTATCCCCCTTTACCAAAATTGCCAAAATGGTTCTGCTCTGCTGAATAAAATGGTCACCAGGGCTCAAAATAGAAAAACCTTTAAACAACATCTCCGTGGCCAGTGGCAAGATTTCAAAATAATTTCACATCAATGTTCCTCTTATGTCCCTTTGCCAAAATTGCTAAAACGGTTCTGCTCTGCTGAACAAAATGGTTGCCAGAGTTAAAAATAGAAAAAAAACAAACTTTAAAGGATAGGATAAGTAGATGAACCAAATGACTTCTGAAAAATATCTGAACTTTATTTTACTTATGGCGTTTTGAAAATTTCAGCCTTAACCTTGTAAGCAAGATATCTCAAAAACTGTTTAAGCCATTGCCTTGTCATAAGTTTCAATATTTGACAGTATTGGAAAAATGTTGCATGCCATCTGCATATCTGCAGTGGCAGTTTTACTCAGGTGAGAGAGTTGTGGCCCACGGGCCTCTTGTTTTACTCGGTGTTTACGTTTTCATGGAGAAAAAAAAAATCATGTTTGTTCAGATGGGAATGGGAGTTGAAAAAGTATCTTATCTAGTGTTATGCAAATAGCAAACAGAAAGTACAAACTGTTCACACCTCTGATATTGGTCTTCTTTGTTGTAGATTAGACATATAGTAGTTTCTCCTTTGATTTATTTGTTTTCCATTGCTGTAATCATCTTTTTGACACATTAAATTCTGCATACTTGGGAGAATTCTGTGAAGTGCAACATATTGCCCTGTTGCAAAACTATAAATTTTTCTACTCTATAGCTACAGTACAATAGTGTATTATGTATTGAAACCGGAATTGTAACCAATGAGTCATTTTCTTCTTAATTCCAGGCTAACAGAGCAGAACTAAGCCCACAGCAGTTACAGAGAGTTCAGTATGAGGGTGCGGAGTGTGTTATTGATCGTAACCTAGCAAGAGATGATGCACAGAAACTCTTCCAAGCTGGAGAGAAGAGACTAGGAACAGACGAATCAGCATTTCTACAAGTGATGGCTATCAGACACCACTATCAGCTGAGAGCCACTTTTGAAGAATATGTCAGGGTATATCAGGGCCCAGTTGTTCAAAGCTAACGACGTGGTTAGTTAACGATTCGTTAAAATTTACATCGAGTGATACGCAAGTATGCTGAAATTTTTTGCTGAAAAAATGTGAGTAGCTTTTGCAGTGCAAAAGCTACTCACATTTTTTCAGCAAAAAATATCAGAATATTGTATATTGAATCTGCTAAAACAGTTAACAAAATGACCCTTAACGAGCTCGTTAAGCTAACGACGCTTTGAACAACCGGGCCCTGTTTGCTGCCATAATAACCTTAAGTATTGGGACAGACAGGCTTGAGCAAACAGTATAGACCAAGATCAGATACTGCATAACACCCTGATCAAGATTTACACTAGGACTGAGACCAGATGCTACAGCATGTAATGTCTGATCAGGATCTACACTGCCACTAGCTGGTCTCAGTGGCTCAGTTGGATACGCGTCAGACTGGTGATCAGGAGGTTGTGGGTTCAACCCCCGCCAGGTTTTGGCAACACTCTTTCGTGGAGATTTGATCATGAAATATTTTCTACGGTCATTCTCATCCATTCCCTGATTCAAGATGGGCATTTGTCAGTTTCTGGCGAAAGAATGTGCACAATACTGGTTAACTGCTTAGAGGACTAAGCCTGCCCAGTAAAAGTGTAATTAGGTAAACAGACTGTGCTCGACATGACCACATTGGGTTGACTGGTCCATAAAACCTCAACACAAACAAATCAACTCTGCCACTTACTCAGCAGTCTTTTATACACATCAACAGGAAGTAAATTTGACTTATTAAAATTTTAGGATAAGTATAGTAAGGAGTTAACCCTTGTCATGTTGAATATATTAAGATGCCACACCCACTTCCAATTTTCAGCCAATTAGATTACTTGATCCAGATTGTTGATACAAATTCAATACTGAATGGCAAACAGTGCAGATCCAGATCAGTTGGCTTCTGAAGAAGCCAACTGATCTGTATCTACACTGTTTGCAAAAGCAGGACATATTTGGATTCAGCAGGACTAGGGTTAAGAAAAGATCCCATCATTATGGGTAAATATGGCATCTCGCTTTGCTGGACTCCATAGAGCAGTCTGTAGTAATTCTGACTGCAGATCCAGGGGTCACAAGTTCAAATCCCAGCTCGACCACGTAACTTCCATGGAGATTGATCATGAAATCATTTCTATGATCATTCTGCCCCTTTTCAAGAAGAGCAGTTGTCAGGTATTGGCAAAAGTATGTGCACAAAGTACCAGTTAGTCACTAAAGAGGACTGCCTGTCCAGGAAAAATGTGAGTAGGTTAATTGACAGCTAGACAAGGCCTTAACAATGTTGACTGTGCCATAAAACACCAAATCAGATTAAGAAAATCTTTTGCTTTTACACATTTTCAAAATCTTTGATTTGCCTTTAGGAATTGTAAAATGATACAGACTTGATGAACAATTCTTGTATGTTCTCTTATTCCGGAAATATGCATCTAGCAAAGATCTCCTGAACATGTTAAATCAGGCCCCGAGGTTATAAAACTTTTTTCATGCTCAGCTGAGTTGAGCATGAAAGAATTTTTAAATATTAGTAATTTCAGACTTATTAGCAGGAAAATTTTCATGCTCAGCTGAGTTGAGCATGAAAAAAGGTTAATAACCTCGGGGCCTGGTCAGGACCTTCTCTGTCAGTATATTCTATGGTATCCAACAATTGTGTAAGCAGACAGTGAAGATCCTGATCAGACTGCAGGAGTGTGCAGGCTGAGCTGATCTTCATTGTCTGTATATGACAGGGCTCTTTTCCCATGTTCCAGCTTAAATGAGTAAAGTGTTTTCATGTTTATTTTTAAACTAACTTGACCGACATTGGAAGAAAACAAGTAAAATACATGAAAAGAAATTGTCTGGATTGTTGTTATCTACCATATATAATCAGATAACTGTGTTCTGTTGTAGATTGCTGGTCGTGACATACTCAGCTCTATTGATCGCGAGATGTCAGGAGACTTGAAGGAAGGATTTAAGGCAATTGGTAACACATATGGTTCTGTACTTTGTAGAAACAAATTAAACACTTTATAGCAAAATGTCTTTGTATCTTGGCCAACCATCACTAATAAGGAGCTGTCAGAAAATCTATTTGTGGACAGTAGAAGTAAGGAATGAGGTCTGATAGCTTATAACTTAAAGAATGACTGAGTACTGTAGAATGTATTCTTGTTGTACAATTAAAATTATGTTCAGGCTGATTTTGGTCTTCACTGATGCATAGTTAGAGATTTGATTAATATTTAGGGATCATTTTTATTTTACAGCAAGACATACCTTGTGAGTACTCTTTGGAATTGTCTCATCATTAACCTTTTTGAGAACTCATTGGACAGAGATTTAGAATAAATGCTGATTGTAAAAAAATATATACAGAAGAATGGACACTATTTGTGAGGCATTTGTAGGTTGTTTTTTTGTTGTTTTTTTTTTTTTTTGGTTTTTGCTTTTTTTTTCACTTCAGCAATTAAAGGGAATAAGATACACTTTCAGGGGAAGCAACTCTGTCAAAATTGTTTTGCTTCCTTTTAAAAACTGGTCCATGGGGAGCAAATTCTTTCCTTTTAGAGTAGACCCCTTTTCAGAAAGGATTTTGATGTGCCGAATACAAACAGGAAGTCACAAAAGTTGTCTCCCTTGTACAAATGGCAGAATATCTACAAAGTGTATCAGGTCCCTTTAAATTCCACTTCTTATATAACAGAGCCATGAAGAAACATAGACAGACAACGTGTATCTACATCTCCATGAGCTCTGTTTAGCAGAAGAAATAAGAAAAAAATACTTTAAAATGTCACTTGCTGGAATTCAAATTCTGCATGCTGTTTAATTATTATATTTCAGTAATGAGTGCTAAGAACCGTCCAGAATATTTTGCTGACAAGTTGCACCAGGCCATGAAAGGAGCTGGTACCCAAGATTCTACACTGATTAGAATCATTGTATCTCGCTCAGAGGTAATTTTATTGCTTTATTAACCAGATATAGTTAGACATACAGGCCTAGGCAAATACTGTAGACCAACATGTGCAAGCTTGCCTAAACTTTTGGTTTTGGCATAAGTTATAATGGCTCCTTTCCCAAGACACAGCTCATTTATCAGCAGAAGCAGTTTTTGTAGCAAACATGTATCTGACATTCTCAAAATAAATTTCAGCTGTCAAATGGCAGCAAGAAGGCAGTGTTCCAAGTCCTTGCCAAATTATAAGCTTATTCAAACTTACTGTAGCTTGACCACAATCAGATGCTGTTTGTTATTGTGTTTATCAACATCTAACTAATAATAGATAAATCTTTATCACAGGGGTTTCCCATAAAATCAACATAGCATTTAGGAAAATAAATATAGATGCAACACACTGTACTCATCAGAATAGCTAAATTGGTAGAACACTCGAAGTAAACCAATCAGTTGACTTTCATTGAAAGATAACGCTGGTTCAGATGTTAAAAATTGCTTTTTTTTTAGCATTTAGTGATATTTATCTTTTTTTTTTTTTTTTTTTATACTTTATTGATTTATAATTCTTTTTTTTTTCTCTCTTTTTTTTCTCAAGTATAACCTGTTTTTCTTTTCTTTTTTCATATACGTTTTTTTTTATCTGTCATTTTATTAATCTCTTCAGTACATTTATACAATTCGCATATGACACATTTTCATAATTGATATAAAAGCGAGATGCTTATATTTCTTAAATAAGAAGAATTTTAACTGATGCCTTCTCTTGAGCTATGGAGTTTTGTTTGTGTTGAGGTTTTACGGCCCAGTCAACCCAACTATGGAGTTTAACTTAAAATTTGTTTCAGATTGATCTACAAGATATCAAGGAAGTGTATCTGTTCAAATACCACAAGACGCTGTCTACAGCTATAGCTTCTGACACCAGCGGGGATTATAAGAGACTTCTGTTGGCCATTACTGGACAATAGACAAATAATTGTCTCTAGTTATGAACAAAATCAAATGAGTTTTTATAAGTAGACTGGCTGGTACTGCTGTTAATTATTGATAACCTTGATCGTTATTTGCTTGTTTTCTGACAGCAGCTGGAACTGTGAACTTTATGACCAATATCATTCATAGCTCTGCATTTTTAGGTATATCCAGATATTATTTTTCATATTTCTCCAATCAGTCTACATGATATTAGTAGGACAGCAAATTTGTTGGGTGTTCAAAATTCTGAGACTTTCAAGTATAATTTGATCATTTGTCTGACTATTAGACAAATTTTGAAATGTTTAATCCTTGTCCTGCTGAACCCGGATATACCCTGCCTTTGCAAACAGTGTAGATCCAGATCAGTTGGCTTCTAAGAAGCCAACTGATCTGGATCTGCACTGTTTGCATCTTAGCCAACTGATCTGGATCTGCACTGTTTGCAATTCAGTATGTGAATTTATATCAACAATCTGGATCAAGTAATCTGGTTGGCTGAAAATTTGAAAAGGGTGTGGCATCTTAATTTATTCAGCAGGACAAGGGTTAACAGGCTGCCATACAGCATAGGTCCTGATGAGAAGCCTCATTATGGGCCATCTCATCTGAATTCACACAGTTTGCATGGATATTTGTACCGGTCTACAGGTTTGAAAGTATTTAAGCTCATGTAGAGAGCAGATGCCCTGCTCAATCCATGCATGCTCACTTCTTTGCAGTATATGACTTACTGTAAATCATTTTTCTATTTATGTGTGAGAAATTTCCTTAGCTCCAGATAAGAGGAGTGGATTAAGAAACTTTTGTTCTTATTTCTCTACAAAAACATATTTTCATGCTTCTAATGAGTACCCACAACACATTTTTGTGAAATAAGAAAAAAATCAAATAAGAAAAAAATCAATGATTTTTGGTTCAAAAAGTGCCTTATCTGCAGCTGTGAAGGCAAAGTTGGAAAATTTTCTTATTGCAAATATATATATAGCTTTTGCGCTTACACAGTGCTATTCTGAGAAGTAAGAATATATAACCAGCTTTTGGCAAAATGTGAAAGTTCCTCACCACAACAAAACACATATGTAAAATTAGATACTGTCTGTGTAAACAACAAAGACCCTGAGCAGACTGAGTATGTATTTACAGTCCAACCTCCCCTAACGGTCACCTCCCACTGACGGTCACCTCTTAACAACGGTCACTTTCAATTCCCCCCGTTAGATTTCCTATAGTTTTTCACCTCTCACCAGCGGTCACCTCTTTTTTCCGGTCAACGGTCGCCATTCCTGACGAAAAACGGTCAGAATTACCTCTGTAACGGCCAGTTTTTATGGTGGAGTACGGTACTTTTTTCCGTTAGCTAGCGACCTTTTACCGCGACTCGATACACCCCTCTGTGTAGTGTGTAAAGGATTACCTTGAGAAGGTCACGTACGCATTGTCTGGATAAATAAACGTGTCAATTATCGATTGTTGACTGAGTAATAATGGACAATGGATTATAAACATGCGGTCATCTTTCAGGTAAATTACTTTCAATTATTTAAAATTAATGTCTTTAATGTTTTACCGAACGGTTTTGATGATTGTTTTTTTCATCATTGCTTATGCATCGAGTTAGGAAAGTGTGAATAACATCGGTCATTGCAAGATAATGGGAGAGAGAAAAAAATCATTCCATAATTTTCGCTTCAGCAGTAAACATCTAAACATGAGCTCCACCAAGAAAAGAAAGTTTCTTACTCTTGATGAGCGTGTTGCAGTAATTAAACAGCTTGAGTCTGGTAAAAGCTCAAGAAAGGTGGCTGAACAATTTGGGGTCGGTCGCACACAAATTCAGGTACAGTATTTTGCCAAGGGGCGGGTGGCGGGGGCGAGGGGATGGGTGGGGGGGGGGGAGGGGGGAAGAGGGCACTCTGGAAATTTTAGGTTATGAAATAAACGGAAAACGACATTATCAGATGGAAAGAAGATTTGGGGGGTGGGGGAGGGGGGGGGTGGGGGGGGGGGGAAATGATGGTTTTGGAGATTTTTTTTTCTTTTTCCTGTGTGTATATCTGTCTGATACAAAAAAAGAAAGAGGAAGAAGAAAAAAAAAAAAAAAGACATGGTTTATTGAAGCATATATCAACCGTAAGTCTTTTTTTTTACGTGCCAGCGCCCTATGATCGTCATACACTGTATCTGAGAAAATGAAAGGAGGGGGCGGGGGATAGGAGATTTTATTCTCTGTTCCTGTGTGTTTATATGTGTGTGATACATTTCTGAGGACCCTTTATAACGATGACTATGAAAGTAAAATCACTTTTTTGAATGCTCGAAAAGAGTTTTAGACCTTTGGTATTTTTTTCTTATTTCTCGACCTGATATGTTACGGGTATATGTGGCCTGTCCCTAGCATATTTTGTTGAAGCAGTAAGAAAAATAGCGTATCTAAAGTTTTAAAAAGCAGAAATGTTTTGACATTTTCGTTTTTTTTTTACTTTCAGGACACCCTCAAAAGAAAGGCAGAGTATCTTGCGGACAGTGACAACAATGTCAATCCAGAGAGAAAGAGGCAGAAAACGACCATCAATGCTAATGAACAGCTGAACACTTTGATAATTCAGTGGTTAAATGATGCAAACACCAGGAAGATTAGTGTTTCAGGTCCACTGATTTAGCAGAGAGCACTTAAGTTTGCGGCAGACTTGGGACTCAGTGAATTTAAGGCATCTAATGGGTGGCTGGATAAATTTTTGAAACGAAATAACATCGTGTTCAAGAAAATGAGTGGCGAAAGGGGTGATGTGGACTCAAAATGTGTTAGTGACTGGAAAGATAAAATTCCGTCAGTATGTGAAGGCTATCAGCCGAGAGACATATTCAATATGGATGAAACTGGGATTTTTTTTAGAGATGGAAAGAGAACAACTTTTGTACCTTCAGGATCTGATTGTGCAGGGGGAAAACGTTCTAAAAATAGGATAACAGTTGCCCTGTGTGCTAGCATGACTGGTGAAAAGTTAAAACCTTTGGTGATTGGGAAATCTTCAAAGCCCCGTTGTTTTAATAGAATAGAGACAGCATCTCTTCCAGTGACTTACAGGAACAATAAAAAAAGCTGGATGAATAGCAAACTGTTTGAGGAATGGGTGAGGTCTATGGATAGACGAATGCGTGGACAGGGTAGAAAAGTCCTTTTATTGGTTGACAATGCTCCATCTCACCCACAGCTGAATCTGAAAAATGTAAAGATTGTTTTCTTGCCACCAAACACCACATCTGTTGCCCAGCCGATGGACCAGGGAATCATTCAGGCCGTGAAACTGAAGTTCTATCGATATCAGACTGAGCATATTCTTACACAGATGGAAAAATCTTCAAAATGTGGTTCTGATCTGTTAAAGGATGTTAATGTACTGAATGCAATCTACTGGGTGAGCCGAGCCTGGAGAGAAGTTGATGTTTCTACCATTGTGAAGTGTTTCGACAAATGTGGGTTTGATAAATTAAAAGATATTGAACAGAGTGATGATGTTGAAGAAAGTGATGAAGATGATAATATCCCATTAGCTCTGTTGGTTCGATCCAAGGAGATCTATGGAAGGAACTTAAAGGACATTGTTGCTGAAGACCACAATCTTGCAGTATGTGACACTTCAGAAATAAACTGGGATTTGCCAGCTTCAGAACTTATACAAAATCAGACTGAAAATGATGATGAAAGTGATAGTGATGATGAAAAGAACCAAAATGAAACTGAAAACATTTGTTCATTGAGTGAGGTGAATCAATACATAGACAGTCTGAAGGCATTTGCGTGTCATAAAGGAAATGTGAAGTTTCTGAACAGTATCATGGAACTTTCTTCAATTGCTGCTGAGATGTCTGTGGAACTTTCAACTAAACAAACAAAAATCAGCGATTTTTTCCAACGGAAGCAGCAGTGATTATCTTGGATTTAAATGTTCTGATGTTTTTATAATGAGAAAAATTGAAAAGTGCCTTTTATCATATGAAACAGGTGTCAGAGTGAATTCTAAAAATGTTCTGTGGATTAATTTTCCAAAGCTTTACATGAAAATTTAAAAAGATTATTTAAGTTCAAATGTGCTTATATTTTGGAGTATCATACCATTCTATTCCATTCTGGCTGGATAGCTAAGCTAAAATGTGCTTTAATATTTGGAGTATCATAGCATTTTCATTACAAAAACACGCCTATTCAAATATATTGAGAATTTTACCACCGAAAAATGAAAATTTTCAGATGAAAAATTCTGATATTTTTCTTATTTCTGCTCAGAACATAGATTGTAGGTACTCGTTAGAACCGCCTCAATCTAACGAGTACCACAATCTATGTTTTTGAGCAGAAATAAGAAAAATAATGTATACCCCTGTAAACCCCAGTTTTACTATATAAAAGTGGGGTTTATGGGGGTCAAAATTATATAGGCATGTTTTCGTGATGTATTCCATTTCATCTGGATTTTATGTGGAACCTTAGTTTCAAATTTATGGAATCTGTTTTTTTTTTGTTTTTTTTTTTTTTTTTTATTTCTTTTTTCCACAAAAGCAAAGTTGGGGGATCTTATAACAAATTATCTGGATTTGGTGATTGGAATAAGATCCCAAAACATTTAACAGAGAAAAAAGAAAGATGAAACCTGGGACACTAAACATTTAATACTAACTTACATGGATTGAAAAAAAAAAAAAATAATAAAACTTTTTGAATATTTATTAACAACTCAACATCCTGAAACAAAGACTGAACTATACATGTTAATAAATGTAGAGAAAGAAACAGTACTGGTCTATCATGGGAAGAGTAAAGGATAGTAAAAACTCTGATCAGACTGCTTCAGCTTGTATCTGATGAGAATTTTTACTGTTCTGCAAATGTAAATTTGTATTTAGTTTTCATGTTTTAGCTAAGATACATTTATTTATTGAATAAAAGTGTTTATTAACCCTGTCTTATTTATTATTTATGAATAATGTATATTCATGGTAAATGTGAAGGTTACACAAAATGCTTACATTTACAGACATATACATCATTAAAAACTTGCTTTACTGGTACTCAGTGGTCAACTACCAGCTAAAAGCCCGTGAGTTACACCCTCCCAACAACAGCCACCTCTCTACAACAGCCAATTTTGGCTGTTCCGGCTGTTGGCTGTTGTAGAGAGGTTGCACTGTAGTTTTCACCTACAGAATAAAACAGGGCCCAGTTGTTCAAAGCTAACAATGTCGTTAGTTAATGATTCGTTAAAATTTACATCAAGTGATACGCAATTATGCTGAATTTTTTTGCTGAAAAAATGTGAGTAGCTTTTGCAGTGCAAAAGCTACTCACATTTTTTCAGCAAAAAATATCAGAATACTGTATATTGAATCTGCTAAAACAGTAAATGAAATTGCCCTTAATGAGCTTGTTAAGCTAATGGCGCTTTGAACAACTGGGCCCAGGTTTTCTCCTACTGTTACTTGTAATTTTAATCTGCTAGTCTTATAGAATGAGCAGTGTAGGAAAGGGCCCTTAATGTATATGTTGGTAATGAAGGGCCAGATCAGCCTGTACATTCATGAGAGTCTGATCAGAGCCTCCATTTCCTGCTTACATGTAGAAATATTAATAAAATATTAAAGGGGACGGTAGATTTTCTGCCCTTTTTCACAAGGGAGATAACCTGTGACTTCATGTTTGAGTTTCTACGCAGAAAGTCCCTACTGAAAGGGATTTACTCTAAAAAGAGAGAACTTGCTACCTTTGGTAGCCTTTCCTTTTAGAGTGGAGCCATTTCAGAAGGGAGCCAAAATTTTGGCTGAGTGGCCTCCCCATAAGTGTATTCATTCCCTTTAACAGAGAAGGCTCTGATCAGGGTGAATGGATGCCAAGTCTGATCAGGGCTACTGAAATTCACTCATGGCATTAAAAGCCTTTTTATCCTATATTGCAACTTTATGTTTGTTAAATATTAGTTAAATACATGTATTTTTTTTTCTCCAAAAACAGACCTTAGTATTTCTTTTTAAATTATTTAATGGTGCCTATGATATACTGATATCTGTATTGGGAGGAAACTTTCTCGTCTGTGTTTTTAAAGATGAACAAATAACTGTTTGTATTAGCATGTAAACCTGCTAGTTTTTTGACAATGCATTTAAGCTGAAACAAAAAAAAATATTAAAAGCTATTGTAGGATATAAATAGTTTGATATGAACATGTAAAACTGCATTTCAAGAAAATGGCACAATTCATGAAGTGGAATTGATTGTGTTGGGGTTTAACGACACGTCAACCCTTGTGGGTCATTTTGTGTCGTCTCCCAGAGAATGGGAGAAAAGAGATAGAAGAGATAGTAGAAGAGATGAAAGACAGGGACAGGGAAGAAAGAGGAACAGAAATGAAAGTGAAGAAACAGAAGAAATAAAAACATTCCCCCCTCTACCCTAACCTGCTACAAGGGGAGCAGGCCTTGCCCAACTGTAAGCCAATATCAATTGGACACCCTGGTGACGCAAGATACACGACACTTTCGCACCACCCAACCACCCCCTTATGAGGTGGAATACCATCTGGTTATATATCAACTTCTGCCTCCAGATGGGCTAAAACTCATTTCAGCCAGTTCTTGTTTAAACAAGGCCAAACCAGTCTTTCTTTTTCTGAGTCAAGCAACTAACCTTTACCGGAGTCAGCACTGATAATTCTCTCAAAAATGCATGAATGTATACACCATTCAAAGATCACTCTTCAAAGGAGACTCACTTTGGGAGTGAGTACATTTAAGTTCTTTCCTTGTTGAGTATTTCCCCAGCCCTCTTGTTAAAGAATTTATTTTGTATCGTATTTACTAAAGAAAGGTAATCACTCTGGAAATTGAGTGAGTAACACAGACCATGATCAGACTGTGCAGGTTTTACAACATTTTTGTATTCACTAGTTGAGATTTAACTGTCTCTCTCTGCCTTTATTCATTAGCTGATGTTTTATTGTCTCTATTTCATTTTATCACTATGCTGATCATCAACAAATTGAAGATTTTATTTCAATTTTCACATGAAAATAGGGTTTGACATTTCACTGAAGTTGTCTCAATTCATTTTTGGAATTTTAATTACAGTTGACTCTCGATATAAAATCGCTTATCTTGAAGAGAAAATCTGGTCCCTGTTTTAACACGGAAATGTAACAACAGGTAACAAAATATTGTGGGAAAGAGGAGAAATTGCTCCTGAGGAGCAATTTCTCCTCTTTTCCACAATATTTTCAATATATCTCTAACCAGATGGAAAATTACATATTCTCGAAGTAGTTCAGAGAGTCCCTTGGACTTCGAGATAACGAGAGTCGACTGTATACATGTATGTATGTATCAGCATGTTATAAAATTCTTCCCTACAAAATTGGGCTTAGCATTCATTTTAATCATTTCTTTAGGACTGGAAAAAAAAATTAGAAAATTGTCTGTCTTTTGCTGTAGGCTGTCTTTACCCTAAATATTTGTAGATGTGCCTGAGAAAGCAGTGTAGATCCAGATCAAACACTATGATTTGTCATTCAACCATTGTTTTAGACACATCCCAAGTCAAATGGACTTGTTCAAATTTTGCAATCTGTGGCAAGGAGTTGAGGTGTCAGAATGTTTACGGTAATTACAACTTGGTTTGACCTTATTAACCTGTTCATATTACTGTTGCCTATATTCTTACTGTTTTGTAAAGGTTGTGACATGTTCTTTATTCTGTATATTATACTCTTTTGTCACTAATTGTTGCCTTTATTGTTTTTTTAAACGATTTCCACTGTCTGAAAGACATTAACTATTTCAAAACAATTTTCTAAACAGAAATAAGATTATTTATTTGAACAGCTGTGTAAAAGCATCACAAAAGCATGCCTATATAAATTTGACCCCTTAAACCCCACTTTTATATAGTAAAACTGGGGTTTACAGGGGTATACATTATTTTTCTTAGTTTTGCTCGAAAACATAGATTGTGGGTACTCGTTAGAACTGCATCACTCAGGTGGTTCTAATGAGTATCCACAATCTATGTTTGGACAGAAATATGAAAAAAAAAAAAAAAATTATCTGAAAGTTTTCAGTTTTTGGAGGTGAAATTTTCTATATATATGAATAGGCGTGTTTTCCTAATGGTGTTGAACACTTTTACATAAATATTCAAATAAATATTTTTATATATCTCCATGAAAATGCTGAAGTACTTCTACTGAGTACACTGTAGAGCCAATACATCCCGGTCTGTTATTTCACAAAATCCAGTAAATCCCGATTTGGCCATGGATTCCAAATTTTCCATAAGCAAAAAATTTAAAACATAAAGTGGTTGTTGTTTATTTCAGAAAAATAATAGGATCCAGTATTGATTTTTTTGCGCCTATGCCGGCGCTAAGTCACGTCACACATTATGACAAACAATCCTGTTAGGGTCAGTCAGTGCATGCGTTGATAATAATTGGCAAACAATAAATTATAATCACCATTATTGAGTACAAAGATGTACTCAATGCTCAGTCAGTCAATGATACCATCAAACTCATTTGGGTGAAACTGGTCCTAATAAATGGTCCTATTCAGGATCAACAAATATTTACAAGACAGAAGCCTTATGGTGTATTAGTCCGACACACCCAGTTGTCATTTTACTCAGTTGTTATTCTCTAGCGAATAATAATTTTGAAAGAAAACCACAACAAAAAACAACAAAAAAACTTTGCTACCACAACTAAGTAAAGGGAGTAACTCAAATATTACAAGCACAACTCGGGCAATTTGAGTTGCTTCCCTTGATTGTTCCAGAAACCAGAACAGCCAAAATGGCCTCCTTAATTGTCAATTCGGCGATTTGTTGTTTTCAAACATAGTTTATCAGCTGGTCTGGATTAAAATTACTTGTTAGACTTAATGCCCCATTGTGTACTCTGCCATTGAGCAATTCTTTTCCTATTTTAATTAAGAAATATGGCTGATAGCTTGACTGAATGCCATTTATCAGCATCGATCCAGTCATATTGCCATAGTGGAACTTGGACCCATAGTTCCGCAATATATTGGATCTACAGTGCAATGGGAAAAATAAAAATCTCTATACTTTTGGTTGAAAAACATTTTTTTCAGAAGCCTGTAGTGTCAGGTTGGCCGAGCAATTGGAGCTCCAGACTTTGGATCACAAGGTACCGGGTTCAATTCCTACTGGAGGCAGAATTCAGCTCATGACTGTATGGCGCTTCATTGCACAGAGCCTTTCATTATCATTCATCGTCTCAATAGGACTCAGAAAGGGACGTTAAACACCAAATCCTTTATCTGAAGCCTCAATGTAACCTGGCTATATATAAAACTAGATAATCCCTAAAGAGAATGAATGCCCCCGCTACTGCCAATATGGTTTATGGCAAAATTTCTAAGTAAATCCAGGTTATGTTACTCTAGTAATAAAAATTTGTTCAGTGTTCTAGGAACTTTATGCACATGCCCTGTCTATATTCTTACTTTGCTGCAAATTTCAAAGCATTATCTTGAAAACTGTAGAAGTTGCATAGACACGAACTCTACTATGCCATGTGTATAAGGTCATATTTCTATGTAAATCAAGAGTACATAACTCTAGCAATAAAAGTTTTATCAGAGTTCTGTGACCTTTATGCAATGAAAGTTTCAAATCATTACCTTAAAAGCTGTAGGAGAAACTGTAGAGACACGAACCCTACTATGCCATGTGTGTAAGACAAATTTTCTAAGTAAATCAAGGGTATATAACTCTACCAATAATAATTTGATCATTGACCTTTATGCTCATGCCCAGTCTATATCCTTACTATTTTGCAATGTTCAAACCATTACCTTGAAAACTGTAGGAGGGGTTGTGGAGACACAAACAGTACTATGAAGTGTGACAGACGGACCAACATACCGTGTGTCGGAGGGTAAATCTATGTGCCCTCCTCCACTTCGTGGCAGGGACATAATAAGCTCCAGAGTAAAATAAACACAACACCTGTTCTTGTGTTTATGTTGTAACAGACATAGGGACACTGTAGAAATATTTTAATGCCTACGTATGTGATGTATGGATTTTGTGGTATCTAAACAGGTTTCAGAATAGGTTTTGACTTGAAATGATTTGAAATTTGTCTGATAATATTTCTGCATTTCTTTTCCTGCTGAATGGAGCCAATCTACATGAAATGTCAACCTGTTCTCTGGGAAAAATATTCCAATGTAGTCTGCTGGAAATTTGCCCAGCATACTTAGCATTAAACTTCCTAGTCAACAATAATTTGGTCATCTCAAGTTGTTGCCTACCAATCTGTGGGACAGGAGATGAGATTCAGTAAAATAAAACCAGGTCTCTGTGCGTATGCTAAATGTACAAAATCAGATCACCAAGTCTTTGGACCAGAGACCGAGAAACTGACGACTGCAAATTAGTCTGAGTTCTTTCTTTCAAATTCTGGACCTGATTACAGATTTTGCCGATATTGGGTGCCCGTTATTTCCAAGATTCACTTTTTGCAACATATGGTCTGGACTGTTTGTCCAGGCCTGTCTTTCCAAAATCTTAGGGTAAACATGGTACTAAGATTCTTCTACTGTGGTTCCTCTCTGTTGATCTTGTCAATGAGTCATTTTGTTTTTGTCTCAGCTCGAGGTAAGGCACTATTTTCAAACAAAAATGTATTGATATTTTGGATATTCTTCTAAAAAAAGGTATGTTTTGGGTACTCATTAGGAGCCCTCATTGAGGCACTTCTAAAAAGGAATGTCAATAAGCTGTGCCTATTAGATACACACACACACACACACACACACACACACACACACACACACACACACCAGGTAATGACTGCCTTCTGGATACTGAAAAGCAACATATTAATTAACCCTAGTCCTGCTGAACCCTATGTCCTGCTTTTGCAAACAGTATAGATCCATATCAGTTGGCTTCTTCAGAACCCAACTGATCTGGATCTGTACTGTTTGCTATTAAGTATGTGAATTTATATCAACAATCTGGATCAAGTAACCTGATTGGCTGAAAATTAGAAATGAGCGTGGCATCTTAATTTATTCAGCAGGACAAGGGTTAAAATGTACATTTGCTTCAGATTGTATGTGACTGGGAAAACCAATACAGACAGACAGACATATAGATTGACATAAATGGATAAATGGCTAAGTTAAAGTGGCAGTCATGTTGTCGAAAATGATTTTTTCCAGTAGCAAACTTCTTCATGCACATGTTCAATATGTCTTTAATGAATCTGCAAAGTATCAGAATGTGTCAACAAAAAATTATTTTGAGTAAAGTCAAGCACACAAAACCCAGTAGTTAAGAATTACCAAAAAATGAATGAATAAAGCTGTCATTTTGATGAAAATAATTTTTTCAGCATCATACTACTTCCTGTACATGTTCAATATGTCTGTAATGAGTCTGCCAAGTATCAGATTGCTTCAACAAATACTTTAAGACAGTTGATTTCACAGTGCATGCACTATATAGTTATGCCAAAGCAACTTTTCAAGAAGAACAAAGGGAATTAACGGTAAAGGAATGAAACCCTATTTTTTTCTAATGGCAACTTCTCATCACTATCAACATTTATGCAAAATAGGAAAAGATTCCTTAAATTATTTAACAAGATAAGCAGAAACCAAAACACCTTTTCAAGAATAACAAAGGGAAATAACTCTAAAAAAATTAACCCCTAGGCCCTTATTTTTCTATAACAGCAACATCTCATCAATACCAACATTTATGCAAAAGAAGAAAAGAGTCCTTTAATTATTTAGCAAGATAAGAATCGGAAACCAAAACACATTTTCAAGAATTACAAAGCGAAATAAAATAGCTTTATAGGAATTATCCCATAGGCCCTTATTTTTCTCTAACAGCAACATCTCATCAATATCAAAATTTATGCAAAACAAGGAAAGATTCCTTAAATTATTTTGGAAGATAAAAAGCAGAAACCAAAATGCAACAGATGGATAGATGGACATACGGACAGACAATGTGAAAACTATCCCCCCCTCCACACACACACACACACATTCACACAGTTTGTCTCATGCCCCTTGCTACTTCTGTCAACTCACTTTAACCCTTGTCGTGCTGAATAAATTAAGATGCCACACCCATTTCTAATTTTCAGCCAATCAGATTACTTGATCTTGATTGTTGCTATAAATTCACATACTTAATGGCAAACAGTGCAGATCCAGATCAGTTGGCTTCTTCAGCCACCTGATCTGGATCTACACTGTTTTCAAAGGCAGGGTACATCCAGGTTCAGCAGGACAAGGGTTAAGTGCCTTGTAACTGTCAATTTTTTCTTCATGATGCCCCAGATGAGCAGGATATAAAATATCAGAGTTTATGATACTTAGGAAAAGACAGAGTGAGACAGGTGTTGGGAGGAATATAAATCAAACATAAATGCTTAAGTGATCTCAGAACTAATTCTTTTATCATTTCATAATATATGTACATCTCCATGGATAACTTGCTTTGGTCTAAACTTGTAACACTGTTGACATGAGGCTCAGCCTTTTAGAGTATGAATAAGCCATAATGTATTTGGACAGACAAGCCTGAGCAAACAGTGTAGACCCAGATCAGATGCTGCATTCTGCAGCATCTGATCTGGGTCTACACTGTTTGACACTCATCCAACAGTTTACAGTAAAACATAAGTGGGTAGTAAAAAGCACTACCGTATTAATCCGCCTATAAGACGATTCGTTTATAAGACGGGGGCTGTTTTGGGGCCCTTTCCAGGCAGGATTTTGCTTTTACTTAATTATAAGACGGGTTAAAAAAAGTTGCCTGTCGGAGATATTCCCTGCCACTCAGAAAATCCTAAAGTACAATTAAAAAAACTTCCAACACCACTTACAAGCATGCATACCGTATTAAACTGTGTATAACACGCACCTTATTTACCCAGAAAACGTTTACAAAAATCCGATGTGTATTATTTATAGGAACACCAAAATCGGGACAGAAATCGCCAAGATAATCGGTCGCGAAAACTCATGACATTCACGATCGCCCAGTAAAAATGTGAAATAGAATGATTGCTATGAGATATTCATGATTTTTTATACCTATCTCGCCCATACCATAGTTCTGTCAGCTCAAAACAAGCAACTCCATCTGATTTGCAGTAATTTGATATCCTTTTCATGTCCATGCTCTTTTTGTTGACGCTTTTTTATTTTGCTGATCATGTGATCTCTTCAAAGGGAAACTACTCAAACAGGCATATGCATATGAATCTGTATTGATTACTGGACTTTGACAAGTCTCACACCGTAACTTGAATAAATCAGCCTGCACAACTGATTTATTGTAGTTCAAAATAGGAAATAAATTTGGTAGAACATAAATATTGGCACAAACGATCATACATTGAAAAAATAAAAAAGTATTTAATTTTTTGCAATTATTAAAATTATTGATAATAAACAAAACCAACTGGGCTTTTGAGGTAGGTAGATCGGTCATTTGCATTTTATCTTTTATTTTCTTACCATATGTTTATCTTTTTTTTTTTTTTTTAACTTTTCTTCCAACTTACCAAAAAAATTGTTTGAAATAAACAATGTTTATGATAAAGAAAAAAAAAACTACCAGCATACATCTGTGCACTTAATTGGTTAATTGGCAGTCAGAATGACAACTAGTCGACTTTAGGTGTTGTTTGCATTGCCCTGAGGCACTGAGTTGATAATTTCACGTCTCAGTTAAGAAAGTGACACAAAGTGACACAAAGAAGGTGTTAATTATGAGAAAACAAAAGAAATAACTACATTTTTATTGTCATGGCGTCTGCAGTGGGAAAGCAAAGAACTGCCTACACTACATCAAGTTGCCTGAGGCCCATGGTAACAGAGCTGCACAATGGAAATTCAGTTAGCATTATCGTAAATTCGGCCTGTTTCTACTTTAAACCTTCCGAATTCGGCCATTTTCAACTCAATCCTAGTGAAATTTGACACACTTAGTATCTGGTAACTTAGTAAATAATGCACGGATAAATTCTTTGTGTTTTACATAGGAACATCTTTTTTTTTATTTCAAAACTATTTAGCAAATATTCAGTGCGTGTTATACACGGGTGCGAGTAATACACAGAAAAATTCGGTACTTCACCTAAAAAATTACCTTGCTGCTATTTCTATCAAGGGACGAAGGTAAACATTATATCCTTCTACCAGTTTCGAAGATCGGCATTTTCCGTGACCACGTGGCACCACCGGACTTTGCCGAAAATACCGATATGGCCAAAGACCTCGATTATAAGACGGGTCTGGATTTTTGGGGGCTTTTTTTGGGGAAAAATCCCCGTCTTATAGGCGGATTAATACGGTAGTTGAAATTTCAGGATTACAGTGTCCAAATATTTTGGGTTATTACAATACTTAACCAAAATCAAGCATCACAAAAATTATTTCTTTTACAGAACAGATCACGTAAAAAAAATATCATCAGCACTTTCACTACTCAGGCCAGTGCTTCTTCCCAGGTTCATACATTTGATACCCAACATTGGGAAATGGTCTTTATGTCTTATATAAATAGTAAAGATGAAGATCTGTTGTAACCTCTGTGCAGTCTGATCAGGGCCTCATGATTGTGCAGGTTGAGCTGAGGCTTCATTCTTCCCATGTGGTATAAGGTCCATTTTCCTGTGTTGTAAATCATTTGTTTAACTGAGCTTGTCTGGTGCCAAAGCTTGAGCCTACAGCTGTTTTCAGTCGTGTGTGTATTGAATGTTCTAAAGGGTCCTCTTTTTTTTACTCTATTAATTGTATGTAAAATACAAGAAATGCAGGGTATGTTTTACACAGAGAAAATCCCATAATGTTACATCTATAAGTCTGTTGTCTATATCATTGTTCATTTCTTGATAAACTCTTGATCCATCTGTCATCTGCATCAATGAACTTGCTCAGTCATCTGGTTAACTACATCAATGTACAATATTTACCCAAAGTATTCTGACACCTCAACTCCTTACCAAACTTGTTCTAAATATTGAACAAGTATAATTTACCATCCAATGTTGTGACTAAAAATTGCTGGATGAGTTGCAAACAGTGTAGACCCTGATGAGATGCTGCATTCTCATCTTGGTCTGCACTGTTTGTTCAAACCTGTCTGTCAGAACACATACGGTAAATATTGTATATTTCTTGATAAATTTCAAATCAGTGTTGCTAGCATCAATGTACATTTCCTGATAAGCTCCTACTCTGTTCCTTGTTACGTGCATCAATGTTTCTTTCTTGGTAAGTCCTGCTCTGACAATCTTTTATCTGCATCAGTGTACAGTTCTTGACAAATTCTTGATCAGTCAGTCTGCTGTCTGCATCAATGTATATTTCTTGATAAATTCCTGGTTTGCGCTTCCAACTAGATATTTCACTGCCCTAAAATGGATTTTCCCAGCTTTCTCAGGTTTTCCGTCAGGATGTTGTGACTCCAACTTTATGTAGTCTAACCAAATATCTGAAAGAGATATATACTATACCATCATGGCTAGAAAACAAACTGCTGTTTAACCATTTGGAATAGCAGAAAAGAAAATGAACCGTGCTACAGGTATATATGGGGTATATGTGGACAAAGAACTTACAGCTCACTGGCTATTGTAGAATATATACCCAGTGTGAGGAATCCACGTGACCAAATGACTAGATACATGGAGTTGGTTACTATTTTTAGCTCTGCATAAGGTAGGATTTTTTAGAATATCTCCATTCATACCAAATGGAATTTGTTCAAATAAAGCGCAGAGTACGTGGAAAATCAAGCTCTTTCTGGTGGTGTAAGAGGTATTCTGCGATCTGGTCTAATTCTCGAGAACATTCAAATAATGTTTTTGCTGTCAATCTAGACTACCAGGACAATGTACATGAATTTTGATGAAAAACATCCGAATGTTCTCCAGAATTGGACCAGATTGCAGAATAGCACTTACACCACCAGGAAAAGAGCTTGATTTTCCACGTACTCTGCACTTTATTTGAACAAATTCCATCAGGTATAAATCGAGATAAATCCTACCTGATGTGGAGCTAAACATAGTAACAAAACTCTGTGCTCTTAGTCATTTAGTCCCGTGGATTCCCCACACTGATCCAGTATATAGAAAATGCCCTTATCAGACTATGTGGCTCCACTAGCTGTTAAGAATGAATCACTACTATTTGATATGGGCATTTTCTGTTTGCATATGACTTACAGACCTTTTTCTTGCTGTAGTTTCTTCTTGCTAGTAGCAAGATGACGATCATACATGCTGAATTAATTAAATGGGAATGTGTTAAATAGTACCATGGAGAACTGGAAGTACTTTATTAGGAAAAACTCAGACCTTGGGACAAATTTTGAGTTCTGTTCAGGGGCAGGAGTACTAACATTTACAGTAAATGTCCTAAAACAAACACTATTCCATATTATTTTTACCTAAAGTTTGCTTTTTATGCAGTTTTTCCTTAAAATGCTTAGTGGAACGACAAACAGGGTAGACATTGTTTGTCGGCATTGTTTGCATATGCTATTTTGTTTAACAGCAACTTTGATCTACGAAATTTTAGGACAATTACCGCATTGTATTGCTTTTTCTTTCAGAAATTAGTGGGTTTTTTTTTGTTTTTGTTTTTTTATTTTATCATATTTTATTTTAAACTTTACTAGACTCTGGACCAGATTAAGTGTCTGTTTACCTGGCTCTGTGGTGCCAAATTCTTGTATAGCAGCTTCATAAGCCTTTCTCATACGCTTTATATCTGATGTACCCTGTAAGAAAAGAAACTGACTAAAACATCTCTTGGTAATTTAATTGATTGACTGAGTTGGGGTTTAATAACACATCAACCCTTGTGGGTTATTTTGTGTGGTCTCCCAGTGAAAGGGAGAAGAGAGATAGAAGAGATAGTAGAGACAATGAAAGAGAGGGAAAGGGGAGAAAGGAAAATGAATGAAAGTGAAGGAACAGAAGAAATACCAACATTCCCCCTCTACCCTTACCTGCAGCAAGGACTTACCTGCTGCAAGGACAGCAGGCCTTGCCCAACTGTAAGCCAATATCAGCTGGCCGCCCCAGTGACATAAGATACACGACACCTTTGCCTCATCCAACCTCTACCCCCCCACCCCCCTCCCCCCAACCCCCGATAATGTAATAATTTATATGATAATTCTGAGAACTCAAGATGATTTTTATTTTTACACTGAAATATAATGAAAATATTCATCAGAAGTGTCTCAGTGAAGCAAAAACTCATTGCAGATTGAATAGACTCTCCCACACTATATATTGGGAGAGTCCAATTTCAATTTCATGTAGGTCCAGTTATTAGATTTAGATATACCTTGCAAAAAATGGCCAAGCCATTTACAAACAGTGGAGACCCTGATTGGACACCACATTTTGCAGCATCTGATCTGGATCTACACTGTTTGCCAATTACCTTTTTAGGGGTCTCCAGACTACAATGGGTTAAGGAACAGCATGTTTTGGTGCAAACATAACAAAAATGATCTTATGAATACTCCTTAATAGTCAGCATGCTGGTTAAGTATTTCAGCATTCTGAAATATTTTTCTTATTTTTCCCAGAAAATAAGATTTGACATTTCATGACAATTTGCATGACCTATCAAATCTTATTTTCTGAGAAAAATAAGACAAGAGGACCATAATGGCCCTGTAATGCTCACCTGAGTATCATAGCGCTTTGAGAACCTGACCTAGAACTGATCAAGGCAAATATTCTGACCAAAATTCATAATGATTATATTAACAAGTAAGACAATGTAGCATGTCTAATGGACTGTGAAATAGAGGTCAAGGTCAAATATGGATGACTGCACTCAAGGCCATGCTAAGATGTATGCATGCGCTATGTATCACTGGCTATAGGAGCAATAGTTACTAAGAAACTGACCTAAACACAAACACTTCACAAGTGCCAAATATAACTCTGTAGGACCAACAGTTACTGACTGAGAAACTGACCTAAATGGAAAAAATTAAAAAAGTCATTGGACCATGAAATACACAACATAAGCGACCCAGTTCCAAACATCACTTAGAAATCATCAAGACAAACATTTTGAGCAAGATTCATGATGATCACTTCTGAAATGTGACCTCCAGAGTGTCAAGAAGGTTTTCCTTTGATTTGGCCTGGTGACCTAGTTTCTGACTCCAAGTGACCCAGTTTTGAACTAGACCTATAATTCGCCAAGACAAACATTTTGAGCTATACCCATGAAGATTATTTAAAGAATGTGACCTCTGGAGTGTTAACAAGGTTTTCCTTTGATTTGGCCTGGTGACCTAGTTTCTGACCCCAAGTGTCCCAGTTTCAAACTTGACCTAGAAATCATCTGGACAAACATTTTGAGCAAGATTCATGATGATTGCTTCATAAATGTGACCTCTAGAATATTAACAAGGTCTTCCATTGATTTGGCCTGGTGACCTAGTTTTTGACCTCAAGTGACCCAGTTTCAAATTTGACCAAGAAATCATAAGATAAACATTTTGAGCAAGATTCATGATGATTGCTTCAAAAATGTGACCGCTAGAGTGTTAATAAGGTTTTCTGTTGACTTGGCCCCATGACCTAGTTTCTGACCCAAAGAGACCCAGTTTTGAACCTGACCTAGAAATCATCAAGACAAACATTTTGAGCAAGATTCATGATGTTTGATTCAAAATTGTGACCTCTGAAAAGTTAACAAGGGCTTCCTTTGATTTTGCCTGGTGACCTAGTTTTTTACCTCATGTGACCCAGTTTTGAACTTGACCTAGAACTCATCAAGACAAACATTTTGAGCAAGATTCATGATGATTGATTAAAAAATTGACCTCTGGAGTGTTAACAAGGTTTTCATTTGATTTGGCCTGGTGACCTAGTTTCTGACCCCAAGTAGCCCAGTTTCGAACTTGACTTAGAATTCATCAAGACAAACAGTTTGAGCAAGATTCATGATGACTGCTTCAAAAATGTGACCACTAGAGTGTTAAGATGGTTTTCTGTTGAATTGGCCCTGTGACCTAGTTTTTGACCCTAAATGACCCAGTTTTGAACTTGACCTAGAAATCATCAAGACAAATATTTTGAAGATGATTCATGATGATTGATTAAAAAATGTGACCTCTAGAGTGTTAACATGGTCTTCCTTTGATTTGGCCAGGTGACCTAGTTTTTTTTTTACCCCAAGTGACCCAGTTTGAACTTGACCTAGAAATCATCAAGACAAACATTTTGAGCAAGATTCATGATGATTGCATCAAAAATGTGACTACTAGAGTGTTACCAAAGTTTTCCTTTGATTTGGCCTGGTGACCTAGTTTTTGACCCCAAGTCACCCAGTTTTGAACTTGACCTAGAAATCATCAAGACAAACATTCTGAGCAAGATTCATGATGACTGCTTGAAAAATGTGACTCTAGAGTGTTAACACTATTTTCCTTTGATTTGACCTGGTGACATAGTTTTGACCCCAAGTGACCCAGTTTCAAATTTGACCTAGATTTCATAGGGGCAAACATTCTGAGCAAGTTTCATCAAGACTGGATAAAAAATGTAGCCTCTAGAGTGTTAAAAAACTAATTAATGACAACGGATAATGACGGACAACAGACAGAGAGTGATCACAATAGCTCACCCTGAGCTTTGTTCAGGTGAGCTAAAAAATATCATCGTCTGCTGAAATTGCCCATAGCACTGTTAGAGTTAATCTTAGGATCTTTAAGGGACTTCAAATACTTGCTTAATTTTTTCCACTATTTTTACAAGAGAGACAATTTCAAAAGGAAAGCAAAAACACAGTTCTGACACACTTCCCTCCCCTAACAGTCCCTTTGAACATTTCCTTGAAATATTTCTTTTCTGAATGTGATGTTAATGGACAGGGTATTCTACATTGCAGTGAAATAACCAGTACAGTTAATAAACTTTAGTATATACAACATTGCTAATGCCTGGTAGGTCTAGAAAAAAAATTTTCTAACCATGTATAATATACACTATGTTTTTTTTTGTTTGTTTGTTGTTGTTGTTTTTTTTCAGTTTATATGTGCATGTAAAATTTGTTTACAATAGTTATTTGAGGGCTGGACATAAAATAAGATGTGACGATCTGGAACTTATTATTTAAACAGAAAATTCAATCACAGATTTTAATTACTTCATGAAAACACTTTTTAACTTAAAGATGCACACATATCAAACATTTTCTCGACATCCTTATCATATGCAAATTATAACAAATTACAAGCAATTCACACTTATAAAACTAAAGTCAGTAAAAGATGAGTTACACATGAAAAAACTGTAATTTTACCTTATGTGAACTGCAAAAATATAGACTTGCTGTTCATTATCTTATTATTGTGTTTAGTGGGTCCTGTCCAGCATTGTGATTAGAAAGGCGGGTGCTGATTGCTTTGGTCTGTAACTTGTGTTCTGTCTGTCTTAGTTTATTTGCTCTTCCTCTTGGTGTCATTGGTAGGCTATGTTCTCTGATTGTGGTTCTTCCTGGATATCTACCGTATTCGATCTAATTACCGCACATACCCCTATAAGCGCACACTCATGAAATTCCGTAGTCTTCAGATTACAGCCAGTGTACTTTTTATTTACTTTTTTAGAAAGGCATATGTTGTGGGTTCTCATTTGAATTGCATAGACTTGTCGATGCAATTCAAATGAGTACCCACAACATATGCCTTTATAAAGAAAATCAGAAAAAAAATCGCACAATTATCATCAAATAAGTCCTTTTCTGATCTTTTTATAGTGTATCCTTAATAGGTATAGGTACATATTTTATCACATCTGAGTGTTCCCAGTAATTTTGAAAAACCTAAGCGCACAGTGCGGTAATCAGTTCGAATACGGTATTTGATTATTTTTTTGCCGTAAATATACATAGGCTGGCCTGATTCACTGCAATGGTTTACATTCTAGAAGATCTAATATCATGTTAATTAGCATGAAAACCTTCATGCATCAAGAAGCAGGCTGATCATAGTATTCACATATACCACATTACACTATATATTCATAGTGACAGACCTGGGTAGACAGCGTTCACCCAGATTAATCACACTGCTCTGTATCAAATACTGTATTTACCCTAAAAATTCAGTCGTAAACTTTCAACACCTCCATCTGAGTACAGTCAACCATCTGTATACCAACACTCGATACAACGACAAAATTCGTTATAATGACACTTTCAATGTCACGAAACCTTCGCTCAAGAGGAGACATTAATGAGAAGTTATGCAAGAATATTTTATTAAACTTTCACGCAACATATGCTTTGGATATTTGTTAGAATTGCCTCACTGAGGCAATTCTAACAAATATCCAAAACATGTTCTGCGAGGAAATAAGAATAAAACAAGGTCTTTCTTACATATCATTCTGTCCATTAAGGATTCTATACAACAGCAAATTCATTTTAATGGCAACATCTTTTGGAACAAATGCTGTTGTTGTAACGAGGGTTCACTGTACCTGTTAACATGTCTAAAACTGCTGGATCAGTAGTAAACAGTGTAGACACTGGTCAGATACTGCAGAATAAATGCTGCATCCTGTGGCATGTGAACTAGGTCTGTACTGTCCAAATACTTAATCCTTCTCTTGCTGAACACGACATGTCCTGTCTTAGCAAATAGTGTGGATCCAGATCAGTTGGCTTCTTCATTAAATATGTGAATTTCTATCAAAAACCCAGATCAAGTAATCTGATTGGCTGGAAATTAGAAGTGGGTGTGGAATCTTAATTTATTTAGCAGGGCAATGGGTTAAAAATATTGTAGACTTGTATAAATTAGAAATATTGTAGACTTGTATAAATTAGAAATACATGTATTGTAGATTTGTATAAATTTTAGGACAAGTAGGGTAAGTAGTTTCAGAGTCTAGGTATTTAGAGTAGAGATGGTAAAAAAAACAAACTGTGTTTTCCACAATGAGCCACAATTAATGAAAAAGTTAACTAACCTGAGATGCTTCCATATCAATGTATCTTCGGAAGAACTGGAGAGAGATTGGTCGGTAAGGTGATACCCTGAAACACAATAAAAAACATACTTGTAGCTAGCTTAACTTCATCAACATTTCGTATCTGCCAAAGTTTTCCTTTTCTTTTTCATTCGGACCATGTCATGGTGACGGGTTTTTTTTTTGGTTTTTTTTTGGGTTTTTTTTTTTCTGTTTTACGGTTTCGCATTGGACATCAATGTGTCCAGGCCATCCATCTTTTTGTTTCTGGATGATAACTTGAGTAAATGTCAATGGATTTTCGCTAAACTTGGTACGAGCACTGATATGGTAGAGCTCTGGTTTGGGATTACTAATGAGCAAATTTCGTCATTTCTGACAGAGATATCTGTCTATTTTCAGTTCTGGACAACTTGAGTAAATATCAATGAATTTTTACCAAACTTGGTATGTGCTCCGATATTGTGGAGATCTGATTTGGGATTGCCAATGGGCAAATTTCGTCAATTTTTGAAAGCGTTATCTGCCAGCCACACGACAGTGGCGGGGTATCATTTCACATTTTTATTTTTTATTTCCATTGGTAGCAGATGGTTACAAAAGTACAAATGCCTAGAAGCATGGCAAATGCCATAACCCTTTCACCCCTAACTTTCTCAAGTGGACTCTTCCATCTTTGAGTTAGGGCACATCCACTTACACAAATAGGGGTATCAGTCAAAATCAATAACAGAATGGCAAACAGTGTGGATCCAGATGAGACAGCATATTACGAGCTCATCTGGATATACAGTTTGCAAAGGAATCTGTTTTGGTCTGCAGGGCTAAAAGGGTTAAGTATCCTATTTTTCTCAGATACATTTTCTGCCTTTTTTTTTTTCTTTTTTGTGCACTTGTTTCACAAGCTACTTGGTGGAATGGCAAACAGTGTTCACCCTGATTAGACTGATCCTGAAGGAGGAGGAGCAATCTGATATTGGTCTGCACTACCGTATTAGGCCTAATTACCGCACTGTGCGCTTAGATTTTTCAAAATTACTGAACAAACTATCAACCTAATAAGGGCATACTTTAAAGAAAGATCAGCAGAGAGCATATTAAATGATGCTTTTGCAATATTATTTTCTGATTTTCTTTATATTGATTGATTGTGTTGGGGTTTAACGACACGTCAACCCTTGAGGGTCATTTTGTGTCGTCTCCCAGAGAAAGGGAGAAAAGAGATAGAAGAGACAGTAGAAGAGATAAAAGAGAGGGACAGGGAAGAAAGAGGAACAGGAATGAAAGTGAAGAAACAGAAGAAATAAAAACATTCCCCCTCTACCCTTACCAACTACAAGGATAGCAGGCCTTGCCCAACTGTAAGCCAATATCAGCTGGACACCCCGGTGATATAAGATACACAGCACCTTCGCACCACCCGACCACCCCCAGATTTTCTTTATAAAAACATATGTTGTGGGCACTCGTTTGAATTGCCTCGACTTGTCGAGGCAATTCAAATGAGTTCCTACAACATATGTTTTTATAAAGAAATAGATAAAAGTACACTGACTGTAATCTAAAAGCTGCTTAATTGCTTTACTGTGCGCTTATAGGAGCATGTGCGGTAATTAGGTCATGCATATGCTGCTGGTGTTCAGAATTTTTAAGACAACTGTGGTAACCAGTTGTATTATTTATGACAGTAGCAGATGGTCACAAAAGTATAAATGCTTATTATACTGTAAGTATGCAGACCTGTTAAGTTTAACCCATTTACAGTGAGACTCATTGATTTTTAACATTCAAAAGCAAGTTTTACAACCAATCTCAATGAAAAAAGATGAAGCAATTTTCTTCCTTTAATATGAAAAATTGAAATTCATTTGTTTTCAGAATCTCAATGAGCATGGCAAATAATCCCCCCAGTTATATTTGTTTGTTTGGTTGTGTTGAAGTTTTACGGCCCAGTCAACCCAATGGGGTCATGTCGAGCGGGGTCAGTTTACCTAACCACACGTTTACTGGGCAGACTTAGTCCTCTAAGCGGTTCACCAGTATTGTGTACATTCTTTTGCCAGAAACTGACAACTGCCCTTCTTGAATCAGTGGAAGGGACCCCCCAGTTATATAACTTTTCACACAATTTTTTATCAAACAAATTACATGAAAGCCTGGTTAACACAGGTGCATATCTACATGTAATTGTTCACATCAAGACTGTTACAAAAGCAGACAATCTCCAAATACATGAAATATGATTTGTTTTCAGGAAAAACATGCTTTCAACTCTGCCAACCAAAACGTGCAAGTTTCATCTTCTCTGACTGTTACCTGACCATGCATTCACACAAATTAGGTAAATTTCAATGTATTTTTTTTTTTTTTTTTTATGCATTTGAGGTGCAATGTAGGTGAAGGGTTCTTATGCCATATTTGGGTAACAAAGGCCCTGATCAGACTGCACGAATGTGCAGTCTGATCAGGGCCTTTGTTACCCATTGACAGAATCAATGGATATTGTGGAATAAATCAAACACAAAGGGCCCTAATCAGTCTACTATGTTCATAATGCATATGGCCCTTTTCCCATACTACACACTTTTATCTATTTGTGCTCCACCATGATGCAGATTATACATTTATTTCCTTTGGGATCACTGGGCCCATTGTGGTAGTTTTAGAAATTGAGTTCTGCTCATGGATATGCTAGAGGGCGTAAGCAGTGTAGCAAACTTCATTACTGCTCATGAAGAGTCTCAATAAAACCTAGACTCCCATTTTCTATCTGTAATGTGTTCTCTGTTTCCATGTGGGCTGGATAAGCTTTGCATATCAGAGCTCTTACCTGTCAAAGATAAGTCTTGCATGTTTGATTCCATGTTTGAGATATTCTAGCTCCAGGAACACATCTTTGGCTGGCTCACAGATCTCCTTGCAACTAAACATGGAATCCTGTAATTTGATGGGCACAAAGTAAGTAAAGAAAAATAAGTCATTTTAGTTGTGTAATTATTTTATAGATTAAAACTGTACACAAATTTTAAAATAAAATAAGTACTGTATCCCTCAAACTGACCCAAGAACTGTGTTCAGTGGTATTACCAGGGTAGTTCAATAAGTTCGTAGAACTTGGTATTTTTCTATACAATTCAAGATTTCTTTTTTCATTTTTTTGCAGTGTAAACCTTTGTCAGTTGAATGATAACAGCCGTTCAGTCAACAAGTACATTTTATGCTCTTACTTTTTGTTTGAAAACCTATACACATAGGCAAAAATGGAAAGTCAGAATATTGAGTTCAGAGCAGTCATAAAGTTTCCTACTAAGGAGGGTACAAAGGCCAAAGAAATCCATCGGAGCATGGCTGATGTATATGGTGATAGTAGCTCAAAGTATTCCATAGTGGCAAAGTGGTCAGCAGAATTTAAACGTGGGCGAGACTCCTTAGAAGATGACCCAAGGCCAGGTCGCCCTGCTGATGCCCTCAGCCAGGAGATGATCGACCGTGTTGAGAGACTTGTGCTAAACAAACACCGAATCAAAGTTGCCGAACTTGCTTCAGAATGTGGTATTTCTAATAGAAGTGTTTACACTATAATCCATTAAAATTTAGGCATGTCAAAAGTATCTGCCAGGTGGGTACCCAGAAACCTGAACAGGCAAGGTGGAGTCAAGTCAAGAACTTCTAGAAGTGTACAATGCCAATCCAGAAGGCTTTCACACTCGTCTTGTAACAGGAGATGAAACTTGGCTTCACCACTGGGACCCAGATACTAAAAAAGAGTCCATGCAATGGAAGCACCCTGGCTCACCCCCACCTAAGAAATTTTGTACCCAACCATCAGCCAGCAAGGTAATGGCCACGGTGTTTTGGGACTCCAAAGGGATTATATTGATAGATTACAAGCCTGCTGGTACTTCAATTACAGGAGAATACTATGCCAATGTCATTAAACAAATAAGGGTTGCTGCCTGCTGGTACTTCAATTACAGGAGAATACTATGCCAATGTCATTAAACAAATAAGGGTTGCTATTAAAGAAAAACGAAGGGGAAAGCTAGCTGCTGGTATCCTTCTTCTGCATGATAATACCCCTGTGCACAAGTCCAGAGTTGCACAAGCGGCTATTTGTGAGTGCAAGTTCGAGCAGTTAAACCACCCGCCATACAGTCCAGACCTGGCCCAAGTGATTATTATCTGTTTCGAAATTTGAAGTTCCACTTGTGTGGAACGAGATTTCGGGATGATGATGAGCTCAAGGCTGCTACAGTGGCTTGGTTTGAGGACCAAATAGACAACTTTTATTTCAAAGGCGTAAACTGCTTAAAAGAAAAGTGGGCCAAATGCATTGAAGTAAAGGGGGATTATATTGAAAAATAATGTTGAAACCATCTTCCAATATGTGAGTTAAACGCCGAGTTCTACGAACTTATTGAACTCCCCTCGTATAATGAATATTTTTGTCAAGTATAATGCAGAGAATTTGTTAAGGAGGAGTATTTTATGGTAATTCTGGGATGTTTCTCTTAATTCTCCATAACAAGAAATTTGCCAAATGTCTATGTCGCCACTGCTTGTGGTGTTCAAGAAACTGAGCTAAACAGACTATATATTGTTCAACCAAGCATAAAAAGTAGGTCAAGGTCAGTAATGGTCGATGGCAGTAGGCAGGGCGCATCATGGCAGATATGTGTATTAAGTTTCATTTGCCTAGAAGCCTTGGTATTTGAGAAATGGAGCTAAATGCACAGACTTACCATTATTGACACCGCCACTGGAAAGTGATCCATATGTTGCTCCTGCTTGCTTAAGCGTCACAACAAAAAAATATGTTGTGGGTATCATAAAAAGTGTCTCAACAAGGCACTTCCAATGAGTACCCACAACATATTTTTTTTTTTTTTTTTTTTTTGATTTGGGTTTTAAGGCCCTTTCAAGAATATTTCACTTATATCGAGCCGATCGTTCATCAAAGGTGGGCGAAAACCGGAGAACCCGGAGAAAAACCACCTGACCATCCGTAAGCAGAACTTGGCTTTCCCACATGTGACCCGAGTGAGGCTCTAACCACAGCGGTGAGAAACCTAATGGATTAAGAGTCAACTCTCTTATCCACTAGGCTACGGGGGCCCGCACCCACAACATATGATTTTATGGAAAAATGTAGAAAATTATCCCAGTATCATCAAATAGTTCTCCTTAAGTTTTCTGATTATGTTACTAGTGTTTATCTCAAGATCTCTGGTGATGCTGAGATGGTACACAAAGATAGCGTCAAAGATTTAGACTTTATTGGACTGCAAGTTCAGACTAGAACTAGTAACGGTGTTTTCAGAGGAAACAGATCGAGGGTTGAGCGCAAGACTAGCGTAAGTCAGATGGTTGTTTTTCCCCAAACCTAATCTCCTCACCATGAAGGCGTTATGAAGATTACAACATTTCTTTCTGTAAACAATGAAAATTTAGGTGCCATTGCTCGTATGAGCAATGGCACCTAAATTTGCATTGTTTACAAAGGGGTCCAAGTTGCTCCTAAACAAGGGTTTCAAAAATATGTTTGAGTTACTATAGTCTTGCGCTCAACCCTCGAGATGTCCCCCAGCTTTGACTTTTCAGTTTTTATACTGCTGTGACCTTAAAAATTAGGTCAAGGTCACCACATCTAATCTGTTCATTGTTATGTCCCAATATACCCAAGAAAATTTGCTAAGAATCCAACCCCTGGTTCCCAAGATATTGTGCAGACAAGAAAGTGTCACACCAACGCGGATTCACACCAAAATCAATATGTCCCTGTCCCTGTAGGTTGGGGGACATAATATTCCAAGAGAGGTGGTGTTATCTTGTCAGGGCCTGTCAGTCTTTGAGTCTTATAATTGTAGAAAAACAAAACCATTACAATGGTAACAAAGCATGCAGCTGTAAACTACAAAAATAATCTCTATTCTATCAGCATGTTGTGTAAGATTGTTTACCAGCACTTTTCTTCTAAAATTTGAACAAGTCCATTTGGCTAGCTGGTGGTGGTGACTGAACTGTAAATGTGTAGACACTGATCAGGCCTGCATTCTGCAGTCTACACTGCATTCGCCCCAAGTATTCAGCAAGACAGGCCTGTCTTGCTGAATACTTAGGGTGAATATGATAATCTCTCTACCAGAACATTTCTCATAAAATAACTTCAGCAAGATGAAACTAACGAAAGTAGTTTCAGCATCCAAAAATCATTTTACCCCTTTTATTTCTGCAAACCAATACAGCTACCTTTGTAAACAGTGCAGATCCAGATGAGACAGCCACACTCACTTCTGGTGGATCTGTGCATACCAACTTAATATGAATTTAACTAGAAAAGATGTTTTAGAAAAAGAAACAAATGTTCCCCACAACCCTGCAAGAGTTGTCATTCTTGTAGGTGACACGTCGTCTTGTCCTGTTCTTCATTTCTACCAAGTAGCTGTGAAGGGTATTCAGGTAACAGAGTGGACATGAAACCAAATTCAAACATAAGAAGGGAGATAACTCCAAAAGTTAGAAAGCCAGAGTCGTCATTCTTGTATGCAACACATTGTCTCCTCCTGTCTCCTCCTGTTCTACATTTCTACCTAGTAAAATGAAAATAATCCTAAGGGTATTGGAATTACAGAGGAGACACGAAATTAAAACCAAACACAAGAAGGGGAGATAACTCAAAAAGTAAGAAAGCCAGAGCTGTCATTCTTGTACGCAACACGTCATCTCCTGTTCTAATTTCTACCACGCATCATCCAAATATTCTGAAGGGTATTTGTGTTACAGAGCGGATACAAAATCAATTTCAAACACAAGAAGGGGAGATAACTCCAAAAGTAAGAAAGTCAAACTTGTCATTCTTGTACAAGACAGGTCGTCTAGTCCTGTTCTACATTTTTACCAAGTATCAAAAAATATTCCAAAGGGTATTGGACTGACATGGAAGACAGAGGACACGAAATCAATGCATAATCACTGTCAAATATAACAAAGACAGCAAAAGTAAGAAAGGCAGAGTTGTCATTCTTGTACGCCACATGTTGACTAGTCATGTTCTACAATTTTTCCAAGTACCATCAAAATATTCCAGTTACAGCATGGACACAAAATCTATTTCAAACAAAACAAAGGGAGATAACTCCAAAAGTAAGATAGACAGAGTTGTCATTCTTGTATGAGACACACAGTCTCATCCTGTTCTACATTTCTACCAAGTATCATCAAAATATGCCAAAGGGTATTCGACTTACAGAGTGGACACACATAATCAATGTCAACTATAATAAAGGGAGATAACACAAAAAGTAACAAAAGGCAGAGTTGTCATCCTTAAACATGATGTCATCGTGTCCTATTCTACATTTCTACCAAGTTCCATCATAATATTCTGAAGGATATTCTAGTTACAGAGCAGACACAAACTCTATTTCAAACAAAACAAAGGAAAATTACTCCAGAAGTAAGAAAGCCAGAGTTGTCATTCTTGTACGCAACAAGTCATCTCGTCCTGTTCTACATTTCTATCAAGTATTGTCAAAATATTCCAAAGGGTATTCAAGTAACAGAGTGGACAAGAGGGGGGACATAATTAGAAGTCAACTGGTTTGATTTTTTTAATATTGCCCCTCAAACACAAGAAGGGTGGATGATGTTTTAAAAGTCTATCTAAACTTAATTGTCTTGCTTCACTTTGACGTTTCATTTCTCATACACAACATGATTTTTATGTTCTGTTTTTGTTGTAAAAGCAAATTTGATTATTTGGTTTGATTTCAAAGAAAGCTATTTTTGACACATATCAGCACTACCATAAACCTTTAAATTATGCACCCCTGAAATTTAAAAATAACTGTCATATTTATGCATTTATTGAAAATTCTGTGCATAAATCCAAGAAACATGGATAAACATTAGCATCTTACAAAATCTTTGCCACAAAGACTTTGATACTATAAATTCCTTGGCACAGTATGGTTTCGGAGTGTGCACTCTCTGCAGTAATTATTAAAAATTTAACATTCTTGGCATTTAAATTTTTGCCTAGAATTTTTGAATGACCTAAAACTACAAATAAATATATCATCACTTACAAAGGTGCCCTTATATATATCATGGCAAAAATTTTAATGCAAACATTTGATTATACAAAAGTTGTTAGTGGTAAAAAACATACACTATATGTATGGGGTGAGGGTGGGGTGGTGGGGGGAGGGGATGTGAGTAAGTGTTAAAGGTGTAGTCTTCGCAAATTAAAACTGAAGATGAATTCTGAAAATTTGGTGATTATTAGTCTGTAGAACAGATGCATGGAATCAACAATTCAAATGTCCTCTAAACTGTTCAGAACATGGTAGGGCTGAGAACTTTTTGAACAGCCCTCCTACCATCATTTTGTTAACTGAAATAAGGAAGGAAATCAAAATTTTATATTTGAAGTATCACCACATGACTTACAATTACCTCTAGCAGATTAATGGCCTTGTCGGCTGCTCCAGCAGAAATATTGTAATCTAGTACCAACTGTATTAAAGACCAGCACTCCTGTAAAAAAAAAATAATAAAATAAAAACAAAAAATGAAAAAAATATTAAGTTCTTAAACCCAAGTTAACCATTAAGTGCCAATCACAATTGAAGCAGACAACATTTTTAAATATTCTTTTTTTTTTTATTTTTATAGAAAGTGAGTTTGACATTTCATGTGAATCATCACATGAAATGTCAAGACTTATTTTTGGTGAAAATAAAAAAAAAAAATACTGTTTTCTAGAATGTCGTCTGCTACAAATTTTTCTTAGCACTTTAGGAGTTAAAAGCCTCTGCTGAGTAAAGTGTACGATAATTTGACTTATCTATACTGTTCAGATTTTTATGGTAGGCAACTTGCATGAAATGTCTTGTTGTATGAGTTCTTGTGTCAAGCCCTTTTCCTAGGAAAACTATTTGAGCCAAGCCACATGAAAAAGGTTCTTTACGATTTAAACTCAGATTAATCCATTGTAGCCGGGAGACCCATAAAAGGGTAACTGGTAAACAGTGCAGACCCAGATCAGACGCTGCAGAATGCAGCATCTGATCAGGGTCTCCACTTTTTGCAAATAGTTTATCCATTTTTCTTTAGGATTATGTAAATCTCATAGCCGGACTTACCTAAAATTGAAATTGGACTCTTCCAATATATAGTGTGGGAGAGCCTATTCAGTCTACAATGGGTTAACCAGTGAAGTGTAGTCTGATTAGAGATATATTCTACAGTCAGACTTCTTAGGAGACAATTCACATAAAAGGTCAAATCTTATTTTCTGGGAAAAATACCATCAATTCGTAACAAGGTGATTTTACTCAGTGTTGTGCATTAACTCTTAAAGCTCCCAGCAAAATTTATAGTAGATGACCCTTGTATTTTTTTTTTATTATTTTAATTTCTTTTATTCTATTTTGTAAAACATTCTTGATATTTCTTGTGAATCAACTGTTTGGCACATGATTCACATGCAATATCAAGACTTTCTTTCTACAAAAAAAACAAAAAAAAACAATTGAAAGTGTTGTCTGCTGCAGTCATGATCAGTCTCCAAGGAAATCATGTAGCCAAGCTGGGATTCTAACATCTGCAGTCAGATATACTATTGACTGCCCTGTGATGCCTGGCTCCAGGAACTGAATCCCGCTGGATGGGAAATTCAGTTCTGATTATATGGCACTTCACTGCACTGAGTCTTTCATTATCTTTCCATCATATCAATATGTCTGAAATACTGTTGACAGAGAGAGACAGAAACATGAAACCATTTGTTATCGATATAAAACATGCTATTATGCAGTTTGGTCTTGGCCATTGCTGTTAAATATATGATGGGGCAGTGTTTTTTATTTTGTTTTTTTCTTTGTTTTTTTTTTTTCTTAAGATTTTTTTTTTTAGGAGCAGGGATAGTGCAATTTCATTGCAAGAATTTATATGTATACATAAAAATTTTCCCTTACATTCTTTACACTAATTTTGTGCAGTTTTATGGTCATCACAAAGAAAAAAAAATATATACAAACTACAAAGTTTTCTCTGGTACAAATTCAATTTATTTGGCAGTTTAATGTTTTGCATGCTTCAGGTAAATGAGAAGATAAGAAAGCTACCTTAAAGTATCTGCTAGGAACCAGCCTGTACACCTAGACTGGTCAAACTCATTCACTATTTGCGTTGCAGAATAAAATGTACTTTCAGACATGTACATCAGTATAGACTCTTATCAGCCTACATACCTACTAAGTCTGCTATGTTGCCTCCAAAACACTTAAGCTAGAATCAAAGCTTTATTAACCCATTGTAGACTGAATAGACTTTCCCACACTATATACTGGAAAGTCCAATTTCAATTTTAGGTATGTCCGGCTACGACATTTACATATTCCTAGAGAAAAATGGCTAAACTATTTGCAAACAGTGGAGACCCTGATCAGATACCGCATTCTGTGGCATCTGATCTGGGTCTGCACTGTTTGCCAAGTACCCTTTTACGAGTCCCCCAACTACAATGAGTTAAGTGACTGAAATTACTTTTAATTATGATAAGTTCTAATCTGGGAGTCATTTGTTTGAAAAACATTTTTTTAGTTGTGATCACTGCAAACGAAATTTATGTAAGGTATTATTTAAAGCTTAGCATGCTGGGAAAAAAAACTACAGCAGATGACAATATTTTCTTATTTTTCCCAGAAAAAGATCCAAATAAGATCCCAAATCATCTTATGAAGACAATTTGCAAGAAATGTTGTAGCCTATTTTCTGGAAAAAACAAAACAAAACAAAAAAACAGAAACATATCATCAATTTGTTGTCTGCCATATTTGTCCAGAGTGGTTAAGGTTCAGTTTCATACAACGCTTGCCAAAGCTTGCAAAAAACACAGAAATTTCCCTTGTTTCAAAAAGTGCACATGAAATGACCCACCCCTGGAAAGCTATTACCATTTACCACAAAAGAGTTGTTCAATCAAATCCTGATGAATGTTTAATTAACAAAGACAGAAACCAACAAACACAGTTCATCTCAATGTCTGCTGATTATATCAGAAAACTGATTTATTCTCCGAAAACACAGAGAAGAATCTTAACTGCCACTGGCTAAATTGGCTGTATGTGATCAGAATAGTTTCATTTCATACTTCAGCTATATCATCTGGGCCTAACCTAATGAAAACTGTCTTAGAACAATTACGGGGCGTTCAGCATGCACATTTTGATTGGGCATTTACACACAACTATGCAGTTTGACAAAGACCATTACCATATCCTGGGCAAATTCAGCAGACATCAAACTGATGATATTTTTGGCAGAAAATAGGCTTTGATATATCATGCATATTGTCTCCTACAGAGACAATTTGCATGAAATATCAAAGCCTATTTTCTGGGAAAAATATTTAAAAATGCCATCTGCAGCAATCTTTACTCAGCATGCTATTAAAGCATTAAAAAAAAAAAAAAAGTGACATACAGCAAAGACCCTAATCAGACAATAGCTGTGAATCAGTCATATTTCTAGAAGAGCCACTTATTTCTAACCAAAAAGTATAGCCCTTTTCCCTTAGGCAGTTTCATGTAATAACTTGAGGCTATCAGCCATATCTAACCTCCAAAAATACAACTGTCCATTTAGAACAACTGTAGAACATCTATCAGTGATGCTCCACACACGGAAGATGGAAAAGCATAGCTTTTAAAAGTGAGGTAATATAAGAAGATGAAGAAAAAACAAACAGAACATTACGAAAACATGCCTATTCAAATATATAGAAAATTTCACCTCCAAAAACTGAAAATTTTCAGATAAAAAAATCCTGATATCTTTTAAATTTCTGCTCAAAACATAGATTGTGGGTACTCGTTAGAACTGCCTCGGTGAGGCAGTTCTAACGAGTACCCACAATCTATGTTTTTGAGCAGAAATAAGAAAAATAATGTATAGCCCTATAAACCCCAGTTTTACTATATAAAAGTGGGGTTTAAGGGGGTCAATATTATATAGGCATGTTTTCGTGATGAGAAAAAGAAATATCAACTGCACATTTCAATGGCAAACCCCACACTCAGTGACTACTGATTTTTATCCTCCTCCTTCCCTATCCCCATGTCCCCAGTTAACTATTTTTAACCCTTGTCCTGCTGAACCTGGATATGTCCTGCCTTTGCAAACAATATACATCCAGATCAGTTGGCTTCTGAAGAAGCCAACTGATCTGGATCAGAATTGTTTGCCATTAAATATGTGAATTTATATAAATTGATTGAGTTGGGGTTTAATGACACGTCAACCCTTGTGGGTCATTTTGTGTTGTCGCCCAGAGAAAGGGAGAAAAGAGATAGTAGAAGAGATTAAAGAGAGGAACAGGGAAGAAAGAGGAACAGGAATGAAAGTGAAGAAACAGAAGAAATAAAAACATTCCCCTCTACCTTTACCTGCTACAAGGACAGCAGGCCTTGCCCAACTGTAGCCAGTATCAGTTGGACGCCCCAGTGACTTAAGATACACAACAGTTTTGCACCACCCAACCACTCCCAGCATTTATATAAAAAAATCTGGATCAAGTAATCTGATTGGCTGAAAATTAGAACAGGTACGGCATCTTAATTTATTCAGCAGGACAAGGGTTAAATACTATCAAATACATGACTAACTTGGTATAAACCAAAGAACACAATCCAGCTCCTGCCAGCAGTCATCACGAAAACACACCTATATAATGTTGACCCCTTTAAACCCCACTTTTATATAGTAAAACTGGGGTTTACAGGGGTATACATTATTTTTCTTATTTCTGCTCAAAACATAGATTGTGGTACTCGTTAGAACCGCCTCACTGAGGCGGTTCTAATGAATACCCACAATCTATGTTTTGAGCAGAAATATGAAAAAATATATAAAAAAAATATCAGAATTTTTATCTAAAAATTTTCATTTTTTGGTGGTAAAATTTTCAATATATTTGAATAGGTGTGTTTTCGTAATGGCTCAGTGGACAGTGTCCAGGATCTAAAAGTCTGTTCACATCACTTTGATAGAGATGAAGATGACCAGCCAAGGGTCAAAGCTAAAGGTTAATTTTTGACAGTAGAAATTAATTGCAAGTGAAATAATTAAAATAAAATACACAAAAATGTCCAAAACTATTTTTCCGAGTACCAGAGTAAAAGGCTAATGAAAAGGTTTGTACAAGAATTTAAACCCACAAGATTCCAAAATATGAGGTGTATTTTATTATTTTTTTTTAACAGTGAATTCTAACCCTAGTCCTGCTGAAGCCGGATATACCCTGCCTTTGCAAACAGTGCAGATCCAAATCAGTTGGCTTCTGAAGCCAACTGATCTGGATCTGTAGTGTTTGTCATTTGTGAATTTGTATCAAAAACCTGGATCAAGTAATCTGACTGGCTGAAAATTAGAAGTGGGTGCGGCATCTTTTTTAATTTATTCAGCACAATAAGGGCTAATATGCTTTGGTGGAGAAAAATGAAAATTCAAAACTTTTCAACAAAAAAAAATAAATAAATAAATAAATAAAAACATAAACTATAATACTCTGCCATTAACACACCGCAGGCAGATAACTCCGTAAAAATTTGACGAAATCTGCCCATTAGCAATCCCAAACCAGATCTCCACAATATCAATGCACATACCAAGTTTGATGAAAATCCATTGATGTTTACTCAAGTTATCATCTGGAAACGAAAAATGACGGATGGAAGGAAGGACGGACGGGTGGAGGTACGACTGACCGACAGACACACAGATGTCCAACGTGAAACCGTAACACCCCGCCACTATCGTGTGGAGGGGTATAAAAATAAGAAACATTTCAAAACTTCAACAACTACAAAAATGTTTTTCTAGAATTTCAGGTGTCTTAGTACAAATGATCAGGTTGATGGCACTTTCAGTAAGATATCCATATTATCACTTGTCTGTCAACCAGTTTATATATGTATTACAAGTTCATTGTACAAGAATGGAATCTGAGAACATTTCTATTCTGGAGGTCTGTGAGCAGGTTCAGAGGACTTGTTAAGAAGTATTTGATAATAATTCTGGGATAATATTCTCTCCAGTTCTCCATAAAAACATATGCAGTGGTAACTCATTAGAAGTGCCTCAGTGAGGCACTTCTAATGAGTACCCACAACATATGCTTTTATAGAGAGATAACAAAATTTATCCCAGAATTATCATGAAATATTCTATTCTTAACAAGTCCTCTGAAGTGGGAAACAATTTAGATAGGTTCTTGTTTTCTACTGTCATTATCTTAGTCAAAGAGAAATGCAAGGAATGTGAGCTTAGGAAGAAGAAAACCTGCCAAATCTTAGGTGTGAACAGTGAAGGCCTAGATTAACTATATGTTGGTTCTCTCTGGGCAGGGCCTTCATTCCTCCTACACACAATATCTGAACATTCCAGAATGTAAACAGCAAGTAGAGAAAGCCCTGACCTGACCATATGGCTGTGCAGACTAGTCAGGCTGCACTATTTGTATATGAAGTCTGGTCAGTTTTGCTGTGTCCCGGCTCAAGTCATTGCATGAGCAGACCAATAAGCCTTTTGTCAAGATTAAAGAGGCATTTAATTACCTCCCCTAGGTCTCATGATCTTTAATTATAAATGAAGAAAATTGCTGGCATTGTAACTATGCAAGATACATCAGGATAAATGGGGGCTTAACGTCAAATATAATTTACAGTGAATACCTTGACCAGTCTGAATCTGCATTGTTCCATCAAGGCCTTATTTTTAATGCTAACAGAGTGCTTCGATTCATAAACAGAGTAAACCTTGATAAAACTGTGTAGATATGCAGGCTATTCTGTTCTCATAATGTCCTAAATCCCAGTTTGGCTTGATGTGGCTCTGTAAAGTTTTTTTTCTTTTTTTTTTTTCACCACAGTTCAAAGATAAAATACATTCTTATTGCAGTTCAAAGAAACAAAACAGAAAAATCTACAATGCTTACAATAAAAATATCTGGCTCAGGTCAAAGTAAATATGTACCATTTTTATCAATTTTTAAAGGAACAAACAACAACAACAAAAAAAAAAAAGATAAATAAATAAAATAAACAGCAAATTTGCACAAGCAGGAAAATTTCTACATCTTTGTAGGAGCTTACCATTTTTACCCAGTATGCAAAATGTTAAACATTAGCATGGTGAAGTTAAATAGCAAGAGACAGTTCTTCTTTAATGCTTAGCATGCTGGGTAAAAATTTCAGCAGATGACATTCTGAAATACTTTTTTGTTTAAAAAATTAAAAAAAATGGGTTGAAATTTCATGCAAACTGTCTCCTTAGGAGATAATCTGCATGAAATGTCAAGTGCTATTTCTGGGAAAAATATTATCCATTTATTCTCTGCTGATTTGCCTATGGAGTTCTAAGTGTTAGTGTTTTCTTTTTTTCCTGGAATATGTTCCTGACATTTCATAAAAATTATTTCTGAATTAAATGTCAAACAATATCTGATAAATTTGCCCAAAATCTGCCAGTTAGGGGAATGAATTCACTTTCTGGGGAGGCATCCCTTTCAAAATCTTTGTCTCCCTTTTGAAAAAGGGTCTACTCTAAAAGAAATCAAGAAAGTGAAAAGGAAGACACAAAAGTTATCTCCCTTTTACAAAATGGCAGAAAATCTACCAAGAATATCAATCTCCTTAACCTTTATCTCTCTCTAGGCATATTTAGCAGACAACAAAACAATAATATTTTTTCTTATTTTTTCCCAGAAAATAGGCTTTGACATTCCATGCAAATTGTCTCCAAAAGAGACAATTTGCATGAAATGACAAAGCCTATTTTCTGAAGAAAAAAAAAAAAAAAAAAAAAAAAAAAAAATAAGAAAAATATTTCAAAATGTTGTCTGCTGAATTTTTTTACCCAGAATGCTAAGCATTAAAACTAGCTATGTAGAACAATAACAGAGGAGAGTTATGCTACATGTGACATTGTCTTAGACAGTCTTATTTGTTTTCTACAGAACTAATTCCAGCCTGTCAGAATCAGCTGTTTGAAAATGATTCACATCATGCCAAATCATTTCACAGAATTGCTTAATTCTGTTAAAACTGAAAAACAAAGGAAATGCCGTGAAAACTAATCACTTGCTCTGTTGAAAAAAAAAATTAATGCAATTAAATCTTTTACCCCCAGCAGTGACTTTTGTCATCTGCTGATAACCTCTGCAAACAGTTTGGACCCAGATCAGGCCCGACAAAATGTCGGGCCTGATCTGGACCCAAACCGTTTGGTACACTGATGGTATTCCTGAAAGATTTTTTTTTGAAAAAATTAATTTAAAAAAAAAATCCACAGATGACAAAAAAGCATGCAAAATTACCCAGCATGAAAAGAGTTAAAATTTGTAAAAACTTCTTACTTTATCTGCCCTAAAGATTCGGACAGACCAACCTGAACAAACAAAGCAGGCCCAGATCATACACCAGAGAATGAGGCTGTAAAATGGAGCGGCTAATCAGGGTCTACACCAGTTAACATTTATCCAGCAGTTTTTAGACACTATAATAGTGAGTAAATGTACTAAAGTATGATAAGGACTGAAGGTGTCAGAATATTTAGAGTCAATAGAGTAGGAATTTGCTCATCCACATCATGAAACCATACCTATATAATTTTGACTCCTTAAACTCCACTTTTATGTAGTAAAACTGGGATTTACAGGGGTATACATTATATTTCTTATTTCTGCTCAAAAATATAGATTGTTGGTACTCATTAGAATGCCTCGGCGAGTTGGATCTAATGAGTACCCATACTCTATGTTTTGAGCAGAAATATGAAAAATATCAGAATTTTTATCTGAAAACTTTCAGTTTTTGGTGATGAAACTTATAATTTGAATAGGCATGTTTTCTTAATGTTCATCCAGGACTCCAGATACAGATTTATGTTAACAAAAATTAAAGTATGGTAAAAATTTCAAACACTTTATTCTGTACTTTTTTGTCTAAATTTTGCTTTTTATGAAGTTGTTTCTTAAAATACTTAGTGGAATGGCAAAAAAGGTAGATCCAGATCAGACGGCTCCAGGAGCCGTCTGATCTGGGTCTACCTTATTTGCATATGCCATTTTGTCAGAAACTTTGGTGTATGAAATTTTAAGACATTTACTGTAATTTTCTTATTTCTCCAAGAAAATCTATATGGTGGAATGCTCACTGGAATCACTTAAATGGTGTAATTGTAATGAATACCCACAGCTGTGTTCTTTAGTATAATAAGAAATATTTTGAGTTAAATAATGTCATTACTTTATCCAAGCATGGGTAGTCTGGGATGGAAGTTAATAGAGATCTGGTCAAGCCGATCCCTAAATTTTGAAGAAAAAAAAATATATACTGGTATAATGTTAGTCCTGAACATAGCAGTCTAGTACCTGGGACTACAGACAAAAGTAGTTAAGATCTATCCCAGGTGGCAAGTCTGGGCCTGTTCCCCCTACTCCTGACATGCAAACCCTCCGCACCCCTCCCCTTTCTCAATCCATCCCACACTCTACCTTCATCTGCCAGTTGATATTAAACGACCAAATATATTGACATTTTTTTAAGTAGTTTTGACATTCTTTTAGTATTTCTCTTTAAACTATTAGATTCTCTGTCAGATTACTTACAGTGGACCTGTACTATATTGGATTTGATTATTATTATTATCACTATTATTTTATTTCGGTAGCAAAGATCAGAAGCATAAAACAATACTATGAAATATCAAATATACATATAAAATACACACACATATATATATAATATCTATAGCATTGCAATGTTCCATGGCTTGCTAATGACATGAAAAAAGAGAGTGATTTCTTTTATTTCAGTCCTGGTTCTCACAAGTTGGTTTTCACAGTGCAGCATAAATAATACATTTTGAAAGCAAAAGAAATGTTAAAGCTTAAATGGAAATTGATTATTATATTTAATTGCTGCACAATATGCACTAGAAAGTCTAGACTTGGTTATTAAAATGTCTTCATCAATGAGTCTATCACAAATCACTTCAATATTCTTAACCCTTGTCCTGCTGAATAAATTAAGATGCCATGCCCATTTCTAGTTTTCAGCCAATCGAATTACTTGATTCAGATTGTTGATATAAATTCACATACTTAATGGCAAACAGTGCAGATCTAGATCAGCTGGGTTCTTCAGAAGCCAACTGATCTGGATCTACACTGTTTACAAAGGCAGGACATATTCGAGTTCAGCAGGAATCTATGCTTTTAATGTTTAGCATGCTGGGTAAAAATTTCAGAAGGCAAAACATTTTGAAATATTTTCCATATTTTTTCCAGAAAATAGGATTTGATATTTCATGCAAATTGTCTTCTAAGGCAATCTGCAAGAGATTTCTCCTTAGGAGACAATTTGCATGAAATCTCAAAGCCCATTTTCTGGGAAAATGAGAAAAAATATTATCAATTTGCCATCTGCTGAATTAGCACAGAGAGTGGTACTGGTTAAAATTTGACTACACTGATTAGTAAAACTGATACCACAAATAATGCTGATAGAAATCATAAACCACCATTATTTTGATTTAACATCAAATGACACCATCAAGATAAATTTACACATAAATTCAGTGAAGCCGCCTGCAATTAGAACCTTTATTAAATCTAAACTGATCAGTCTATAAAAAATACAAGCGCAGGAAAATTTTACGAAAATTGAAGAATAAAAAGCGACGTATCAATTAGACAGCTTACACAGTTATAATTCTGACAGTAAACTAGTGAGATTTTAATTGCGGAGTGATAGTAGGACATTTCAATAATAGACAATTTTTATGAAATATGATATTCCATAATCGTCTCAGTGGGATTTAGTCTTTTTATCAAGAGAATTGATAGATGATGTTTCTATTAATGCTTCAAATAGGCAACCACAGGAAAGAGAATTGGTCGTTAATCGATTCTATCCACCGGTTTATTCAAAATTCTAACCAACCTATCAAAGTTTGACAGGATTTATGAAATATGAGACTTGTTTAGATTTAAATGGGGAAGTCTTTTTTCACTGAAAATGAAAACAGAATGACCATCAAAGTATAAAGAGTAGTAATCTACCACATACAAGTCAATTCTGATTAAAATGAAGAGTCTGAAAAAGAAGGAAAGTTAAATCACTAAATTATCAAAACTGTCACGTAAATAGTAACCCGTGTCCTGCTGAACCCAGATATGTCCTACTTTTGCAAACAGCGTAGATCCAGATGAGTTGGCTTCTGAAGAAGCCAACTCATCTGGATCTGCACTGTTTGTCATTCAGTATGTGAATTTATATCGACAATCTGGATTAAGTAATCTGATTGGCTGAGAATAAGAACTGGGCGTGGCATCTTGTTTGTTTGTGTGGAGGTTTTACAGCCCAGTCAACCCAATGGGGTCATGTCGAGCATGGTCAGTTTACCTAACCACACGTTTACTGGGCAGGCTTAGTCCTCTAAGCGGTTTACCAGTCTTGTGCACATTCTTTTGCCAGAAACTGACAACTGCCCTTCTTGAATCAGCGGAAGGGAGAGAATGACCACAGAAAATATTTCATGATCAATCCCCATGGAAGAATGTTGCCGACCCGGCAGGGGTCGAACCCGCAACCTCCTGATCACCGGTCGGACACGCATCCAACTGTGCCACCGAGGCCGGCGCGTGGCATCTTGATTTATTCAGCATGACAAGGATTAAAAGATGACATCCTGAACCAAAAGCAGGAAGACTATAAGGCCTAGCATACTGGGTAAAATTTTCAGCATGTGATATTTTGAAATTATGATGATTTGGGTCCAGTTGTTCAAAGCGTCGTTAGCTTAACGAGCTCGTTAAGGGTCATTTCGTTAACTGTTTTAGCGGATTCAATATACAATATTCTGAAATTTTTTGCTGAAAAAATGTGAGTAGCTTTTGCATTGCAAAAGCTACTCACATTTTTTCAGCAAAATATTTTAGCATATTTGCGTATCACTTGATTTAAATTTTAACGATTCATTAACTAACGCCATCGTTAGCTTTGAACAACTGGGCCCTGGTGTTTTATGTCCCTTTTAACATTATTTTAGTCATATTGAGAGGATAGAAGGAAGTTAATGAAAGTGCAATGAAGCGCCATACAGTCACGAGTTGAATTCTGCCTCCAGCAGGGTTCGAACAAAGGACCTTATGATCAGTAGTCAGGAGTGCTAACCACTTTCCCAACCAGACACTTTGGGACATTTTGAAACATTTTTCCTATGTTGCCATAAAACAGGGTTTGACATTTCATGCAAGGAGACAATTTTCATGCAATGTAGATTGTGTTGGCCTTTTTACGACACCTCAACCCTTGTGGGTTATTTTGTGCCGTCTCAGAGAAAGAGAGAAGAGAGACAGAAGAGATAGTAGAGCAGATGAAAGAGAGGGACAGGGAAGTAAGAGGAACAGGAATGAAAGTGAAGAAACAGAAGAAATAAAAACATTCCCCCAATACCCTTACCTGCTACAAGGACAGCAGACCTTGCCCAACTGTAAGCCAATATCAGCTGGATGCCCCAGTGAAGTAAGATACACAACACCTTCGCACCATCCAACCACCCCTGCATTCAATGTCAAACCCTGCTTTTTTGGAAAGTAAGAAAACTACAAAAGTAATTATTGTCTGCTGAATTTACTTAGAAAGTGGTAAAAGTTAATCATGACATTTGTTTGTGTTGAGGTTTTATGGCCCTGCAAACCCAATGAGGTCATGTCGAGTGCAGTCTGTTTACCAAACCTCACTTTTACTTGGCAGGCTTAGTCCTCTAAGCAGTTAACCAGTATTGTGCACATTTTTTTGCCAGAAACTGACATCTGCCCTCCTTGGATCAGGGGAAGTGCGAAAATGACTGTAGAAAATATTTCATTATCAATCTCCATGGAAAAATGTTGCTAACCTGGCGGGGATCAAACACAACCTCCTGATCACCAGTTGGATGTGCATCCAACTCAGCCATTGAGGCTGGCATTAATCACAACATACTAGTAGATCCACCTTTTTTACATTTTACATGAAAAAGATTTTTTCATTTTTTATGTCACTTTAACTCCTTCACTGCCACAGGCGATAATAATAAGCTTTTGCAAACAGCATAGATCCAGATGAGACGGCTCATATGAGCCATCTCATCTGGATCTATGCTGTTTGACATTCAGTCTTTCAACTTTATGAATGAACTTCTTTTCAAGCGATAGTTTGTTAAAAAAGAAAAGCAGACGACAAATATTGTCTGAAATTTGGCACCGAAAGAGTTAACTGCATGCAATATTTGTTAAAAACAAAAAAATCATCAAGTATGGTAACTGAGTGCACATTGATCTGCCTGTACAACCATGTTGTAAGATATTCACTATGGGATTGGCAACATGAGAATTGATTGTGTTGGGGTTTAACGACACGTCAACCCTTGAGGGTCATTTTGTGTCGTCTCCCAGAGAAAGGGAGAAAAGAGATAGAAGAGAGAGTAGAGGAGACGAAAGAGAGGGACAGGGAAGAAAGAGGAACAGGAATGAAAGTGAAGAAACAGAAGAAATAAAAACATTCCCCCTCTACCCTTACCCACTACAAGGATAGCAGGCCTTGCCCAACTGTAAGCCAATATCAGTTGGACGCCCCAGTGATGTAAGATACACAGCACCTTCGCACCACCCGACCACCCCCTGGCAACATGAGAAAAGGGCTCTTACTGCATACTACTATGCTGACTACAAAGGCCCAGATCAGCCTTTTCTTATTATGCATCTGATCAGTGACTTAATGCCTACTTACTGAATCCCAGAATCATTACGAAAACTAGCCTATTCAAATATACTGAAAATTTTACCACCAAACAAAATTTTCAGATAAAAAATTCTGATATTTTTCATGTTTCTGCTCAAAACATAGACTGTGGGTACTTGTTAGAACTGCCTCATTTTCTGCTCAAAACATAGATTGTGGGTACTTGTTAGAACTGCCTCATTTTCTGCTCAAAACATAGATTGTGGGTACTCATTAGAACTGCCTAATGAGGCAGTTCTAACGAGTATCCACAATCTGTGTTTTGAGCAGAAATAAGAAAAATAATGTGTACTCCTGTAAACCCCAGTTTTACTATATAAAAGTGGGATTTAAGGGGGTCAAAATTATATAGGCATGCTTTTATAATGTACTGTAGAATATCTGATGAACAAAGAGCCTTCAGCATACTCTGTGGATGTGCAGGCTGATCTAGGCCTTTGACTTAACCCTTGTCCTGCTGAATAAATTAAGATGCCACAATCATTTCTAATTTTCAGCCAATCAGATTACTTGGTTACCCCAATTGTTGCTACAAATTCAGATACTTAATGGCAAACAGTGCAGATCCAGATCAGTTGGTTTCTTCAGAAGCCAACTGATCTGGATCTACACTGTTTGCAAAGGCAGGGTATATCTGGGTTCAGCAGGACAAGGGTTAAGACATACAAGTTAGAAACTAAGGTGGCAAACCTTGACTAGAATGATATACTGTTGCATTTTTGTATGCAGAAAGCCTGGACATTGCTTTATATGAAGAACTGTATAGCAATTCAAAATGAATAAATTCAAATTTTGACTAGGTAAAAATATAACTTTCAGTTATATTACCCTTACCACTCTTTGGGGTAATTCAACAGACAACAAACTGATGATTGTTTATTTCTTTTTCATAAAAAATAGACTGACATTTCATATAAACTGCCTCACTTGCATGAAAGTTTATTTTCTGGTAAAACAATAGAAAAAAAATATCAAAATGTTGTCTGCTGAAATTTCATCAAGCAAGCTAAGTGTTTAAATAACAGAATGCTGATTTCTGCACAATGAAATGTCATACATTCATGAACAGAATTTGATCTCCAGTGGAAATTGGACCCAGGAACTTGTCATGTGAAGACAGAAGCACTAACTTTTTGACCATGTGGAAATAAACAAAGCATTCATAACTACCTTAGGAGATACAAGATTCTGAGCTCGTTTTAAAGTTTTCTGGAGTTGTTCTACTGGTTCCAGGTTTGCTATCTGTAACTTCAATCTTCTTCTCCAGAGGTTCACAGAAGCTGGGAACTTCTCAGTGCAAGCAGATATTGTTTCCTGAGCCTTCTCTACCAGTCCAACTTTACATAACATATCCAACTGAAAAACAAAACAAGACAATAGTACAACCAGATTGTAAAAAAAACCAAAAAACATACACACACACACACACACACAATATGTCCAGCCAGAAACATTAGCTGAAAAATGAAGTTATAAATCCAGCATATCATTCATGTTCCATGAGTTGTCTATCAATCAAACTATTTTTGTCTTTATGAATCAGACTATAATATTCATGTTCCATAATCTAAATCCTGGGCCCAGTTGTTCAAAACTAACGATGTCGTTAGTTATTATATTGTTAAAACTTTGATCATTAAATATGGCATGTACGCTAATATTTTTGCTGAAAAAATTTAAGTAGCTTTTGCATTTGCAAAAGCTACTCACATTTTTTCAGCAAAAATACGTGTGAATTTGATATTGTACCTACTAGAAAAGTTAATATTTTGACCACTAACGAGCTTGTTAAGCTAACAATGCTTTGAACAACTGGGCCCTGGATGCCAACCTGCATTTACATTCTAAGTGGCACTGATGCAAAATCCACAGTCACAATGGTAACGTCGGGTAACGTTCAGATGGGTAACTTTCTCATGAAGGGAATATGGCAGTTATTATGAAACTATTAAACATACTTTTCAACCCCCGCCCCCTCCCCCCATATAATCTATATATTTTTTGTTTGGATACAACACATTAGCTAATACGGTGGTGCTTGGTTTGGATCCCAGCAAAAGTGTTATAAAAATAGCTATCAGAAGAGATGGCAAATCCCACGACCAAACCCCCATTTTTAAATTTGGTGTATATTTCAATCAGATATCATGGAAATACTGGAACAGAGCAAAGTAAAAAGATGCAAAGATAGTATGGAATGTGACCAAAATAATACATAAAAACAATAATAGGTGTACTGTCTGCACAAGATTTATGCTTCAGGAGAAATACCTACATAACAAAGAAAGTGAGAGTTGTCTCTCTAGCACATGACATGCCTACTGGTCCTCCTCTTCATCCCTACCAAATATTATCAAATTAACTCAAACAATATGGGAGTTATGGCCAGCACAAGATTTTGGCTTCAGGGGAGATAACTACATAAAGAAAGTGAGAATTGTCTATCTTGTACGCGACTTGCCTACTGGTCCTTCTGTTCATTCCTACCAAGTATTATCAAAGTCTGTCTAAGTTATTGAGCGCACAAGGATGCGTCTGTGGATTTCTGCTTCAGGGGAGACAATTACATAAAAAAAAAAGTGACAGTTGTCTCTCTTGCACAAGACACACCTACTGGTCTTCCTCTTCATTCCTGCCAAATATTATCAAATTACCTCAAACAATATGGGAGTTATGGCCTGCACAAGATTTTGGCTTCAGGGGAGATAACTACATAAAAAAGAAAGTGAGAGTTGTCTCTTGCATGCAACATACCTACTGGTCCTCCTCTTCATTCATACCAAATATTATTAAAATATGTCTAAGGGTATCAGTTATGGAGCACACAAGGATGTGTCTACAGATGTCTGCTTCAGGGGAGATAACTACACAATAAAGAAAGTGAGACTTGTTTTTCCTGCATGCACCACACCTACTGATCTTCCTCTTCATCCCCACCAAATATTATCAAATTATGTCAAATAGATAGGAGTTATGGCCTGCACAAGATTTTGGCTTCTGGAGAGTTAACTAATATAGTTCGTCTGTCATTACTGACAATGACCGATCTTAATCACATGCGAGAAATGCTACTGTTTGTGTGTTCTAAGATGGCTGATTAGACCATTAATTATTCTAGCTCTAAACTGTCTGTTGCAGATGGAACAACAGAGGTCATAGCATTGGTGATGCCTTAGCTCTGGCTTTGCGCTGTGCACATTTCTGCTCGGCTTCGCAGATTCTTTTTGTCTCATATTCACTAGCACCTCGCCACTTTGCTTTGTTCCCATGACTCTGTTGGTATGTTAAAATCCTTGAGGGAGGCTTTGAGGGTGTCTTTGTATCACTTCTTCTGACCACCATGGGAGTGTTTGCCCATTTCTAGTTCTCCATAGAGGATTTTCTTTGGCAAACGTTCCTCAGGCATCCTGGTAACATGGCCTGCCCATCTTAACTGTGCCAGTTTCAGAAGAGTATGTACACTCTGCATCCCTGCCCTTTTCAGAACTGTCTGGAATCCTGTCTTGCCACTTAATCTTTAAAAGTTTTCTAAGGCAGTTTGTATGGAAGTGGTTCAGTCTTTTGGCGTGCCGTTGGTAAACTGTCCACGTTTCGCATGCATACAATAGTGTTGGCAGCACTACAGCTTTGTAGACTTTCAGCTTTGTGTCAAGTCTGATTCCATTTCGATGCCAAACATTATCACGTAGTCAGCCAAATGCTGCACTAGCTTTGGCAATCCTGGCACTGACTTCATCATCAATGTGTACGACTCTTGACAATGTGCTTCCGAGGTAGGTGAACTTGTCTACCACTTGCAATCTTTGACCTTTCACTGTTTGTTTGTTTGTGTTGAGGTTTTACGGCCCAGTCAACCCAATGGGGTCATGTTGAGCGTGGTCAGTTTACCTAACCACATGTTTACTGGGCAGGCCTAGTCCTCTAAGCGGTTAACCAGTACATTCTTTCTCCAGAAACTGACAACTGCCCTTCTTGAATCAGCGGAAGGGAGAGAATGACTGTAGAAAATATGTCATGACCAAGAACTTTCACTGTAATGGTGGGCTCCTTGTAAGGCTTGCCAGGTGCTGGTTGATAAATGACCTTGGTCTTTTTGATGCTGATTGTGAGGTCATAGCTGTCACAGGAGTCAAATATTTGATCTACACCTTTTTGCATCGTCTCTTCTGTTGGAGCTCCCTTTGCCATGTCATCAGCAAAGAGGAAGTCGTCTAGTACCCCTGTTTGCACCTTGGATTCGGCTTGCAACCTTCTTAGGTTGAAAAGCTTCCCATCAAAGCGATACCTAATAGGTATATCATTGTCATCATCCTGGAAAGCAGCTGTGAGCATGGCAAAGAACATCATGCTGAACAGAGCTGGGGCTAGTACACAGCCTTGCTTGACACCATTTGTCACAGGGAATGGATCAGAAAACTCACCATCATTTTGGACCCGTGCAAGCATACCATCTTGGAACTGCCTCACCATTGCTATGAACTTGGTCAGACAGCCTAACTTCACCACAATTTTCCAAAGGCCCTCAGGACTGACTGTATCAAATGCTTTGGTAAGGTCAATAAAGGTCATGTAGAGGTCCATGTTCTGTTCCTGGCATTTCTCTTGAAGCTGCCTTGCTGTGAAGATCATGTCAATTGTTTCTCTGTCCTTTCTGAATCCACACTGGCTTTCTGGTAGAAGCCCTGACTGTTCAAGGTGTTCATTCAGTCAGTTAAGTACAGCTCTTGCAAGGACCTTCCCAGCAATTGACAATAAAGAGATGTCACGATTATTATCACACAACTGAGGATTCCCTTTCCGTTTGAATAGGTGGATAATTGATGCATTATTCAATTCTTGAGGGATGGCTTCTTTTCCCCACATAATGTGAAATCACTCTGTCTTCTTCTTTTTAATTGGAGTTTCTCCTGCTTTATAGATCTCAGCAGGTATTGCATCTGATCCTGGAGCCTTGCCAGATGACATAAGTTTTATTGCTTTCACCATTTCAGCGACAGTTGGGAACTTGTCAAGCAGCAGATTACATTCCACCTGTGGTAGTCTGTTGATAGCGTCATTACTGATAGATGATGGCCGATTAAGAACACTATCAAAGTGCTCAGCCCATCTTTTCAAGCTAGCCTCTTTGTCAGTCAGAAGACTAGTTCCATCTGCACTGAGAAGAGGGGTGGTTCCTGAGCTCTGGGCGCATCAAAGAACTTCTTCATATCCTTTCTATCTAAAAAGGACTGGATTTCATCAGCCTTACTGCTCAGCAAGGAGTCTTGCATATCTCTGAGCCTAGTCTGGACTGTCTTGCATATATTTGCCGCCTTATTCGATATTGAGCTGGTATCACTAAGGTATGCCTTGTGTTTTTGGTGTTTCTCTTCGAGGAGTCCCTGGATTTCTTTGCCATTCTCATCAAACCAATCTTGGTGTTTGCAAAATACTGGTCCTAGGGAATTCATTGCTGAAGAGGGAATGGTGTCTCTGAAGACTGTCCAGTTCTCTTCTTGATCATCTGAACGGAGTTTCATTGCATCTAATCTGCTGCAGATATCATTGATGAAAGCTTGCCTCTTGCTGTCTTATTTCAGTTTGGAGACATCCACTCTTTGGCACTTTCCTGCCTTGTGGTCACCATGCAGGCTGGATGTGCAAGTTCAGTTTGCTGACAACAAGCCTGTGATCTGTCCAGCAGTCTGCACCACACATAGTCTTTGTCACTCTGAAATCCTGTTTGTCCTTCCTTCGTACTATGACATAATCAATGAGATGCCAGTGTTTGGAGTGAGGATGCATCCATGACATCTTGTTGCGAGTTGGCAGATGGAAGACTGTGTTAGTGATCAGCAGTTCATACTCTGCACACTTCTTCAAAAGGAGGAGGCCATTGCTGTTGGACTTTCCTATTCCTTCAGTCCCAATCACTCCTTCCCAGAGTTTGTTTGTTTGTGTTGAGGTTTTACGGCCCAGTCAACCCAATGGGGCCATGTCGAGCGCGGTCAGTTTACCTAACCACACGTTTACTGGGCAGGCTTAGTCCTCTAAGCGGTTAACCAGTATTGTGCACATTCTTTCGCCAGAAACTGACAACTGCCCTTCTTGAATCATCGGAAGGGAGAGAATGACCGTAGAAAATATTTCACGATCAATCTCCACGAAAGAATGTTGCCGACCTCGGCGGGGTTGAACCTGCGACCTCCTGGTCTCCAGTCGGACGGCGCATCCAACTGAGCCATCGAGGCCGGCATCCTTCCCAGAATTAACTACATAAAGAAGATAGTGAGAGTTGTCTCTCTTGCACCTGACATGCCTACTGGTCCTCCTCTTCATTCTTACCGAATATTATCAAAATATGCCTAAGGGTATCAAAGTTATGGAGCACATAGGGATGTATCGACTGACTGACAGACAGACAGACCGACGGACAGACCAATATCATGATGATCGCTATATCGGCCGAACCTATCAATCTGGGGATATAAAGGTTGTGGTATACTATGGTATATTTTAAACTTCCCCTTGCTGGCTGTTTTCTACATCAGTGTAAAGATTAATGTGGGAAATAAAGCTCTAGCACCAAGTCTAGCCTACAAAATGTATCCTAGCTGTATCCAACAAGAATACCAATGTGAATTATTAATGGCTTTTCTTCCATAGAAAACAAATACTTGGAGACAATCTTCCATTGGAGTCAATTGAAAGTGATGATATATGTTTCTAAAAAGACAAGTAAGGAGATGGGGCTCAACTACAACCAATTTAAGACTTCAATAATTCCTAACAACCCCCAACATTGCCCATTAATCTGCCAGAAAATGGCCTCTGTGGACAGTATCAAATGCTACAATCACATTAGGCAAGACAAACTGTCTCTATGATTCCAGTAGTTTCCCATACCGAGCCATTAATCAGCAACTTTAATATGGAGCTAGTTTAATAACCTGCCAGTTTTGTCAACTGCTTCAGAATAATCATGCAGAGAATGGGTGATTAACCCTTGTCCTGCTGAATAAATTAAGATGCCACGCCCACTTCTAATTTTTAGCCAATCAGATTGCTGGATCTGGATTGTTGCTATAAATACACATACATAATGGCAAACAGTGCAGATCCAGATCAGTTGGCTTCTTCAGAAGCCAACTGATCTGGATCTACACTGTTTTCAAAGACAGGGTATATCCGGGTTCAGCAGGACAAGGGTTAAGAAAATAAATGTTTTTAATATGAATATTTATAACCAGAAAAAGACAAATATTTTTTCTTACTGCAAACCAATAGAAAATACATGACTGTTGCTTCCATCGGCCATCAACACATTAACCGTTACCATTCTCTGGGTAAATTCAGCAGAGGACAAACTGACAATATTTTTCCCAGAAAAGGCTTTAACATTTCATGCAAATTGTCCCCAGGAGACAATTGCATGAAACATAAATGTGTATTTTCTGAGGAAAATACGAAAAAACATTTCAAAATGTTGTCTGCTGAAATTTTAACGAGCATGCTAAGCTTAACCTAAAGCATCAAAATATTAAACAAGACCATTCATGATAGTCAACAAGAATATTCCTTGTATAGAACAGTGTGAAGTCTGATGTTTTGTGACTTGGTAAATTAGGTCACAGTCACAAACTCTATAAAATGTTTCCATCTCACCCAAATCATGCTTTCTGACAGATTGATGTAAGCTTCAAGACTTTGTTCTGAAAAAAAAAAAAAACTACCTACTGTTCTGACCTTGGAAACTGGGTCAAGGCAACCAAGAAAAAAAAAAAAAACAATAGGGCCACGATGGCCCTGTACCGCTCACCTGAATATCATAGCACTTACAATAGCTGACCTAGAAATGATCAAGGGAAACATTTTGACTGAGATTCATGATGATCATATTAACAAGTAAGACAATGTAGCATGCCTAAAGGACCATGAAATATAGGCAAAGAGGCCATGCTAAGATGTATGCATGTGATAAAGGCAGTAAAACACAGAAAACTATTTCTTCTACATGATTTAATGATAGTACTTAAACAGACAAACATAAAGTCAGTATATAACGTCATCACTATGACAACATGATGTTGGTGGTCACCCAAAGAACATTCCTGTGAAATCATTTCAAAATCCATCAACTGGTTAAGGAGTAGAAGTCATTTAAAGGTTTTTCTTTGTTTTAGCTCTGGTGGCCATCTTGTTCATGTAAGCAGAAGGGTTTGAGCAACTTTGATAGAGGGTCACTCAAGAAACATTCCTGTGAAATTATTTCAAAATCCATCCATTGGTTAAGGTGGAGATGTCAGTTAAAGATTTTTCCATTTTTTAGCTCTGGAGGCCATCTTGTTCATCCGAGCAGAACGGTTTGAGCAATTTTGATAGAGGGTTATCCAAGGAACATTCCTGTGATATAATTTCAAAATCCATCCACTGGTTACGGAGGAAGTCATTTGAAGGTATCTCTATTTTTAGCTTTGGCCACCATCTTGTTCATCCTAGCTGAATGGTTTGAGCAATTTAGGTAGAGGGTCACCCAAGGAATATTCCTGTGAAATTATTTCAAAATCCATCAACTGGTTAAAGAGGAGAAGTTGTTTAAAGGTTTTTCTATTTTTAACTCTGGCAGCCATCTTGTTTATCCGAGCAGAATGGTTTGAGCAATTTCGATAGAGGGTCACCCAAGGAGCATTCACAGTGTTTCAGTTACCTGCCCGTCCAGCGAGAATCTCATATAAAATTCGCCGAGGACGCAAAGATTTAAAAGACGTGAGACCCCCGGACGCATGTTTTTTCCGGGTAGCGAGTCCCGTTTCCAAAAAAAATACTCCTGTTCCATCTTTTATCACAGGATATCACCGCGTAATTGTTTACTTTAACACCGGCTTACTGGTACCCGGCTTCGGCTTCGAGACTATTTGCGAAAATATTGACTACTGAGTGCCAGTCGCACTGAGAGTCAAATGGATTTTGATTCGAAGCTTTAGGTCTTTCAACCAATCAGCGATGGTGTTACGGAAAGAGCGTCGCACGTGTTGAAAACGAAAGTAGACGTTTCTCGTTTAAAGCCGATTTCAAATTGTTTTAAGGCTTAACCAGCAATGCCCCCAAGAAAAAAAACAAAAACTGTTAATACTGATAAGACTCAGCCAACTCTGTTTACGCTCCTTAACAAGGATCGCGCAAGTGAACCTGTTTCAGAGACCCAGGATTCCCAGGACCAAGATAATTCCCAGTCACTCGGAGGCTGCTGAAAAGTCATGTTCTAAAGATTCTGGTCAGTCTGGCTCTAAAAAAGTCAGAATTTTCCAACCCAATTGGATGACCCTTTATAGCTGGCTTGAATATGACAGTGAACATAAATTTATCTGTGCCGGACCTTCTACTGAGGCCTTGGTTGTGGCATTCCTGAACTTTTCAGTCTTACTTTGAGCACATTCAGTGAGTGTCAGTGGTGTCAGACTTTATAGTCCTAGTCTGGAAAGAATTTTTCAAACTGAGCTTATTTCCATTAACAGTTTTTTTTTTTAGTGTTCTCTAGTCTAGAAGCCATGTGCTAGTCTTGTGTTCAGCTAGTCAAAGTCTAGGATTTGGTAATACAAAGATATAAAACACTAGAACTAGTTGTTTAATTTTATTACATTTTATTACCATTGAATTTGAGTAGACGTAACGTATTTAAATCCAGTACAGCAATTCTCAGTAACCATATAGCATGATTTCTGAGAGTCTCCAAGTGGGACTCATAAATTCTGATCAGGACTCATAAAAGTTGAGACTAGCGAGTCCTGGGGCTCACATTTTCAAATTTGTAAAAATATCACTGCATTCATGTGAAATTATTTCAAAATCTGTCCACTGGTTAAGGAGGAGAAGTCGTTTAAAGGTTTTTCTATTCTTAGTTCTGTCCACTGGTTAAGGAGGAGAAGTCGTTTAAAGGTTTTTCTATTCTTAGCTCTGGTGGCCATCTTGTTCATCTGAGCAGAACAGTTTGAGCAATTTTTGTAGAGAGTCACCAAAGAAATATTCCTGTGAAATTATTTTGAAATTGGGCCAGTAGCCTAGGAGGAGATGTTGTTTTAAGGTTTTTCTATTTTTAGCTCTGGCAGCCATTTTGTTTAGTGGTGCAGAATCATTTAGGAAATTTTGGTAGAGGGTCACCCAAGGAACATTCCTGTAAAATTATTTCAAAATCCATTCACCGGTTTAGGAGGAGATGTCTTTTAAGTAAATTGTTGACAGACGCACGACGGACGACTGACATTGAGCGGTCACAAAAGCTCATCTTGAGCCTTTGGCTCAGGTGAGCTAAAAACAAATTATTCCCTAGTGAAAATAGTCTGCCATAAAACTGTTCCAGCTATACTCAGCCATCAAAATTCAAATATCATGATATTCAAAATAACTTTGTGACCTCGAAAACTGAGGCAAGATCGCCATAACCTCAACAAATGTTTCTTCCCCTTCAGAGATTGTACCACATTAACTAGAAAAAAAAAAGACTAACAGAGAACGAGAAATGTCTGCACATTTGATAAGTTGCTTAGTTCAGCTTTGAGTATGAAAGTGTGTTAAGGTCACCAAAATGAAACACAGCAAATGCCCAGAACCACACTTTTCTGGGTAGGCTTAGTCCTCTAAGCACTGACAACTGCTCTTCTTAAATCAGCAGAAGGGAGAGAATGGCCTTACAAAATATTTCATGATCAATCTCCGCGCAAGAATGTTCCACACCCATTGGGGATCAAACCTGCGACCTGATCACCGGACGCATCTTGGTGAGATAATTCTAATATGCTACCAAGAAAATTCTAATGACTGTGATCTTAACTTGCTCTCATGCAGAAAGAAGAAAATACATTCATCCATTGAAATTACAGAATAATTCCCGTCATTTCTATTGTTTCTTCAATTCCCATAGCTCTAATAATTGAAGGAATTTCAACATCTTTCTCTGGAATGAATAAATTACTGACACAATCTGCCTATGGCTAGTGAAGAAGTGACACAAGAAAGTGTCTCTTTAATTGGATTTCAGTAAGTTATTGCTTCAATTAGAAAACACAAAGCTGTTATTAGACAGACCCAGAAGACATCATTTCTCAAGATTTTTCTGAACCCTTGCAGTGCTAAGGAGAACTGTAGCAGACGACATTCTGTCTTTTTTATTGTTATTATTATTTTTCAGAGAACATCAGACTTGGCATTTCATGTGAATTGTCTGCATAGCAGATGATTCACATGAAATTCCAAGTCTTATTTCTCTGATAAATACAACAAAAAAAATCAAACTGTTGTCTGCTGTGGTTGTGATTAGCACTTTAAGGGCCAATGATTCAATGTGCTACTTCTGAGTTTAGAGACCTGAAATACGAAAGAAAGAGAAATTCTGCCAGACAAGAAATCATTGCTTCCACTACTCTAAATCCCTGGTCCAATGTATTCAGGCAAAGATGATCAGTCTAATCTTGGATGTAGTGCAAAAGTCATTTTCAATAAAGTACAGTCCTTATACGGCGACACTGCTGTTTCATATTATTGCGGTCTATCACTCCTACCTTCGTTAATCTGCACTGGCAAATTTCGCATAGCTTATAGGTATATATTCAATCTCTGACCTCTGCATCAGGGAGTCGACTCTTTGGCTCAGTGGTTAGAGCACTGGATTTTTATCTGGACAGACCGGGTTCGAATCCCACTATAGGCGGGATTTTTTTCAGCTATGCTTCATTCCTTTGTTGAGGCTTTCATGTTGTAAGAATATAGAACAGCTTCTAGATGGGCAAAGAAATTCTGGGGAGGGCGGTGAGTCATTAAATTACCCTGGAGCTGGTGGAAAAGTGAGTAATAGTAGCAAGACAGCAGAAGCAAAAATTAAGGAATTAAGAGTTTTGAAAGATGCATACCACATTTGTAGATGGATGCCCAAAAGAGAGCATGTATGACTAATGCTAAAAATATTGCATCAAAATTTGACAAAAAGAAGTTCTCTAGTCATGGATTCATTTTTACGAGCCATAGCAAAAAGTGAGGAATAGTTTGTGCAACACAATTTACCAAAAGACCATTTATTGCTTAACCTTTGTCCTGCTGAACCTGGATATACCCTGCTTTTGCAAACAGTGTAGATCCAGATCAGTTGGCTTCTAAAGAAGCCAACTGATCTGGATCTGCACTGTTTGCCATTAAGTATGTGAATTTATAGCAACAATCCAGTTCAAGTAATCTGATTGGCTAAAAATTAGAAATGGGCATGGCATCTTAATTTATTCAGCAGGTTGTGTATGCAGCTTTTTCCCAACACAGGGACCTGCACTTCAAATTACAAGGCTAATTCTTCTCAGAACAACATGGGAGAAAATATCTCACTCAGCCAAAACTGGTGAGAAATTATGAATACTAAGTGAGAAATTTAACAAACACCTGGGATTCTTCCTCTCATTTAATAAATTTCAATGATTTTTTGGCAAAAAACCCCAAGCAAAGCCAGTATGCTTTTATTAATATACCGTATTTAACCCAATTACCAATAAAAACACCCTGGCTGTAATCTAAAGACTATTAAATTGCTTGACTCTGCGATTATAGGAGCATGTTGTTTGGTGGAATCTGCCATGTTTCAATGCCTGAAGGGTATACCTGACTATGAAAATGCCTTTAGAATGTGGAAAAACAGACTGAAACTTAGCATAAAATACACCACAGTGAATATTTCAATGGGATGAAATGAAAGTTTTCTGATATTTATTTATAGTTTTTTGTTACAGACTCAAAGAACAATTATGAAGAACAATCCTTGTATTCTAAAATGGTCAAAATATTCCACATGATATTAATAATAGACTAGATGCCAAATTTATCACAAAGCAAGGGGAGATAACTGGAAGAGCAAATATACTAGCGTTATCATTCTTGGATATACATCTAACATATTGCCTTGGCGAAAGGAGAAGAAAACAATAGAAACGAATTTATGATCCATCTCCATGAAAGCTTGGATCTGAACTGGTAACCCTGGATCTGCATAGATGCACTATCGATTGCAATCCATGTACCCAGTAGGCATCAGCTAATGGCATAGCAAAGAAGAATCTAAGGATGACTTATTCTTTACTTTTTAATTTCACAAAGGATGTTTAGGATATTTTCTTATGCATTCCAAACACTGAAGAAACTAGAAATGTGTCCACAGTACATGGATGCCCCCGCTGTGGGGTACCTGACTATAAAACTGCAAAATTCTACCTGGTACAAATGCCTTAACCTGAGACTAACAGGATCACGTATGTACATATGTACACACATTCGTACAGAATGATTACATTCATACGCACGTATGGAAAACCAAAAAACTACACACATTCATACAGAATGATGTACATTCATACGCACGTACGGAAAACCAAAAAACTATGTGCATCTGGCATCATCCGATGCGGGGGCATAAAAAAAGAAATGATCAATTACCCATTTTTCCCAAAGCTCAGCAGTAAGGTAACCAGCTTCATTTGCTTCCTCAAACACTAGCAAAGCTCTCTGTACTCTCTGAAAAAAAATAACAATAATGCAGTACTTATCAAATGTCACTCCCATGACCTCCTTGATAAATATTTTTTCTTATTCCACACAAATATGTATCTTGTACCCAACAATATGTTTTCATGCAAAAATAAGACAACAATACATTTTTGGGAGGGTTGGAAAAGGAATCTTATTTAGAACTATAATTGATAATAAAATTAGGATGCAGCATGTTTTAACATTCTCCCAACCCTCTGAAAGGTGTTGATATCCTGAGTCCAAGTGGTGTGCATTTTGAGACTTTCCCAGGTACATGGCAAATGTTAAAACACAAATCATGGCTGACTGATGAAAGAAGAAATACTAATATGCCCCCTTCCCCCATCTGCTGCAAGTACAATAAGCCATAACCATCACCCATGTGTTTGTTTGTGTTGAGGTTTTACGGCCCAGTCGACCCAATGGGGTCATGTCGAGCGCGGTCAGTTTACCTAACTACACGTTTACTGGGCAGGCTTAGTCCTCTAAGCGGTTAACCAGTATTGCGCACATTCTTTCGCCAGAAACTGACAACTGCCCTTCTTGAATCAGCGGAAGGGAGAGAATGACCGTAGAAAATATTTCATGATCAATCTCCATGAAAGAATGTTGCCGACCTCGGCAGGGGTTGAACCTGCGACCTCCTGGTCTCCAGTCGGATGGCGCATCCAACTGAGCCACCGAGGCTGGCGGCAATTCACATGTCAAAGAGCGTCTCTTCAAGATCATCATGAAAACATGCCTATATAATTTTGACCCCCTTAAACCCCAGTTTTACTATATAAATTTATATTATTTTTCTTATGTCTGCTCAAAAACATAGATTGTGGGTACTCGTTAGAACTGCCTCGCTGAGGCAGTTCTAATGAATACCCACAATCTATGTTTTGAGAAGAAATATGAAAAATATCAGAATTATTGTTTGGTTGTAAAATTTTCAATATATTTGAATAGGCATGTTTTCGTAATGTTAAACATTGTGCTTAAACAGCATGGGGATGACTTGATGTTTAACATCTCTTTCAACATTATTCATGTCACGATGATGAAGGGGGATAATGGAAAGCTGTACAATGAAGCACCTTACAGTCATGAGGTGAATTACACCTCTAGCAGAATTTGAACAAGGGACCTCATGATCTGAAGTCAGGAACATTAATCACCCAGGCACTTGGACATGACTATATCCTTCTCAACACATAGGTTTTGCAGGAGCATGGATTCTCTAACAGGGTAAAAGTTTAAGGTGTCCCATAGCTGTTTGGCCATAGGACACTGGCACCTTGATTTGGTCACAAACGGAAGCTTGGACGCTCAATTATTTCCTTGTGCTACGTTAAACCTTCCCCTGAAAGGAACCAATTTAAGGCTGGGTCAACAAAGATATTTTCAGTTGATGGTTAGAGGGAGACTTGTGAGTAAAATGTCTCCCTGTACTTCATCACAGTGGAGATTATATTTTTATTTCCTTTGGGATCATTGAGCCCATTCTGGTCACTTTGAAAATCAAATACCACATAAGCCGGTGCTAGGGGTTGCATGCAGAGAGACTTAATAAATCCGAGCCTCCAATTTTTGTTATTTTGTGTGTTCTTAGTGTCCAAAGGCAGCGTTTTCAATTTTCATTTGAACCCACAACCTTCAGTGTAGGGGCCTTGAAGAAACAGTTTGACCAGTGTGTGCACCATTTGCAATTCCTTCAGCATTGTTTCTACATGTCATTGAATAGTCAAATGGCACTGTTCCTATTTTAGAATAAGCATGTAATAGAACTGATGTTAATTATGGTAATTAAAAATGTTTCATAAAATACTAGGCCCAGTTGTTCAAAGCATCGTTAGCTTAACATGCTCGTTAAATGTCAATATATTAACTGGTCTACTCAGAGATATTTTTGCTGAAAAAAATGTGAGCAACTGCAAAAGCTACTCATATTTTTTCAGCAAAAATATTAGCATGTATGCCATATTTAATGATCAAATTTTAACGATACGTTAACTAACAACAACATCGTTAGTTTTGAACAACTGGACCCTGCTCTTTACTCTCTTCAAACATTTTAAACTGGAAAAAGAATTTAAAATCCACCAGGAATGTGAAACAAGTGGTAATGATTTTGTACACTCTAATGGCATTAAGACGACTGAAAGAGCTTTGATTAGCCAAGATGTCAAATTCTTCTGTATTTCTTTTCAAACCAACAAATATTTTAAATCTTAGGCAAAAAATGCCTCAGTCTACATATTGATATTTTTGTAAATATTTCTATCTTGTTAAACTTATGTTATTATCAATGTAAGCATTTATAAATGCGGAGAGATAAGCAAAAATGTATTCTATCCATATGTGAAATTACCCAGATCAGTCCAACTAAAATATACTTCACAGATACTGAAAGGTCCAAATTCTGTTGATATACAATGTGCAGATAATGATCAGAACATACTCTTTGAAAAGACAAGCCTAGTGCAAGCTTAAACTTATTTTGTATATTTTCACTTGCCAGGACTCAATCTTTACCAAATATCAATACATGTATCACCAATGAATGCCACTCATCGAAAAAAAGTAGTTAACAAAACATTTTATATCACTGTGTTTATATGTATCTTTTCTTGCTAAAAATATGCTTAACTCTTCTTTCACCCCATGAGTTTCTGAAGTAAATTCTTCCATCTTTGATTTTTGGGGTAAGGGGTGGGGGCGGGGGTGGGTGGGGAACTATGAAACTCTGACCTAGTAATATCTGCCATCCAGCACATTGAGGCTTACTCTTACTCTTAGCCAGACCAAAACAGATACACCAGAACCTCTTTATAACACTATTGTTGGGGTCCATAACATAAACCGTGCTAGTTAAACAACCGTGTTATATCCAAACAAAAATGTATAGATTATATTGAAAAATGACCATTTATGGTCATTTTTCAATATAATCTATACATTTTTGGGATCCGTCTTTGAACCATGTTATATCCAAAACTGTGTTATAACGAACCATGTTATAAAGAGGTGTAAACAGTGTAAATCCAAATGAGACAGCTCATAACAAGCCATCTCATCAGGATCTACACTGTTTGCCACTCTGTTTTTTTTTATTTTAGAATGAAACCCCTTTTTTGCAACAGTGGACATGTCCAAATTCAAGGATGGTAGAGTCCACTTCAGAAACTGGGGGTGTAAACAGTGTAAATCCAAATGAGACAGCTCATAACAAGCTGTCTCATCAGGATCTACACTGTTTGCCACTCTGTTTTTTTTTATTTTAGAATGAAACCCCTTTTTTGCAACAGTGGACATGTCCAAATTCAAGGATGGTAGAGTCCACTTCAGAAACTGGGGGATGAAAGGGTTAAGGGAAAAAATCTGAGAGCTCCCTTCCTCTAGGAGCAAATTTTTCCTTTTATAGTAGTCTGGAGACAACTTCCAGTCTGCAAATGACTCAAAAGTTGATGGGATGTAAAAATATCATCATCACTGAGCTATACATACCATGACTCAGTATATTCTTGTATGATGACTGTTATGGCCATCAACAACTGTGTTCCTTTATTTATTAACTTAACCATTTATAAATAACTGGCTATTTGTCAGATTTCAATTTTTAATGTTTTAAGGCATGATATTAAGCAGGTCAGCAACAAAACTAATAAAAAAATGACTTTAAAATAAATAGCTATGAACCCAGCAGCCATAAGTGAGACTGAGATTTTAATGTTTTATAGATTTGTCCGTACATAATACCATTAATTACATGTTATGGATACATGTCAACTACACAGTTGTTATTAATGGAAAGAAATGAAGCATAGATTACGCCCAATTACATCCGTAATTTGTTTAGTTCCAGTGTATGTCAGAAACTCTATGACTAAAACAATATTTAAGGGGAAATGATACATCTTTTGTTATGTTTTACAAGGGACAAAAGTTTTTATAACATTCTTTTTGCTTTCCTGTGCATTAAGCCCCTTCTGAAAAGGGGTCTACTCTAAAAGGAAAGAATTTGCTCCTTGGGAGCAAATTCTTTCCTTTTAGAGCAGACTCCTTTTCAGAAAGGATCAAAACAATCTTGAAAAGAGTTGCCTCCCCTAAAAGGCTCAGTTGTGCTCAACCATTATGCTGCAGGCAAACTTTAGAAGATCTTGTCAAAAGTATTTTCAGTTTCTAGATTTTTAACTGAAAAAAAAAAAAAAAAAAAAAACAATAACAAAAGACATCATTTCACTTGGACCATCTCAAAACTGAGTAATCTGGAATTGTAGCAGATGATATTCTCAAACATTTTATTTTTCAGATTAAATAAGGCTTAACATTTCAGGTGAATGGTTACAATTGAGCTCTAAGAATCAAATGAAAATTAGCCATTATTCTTCAAATGATCTTCTTCAGGAGATAATGTGCTATATCAATTAAGTCTGAAAAAGAAACAGACTTATAGTATTTAACCTTTAGCACACTCTGGGCAAAACAAGCGACACACTGACATTTTTTTTATTTTCTTGGAAAATAGGGATTGTCTCCTAAAAGACTGTTTACATGAAATGTTAAACCTTATTTTCTCGAGGAAAAAAAGAAACTATTTCAAGAATGTATATTTATCCAGTATGCTAGGCATTTACCCTTGTCCTGCTGAATAAATTAAGATGCCCCCTCCTCCTCCCCCCCCCCCCCCCCCCCCCGCCCCCCCCCCCCCCCCCACTTCTAATTTTCAGCCAATCAGATTACTTGATCTGGATTGTTCTATAAATTCACATACTTAATTGCAAACAGCTGAGATCCAGATCAGTTGGCTTCTTTAGAAGCCAACTGATCTGGATCTACACTGATTGCAATGGCAGGGTATATCTGGGTTCAGCAGGACTAGGGTTAAATGCAACATGCTAAAGAATAAGAAAACAATGTTGAGAAACTGGATCCAATGAATGAGTTGTTGATGAGACAGGATGTGGAAGATAATGAGAATAATGCAAGAATCACAAAGATCAGAAGATCTGCAGCCAGCGGAGCTTGAACACATGGTCATGGGCTGACAGACCAGAACATAATGCTCAGGCCAATATTAACCAGTGTGGCAGTCAGTATTCAAAGATATTTTTAACAAGTAATCTGCTCAACTATTTTGTTTTCAAAATCATTTTGCTTAGTGTCAAAATTTCATAAATTGATTTTTAAGGAAAATAAATGATTTTGAGGACAATGTACCAAAACAAATGGCAAATATAGAAAATTTGATTCAGTGTTATTAACTCTAGGCATGCAAATAAAATGAAACTAAATAATTATACTAAGTCACTTCTATGACTTTGCTATTTGTTAGTTTTGAATATCAGAGGTGCTTTTAATTTACAGCCTGTTGAATTTAAATACAAGCATTTTAACCCTTAATGCAACATTAAAAACTGCAGAAGATGAGGACTACCTGCAAAGGAGATGATTCACATGAACTACCAAACTTTATTTTCTCTCTACAAAAGAAATTAGAATGTCATCTGCTGAGTTTTGATTGGCTCATTCAGGGTTAAAAGATTTTTCTTGATCTTTCTTGAAAACAGGTCCTATTAAAGGAGATGATATGAAAGAAATTTTAAACCCTGTTTGCTGGAAAAAATAATACATTAAAGTCTACTCTTATTTTCAGGGAAAATCCCTATCAACTAATACTAACCCTTGTCATGCTGATTTTTTTTCAGTTGAGGTTTTACGGCCCAGTCAACCCATTAGGGTGATGTTGAGCTCACCAGTTTAACTAACGACACTTTTCTTGGGCAGGCTTAGTCTTCTAAGTGGTTAACCAGTATCTGTGCACATTCTTTTGCCAGAAACTGACAACTGCCCCTCTTGAATCAGCGGAAAAGAGAGAAAGACCATAGAAAATATTTCATGATCAATCTCCACAAAAGAATGTTGCAGGACCCGGTGGAAATCAAACCCACGACTTCCTGATCACCAGTCAGACATGCATCCCATTGAGCCACCGAGGCCAGCCTTGTCATGCTAAATAAATTATGCCACATCCACTTCTAATTGTCAGCCAATCAGATTACTTGATCCAAGTTGTTGATACAAGTTTACATACTGAATGACAAACAGTGCAGATCCAGAGTCCCAGAAGCCAACTGATCTGAATCTACACTGTTTGCAAAGGCGGGGCATATCCAAACTCAGCAGGATCAAGGTGTTAATGGTTAAAAACAGCATGTTAATAGTTAAAGACCTTACAGTAATGATAATGATACCTTGTTCCTCAAGCTTCTCTTGCCTTTCTCTTCTGCAAGTTCTGTGCAAGCACTGATGTACAGACTCCATATCTCTTCTGAAAAACAAGAAATATATCTAAGACTTTCTGGAGGAATATGAACATGTTTCAACATGAACAGGAAAAACCTGGAGCAGCTAGTGTTCTGATGACCATCACTATTTAAGAAGATGAATGTATACAGGGGAGACAATTCTGTCAAACTGATTTAGCCCCCTTCTGAAAAGGGATCTACTCTATCAGGAAAGAATTTGCTCCCAAGGGTAGCAAATTCTTTCCTTTCAGAAAAGACCCATTTTGCAGGAGACTGATTTCTAGGAAAGCAAATAGGAAGCCCAAAAGTTACCTCTCTTGTAAATAAAAAAGTGAAACGATAATACCCAGCCACTATCTTGTCATGGGCAGAAACCTATGCCAAAATTTGACGAAATTTGCCCATTAGCAATCCCAAACCAGATCATGATAATATCAATGCACACACCAAGTTTGGGGAAAATCGATTGATATTTACTCAAGTTATCATTTGGAAATGAAAATACGGATGTGTGGCTGGCAGACACTTCTGTCAAAAAATGATGAAATTTGCCCATTAGCAATCCCAACCCAGATCTCTACAGTATCAATGCAATGGACAGACGGGCAGGCAGATGGATGGATACTCAGAGGGGAAAATATAATACCTCACCACTATCATGTGGTGGGGAATAAATATAGCAGAAAATCTACCAGGGCCCAGTTGTTCAAAGCTAACGATGTCGTCAGTTAACGATTCGTTAAAATTTGCATCAAGTGATACGCAAATATGCTGAAATTTTTTGCTGAAAAAATGTGAGTAGCTTTTGCAGTGCAAAAGCTACTCACATTTTTTCAGCAAAAAATATCAGAATATTGTATACTGAATCCGCTAAAATAGTTAACGAAATGACCCTTAACGAGCTCTTTAAGCTAACGACGCTTTATACAAATGGGCCCAGGTGTATTAAGAACTGTGCATTGGGGACAAAAGAAGAGCAAGTATGCTGAAAGAATCAGGAACCACTTTAGAATCATCTCTCCTGAGATTAGAAGGGTATCTAGTTAAATATTTTCCTTATTTTTCCAGGAAATCCTACATTGTTAGGATTCACTGAAACTACTTGCTGGACAGTCCAATTAGAACTCATTTTATACCATGTGAATTGCACTTTCAGTTGTGTGAATCCACCATGCAGTCTGATCAGTCCATGCTCAGTGATCTCTGGTCAGCCAAGGATCTAAGGTTTGTCAGACAGCAAAGATGGTTCCAGGTCATATATCCAGTTCTAACAAGAACCCATAATGTCTGTTTCCCAGGAGAAATGAGAAAAATATCAATACTGTAGCTAGTTTTTTGGCTAGATCAATGACTTCTATCAGTGTTTATCACTTTCTGGACAAATTCAACTGAGTATTTTTTTTTCTGTTTTTTTTTCCCCAGAAAATAGGCTCTGACTTTTTATGCAAATTGTCTCCTATGAGACAAATTTGCATGAAATGTCATAGTCTATTTTCTGAGAGAAAATAAGAAAATATTTCAAAAGGTCATCTGCTGAAATTTTTACCCAGTATTCTAATTAAGTGGTAACAAAGCTCTAAACATAAAGTATATTGACAATAGAGCTGTCACAGAAGGCTCCTCCTCTGCATCTGTCCCTACACCTACAGAAGGTAATTTCATTATGTCATCGGCCATCTATCAACTATTTCCAAGATTCCAGCTGGCGGAAACATAGAACTATTATAGCTCCAAAAACAAAAATATAGACAGAGCTTTCGTGAAGTTGATGTTGCATCTGTCTCCCAAAAAGAGTAATGTTTATTTCAGCTAGAGGAAATATATATAGGAATTTCATCAAAAGCACATGTCTATTCTCATACGATGTATGGGAAGTTGTGCTCAGAAAGTACCCACAGACTACAGTCTATACACTTTCATAAAATCTAAGGTCATAAAATGAAAAAGTTCACAAAGTAGGAAAAAAGTGACAGAAATTAATTCAAAGATTATATCAAAACACATGCACATTTGCAGACCCTGGAGAAAACATGTGCAAAGTTTCAAAAAGATTGGTATAAAATTGTATGAGGCATTGCAATTACGAGGTACCCACTGTCTATATATCTGCGGTCAGAAAATGACAAAGTTCACAAAGTAGAACAAGAGGCCCATGGGCCATAATGCTCACCCAAGTTAACTGCTTAAGTTAATCAGGTCATTTACTCATCATTCCCTATAGGCCTGTCAAGTTTCAAGGCAATGGCTTAATCAGTTTTTGAAATATCCTGCTTACAAGGTTAAAATGCTGAAATTTTCAAAGGGCCATAGTCACAAATAAAAATGGAGGATAAGAGGAACATTTCTGTGAAATCATTCTGAAATCAGGTCACTGGTCAAGGAGAAAATGTCGTTCAATGTTTTTTCATTCTATTTTTAGCTCTGGCAGCCATTTTGTTCAGCCAAGCAGAATTATTTTAGCAATTTTGGTAAAAGGCCATAAGAGGAACACTTCTGTGAAATTACTTTGAAATCAGGACACTGGCTGTGGAGGAGATGTCTTTTAAAGGCTTTTCTATTTTTAGCTCTGGCCCCATTTTGTTCAGCAAAGTGGAACCATTTTAGCAATTTTCTGGTAGAGGGCCATTGGAGGAACACTTCTGTTCAAATATTTTGAAATCGGGCCATTAGCCAAGGATGAGATGTCATTTGAAGATTTTCTATTTTTAGCTCTGTCAGCCATCTTGTTCAATGCAGTGGAACTACTGCAAGAATCTTGGATTTCCAATTGACACAATTTTAGCTCGTTTCGATCCAGAAGTCATCCTGTTGCTACAGAGCAAGTTTTGGCTCAAAGCAAAGGTTTGGGAAGAGACATCAAAAATTTATTTTCAAGATGGCGAATCTGGAGGCCATCTTGGATTTTCTATCGGCTCATTTAGCTATTTTGTGTCTACTAGGTGCCCTAATGCTCATCTTCAAGTTTCAGTTCAACTGGATTATAGAGGAGATGGCCAAAATATGAATTCTCAACATCTTTCCCATATAAATGTATATGGCCCATACAACTGCATGGGGAAGCAAATTTGACCTTGCCGTAAAAATGTCAAACGCCAACAAAGGACCATCATTTTAGCAATTTTGATAGATCTCCTCACCCCAATAATTTGTGCAAAGATTAGGCCCTAGGGCTTATTTGGTTCTGGAGAAAAATATTTTTAAAGGTTTTTACCTTATATGGGCATGGCAGCCATCTAGGTAAATGGACAACAACATTTTAGCAATCTTTCATTCCCCTGCCCCAAGGAGGCTCCACATGAAATTTGAGCAACATTGGCCCAGAAGCTTCAGAGGAGAAGTCATTTGAAATTATCAACATTTTTCCCATACAAATGAATGGGGCCCATACAAATGCATACGGAAGCAAACTTGACCTCGCCATAAAAAGGTCAAACATAATGTACGACCATCATTTTAGCAACTTTGATAGACCTCTCGTCCCCAATGATTTGTGCAAAGATTTAGCCTAAAGGCATCCTCTGTTCTGGAAAAGACTTTTAAAGGTTTTTCCATATATCGGCATGGCGGCCATCTTGATAAATGGACCGCAACCATTTTAGCAATCTTTCATTCCCCTGCCCCAGGGAGGCTCTAAATGAAATTTGAGCAACATTGGCCCAGAGGCTTCAGAGGAGAAGGCGTTTGAAATTCTCAACATTTTTCCTATACAAATGTATGGCGCCCATACAAATGAATAGGGAAGCAAACTTGACCTCACTATAAAAAGGTCAAATGTCAATGTATGACCATTATTTTAGCAACTTTGGTAGACCTCTCGTCCCCGATGATTTGCGCAAAGATTTAGCTCCAAGGCATCCCCAGTTCTTGAGAAGAAGATTTTTAAAGGTTTTTAACATATATGGGCATGGTCAATGGAGCGTGGCCATTTTAGCAATCTTTGGTTCCCCCAACCTAAGGAGGCTTCACATGAAATTTAAGCAAAATTGACTCAGCGGTTTCAGAGGAGAAGTCATATGAAAATGTTAACGGAAGGATGGACGGACGTCCGAGGGAAGGAATGGCCATTTATTGGGCAGGTATATCCTGGGTACTTTACATAGAGTTTGCTTTATTCTGTAAATACCCAATAAGAATTAGGGTTTTGTTGGGTACTTAACCTTCTGTTGGGTAATTTTGCACTTTTTGTCTACGGAAATTTAACACTGGTTACCCAATAAGTGTCCATCTGTAAGAAAGTCCGGACGGATGGACGATGAACAAAAAGTGATCACTATAGCTCATCCTGAGCATAGCTCAGATGAGCTAAAAAAGTGACAAAAATTAATGCAAGGATTATATCAAAACACATGCACATCTTCAGACTATGGAGAAAACTTGTGCAAAATTTCAAAAAGATTGGTATAAATGTGCTCACAAGGTATCCACTGTCTATATATTGAGGGTGAAAAATTATTAAGTTCGCAATGTGGAAAAAGTGAGAAAAAAATCATCTTACAATTATATCCAAACCACATGCCCAGCCTCATACCATGAAGAATTACACATGCAAAGTTTCATTACAATTGATACAAATCTGTAAGAAGACTTGCCGTCACAAGAGGAACCCACTGTCTATATATTGCTGGTGAAAAATGACTAAGGTACCTATATATTGCGGGTGAAAAATGACTAAGTTCACAATGTGGAAATATCCAAACCACATGCACATCCTCATACCATGAAGAAAACACATGCAAAGTTTCAAAACGATCAATACAAAACTGTAAGCGGAGTTGCGCTCACAATACACCCAGGGTAAATGTTGAGGAACGGACAGACGGATGGATGAACAGATGGAAACTTGCATGCTTAAATCACCCTCTAAAGCAGATGCGACAATAATCTGCTTTGCAACTATTTGTTACCATTTTTTCTCATGAAAACATGAAAGAAAAATATCAATACTTTTTGGCTGAAAAAAAAACAAAACAAACCCTTTATGTGGATGTTTGTATACATGAACATGACTACTGATGCTTAAGCTGATCTGGGCCTTCACTGTCCATGTAGGTGCTGCGGGCACCTTTCCACACGGCACAGCTCATGTTCTAATGTATCCATTGATTTTGTGAACAATGAAGAGGTTCCTTAACCCTTGTCATGCTGAACCCCGATATACATTCCTTTACAAACAGTGTAGATCCAGATCAGCTGGCTTCTTCAGAAGCCAACTGATCTGGATCTGCACTGTTTGCCATTAAATATTTGAACTTATAGCAACAATCTGGATCTAGTAATCTGCTTGGCTGAAAATTAGAAGTAAGTGTGGCATCTTAATTTATTTGGCAGGACAAGGGTTAAACTACTTTCTGCATATTGTATTTTCCATAAGTATTCAGACACATTAAATTATTACCATACTTGCCCAAAAATGTGAACGTCTATTTTACTACTTAAAGATTTGTCTAAAAGACTGCTGAATGAGAGACAAACAGTGTAGATCTGATCAGATGCTGCAATTTGCATCATCTGATCTGGGTCTATACTGTTTTGTTCAGGCCTGTATGTCCAAATATTTAGGGTAGATATGGTAGCCAAGAAGACATAGCTCAACTGAAGACAAAATAGTAATCTAAGAACATATAAAGGCCATCTAGTGGGTTTCATTTTTCACATCAATTCTCAGAAACAACATTTTAAAGCACCACTGAGAACAGAGTAACAAGATGCCAGAAACAGTTTCTTGCAGTTATATAATATAATATAAAATATGAATGAATTTGTTTGCGAATCTTATTAATGGTTTTCAACAGATGACACACTGAAATATTTTTTTTTTATTTTTCCCAAGAAACAGGATTTAACATTTCATGCAAATTGTCTCCATTGGAGACAATTTGCATGAAATGTCAAATCCTGTTTTCTGGGAAAAAATAAGAAAAAAATCTCCAGTTTCTCGTCTGCTGAATTTCATTTAGCCAAGAGTGGTAAAGGTTAATCTGAGACTCTTCTTTCTTAACCGTTTTATCCCTGCAGACCAAATTATACAGATACCTTTGCAAACAGTGTAGATCAAGATGAGATGGCTTATAATGAGCCATCTCATCAGGATCTACACTGTTTGCCATTCTGTTACTGATTTTTGACTGAAACCCCTTTTTGCAACAATAGATGTGGTTAAATTCAGAGAGGGAAGAGTCCATTTCAGAAACTTAGGGGCAAAAAGTTTAACCATTAAAAGTAAAACTGTATCTGACAACATTCTTAATATGTTCTTTTTGTTTTTCAGAGAAAATAAGGCTCGATAATTTGTGTGAAATGTCTGCCAAATTACAATGAAATTTAAAGACTCTCATTTTGAAGGATGATTAACCCCTATAGAGCCAAGAAAATTGTAGCAGACGAGATTCTAAATTTGTTTTTAATTTTTAAGATAAAATAAGGCTAGACATTTCATGCTAATCATCTTCTGGGTGCAACACAGCATCTTAAGCTATTGTATGTATAACTAGACCAACTAGAAATGCATCCAAAGGACACGAAAAACTTAAGCGCAAATTGCTAACACCGGACTGAGATGGACGGACAGAAGGAAGGACAGCGGATGGACAGGGGTAACACTATATGCCCTTTCCACCATTCTTCGAATGGCAGGGGCATAAAAATTGCCAAACTATTCCAAAGAGTACTCAAGTTACAGCCCAGACAAACAAGAGGACCATGATGGCCCTGTGTCCCTCACCTGAGTATCACAGCACTTAGAGAACCAGACCTAAAAATCATCATGACAAATGTTCTGACCAAGATTCATGATGATTTCATAAACAACTAAGACAATGTAGTATACCTAATGGACCATGAAATATAGGTCAATGTCAAAGCTAAGATGTATGCATGGGCCAAGTATCACTGCTGTAGGACCAATAGTTACCGAGAAACTGACCTAAACACAAAAAATTAACAAAGTCAGTGAACCATGAAAAATAGGTCAAGGTCAAATATGGATGATAAATTCAAGAGGTCATGCTCTGATGTATGAATATGCCAGGTATCACTGCTGTAGGGCTAATAGTTACTGAGAAACTGACCTAAACAGAAAAATGTGGCAAGTCGCAGAACCCTGAAATATAGGTCATGGGTGAACTTGACTTGGATATCAATCATCAAGAAAATCATTCTGAGCAAGATTCATGAAGATTACTTGCAAAATACGACCTATAGAGTGTTAACAAGGTTTCCCTTTGATTTAGTCTGGTGACCTAGTTTTTGAGACCAAGTAACCGAGTTTCAAACTTGACCTAGAAACAAAAATGTGACCTCTAGAGTGTAACAAGGTTTTCCTTTGATTTGGCCTGATGACCTAGTCTTTGAACCCAAGTGACGCAGTTTTGAACTCAAACTAGTAAGTCAAAAACATTTTAAGAAAGAGTCATGATGATTACTTTAAAAATGTGACCTCTAGTGGGTTAACAAGGTTTTAGTTTGACTTGGCCTGGTGACCTAGTTTTTTACCACAATTGACCCAATTTTGAACTTCACCTAGAAATTATCAAGACAAATATTTTGAGCAAGATTCATGATGATTACTTCAGAAATATGAACTCTGGAGTGGTAACAAGGTTTTCCTCTGATTTAGCTTGGTGACCTAGTTTTAGACCTCAAGGGACCCAGTTTTGAACTTGACCTAATAATCATCAAGACAAATATTTTGAGCAAGGTTCATATGATTACTTCAAAAATGTGACCTCTAGAGTGTTAACAAGATTTTCCTTTGTTTTTGGCCTGGTGACCTAGTTTTTGACCCCAAGTGACCCAGTTTGGAACTTGACCTAATAATAATCAAGACAAACATTTTGAGCAAGATTCATAATGATTTCTTCAAAAATGTGACCTCTAGAGTGTTAACAAGGTTTTCCTTTGATTTGGCCTGTTGACCTAGTTTTCGATCCCAAGTGACCCAGTTTCAAATCTTACATAGATTTCACAGAGGCAAACATTCTGAGCAAATTTCATTAAGATTGGGTCAAAACTGTGACCTCTAGTGTGTTCACAAACTAATTGTTGATGACAGAAGACGATGGACAGATGATATAAACAATAGCTCACCCTAGCAATATTGCTCAGGTGAGCTAAAAAACTCAAAAGTTTCACTAAGTGGAGAACTTAAAAAGTAAGACAGGAAGAGTATTTTTTGTTTGTGACATAGTGCCTGGACCTGTTGTATAATCCTAACAAGTATTTTCACATATTTGTAAACCTACTAAAGTAACAGCCCAGACAAGAAAAAGTCAGCAAATTTTCACTCAATAAGGAGAGTTCACTGAAAATGTTAGACAGACAAAGTTGCCATTCTTGTATGTAACACCTATGTTTAGACCTATTCTATATTCCTACCATGTATCATCAAATTATTCCAAAGGGTATTCAAATCCCCCCAAAAAAACACAAAAAAACAATGGCAAGACAACCTGCCCACCAGTGTTAGTCAATCTAATCACCAAAACCTGATTAAAAAAAAAAACAACAGCTTTTTCAAATTCAAAGATGAGAATGTCCAGTTTAGGTATTATGACTGAAAGATTTATATATGTCCCAAGTTTCAGAATGTCCTTATACAGTAAATTCTACAAGGACAAGCAAAGCCCAGACACAGAAATAATGGTTTCTGACATGATTTAAACTAATCACTGTTGAATAAAACATCTAGACTGAAACTGTCTTTTCAAGTGTTGTGTCTGTCACGGTCTCATACAGACAACAATGTTCAACTGGCCTGCCTCATGCAAAAAGGTGTTTTTAACCCTTAAAATGCCAAGAAAGCCTGCATCTGAAAATGTCATCTTTTTATGTCGTCTGCTGCATCTTCTTGCAAACTTTTCAAACATACTTTTTTGCATATAGGCAAACAGTGTGGACCCAGATCAGACTGCTCCTACAGGAGCAGTCTAATCTGGGTCCACACTGTTTGCAAAAATGACTTATAAAATCACAGACGACAATTGTTGTGATTGGCAGTTTAAGAATTAAGCTTACAAATACCTCCAGAAATGGCTTTTTTTTTTTTTTTTCAGAAAAGGCGTTTTTTTGGTTGTTTGTTTGTGTTGAAGTTTACGGCCCAGTCAACCCAATGGGGTCATGTCGAGCGCAGTCAGTTTACCTAACCACACGTTTACTGGGCAGGCTTAGTCCTCTAAGCGATTAACCAGTATTGTGCACATTCTTTTGTCAACTGCCCTTCTTGAATCAGCGGAAGGGAGATAATGACCGAAGAAAATATTTCATGATCAATCTCCACGAAAGAATGTTGCCGACCTCGGCGGGGGTTGAGCCTGCGACCTCCTGGTCTCCAGTCGGACGGCGCATCTGACTGAGCCACAGAGGCCGGCCGTTTTTTTTTTGTTTTATTTTTTTTTTCTAAACCAAACAGCATTGATAGTTTTCTTATTTCTCTATGAAACAAATGTTGTGGGTACTCATTAGAAGCACTGCGGCACTTCTAATGAGTACCCACAACCTACATTTTCATGGAGAAATAAGAAAACATTATGTGGATATTCTATTATCTGGAGCTATGATATGCAACCAGGGAAGACCCAGCTCAGCAGGCATATCTATGTAGCCTGGTCAGGGCCTTGACTGTCTGATCACAGAATCATTCTATACTATAATAATGTATATCCAATGATGGCAAGGCACTTGTATTTGATGCTGTCCAATTTACCCATATAAAGCCAGCCTTTACACCAGAACACAAGAAAGTCCAGAAAAGCCATATATGGTAACAGAATTCCACCACTAATTTCATGTTTTATGTCTGTATATACAATATTTGATTTATTCCTTAAGGTGCCAAGCAAAATTTGTACCAGACGACATTCTAAAATTTCTATTGTTTTTTTTTTTTTTGTTTCTCAAAGAAACTTGAGAGACTTGTTTTCTTTGAAAAAAAATAAACAAATAAAAAATAAATAAATAAATAAATAAAAACTGTTGTCTGCTGCAGCCGTGACTGGCACTTTAAGCAAAGGTCATGGTCAGGCTATATGGATGTACATTCTGGATCTCTCATGTTTGCTTACAGCATTACTGTCATGAAGGTTTTCTGTGTGCCAACTTATTTGCATATATAAGACTCGGGTCCAGATAAGATGACAACTGTAGTGCATTTCCATTATTTTTAGACCAAAATCTATCTTATGGGTACTCATTGGAATTATTTTTAGACCAAAACTTAGCTTATGGGTACTCATTGGAATTGCGTCAATGAGGCAATTCCAATGAGTACCCATAAGATAGGTTTTGGTCTTAAAATAGTGAAACAAAAATCTTCTGAATACTTCCATCATTTGGAGCTGTTATAAACTAGACATAAGCAAGGAAGACAAATGAGTCCAATATCATGTGAAAAGGGACCTCTGGGCCTATGCCAATAACAATGGACCAGATCAACTGTTACATCCCTGCAGTCAGGTCTGTACATCTTTGTCTTTCATCAGTATATCCACAGTATCCAATGATCTAAGTAAATATCACATAGTATATGATATTAAGCCTTGTCCTGCTGAACGAGGATATACCCTGCTTCTGCAAACAGCGTAGATCCAGATCAGCTGGCTTCTAAGAAGCCAACTGATCTGGATCGTGCTTGTTTGCCATTAAGTATGTGAATTTATACCAATAATACAGATCAAGTAATCTGATTGGCTGAAAATTAGAAGTAGGCATGGCATCTTAATTTATTAAGCAGGAAGGACTAATTAGTATGTTTTTTTTTTTTTGTTGTAGTTTTTCTTTTTTTTTTTAAGTATACATATATTCTTCAGTATATATACTATTATTACTTTTTTTATCTGCAGCTATTATATACAGGCTGATCTGAACTGAACCTGACCCAAATCAATCAGGTTGATTGATAGAATCTTTGCTTCCAGAACCTATGACACAAACAGCCCTTTTCTCATGGAGAAACTCAAATATCTGCAAGATTATTAGAATATTGCTTCTGTCATCTGGGTCCATCCTGGGATACAATTCCTTTCACCTCCTGCAATTAATAGCTGAATTAATCTTGCCTCTATTGGCTAGTGTCCTCAGAAAACCAACAATCAATTACAAATGTGTCAATACTTATTTTCTTGTCTCCGACTGGTCCTCTCTTCAAAGAATATTGGTGGCGAGGTGACAAAGACAGAAAGTTAATAGCTTCTGGGATAGCTTCAACACTTTATTCTGTTTTTATGATAGAAGTCCATAATTATTCTGCCTACCAGAAAACATTTTCAGAACACTTCAATCAAATGCACCAGACAAAGACAATACTGTCCCAATTATACTGGCTCTCATGTGGATAAAGAAGAGGGTGATGGAAAAGTTAAAGGGGAATGCAACCCTAATATAAAATATATTTCACAACGAAGAGCTTAACAAACTGTACAAATTGACACAAGTTTGATCAAAATCGGTCAAGAAATAACAGAATTAGTATTGTTCGAAGGATTTAACATGGCCGACATTGGCGCTGCCATTTTGAATATTTAATGGGATTTCAGGAATTTTTAAGCTTTAAAATTTTGTATTATTTTTGTAACCAAAGCATTTGTTTTTAGAAAATAAGTTGCTTACCACTTTAGGAAAATATGTTCAGAAACATTCAGACAAACTATTCATCTATATGCTGTTTATTTTATTTATGCATATTTAATTTGGGCTGTGTGATGTCACAAAGCCTGAAAAATGGTAGCCTTCATGACAGTTGGTTTTCAAATATTAAAACTCCAATAATTTCCTTATTTGCCAGTCGATTTTGATCAAACCTGTATCAAAAAGTTCTATCCTAATAGACATACATTTTTCTGTATTGCCTTTCCCTTTAACAGAATTTCTAAGTCTATGGCCTTGACATTTGATCTACAGCAGCAGGAAGAGGATGCCAGTCGACTTGTATCCATCCAGTAGTAATAGTTAACCCTTGTCATGCTGAATAAATTAAATTGCCATAATTGTGGAGGCCATCTTGGATATCTAAATGGAATGATTTTAGCAATTCTGAATCTCTGTGTTAGTGTGATGCCTCAATTAGGGTTTTGGAGGAGATGTCGTTTGAAGAATTTCAGGACAGCCGCCCTGGCGGCCATTTTGGACATCTGAACGGAACGATTTTAGCAATTTTGAATCTCTGTGTCACTGTGATGCCCTCCATCAAGTTTCAGCTCAATCGGACTTAGGGTTTGGGAGGAGATGTAGTTTGAAGAATATCAAGATGGCCGCCATGACCAGCTTGGATATCGGAAAGGAACGATTTTAGCAATTTTGAATCTCTGTGTCACTGTGATGCCTTCCATCAAGTTTCAGCTCAATCGGAGTTAGGGTTTAGGAGGAGATGTAGTTTGAAGAATTTGAAGATGGCGGCAATGGTGCTGGCAGCCATCTTGGATATCGTAACGGAATGATTTTTTGCAATTTTGAATCTCTGTGTCACTGTGATGCCTACTATCAAGTTTCAGCTCAATCGGACAGGGTGTGTGAGGAGATGTCGTTTGGAGAATTTCAAGAAGGCTGCCATGGCGACCATCTTGGAAATCGGAACGGAACGATTTTAGCAATTTTTAATCTCTGTGTCACTGATGTCTCCATCAAGTTTCAGTTCAATTGGACTTAGGGTTTAGGAGGAGATGTCATTTGAAGAATTTCAAGATGGCCACCCTGGCGCTGGCGGCCATCTTGGATAAAGGAACAGTACGATTTTGGATATAGGAATGGAACGATTTTAGCAATTTTTAATCTGTGTCACTGATGCCTCCCATCAAGTTTCAGTTCAACTGGACTTAGGGTTTAGGAGGAGATGTCGTTTGAAAAATTTCAAGATGGCCGCCCCTGGCGGCCATCTTGGATATCGGAACGGAATGATTTTAGCAATTTTGAATCATTGTGTCACTGTAATGCCTCCCATCAAGTTTCAGCTCAATCAGACTTAGGGTTTAGAAGGAGATGTCATTTGAAGAATTTCAAGAAGGCTGCAGGGTGGCCATCTTGGATATTGGAACGGAATGATTTTAGCAATTTTGAATCTCTGTGTCACTGTGATGCCTCCCATCAAGTTTCAGCTCAACTGGACTTAGGGTTTGGGAGGAGATGTCATTTGAAGAATTTCAAGATGGCCGCCATGGATATCGGAATCGAACAATTTTAGCAATTCTGAATCTCCATGTTGCCACAATGCCTCCTACTGAGTTTCAGCTCAATCCAACTTATGGTTCTGGAGGAGATGTCGAAAATGTGAAAAGCTAAGGATGGACGGATAGACAGACGGATGGACAAACGGACGGACAACGGACAACAGGACATTGCATAAGCTGACCTGGAGCAAAGCTCCAGGTGAGCTAAAAATATAGACCATCTATATGTGCCCTTGCCTTAAAAATATAAGCCTATGGAAAGGCTTCTAGTTAATGTCCTAACCTGTAGACTGACCCATTTGGCTGGATTTATACAGGAGACCACTATAAAACATTGCTATATACCAAATCAGTTAGCTCTGGGCCTCATGGTTTCAGAGAAGAAGATTTTTGAAGGTTCCTTTGCTATATATCTATATGAACATAAGAACCCCCTGGGGTCTGGCCAGTTTTGACCCAAGGGGCTTGATTGGCAGCATTTATGTAGAGGACCACTAAACATTGCTACATACTAAATATATAAGCTGTGGTTTCAGAGAAGAAGATTTTTTAAGTTTTTCGCATTAAAGTCTATGGAAGCTATATGTTGCCATGGTAACCAGAGTTCCAATCTGATTTGCCCAAAAAGCTTACGTAGCCTTTCCCTCCACCTGATAATGCTTCACATGAAATTTGATCAAGATTGGTTGTCTGGTATTAGAGATATACTTATTTGAAATTGTGGACGGACGCACTAGCATACTAATTGCTCACTTGAGCCTTCTGCTCAGGTGAGCTAATAATTTAATCATACATTGTAAGTTTCAGCCATTAGTCTTTAATGCATATTGAGAAAATGACTTTTCAACATTTTCTCCAGACAAATGTATAGGGATGCAAATTTGACCTTGTCGTAAAAAGGTCAATGATCATCCTACAGTCATCATTTGAACAAATTTGGTAGACCTTGAATCTTGGATGCTTTATACCAAGATTCAGCCCCAAAGCTTTCTGAATTCTGGAGAAGAAGGTTTTTACCATATATGAGCATGACCGCCATCTTGATTTACCAACTACGACCATTAACAAATTTTCAATCCCCCTATAACAGAAGGCTCCACATGAAATTTGAAGAAGTTTGGCCCAGAAGTTTCAGAGAAGAAGTTCTTCAATGGTGTGAACAAACAGACGGACAGATAATGGACAGGGAGTGATTACAATAGATCATCCTGAGCCTTCAGCTCAGGTGAGCTAAAAAGGGTATTCTGTAAGCAATAAGGATATACATTACGAGAGGGTTCTCATTCGATAAGTGGGAGCAGTAGATATGTTATATAATAGTACTCCGCGTAACAAACATAGGAACAAAATATTCTATTAGTTCTCCATGACAATGCAGATCAGTCAACCAAGATTAATGTTTTTACTGAGAAATATTTTATTACACTAGATCCCACCCCTATCTGGAACTCCATTATAGCCCCTGATAATGGTAAATTTGATTTTTTTTTTTTTTTTCAACAAATCATACCTCATGGATACTCACAGAATTACCCACAAGATATGTTCAGTGCAAAAATAACAAAACTTATCCACCAAAACCACGCCAAGCCCACTTCTAACTTTCAGCCAGTCAGATTACTTGATCCAAGTTGTTCATACAAATTCAAATACTTAATGACAAACAGTGCAGATCCAGATCAGTTGGCTTCTTCAGAAGCCAACTGATCTGGATCTACACTGCAAAGGCAGGGTACATCCGGGTTCAGCAGGACAAGGATTAATATTTCTGAATCATTTTACAGAATACCGACAAGAACTTTCCAATGGAAGCTAAAAATGACTAGCCACTTGACACGGAGCTGAAAACAGGCCAATTTGACCGGGACCATTGTCAGCTGACCAGGTTAATCTGTTTGAACCCTCTTCAGTGGCAACCCAGTGCAGATAATAAGGTATATAGGGTGGTTCTCCTGTAATGGTGTGAACTAATTGGTTCCTAATTGGAGCCACTTATATCAGTAACATGTCTAGTCTCTCTCTATTACAATAACACCCTGTGGATGACACAATACAATTGTCTGTATACTAGTGACAAAAACTGTACCACAAATCTTAACATTTCACATGATAAATTTAAACACATTGTATCTACAAATATTTTTTCTTGTGTTTCTTGAAAAGCTTCAGCCTTCATTTGAAGGTGATGATTTGAATGGAATGCCAAATCCTATTTTCCTGAAGAAAGAAAAATGAGTTCTATTAAATTACCTATTAATGATGTTAAACTTGTGAAACTGTGAGCTGCTAAATATCTTGTATATTGAGCTGGTAAATTGTGTTGATCCCTTCCCAAACACCATCCCCCACCCCTCCCCACACTACCCATATGGCAGTGTGATATACTAGTACTTGTACAAGTCTGTACGCATCCATCTACAGCACGAAAACATGCCTATATAATTTTGACCCCCATAAACCCTACTTTTATATAGTAAAACTGGGGTTTACAGGGGTATACATTATTTTTCTTATTTCTGTTCAAAAACATAGATTGTGGTACTCGTTAGAACCGCCTCGCCGAGGCGGTTCTAACGAGTACCTTCAATTTATGTTTTGAGCAGAAATTAGAAAAATATTAGAGTTTTTCAGCTAAAAATTTTCATTTTTTTGGTGGTAAAATTCTCAATATATTTGAATAGGCGTGTTTTCGTTATGTAGGTGCTGGTTCATATGCCAAACAGAGATGCTGGTGATTTCTTTTTCTTGTTTACACATACTTTTTTTTTTTTTCATATTTCTTATGACAAACAGGTATATTTTCCCTCCATTCAAACTACCCATCAAATAAACCTTAAAGCACTAACCAAAACTTTAACAGACCATATTTTAATTATTTTCTTTCATTATTTTTCAGACAAAATAAGATTTAGCATTTCATGTGAATTTTCTGCTAGGAATTTGATTCATATTTAATGTCAAGCCTTATTTTCTCTGAAAGAATACACACACACACAAAAAAAAAACAACACATAAAGTCATCTGCTGCATTTGTGATTATACTTTAAGGGTTCCACTGTCTTGCTGCTGACAACAACCATAAGAAACATTTGGTGTTTCTTTCTTTTCTTTGCTTGGTTTTTCATTTGAGCTGAATGGAATAGTGAGAAATGTGTCAAACAAGATATCAAACCTTACTTAACTAGACATTCAGGAGAAAAATGTTTTTATTTCTGCTACAGTAGAGTCATTCACCTTTACAATGTTAAATGTAAATAGTAACAAAAAAAACAAAAAAACAAAAACATTTTAAAATAGTTTCCTTATTTTCCACACAAAACAGGATTAGACATCAAGGCCTATTTTCTGGAAACATGACCAAAGTCTGCTAATTTTGTGACAAGGTATTAATGGTAAAATATGAGCCATGCCATCTGAAACGAAGGCCCAGATCAGCCCACCCTTCCAGATTTGGTTTACAGAATCAATGGCTAATATAGAATACATCAAATTACAGCCTGTGCACTTTTACTGCCTGATCTGAATCTTTACTATGATATAATTCCAACTAGCTTACATTTATTTAGCACAGTTTGATTGGTCAAGAGGACTTTATAACAGCATTTATACTTCAATAAATTCACTGAGCAGGAATTTCGGAACTATTTTCTTCGTGCAAATGTAACAGGTGAAAAAATGGAAATCACATTTTAACTGATCAGAGATTGAACCCAATCTGCTAGACTCAAAGTCCTGCACTCTACTGTGTCACTATAAAAGCCGGCTTGTACCCCAAGGTATTACAAGTGTTATATACCTATACCCGGTAACATTCTCTCCCTCCAAATTGAAATTCGTCCCTGAATTTCAAGGAGTTCACAGATGTTTCTTATTTATGGTGGGTGCCAAATGTAACAGGTGAAAAAATGGAAATCATTTTTTTTTCATGACCAGGGATCGCACCCAGTCCGCTAGACTCAAAGTCCTGCACTCTACCACATTGCTATAAAAGCCAGCTTGTACCACAAGGCAGTACAAGTATGGAATATACCTATACCTGGTGACACAAATTTTTCGATTATGAGTATATTACCTATATTTTAAATGCAAATGTAACCCAGCTGGAATTAAAAAAGTAGCAAATTCATTTTGAAGATTTATTGATGAATAAAGTCCAGTGAATCACTCGCAAACAAACTGAGTGACTTACTGAATATTACACTTCAATAACAGTCATAAAAATAGAATTCATTCCGATAATAAAATGCCCCCCAAAACGCCTCTCTTCATGGCATGGCCCATTTGTTTTGTTTTTCTTCTTCAGGATCATTCAGAAGCTTATCAACTGGAACAGGAAGCTCCTCGCCAATAAGGTCAAGATGAGTATGATCAAGGGAACCGAGAGGTGGAGACAGGTCACGACCTGGTCAGCTATCCCATAGTCCTCTACAGGATGACAGATGTCCACTGCTTAGATTAGGATGTGATAAATGATAAAATATTCACTTCATAAGAATATTTCAACTGCTTGATTGGTATTTGCTTTTATGCTTAGCATGCTGGGAAAAAATTTCAGCAGATGATATTTCATAATATTTTCCTTATTTTTTTTCCAGAAAACAGACTTTGACATTCCATGCAAATTGTTTCCAGAGGAGGAGACAATTTGCATGGAATGTCGGAGGCCTATTTTCTGGGAAAAATATTTCAAATTGTTGTCTGTTGAATTTTTTTCCCAACATGCTAAGTGTCTATTGACAGCTTGCTATATTTGAAATTTGCCAGATGACATTTTAATTTTTGTCTCATTTATACTTCCCTAAAAATAGGTATTGGCTTTTCAGCCAAACCATTTCCTTTCCAAACAAGATGATGTGAATAAAAGCCAATTCTTCTTTTCAGGGAAAATAATAAAATGTTTGTTGGCGAGAAATTTCACCTAGAGAATGCTAAAAGAACAATAGCAGTGACAATACTGTTATCTTGTTAACAGCTTCCCTGTCAATAAAGATCAAAACAAAAGAAAATCTATGTTTGTGGTGGCCAACTGCTACAGTTTAAGCATAAATGACAGCATAGCTCACCTGAATTTCAATGCTCCATCATGATTTACATCATAGCTCTAGCCCAGAAAGGGTATCAGGTGAATAGTTTTTTTCTTATTTGTTCATGAAAATATATGCTGTGGGTACTCATTAGAAGTGCCTCTGTGAGGCACTTCTAATAAGTAGCCACAACATATGTTTTTGTGGAGAAGGAAGAAAAATATTAATACTTTTTGGTTAAAAAAAAAAAAATGCATTCATTATGAAGAGACGCCTTTTCAAATATACTGGAAATTTTACCACCAAAAAATTAAAATTTTCAGATAAAAATTCTGATATTTTTCATATTTCTGCTCAAAATATAGATTGTGGGTACTCATTAGAACCGCCTCAATGAGGTGGTTCTAACAAGTAGCAACAATCTATGTTTTCGAACAGAAATGAGAAAATAATGCATACCCCTGTAAACCCCAGTTTTACTATATAAAAGTGGGGTTGAAGGGGGTTAAAATTATATAGGCATGTCCTCGTGATATCAAGAGTTATGTTTACATGTATATTTTCTTTGTACTGATAGTTTTCTGGGTAATACATGGGCTTGCTTGGATCTCTTCATTGCCATTTTTATTTATTAGCCCCTCTCTGTTACTCAAACATGTGGACCCAGGTTGAGTCACCTGTTATCAAGTTAGAAATAACCAGATTGTTACAATTTTTATAATTTTTCAGAAGTTCCTAAGCACATTTTAGGTGCTGTTTCAGAGGGCTTGTTAACCTTTGTCATGCTGAATAAATTAAGATGCCATGCCCACTTCTAATTTTCAGCCAATCAGATTATTTGATCCAAGATTTTGATACAAATTCGCATACTTAATGACAATGTTCAGAAGCCAACTGATCTGGATCTACATTGTTTGCAAAGGCAGGGCATGCCTTTCAGCAAGACCAGGGTTAAGAAGGAGTATTTGGTGATAATTCTGGGATGACTTTTACTATTTCACCACAAAATCATACAATGTCGGTACTCATTCGAAGCTCGCTGAGCATCTTTCTTAGTTGTAAATGTTTATTCAGAATCGTTTGCCCGCTGCCTTCTGATACCAGCAATACTGGCTGTCTTTCACTGAAAATCCAGCATCTTGTTCCATCAAAGACTTCACAGCAGCCATATTTCTCTGGTACTAGAGGTTTTAGGCTGACCAAGGCAGGTGTTATCTTTGAAAGACAATTTCCCAGCTTTAAAAGCTCATAACCACTCAATGGGCTAAATCAACAGAAAACAAATTGGTGTGTTTTTTTATTTTTCCCTGAAAACAGCTTTTAACATCTTATGCATAGTGTCTCTAAAACAATGTCAAAGCCTATTTTTAGGAGACAATGTCAAAGCATTTTGTTTGGGCATTTTTTCTGGGAAAAATCAGAAAAAAAAAAGTCAGTTTGTCATCTGAATTAGCCCAGAGAATGGTATTGCTTAATCATAACTACAGCACATGACACTTATTCTTTTTTATTTTTCAGACAAAATAAGGCTTGGCATTCTATGTAAATCACCTGCCTGGCAGATGAATCACATGAAATGTGAAGTCATATTTTCTCCAAAAAATAAATCAATTTTAGAATGTCATTTGCTACAGATTTGCTTATTGCTTTAAGGGTTAAAAAGGCTGCAAAGCTCTTAAACTTCCATCCACCTTATGTTATATAAAATAAACATCACGAAAACAAGCCTATATAATTTTGACCCCCTAAACCCCACTTATATATAGTAAAACTGGGGTATACAGGGGTATACATTGTTTTTTTATTTCTGCTCAAAAACATAGATTGTGGGTATGCGTTAGAAGCGCCTTGCCGAGGCGGTTCTAACAAGTACCCACAATCTATGTTTTGAGGAGAAATATGAAAAATATCAGAAATTTTTTATCTGAAAATTTTCATTTTTTGGTGGTAACAGTTTTATTATATTTGAATAGGCATGTTTTCGTGATGATTAGTTCATATATCACCAATAGTTCAAAAGTTAACATTTATTCTGGGTATAAAGCTCCACGTCCACCTGTATCTAATACACCCACCTCCTCTCCTTCACTGTCTTTTTTTGTATTCTAATTTATCACTATAAGACATATGATATTAAATGCATCATACAATGTCTGAACAAGGAATGTCAATATGCAGTGCTTATTAGATACCCCCTGCTCAGAAACCAAAATGTACAGATGGGCAGACAGAAGTGAAAACAGGTTATGCCCCCACAAACACATGCTTAACAATTCCAAACTAGATCTGGTCATTATCAATGCATATGCAAAACTTGTTCGAAATCCATCAATTTACAATTGTTCCCAAGATACTGAACAGAAACAAAACTGACAATAAACAAGGGCCATAACTGTGTTGTATATTTGCAAAAATTGTGCATAACAATCCCAACCTAGATCTGGTCAATATCAATGCATCTAATTCTATCAATTTGTTCTTAAGCTATTGAGCGGTAATTAAATTCTGATGATCAATGCAGACGCAAAATTTGGTCAAAAACTTCCATCGATTTGTTCACAAGATATTGAGCAGAAACGAAATTCTGACAATAACTAAGGGCCATAACTGTGTTGTAAATTTGTCAAAATTGACATGTAACAATCCCAACCTAGATCTGACCAATGTCAATGCATATGCAAAATTTGGTATAATTTCATCAATTCATTCTCAAGATAATGAGAGGAAACAAAATTCTGACAACAATTAAGGGCCATAACTCTTGTAAATATGAGAAAATGTTAATACATACGCAAAATTTGATTAAATTCCATCAATTCGCTCATGATATTAAGCGGAAACGAAATTTCGATAATAACCAAAGACCATAACTGTGTTGTACATTTGCGAAAATTGATACAGAACAGTCCCAACTTAGATCTGGTTTAGGTCAATGAATATGCAAAATTTGATCAAATTTAATCAGTTAATTCATAAGATATTGAGCCGTTACAAAATTTTGGCAATAACCAAGGGCCATAACTGTGTTGTATATTTCCGGAGATTGATGCGCAATAATCCCAATCTAGATCTGGTCAATATCAATGCATATGCAAAATAAGGTCTAATTCCATCAATTCATTCTCAGTTCTCAAGAACCCCCCACCACCCCCACCCGACCCTGCAAACCCATCCTCCCAAACTTTGTATGAAACTGAATCATGACTGACAAGCTCTAAACAGTATACTCCCCCCACCCACCATACTTCATATGTGTGGGGGTATAAACAACATTTTCTACATGTATAAGCCACTAAAGAAGTGATGGATCATAAATCTGAATAACTCTATCTTTTGATGTGAACATTTGTGCAGTTAAAATGTTTTAAAATGTGTGACTATGTACATTACTTTTTATGTACTGCTATAAAAACCAAGAATAGTCTATCATTATTATCAGATTCTGTGGTATATATTACAATTGACTCTCATTATCTCAAACACAGTTAAGTCAAACTATTGCCTAAGTTAAACCAAATAAAGGGATATCACTGTAGTCCTTACATTTTCCTCCTTTTATTGACAAAATTCTGTTATCTCAAACAAAACATTCTGGGCCCAGTTGTTCAAAGCGTCGTTAGCTTAACGAACTTGTTAAAGGTCATTTTGTTAACTGTTTTAGCAGATTCAATACACAATATTCTGATATTTTTTGCTGAAAAAATGTGAGTAGTTTTTGCAAAAGCAAATTTTTGCAAATTTTAACGAATCGTTAACTAACGACGTCGTTAGCTTTGAACAACTGGGCCCTGGTATCATGCAGTGAGATAATGATAGTTGACTGTATCTGAGTTTATGTCAAAGCAAGTTATTAAGGCCCAGTTGTTCAAAGCATCGTTAGCTTAACAAGCTCATTAGTGGTCAAAAAGATAACTGTTCTAGTAATTACAATATCAAATTCACAGGTATTTTTGCTGAAAAAATGTGAGTAGCTTTTGCGAATGTAAGCTACTCACATATTTTCAGCAAAAATATTAGTGTATATGCCATATTTAGCGATCAAAGTTTTAACAATACGTTAACTAACGACATCGTTAGTTTTGAACAACTGAGCCCAGGTTGGAAAAGGACATCATTCTGGGAAATTTCATTCTTTCACAAGTGTTTTTGTAGTATGATGACTATCATATATCATAGTGTGGCATAAAATGGGCTTTTTTTTTTTTTTTTTTTTTTTTTTAATGGCTACATTAATTTTCAGCTAAGAACCTGTTTTTATGGAGAACACATGGAAAATTTCATTTTTCTTTTAGACTGATTATTCCAGATGTTCTCAGTCACAACAGATACCTGGGAGAAAATAGAAGTAGCGACCGAAAGTCTAATTCATGCTTCATAGGACAGTCAGTATCAAAACATGCAGAACAAAATGCAATGCAAATTCCGATCATCCTGTGCATGTGCAGAGTATCATTCAGGGCCCAGTTGTTCAAAGCTAATGAAGTCGTTAGTTAACGATTCGTTAAAATTTTAATCGAGTGATACGCAAATACGCTGAAATTTTTTGCTGAAAAATTGTGAGTAGCTTTTGCAGTGCAAAAGCTACTCACATTTTTTCAGCAAAAAAATATCAAAATATTGTATATTGAATCCGCTAAAACAGTTAATGAAATAACCCTTAACGAGCTCGTTAAGCTAACGACGCTTTGAACAACTGGGCCCAGGCCTTTGCTCTCCATTCATACATTCTGTAGTATCCAATGTATGTCTCATTGCACATAGCCTATCATTATCATCCTTTCATCATCTCAATATGACTTAATGTTGAAAGGGATGTAAAACACCAAGTCATCAATGTCCAATCCTTAGGATTATTACAGTAGCCTGTGTTTCTCATCTTAAGAGGTATTATTAGATCTAAGCAGAGTCTGGTATTTCGATTTTCAAAATGAACTTTTTACCAGGTAACTAAATTTCTTCCAACGTACACCTGCTAGAATTCTTTATTTTCCTTTTGAAATACTGGTAAAAGCCTTAAATAACTTGTAAAACATAACTCTTCTCTGTTTCCTCTTTTTTACCACATCTATTTTTCTCTTCCTTCATTTCTGTAAGTGATTTTTCAGCCTTCTTGTCTTTCTTAAATCTGTTAATTTATGACTGTACTGACAAAGAAACATTTACACCTCGTTAAAACTTAAGCATAACTGTCATTATTTTAACTTCTGAGTGTCTGCAAATGCATCATATGTAAACATAGACAATAACTATCAATCACCGCCAAGACATTTCCCAAAATATATTTATTTTCAAAATTTGCATTTTCTAGAGAAAAAGGATATCCAGAAAATGTAAGAATAGTAGGGAGGGAGAAGGAGGTACAAGGGAGGAGGGCTATTTCTAAGACTTAACCTGCACTTCCAGCATTCCTGAAATGTTGGAGGGACCTCCTGATCCAAAGTTGGCACTGGGCCACCTGGACACTTCCTAAGGATTACCACAGATGGACCTGAGGCAACAGTGTAGACTCAGAAAAGTTTGGTTTCCATAGATTTTCCAGGCTACTTCTTATCTATTCTTTAAATAGTGAACAAACACTGCAGCACTAAATAAGTTACTCATTAAAGCGGCAAGCAAAATTTGTAGCAGACAACATTCTAAATTAAAAAAAAAAAAAAAAAAATCTGAGAAAATAAGTCTTGTCATTTCATGTGAATCATCTGCCAAGATTACATGAAATGTCAGGACTTATTTTCTTTGAAAAACAAAAAAGAAAAATTCAAAATGTTATCTGCTGTACTTGTGACGGGCACTCTAAGAGTTAACATTGGACCAACAGATCTTTATTTACCAATATATGAACATATCTGGTATCATTCTTACCTATGTCCCTTAAAAGGGCCTGTTAAGAAGAGTTGTAGATCAATCTGTTACTGGGTACCTCTAAAATGAAGCTAAGAGATCAGCTCGAAAGAACATTTATATTAATAGCCTTTTTTTTAACGGCAACAGACAAACCTAAGAGTTTGCAACCACTCTTCATAGGGAGTCAACTTTTGCAGACAAAAGTTTAGTCCCTAATGCTTGAATCCTTTAAAACTGGGGCTACTCTTTAGGGGAAGGATTTGCTCTCAGAGAGCAAATTCTGTCCTTTATGAGCAGCCTCCACTCTCTCTCATCCCACTCCCCACATGTAAGATTGGGATGGGTTGGAGTTTAATGGTCCAATCAACACTAATAAGGTCATGTCGAGCCAATCAGTTTACCTAAGCACATTTTTCCCAGGGCAGGCTTTGTCCTCTAAGCACTTAACCAGTACTTGGGTACACTCTTTTGCCTGAAATCCACATGTAAGAAGGGAGGTAAATATTTTCATGTTAGTTATCTCCCTTGAAGCCTGTACCCATTCACCTTAGTCTATAGTTATTTTGCTCTGCTATATTATGGTTACTATCTAATCCTTGTCAACATTATTTTCTGATCTTAAAGATTAACCATAACTATGTTAAGTCACTTTCTGTCAGTATATAATAAGGCATTACCATATTTCCCTAAGTTTTCTGACAGACAGGCATGACCAAAGAGTCTAGACCCAGATCAGATGCTGCAGAATGCAGCATCTGATCAGGGTCTACACTGTTTGCTACTCATTCAGCAGTTTTTAGACACAACACAACAGATAGTAAAATGGATTTGTTCAAATTTTCGGACAGGTATGGTGAAGTGTAAAAATGTCCGAATATTTAGGGTAAATTCAGTAGTATGATTTACTTTGGGGACAAAAATATGAATTATTGATACATGTGCTCCTAGCAACAATTAAGCTAAGACCTGAATAAATATCATACCTGCAACCTAATAATTAATATTGGACAGCACTGATTCCAAAGGGCCTTACAATACATACTGGCAATCAACAGAACCCAGATTAGTCTAAGCATGTATAAAGTCTGATCAGGATCTATACTGTGCATCAAATTATGGTTTTCAATCTCCAAGACCAGGACCTGAGGTTATAAAACTTTTTTCATGCTCAACTCAGCTGAGCATGAAATTTGTCCTGCTAATATATCTCAAATTACTGATAATTGCAAATTCTTTCTTGCTAAACAGAGCTGAGCATGAAAATTTCTCTGCTAATAAATATGAAAATGCCAACTATTGTTGGCATTTTCATATTTATTAGCAGGAAAAATTTCATGCTCAGCTGAGTTGAGCACGAAAAAAGTTTTATAACCTCGGGACCTGATGATCAGACTGTAAGGACATTCTGACCTAGCTATGTCCGAGCTTGTAATGTATTACGATGTTCTTTTTAAATCTGCTGTCAGTCTGCATGTCTGAAACAATAATTACCTAGAACATGACAAAAGGGTACTTTTTTGTGATGAATGGGACTTCTGCTGAGACTTTTCACTACTGATGACTCCCATACAAACAGTTTGTAAGGCAGACCTTTCTGATGTGATCGCAGTGATCTACCTTCTTCTGCATAGCTTCAGCTATTTTCTTGGTGAAGTTAGAAAAATGGCAACAAATATATATATATATATATATATATATATTTTTTTTTTTTTCAGTTGGAAAAAAAGCATTATAAGGAGCTATGATCTTACTGCAACAAAGACCTTCTTTAGCACAGCTTCAGCTGTTTTCTTGAACAAGTTAGGAAAAATATCAAGAATTTTTGGTTGAAAAAAAGAGTTTTATCTGGAGTTATGTAACAATAAAAACATGCTTACAAATGAAAGAGAAATTGTAGATAAACTAAGTGAGGGAAGATATAATCTCGTGGGATTTATGTACTGCAACAATAATTATACCCACACTAATCAACTTATATATTAACCTATTGTAAACGGGAGACCCGTAAAAGGGTAATTGGCAAAGAGTGTAGACCCAGATCAGACGATGCAGAATGCAGCATCTGATCAGGGTCTTCACTGTTTGCAAACAGTTTAACCACTTTTCTTTAGGAATATCTGTCTCATAGCCGGACCTACCTAAAATCGAAATTAGAATCTTCCAATATATAGTGTGGGGGAGTTCATTCAGTCTACAATGGGTTAGCTAGAACATGACAAAAAGGGTAGTTTTTTGTGATGAAAGTGACTTCTGATGAGACTTTTCACTAAAGATGACTCCCATACAAATAGCTTGTAAAGCAGACCTGTTTGATGTGATCACAGTGATCTTCTTAAAGCAAAGACCTTCTGCATAGCTTCAGCTGTTTTCAACAATTTTTGATTGGAATAAAAAATTTATCTGGAGTTATGTAACAACAAAAACATGCTAACAAATGAAAGAGAAATTGAAGATAAACTAAGTGAGGGAAGATATAATCTCGTGGGATTTATGTACTGCAACAATAATTATACCCATACTAATCAACCTATATATTAATAATATCAATCAATCCAAACAAACTATGACAATCTCAAAAGTAAGCCAGCCTTTAGCAGGTACCAAAGCAATTAAATCAATATCGGGGCGGCTACACCTGCCCGAACATTGTTACCGTGAGAAGCTGGAGACAGCCTACCTGTCAGTTCAACAACTTCAGTGTCATTTTATCAATATCTTGATTTACTTACGGTATTAGAAAAAGAGTTTGCTACCTAGACAATTTGCATTAATAGTTGGCAAGTTGGGTAAATTTTCAGCAAACAACATTTTGAAATATTTTTCTTATTTTTCCTAGAAAATAGGTTTTTAGATTTCATGCAAATTGTCTCCTAGGGAGACCACAATTTGCATAAAATCTCAAAACCTATTTTCCAGGAAAAATAAAAAAAAAATCCCCTAAAAAGTAGGCTTTGAGATTTCATGCAAATTGGCTCCAAGGGAGAATTTGTATGGAATCTCAAAGCCTATTATTTTTTTTTAGGAAAAATAAGAAAATATCAATTTGTGATCTGAAGAAATTGCCCAGAGAATGAGGTCAAACTAGTGGCTTCCTTTTTTATCTGTTTTTATTAGGCTATCATACTGAACCCAGTAGAGTAACTTAAATCTGTCCAGAGATTTATCTGTGTAAATTCTTGTACTGTTGTTATCTTAAATAGTAAAACAACATTTGTTGACATTTTCAAATGATGATTACTGGTATACTATTATACCACAAAAGGAATGGTTTTAAAGTGTAACAATTTTGGAAATAATATTGAACTTCCAATTTTAATGCTGAAATAAAATGATTTGATGGGCTCTATATCAATCAGACAGGTGTTGGATATTTTATGATTGTTTTCTTCCTGATCAAACAATGGGAGAAATAACACATGGTAAAATACATCATTGGTAAGTGTTCGTTTTTTCTGTTTTTTTTCTGTTTTTTTTTCCTAATATATAGTTCAGTTAGCAATTTTTTAATGTTTCCAAGGATGCTGGCCACATAGATGTAGATCATTTTATGCTTAAAGTATCTATTAATGCTTAGCGTGCTGGGAAAAAAATTTCTGCAGACAACATTTTGAAATATCTTTATCTTCCCCAGAAAACAGGATTTGAAATTTCATGCAAATTGTTTCTTTTGGAGACAATTTGCATGAAATGTCAAATACTATTTTCTAGGGAAATGGAAGATGTATTCTGCAGCATCTGATGTAGGTCTACACTGTTTGCTGAGGTCTGTCTGTCCCAATACTGAATTTTATCATGATATTTTGAAATATAGGACATGATTTTGAGGTCAACAGGATTTGCAACAGGGACAGATTACAAAAGGTTACAAACCTGTTCTGTTGCCAACTGAAATTACATGCTTTTAAAAAACTAAAATAAACTGCTTCAGAAGTGTGATAGAGTAAAAGCAGCCATCATGTCAATCCAGAATTACAGAGAAACAGGTACACAAGAACCTTGTTATACCAGGATTCATGATGGCTTGGTTAAGCAAACACAGTCTTGCTTTGATTCCCAGGACTAATGATATAAAGAGGTTGCGGTTTAATTAACCATCAAAAACTCATTCACAAAAATTGCATGGAAACTGACCCATTTTCAAAAACATGGGTACCAAAGTTTTTTTCCTATTACAAATGGCAGCCTCAGAAGGTAAATCTAGCCAAATAAAACCAGAGACATGACGGCACTGAAGAATAATGAACTGACACCAACCTGAGGTTGTTTCCTCCAACTGGTGTCAGCTCATTATTCTTCAGTGTCATTACCTCTACTAAACCTTTATACCCCTACCACTGTGTCTAAGGGAAAATGATACACTTTCACACCTCTGCTAAAAGGTTTTTTGCTCCCTTCAGAAAAGGAGTCTATTCTAAAAGGGTAGAATTTGCTCCCATGGGAGCAAATTCTTTCCTTTTAAAGTAGACACCTTTTCAGAAGGGAAATGATATACTAGAAAGCAAACAGGAAGTCACAAAAAGTTGTCTACCTTGTCAAAAATGGTGGAAAAATTTACCATGTGTATGCATTTACTTTAAGAAGCAATTTTTAATGGAAATGCATGTGTAGTTTTTTAATGAAAATGCATGTGTAGTTTTAATGACAATGCATGTGTATAAAAAATATTCATCATAGAACTATTAACCATGCAAAGACTATTTCTTTCCTCGCACAAAATTCTTTTAACCTTTACTACTTTCTGGCAAACTCAGCAGATGACAAACAGACAATATTTTTCCTATTTTTTCCAGAAAATAGGCTCTGACATTTCATGCAAAATGTCTCCTGAGGAGACAATTTGCATGAAATGTCAAAGCCTTTTTTCTGGGAAAAATAAGAAAAATATTTCATAACATCATCTGCTGAAATTTTTACCCAGCATGCTTTAAAGCATTAATAATGTGAGCATAACATAACTGTAGAAGAGAATTTTTCTCTGTAATATATCTATATTATCTACATTTTTCCAAAATTTCTGCATTGTAGTATTTCGTCAAACAAATGCGAAAAAAAAAAAAAAAAAAGAGGAGTTATTTCAAGATAAAAAGGGTCTTGCCATATGGCATGCGTGAGCAGTGGAGGCTGCACAGATGTATAGACTGAACAGGACTGGCACTATTTGTTTGTACAAAGCAGTTTACAACATCTACCATACTTATCCTAATAGGCCAGACAGCCCTAAGCAAACAGTATAGACCTAGACCAGATGCTATAAAATGCAGTGTCTGAACAGGTCTACACTGTTTGCCAATCATCCAGCAGTTTTTCAACAGGCTAACAGTAAATTGGACATGTTAAAATATTTGAAACATTTGAATATTTAGGGCAAATTATATCATAATGAAATCCTGGTGGCAAGAAAAGGTCTGATCACGATCAAAGGTCGGTGATTTCTCTGCAAGGGTGCCCAGACAGATCTTGATGTCTGGCTGTTCACACAAGAACATAAATAAAAATTATTTTTTTGCTGAGAACAAGTTAGAGGTCCAGATAAGATGACAAATGAGTTGATAATTTAGAATAATTTTTTCTATCATTGATGTAACAAAACATATCTTGTAGGTACTCATTGGAATTGCCTCAATGAGGCAATTCCAATGAGACCTACAAGATATGTTCCATATCTTGTGGATACTCATTGGAAATTCCATTAGTATAAAAATAAAAAAAACAATCATGCAAGTACTTCTTTATCTAGAGCTACAGACTGAAACTCATCCAAGACATGATATTAATTTGCTTACAAATTGTCTAAGAAGCTGCAACACTGTTGTTTTATTACTAAAATAACATCTTAATTACAATCTGTGGTATGAAAAGGAAGAAACTGAGAATTAATAAGTTTGTCTATATGCCAAGCATATCTTGCTGAGAAATTTGTGGTAATAGATTTCACTGCATTCAAAACATAACAGAAATAATCAGTTTAGCTGGCATTTTTACTATACCTTTCGCTGAATCCGCATTGCTCCCAATACAATGGCATCAAGATGAAAACTTTCTTACTTCTCCATAAACTCTTATATTGTAGGTACTCATTAGAAGTGCCTCACTGATTTGCTTCTAATGAGTACCCACAAAATATGTTTTTGTGCAAAAATAAGAAAAAGTATCGACAATTTTTGGTTGAAAAATGTGCCTTATCTGGGATTATGACTGAATGTGTAAGGTGATTACCCTAAGATTTGGGCACACAACCGTATATATCCTACAATTTTAACCCTTAAAGTGCCAAGCAAAATTTGTAGCAGTCGACGACATTCAAATTTTTTTTTTTTTTTTTCAGAAAAAACAAGTCTTGACATTTCATGTGAATTGTCTGCTTGGCAGACGATTCACATAAAATGTCAAGACTTGTTTTCTCTGAAAAAAAAAAAAAAAAAAATTGTCGTCTGCTGCAGTTGTGATTGGCGCTTTAAGGGTAACAAGTATATTTAACTACTAACTGATAGAGTAGCAAACTGTGCCATGCTTCTTTAACACCAGTTTAATCTGAATCTATACTGTTTGTTGAATACTCGTGACTACTGGAATATTTAGGATAAATAAAGCAGCTTAAACTATACTTCTCTTTGGGCAAATTCAGCAGATGACAAACTGATGATATTTTTCTTATTTTTGCCTTTAAACTTAGGGGAAAAATCCTATTTTTGAAAAAAATAAGGAAAAGAGTTCAACATGTTGTCTCCTGATCCTTTTACACAGCATGCTAAGCATTAAGCAATTATAAAAAAAAATAATTTAAATCTTTTTGTTACCACTCATATGAAAAAATCAGGAAATCACGGACGCTCAGAAAGTACCGTAATATACGTAAGTATTGGGACGGAAAAAAATAATTAAATTTCTGGCTGTCCCAATACTTAGAAACATGAAAATTAATTATTTTATTAGGTGTCCCAATACTTACGTCTCGAAGTTGAAAATGGCACCGATTAATGATGAAAATGTGTCATATTTGTGTTCATTGTTTTGTGTATTTTCGGATAACTGTCTCGTTAATCTAATCTATTGTTAATATTGAATAAACAGATTGTCACTTATTGTTTTGATTTATAATCCCCTCGTTTATCTATCATGTGTTGAAAGCGTCCAAGTAAAAAAAATAATCATATACTGCTTCCCCACTTTAATGGTTAATTGCGCATAACCGATACCGCGAATGCGGGAAACAATCTACCTGTTCTAAAAATACTGCCATTACATCGGATGATGACGTTATTATTGGGGTTCGTCTCAACGATGTTTTGGGGTTCATCTCAACAATCTACCTGTTCTAAAAATACTGCCATTACATCGGATGATGACGTTATTATTGGGGTTCGTCTCAACGATGTTTTGGGGTTCATCTCAACAGTGTTTTAGGGTTCCCCCAATGCTGCATTAAAGCGTTATTGGTAAACAATTCTGTCGAATTTCTTTTTATTATTATTATTTATTCATAGTTTTTTTTTTTTCTTTTTTTTTTTGTTGTGTTTGTTTTTTTGTAGAACTTTATTGATGCACTCGAGTTGCAAATTAAAACGTGATGTGTCACGTGACAACAACAAAATGGCGACGCATCCAGACTGATGCAAACGCATGTGCGTTTTCGTTTTTGCAGATTTCTTGAATAAATTTCATATTAATATTCTCAAAGAAAGGTTTTATTTATTTTCTACTTTCTAACCAGCCTGCCGTAGGAAACCCCGTTGTATGCTTAGACGTAAAATATTGCGTGACATCGCTTGTAAACAAAACAAAACACAAACCGAGAAAACAGTTTTACCCTGTTAACTAAATCATTTTTTTCACCCAAATGCACTGTCCCAATTCATATGGTACAAAAAAATTACTGAAAATTTTAGCCATTTTTGATATGTCCCAATTCTTAGGGTGACGAAAAATAATTATTTTTACGAATTGTAAGGGTGTCCCAATACTTTAGATGTCCCAATACTTAGGTATATTACGGTATATATAGAAATACTCAGGAAACACTACAATCACAGAATCTGGAAAAAAATATTATATTTCACACTGGTACTCATATTTCTACTATTCTGTGCGAATTTTTGGCGTATCTGCTTATTCAAGCCATTTTGTACCAGCACCCCTGTCTCACTATTCCCAACCCACTTCCAGTTTGTTGCTCCAGTATTTTCCATATGTCACCCCTGAAATTACATCTGAATTGACTTGTAATAGTTATTATTACATCTATACTAATTTATTGTGTTCAGAAAATAAACCTATTTCACCTCTATTACTACTAAAATCGCCATTAAGCTCTGCACTAAATTACAATTTCAATGGCCAACACATTTTGAATTTGGTAAAAAAATCCATCAACTTTACCATTGGACATATCAATATTATTATTTTAGCCAAATCACCTATCAAAAACTAGAAATGTGTCCACAGTACAAGGATGCCCCTGCTGTGGGGGTACCTGACTATAAAACTGCAAAATTCTACCTGGTACAAATGCCTTAATCTGAGTCTAACAGGATCAAGTACGTACATATGTATGTACATACTCTTACGACATGATAGCCGTAACAAAGGAATGAAGCATAGCTGAAAAAATATTCCGCTTTTCATGGGAATCGAACCCGGGTCCTCCCGGATAAAAATCCAATGCTCTAACCACTGAGCCAATGAGTCGACTCTTTGGCTCAGTGGTTAGAGCATTGGATTTTTAACCGGGAGGACCGGGTTCGATTCCCAGGAAAGACGGAATATTTTTTCAGCTATGCTTCATTTCTTTGTTACGGCTTTCATGTCGTAAGATGGGGGCTCGTCCGGGATCGGACTTTATACGCCGAAAATGGCTTCACGTCATCATAAATGATGACTTCCTTGAAGAGGGGGAGTGTTACGACCGAGCACTCCTACCTTCGATTATCTGCCTTGGCAGATTACGCGTAGCTTCTAAGTATATATTCAATCTCTGACAACTGCGTCAGGGAGTCGACTCTTTGGCTCAGTGGTTAGAGCATTGGATTTTTAACCGGGAGGACCGGGTTCGATTCCCAGGAAAGACGGAATATTTTTTCAGCTATGCTTCATTCCTTTGTTACGGCTTTCATGTCGTAAGAAACCACTGAGCCAAAGAGTCGACTCCCTGACGCAGTTGTCAGAGATTGAATATATACTTAGAAGCTACGCGTAATCTGCCAAGGCAGATAATCGAAGGTAGGAGTGCTCGGTCGTAACAATAGGTACACACATACATATAGAAGGACGTACATGCACATACCCACGTACGCACATACGGAAAACCGAAAAACTATATGCCCCAGCATCATTCAATGCGAGGCATAATTATTATAAGAGCAAGAAACAACCCCATCAGCCATCTAATTGTGAGTTTATATATACAGAAGAAATTCAATGGCTCAAACCCCGATGGCTGGTTTACTATGGATGAGTCAAAGACGTTCTTGAGTCAGCAGGGATTTCCTCCAAATATGATATACAGTTAATTTAGGGAGATTTTCTTCTTTTATCTTGCAAATGTATGCTGTGTGCACTCATTAGAATCACCTCAATGAGGCGATGAGTACACACAAATAGGTTTATAATATAGAACACCGAGAAGATATCCCACAATTATCTCCATTATGACTCCTAGTATGGCACTAATAGTAACCCTCCTTGGCTCGAACTACCACTGTCTCGAACAAATATTCATGGTCCCAAAGGGGTTCAAGCCATCGAAGTTCAACTGTATATGTGTCATTACACACCTGGGTAAACAGGGCTCAACCTTTGGCATTCCAAGGGAACATAATATGATTTGTGTAGCAGCGAGAGACAGTTAGTGCCAGTGTGTGATGACTGATCTACAGGATATGAGTTACTTTCTATATACACCTACAACTGCAATAGAATGTTTATTAATATTATATCTACAACTGCAGCAGGTTAATTTCTCTCTGTATCTAGAACTGTAGGGTACAGGGAACTAATAATTTTTCACATAGAGCTCTGTAGTTATTCCATCCTTTTTGATGGTTAAAAGTTCTTTTCAGGGTATGGCTGGGCTTCCAAATTTACTTTTAGTTCAAAGACCAGGTTTAGCATAGCAAAATAAATAAGGAAAAACACCACTGTCACCTGTACTTTCTGTTACTTTTTGGAGGCTGAATGTAGCAACTCAACTGGCAAATATCAGAAACTGAAATTTTACCATTTCTTTTGGCTCCAGCAAACACAAATATTTATTTCTTTAAAACAATCAGCAAATTACACACAAACATTTTTTCTTCACATTTTCATTCATCTTTATTACTAACCTATCACAGGCTGCTTTATTTAAAGTAACTACTTCTGCATTTTTTTTTTTTGTACCAACCAGCAGTCCTGACACAATTGGTTCCCTGTGCCCTGTAGGAGAATGTTAAATTACCTCTACAACTGTAATAAAATATTTCTCCCTATACCTGCAACTGCAGGAGAATGTTAATTTCTCTCTATATCTGCAGCTGCAGTAGAATGTTGAATTACATCATATACATGTGCAGCTGCAGTAGGATGTGTATTTCTTTCTAAAAAGCAGAATTAATTCTCCCTATATCTACAACTGCAGCAAAACTTTAATTTCTCTCATTACTTTCAATTGCAGTAGAATGTTTTTGGGGTTTTTTTCTCTCTCTCTTTATCCATGTTAAATTCTCACTACTTCTACAACTGTAGAACACTATTCTCTCTAAATCAAGAACTGCAACAGAATCTTGAATTTCTCAACATATAATACAGCAGGATTCTGTTTATCTTCACCTACTGTACAATGCAACTCCAATGCTCTGTGAAAATGTGACTTTCAGATATGCACAGACATAAGCAAATGAGATAAATCTGCACATCTACATTCTGTTTCACGGCCCTGTCAACCCATTTGGGTCATATTGAGTGCAGTATTAAAGCTCACCTGTTCTCTCACTTCCTGACAATATTTATGTACATGTGAAAACTATTTTAAACAAGCTCATTTATTTAACTTCAGATAATTACTGAAAGCCTAACTAATGCCAAACTTACTTTTCCTCCCTTCTTTTCCCCCTTGCTTTCCAACTAATTTGCTTTAAGATATTCAAAAAGATTCATGAAGGATGACAAAACAAAAGAACTGCCCTCTTGACTAATATGACCCTCCTCAGGTAAGGTGCAATTAATTTGTTCTAGTCTACAAACTCCACAGTATGTTGCTCAGGCCTCCAGAAAAGTCTCATTTGTTGATCCCGGCTATGTCCTGCCTTTGCAAACCGTGTAGATCCAGATCAGTTGGCTTCTGAAGAATCTAAGTGATCTGGATCTGCACTGTTTGTCATTAAGTATGTGACTTTGTATCAGCAACCTGCATCAAGTAATTTAATTGGCTGAAACTTAGAATTGGCCACAGGATCTTAATTTATTCAGCATGGCAAGGGTTAAACACAATTATTTTACTTATATTTCTCCATAACAATTTGTTGTGGATACTCACTAGAATCTCTTCAGTGATAATGATGTGATTCTAATGAATACACCAAATACATGTCTTAATGGAGAAATAAATATTTACCTGAAAACCTGTATTTACCCTGTATTGGAAAGACAAGCCTGAGCAAACAGTACAGACCCAGCATTACGACATCTGATCAGGGTCTACATTGTTTGCCCCTCATCTGGCCCTTTGTAGACACAACTTTCAAATGTGTTCAAATTTTAGGACTAGAGCAGCAACATGTTAAAGTGTCTGAATATTTAGGGCAAATACTGAAAATAAAAATATTTACTTTTTTTTCTTATTTCTTCATGAAAACATATGTTCCAGGATCTCATTAGAATTATCCCTGAGCAAGAATTCTGACAGCCCACAAGTCAGAGGAACTGTTCAGTTGTTCTAGGAAAATTAAGATACTGTATGCGACCTAATTACCCCACTGTGGGCTTAGATTTTTCAAACTCCCTGGGAAAACTTGTGGTAAAATATCCACCTAATAAGGGCACACTTTAAAGAAAGATCAGCAGAGGACTTCATGAGTGGCGTATTTAATGATACTTATGTGATATCATTTTCTGATTTTCTTTATAAAGCATATGTTGTGGGTACCTGTTTGAATTGCCTTGACTTGTCGAGGCAATTCAAATGAGTACCCACAACATGTTTTTTTTTTATATAAAGAAGTAGATAAAAGTAGACTCTGGTTGTAATCTTTTAGATGATTAAATTGCCTGACTGTACGCTTATAAGAGCATGTACGGTAATTAGTTTAAATACGGTAAAATATTGGTGAAATAAGAAAAAAATATCAGTATATTTACTGGTTGACAACAGTAACTTATCTGTAGCGGCCTCTTATGGAAAGTAACAGATGAAACATCAGTCTAATGTGCAGTGTGAAATCCTTGGTGTGTTTATGTGAAATTAACAGACATCAAAATTAGTTTTCCTAATTTTTATAAAAAGGAAAGGTTTATTATTTTCTGTGAATCATCTAATATGAGGCAATTCAATTAAAATATCTTGAAATTTCTGACAGAAAGATAAAACAAAATAAAAAAAAAAAACAACTTTAAATGTTGTCTGCTAATATTTAAATTTGCCAGTTTAACAGGTAATGCTGGCTTTCATATCCATAACTCCAGAGAAAGCAATTTTTTTCCAACCGAAAAGTATGGATATTTTTTCTTATTTCTCCATAAAAACATATGTTGTGGTGTTCATTAGAAGCACCTCAGTGAGGTGCTTCTAATGAGTACCCACAACATATGTTTTCATGGAGAAATATGAAAGATATTATGTGGATGCCTCCCTTATCTGGAGCTATGATATCTCAAGACAGAAATATGGAATACCTGACAAACTAATTATCATGTTAACATTCTTACATATATCACACTTCTTTTTTAGGGTGAGAAAAACTGTGTACTTTGCTTTCTTACCCTAATTACTGAACACCTTTTTTAGGGCAAAAAATAAAGTGCTGCAAATACTGTTTGTCTGAGTTGAGGTTTTATGGCTCAGTCAACCCTATAGGGTCATGTCGAGCAGTCAGTTAACCTACTCAGACTGTTCCTGGGCAGACTTAGTCCGCTAAGCAATTAACCAGTACTTGTGCACATCTTTCATCAGTAACTGAAATCTGCATTGTCTATATATTGAGGTTGAAAAATGATTAAGTTCACAATGTGGAAAATGTGACAAAAAGTGATCTAACAATTATATCCAAACCACATGCACATCCTCTTATCATGGAGAAAACACATGCAAAGTTTCAAAACGATTGGTACTAAACTATAAGTTGAGTTGTGCTTACAAAACACCCAGGATAAATGTTGATGGCTGGATGAACTGATGAATGGACAGACTGACGGAAACTTGCACACCTAAGTCGCCCTGCTAAAGCAGATGCAACAATAACCATTTATGGTCATTTTTCTATATAATCTATACACTTTTGTTGGATTCAGCAAGGCTGTTTAGATATACAGGCTTTGCTTTGGATCCCAGCAATAGTGTTATAAAGAGGTCGTGGTGTATATGGTGCCTCAAAAGGGCAGAGGTAGTTCGGGAGATATTACAGTATGGTTCTTGGAGTGCCTGGCTCCACAGTTTAGTAATAACATTCAACACCCTTCATATGTTGACCTACATTCAATTTTTACAGATTAATTGATTATGCTCAATCAGGTAGCCTCTAAACTTGATCCTAAAATACAAACAGAGTCATCTCAAATTTCAAGGCAATATGAAGGACTAATAGGAAATACAAACAAGCACAGAACTTCAAGAGTAAATGGCGACCCTGTCAAGTACCTACAGTTGTAAAGGTACTGAAATCCAGTTTGTTTTCTTTCGGTCACATCTACCCATTTGAGTGTTATGTCCTATTTAATGGCTGAGAATAAAGACAAACTCTGTTTCTTGGCAAACAAATATTACTTTTGATTAGAATGTTATATGAGTACTTCTGGTGGAGCTCATCAAATCTACTTTAACCCTTGTCCTGCTGAATAAATTAAGAAGCCACGCCCACTTCTAATTTTCAGCCAATCAGATTACTTGATGATCGTGATTAATGCTATAAATTCACATACTTAATGGCAAACAGTGCAGATCCAGATCAGTTGGCTTCTTCCGAGTGGTTCTACACTGTTTGCAAAGGCAGGGTATATCGGGATTCAGCAGGGCAAGGGTTAAAAACTTCACAGACACTTCAGTTTCCATCTTATGACAATATGACAATATGGGATCTAGAACAAATTAGACCATTCCAAAATACTTGATCAGCCAAACTGGGGAATATAGTCCTAATATTGTACAAGAACCAGATCAGAAGCCACAGAATGCATTTGCCGCTTGTCCAATAATATTTTAGACAACTCATCAGATAATATAATAGAGCTTATTAAATTTTAGGACAAGTATGGTAATGATTAAAGGTGTCCCAATACTTAGAATAAATACCGTATTCGACCTAATTACCACTCTGTGCGCTTAGATTTTTCAAAACTACTGGGAAAATGTGTGATAAAATATGTATCAGCCTACTAAGGGTACAGTTTAAATCAAGATCAGCAAAGAACTTATTTGATGATGTGTATGAGATTTTTTTCTCTTCTGATTTTCTTTATATGTTGTGGGTACTCATTTGAATTGCATCGACAAGTCGATGCAATTCAAATGGGTACCCACCACATATACCATTATCAAGAAGTAGACAAAAAGTACATAAGCTACGAAAATGCTTGACTGTGCGCTTATAGGGGTATGTGCAGCAATTAGGTTGAATGCGGTATGGACACTGTTTGCTCAGGCCCGTCTGTCGCAATACTTAGGGTTATTATGGTATAGCAAATAAGCTGCCAGTAAGATGCTTGTTTGGTATGGCTTGCCAGGGCTGTCAGGTTTTTCCTGGTTTCACTGGGTATCTCCTGTCTGATTTATGTGGCTACTATGTTTCATGGATGAAGGTAGCTAATGTGAACTTGGTGTGGAACACTCAGTGTTTGCCAACATGTGCACTTCAACAGTTTACTTTTCAACTTCTAAAATTCAGTACAACAAGCGAAGACAAATTCAGAAATTTGCACATAATTATAATATGCTATTAAAAACAAAGGTTACATTTATTTTTCAATCAAAAAGTACTTATGTTTCCTCAAAACATGTTGTGTGTACCCACTGACACTGTATGCATCAGGTAAATCTGAAATTTACTGTATTGCATCAGGTTTATAAATTCTCATTCTATAAAGCAATAATTATGAATTAAGGAGAATATTAAAATGACAAAAAACAAAATAAAATTTGACCACTGTTGTCACATGACATATGTTTTAGAGGGTAAATTCCAACCTGGGCCCAGTTGTTCAAAGCATTGTTAGCTTAACAAGCTAGTCAGAGGTCAAAATGTTAACTGTTCTAGTAAGTACAATATATAATTCACAGTTTTTTTTGCTGAATATGCCATATTTCATGATCAAAGTTTTAATGATATGTTAACTAACAACATTGTTAGTTTTGAACAACTGGGCCCAGGGTAACTTAATCTTTACCACTTACTGGGCTAATTCAGCAGATGACAAATTGATATCTTTCTTGTTTTTCCCTGAAAACAGAATTTGGCATTTCAATGCAAATTGTCAAAACCTTTTTTCTATAAAAAATTAAAAAATATATTTGAATATGTTGTCTGCTGAAAATTTTACCCAGAGTGCTAAGCTTTGATTTTCATTTTTGCATACTTGAATGTGTTGTGGTTACTAGAACTGTACAATCAAGTGTGACTTTCAACAGTTACCAAGATATCAGATGCGTCAATATAGATCCATTTAAAGCCCTATTTGATCAAACAATTCGGCAAACATTGCTTTGTAGCTACAATCTCTTTGGAAACTAGATATACTTCAGACAAATATTGTTGTCTGGTTTGGCTCTTTAAATCTGTTAAATAGAATGATAACATTATTTGCCATTTGTATGTAGATAGGAATGTCCATCTGACGTCAACAACATCTATCATTACCATGTATCAAACTGATTTCTACTTTATTTGTACATGTATTATAATAATTTGTAACTATTTAATGTCTGAAATATATTAACTTTTACTAATCTCTGGGCAAATTCAGCAGATGACAAACTGATATTTTTTCTTATTTTACCCTGAAACCAGGCTTGTAATTTCCAGCAAATTTAAAGGAGACAAAATCTGCATGAAATGTCAAAGCCTACTTTCAAGGAAAATAAGAAAACTATTTCAAAATGTCTACTGAAGCTTTTACTCAGCATGCTTAGTGTTAATATGTGTTAGTTCTCTGCTGATTTTTGTTTGTTTGTGTTGAGGTTTTATGGCCCAGTCAACCCAATGGGGTCATGTCAAGCGTGGTCAGTTTACCTAACCACACGTTTACTGGGCAGTTAACCAGTATTGTGCACATTCTTTTGCCAGAAACTGACAACTGCCCTTCTTGAATCAGCGGAAGGAAAAGAATGACCGTAGAAAATATTTCATGATCAATCTCCACGAAAGAATGTTGCCGACCTAATTCTCTGCTGTAGAAGCCCTTCAAAGGCTCAAATGACATTATATTTCTGGGCTATTTCATTATTTCTAAAAATCATGTCACTGTATTTACCGTAAGTACTAAGCACAAAGTGAGGCCAAGATCAGATGCTTTGGCCTCTCTGATGAGGATCTACACTGTTTTCTACTCATCAAGCAATTTTAGACATATCAACATACAGAAAAACATTTGTTGAAAATTATAGATAACCCTTAAAGTGCCAATCACAACTGCAGCAGATGACGATATTTTTATTTTATTTTATTTATCTATTTTTTTTTTATTTATTTTTCAGAGAAAACAAGTCTTGACGTTTTATATATGAATCATCTGCCAAGCAGACGATTCACATGAAACATCAAGACTTGTTTTCTCTGAAAAATAAAATTTTAGAATGTCGTCTGCTACAAATTTTGCTTGGCGCTTTAAGGGTTTAGTATGTTATGGAGTGGAATACAGAAAGTAGTTAAGGTGTCCATAATTTAGGAAAAAATGTGATATTTGCATTACCAATTTCTCTATGTTTGAAGAAAATATAAAGACAATAAGTACATTCTGTTTTTGTTTCAAGCTCAAGATATGATTTTTTTTCTCCTGAATAGGTAGAAATTGGAAAAGTCCATAAAAGTTTTCGATAAAGCAAATGCTCCAAATGTCAGTGTTACAATGCAAGCCATTGCTATTGATCAAAATCATTCACTTCAGTCATGGGTTTTAGTGCCATAAACTAACCAGTCATGCTAGTATTAAGTTTTGGCACTTATCTAAAACATGCAAAACATAATCATAGTGCTAGATAAGAGGGGTATCAGGAAAATGTTTTTCTTATTTTTTCATGAAAACATATGTTGTGGTTATTCATTGGAAGCACCTTGCATGCATGGTGTTTCTAATGAGTACCACAATATATTATGTTCTTGTGGAGTAATAAGAAGAAATCACTATTATTTGCTTGAAAAAGCCCTTCGTCCAGAGATATGCATGATAAAAGACCAACCACGCATAAGCATAAAGCCTGAACTAGCTGAAATGAAAAGTCCACAACTTTTTCTGACTCCAGTACTTTGCATTACGAAAACACGCCTATTCAAATACGCTGAAAATTTTACTACCAAAAAAATGGCAATTTTTCAGATAAAAATTCTGATATTTTTTATATTTCTGCTCAAAACATAGATTGTGGGTACTCGTTAGAACCGCCTCGTCAAGGCAGTTCTAACGAGTACCCACAATCTATGTTTTTGAGCAGAAATAAGAAAAATAATGTATACTCCTGTAAACCCCAGTTTTACTATATAAAAGTGGGGTTTGAGGGGGTTAAAATTATATAGTCATGTTTTCGTGATGGGGAGAGATTACAATAATTGGTCAATGTTTGTAAATAGTAAAGATCAAAGTGACCTTATCACTTGTTTAGGGATTTTCTCACAAAACTGAACAAATAGAACTAACAGACTTAAATATTGTACCAACAACTTGGAAGTCTGGTGGCTTTCATGGCATTATTTGTCCAAAATCTGAACAATACTGTAAACTAATCCTAACTCTATATCATCTGTCTCTAACTAATAAAGACCATTTACTGGCTGGTTACCAAGGCATTTTAACTATCGGTAGGCCCTTGGTAAAGTCAGCAGACAACATACTGATATATTTTTTCTTATTTTTTTCCCAGAAAACAGGTTTTGACATTTTAATGCAAATTGTCTCCAAAGGAAAAATATCATCAATTTGTTGTCTGCTGAAATAGTCGGGAGTGTGGTAAAGTTTAATAAACTAGGGCAGCTCAGAAGACCACTTTTCTCCTATCTGTATGGTCAGCTAAGTAAACATTGTTATATCAAGGGGATTTACAATCACTTTCCAATATAACTGCAATCAGTTTAATTAACATTCCATATATGCCTAGAAGACATGACAAATCCAACAGATAATACATATTTCAATAAACCTTATTAATAATATTACGTCAGAATCTCCTATTGTAGTCTACAATGAATGTAATTTTACTCTGCATTCATATTATCAGCTTAAACAAGATACAGTATATTAATTTTTATAGCAGATGACAGTCTATTTTCTTTTTTTTTTCTTTTTTTTCAAAAAAAATAAGTCTTGACATTTCATAAGAATCATCTGCTTTTTATGAAAAATAATAATAATACTAATACCAAGAGGGCCATGATGGCCCTGTAACGCTCACCTGAGTATCATAGCATTTTCAGAACCTGACCTAGAACTGATCAAGGCAAATGTTCTGATCAAAATTCAAAATGATTATATTAACAAGTAAGACAATGTAGCATGTCTAATGGACTGTGAAATAGAGGTCAAGGTCAAATATGGATGACTCAAGAGGCCATGCTAAGATGTATGCATGTACTAAGTATTACTGGCTGTAGGAGCAATAGTTACTGAGAAACTGACCTAAACACAAACACTTCACACATAGCAAATATCACTCTGTAGGACCAATAATTACTGAGAAACTGACCTAAACGGAAAAACTTAAGAAAGTCACTGGACAGTGAAATATACGTCACCTAGAAATCATCAAGACAAACATTTTGAGCAAGATTCGTGATGATCACTTCAAAAATGTGACCTCTAGAGCATCAACAAGGTTTTCCTTTGATTTGGCCTGCTGACCTAGTTTCTGACATCAAGTGACCTAATTTTAAACCAGACCTAGTTTTTTATTCCAAGTGACCCAGTTTCAAACTTGACCTAGAAATCATCAAGACAAACAGTCTGAGCAAGATTCATGATGATTGCTTCATAAATGTGACCACAAGAGTGTTAACAAGGTTTTACACTGACCTGGCCAGGTTACCTAGTTTTTGACCCCACATGACCCAGTTTCAAACTTGACCTAGAAATCATCAAGACAAACATTTTGAGCAAGATTCATGATGATTGCTTCAAAAATGTGACCGTTAGTGTGTTAGCAAGGTTTTCTGCTGATTTAGCATGGTGACCTACCGTGGCAGATTTTGACCCCATGTGACCGAGTTTCGAACCTGACCTAGAAATCATCAAGACAAACATTTTGAGCAAGATTCATGATGATTGCCTCGAAAATGCGACCGCTAGAGTGTTAACAAAGTTTTCCTTTGATTTGGCAAGGTGACCTAATTTTTGACCCCAAGTGACCCAGTTTCAAATCTGACCTAGAAATCATCAAGACAAACAATTTGAGCAAGATTCATGATGATTGCTTGATAAATGTGACTGCTAGAGTGTTAACAAGGTTTTCCACTGATTTGGCCAGGTGACCTAGTTTTTGATGCCACGTGACCCAGTTTTGAACTTGACCTAGAAATCATCAAGACAAACATTTTGAGCAAGATTCATGATGATTGCTTCAAAAATGTTACCGCTAGAGTTAACAAGGTTTTCTGCTGATTTGGCCAGGTGACTTAGTTTTTGACCCCAAGTGACTCAGTTTCGAATCCGACCTGGAACTCCTCGAGACAAATATTTTGAGCAAGATTTATGATGATTGCTTCATAAATGTGACCACTAGAGTGTTAACAAGGTTTTCCTTTGATTTGGCCTGATGACCTAGTTTTTGACCCAAGTGACCCAGTTTCAAACTTGACCTAGAAATCATCATGGCAAACATTTTGAGCATCACTCATGATGATTGCTTCAAAAATGTGACCTCTAGAGTGTTAAAAAGTTTTTCCTTTGATTTGACCTGGTGACCTAGTTTATGACCCCAAGTGACCCAGTATCGACCTTGACACAGATTTCATAGGGGAAAACATTCTGGGCAAGTTTCATCGATTGGGTCAAAACTGTGACCTCTAGATTGTTAACAAACTAACTGTTGAAGACTGACGGCAACGGACGGCGGACAGAGGGTGATCACAATAGCTCACCCTGAGCTTTTGCTCAGGTGAGCTAATAAAACTAGAAATGTGTCCAAAATTCACGGTGACCCCACCTGAAAAACTTAAACACAAATTGCTAATGCAGGATGCGGATGGAGACAGAGGGACAGGGGTTACACAATATTATGCCCTTTCCACCATTCTTTGAATGGCGAATGTGGGGGGGAGGGGGCATAAAAAAAATTCAAATGTTTTTTTTTTTTTTTTTTTTTTTTTTTTGTCCACATCTTTATTTTATTAATTTATGCATGTAATACATATACATAATAGATACTGATATATTGATAAGCTTTCATTCTATCTCTCATCCTTCTTAAGCTATATGAACTATTGTTTTGTCTGTCAGAGTACAATAATATTTCAGTATTCATATACAAGGAGACTCTTTTAATTAATAATGTCTGCTTTTGTATATGAAACAACTTTTCATTGGCTATAGTCCCTTTTCGCAACCACAAAAACTGTTTATACTTTCTGCTTATTTTGATATAGGAACCATGAGTTATCAAAACTGTCTTTGTGATTTGAAAAAGGATCATGTTCATATATATACATGCAGTTGATTATACTATACTAACCGAACTTGATGAAGACATAAACATTCTAATCTGCTCTGCATTACTTGTCTGCTTACCTGAACATAAACATAGGGCTGTATGGCTTATGGCTACAAAAGATATTAAGTTTAAGAGTTTGGGTATCGGCTACAGCTATATTAAGTTTAATGGTTTAATAGTTCCTGCAACTGCCTTTTTTCAAGATGATGTTTGTGGAAAAATATTGTTGTTTTTTTTTTTTTGTTTTTTTTCTTTTGTTTTGTTTTTTCTGGCTATGGCGTATCAGTTGTACCTTCCATTATGTGACTTAAAAGTGACCATTTGGCTTGAAATTTATTCTGTTTATTATGAATTTTTGAGATGTATTTCTCATTCTGATATTTTCTTTTCAGGTAGATAATAAAATTTTCCAGCCTAATGCTATTTGCCAAAAACTTTGTTTTGTAGATAAAGTACTTACCTAATAGCAGTATGTAGTTAAGTAGTTCATTATTTTCTTGTTTAGAAAAAATAACATTCTTTATGGTTAAATGAAGTATAACATTAGCTTGAATTCTTAACCAATTCTTCATAGCCAACCAAAATTCTTTCACCTTATTACAGTTGAAAAGCACATGTATTATTGTTTCAGTTTCCAGGCTGCAAAAAGTGCATCTGTCATTGTCTATTTTATTTATTTTGTGAAGAAAAGATTTTGTAACTAGTATATGGTTATTTACTTTAAACTGAAACTCTTGTAATTTTACTTCTTTGATATTTTTAATTGTATCATTATAACTATTCCATTCTTCCTGTGTAATATTTCCTAATATATTAACCCACTTTTGAGATGGTGGACTTGAATCCTGGTTTCCAACAATAATATTATATAATGTTCTACTACCTTTTTTGTCTTTACATAATAATTTAAGATAACAATTTCGAGCAACATTTTGTTTCCTGTTCTTACATACAAAATTATTTTGGTTGACTTTAGTTTTCCAGTACGTAGGCAACTTTCTTAAGATTGATTGATAGTCTAAAAAAGTCCCATGTATACCATAATTTTCTTTCAGTTCATCAAATTGATAAAAATTTCCATCTTCATTAAGTAAGTCTATAACATTTTTAATACCTTTATCATGCCATTCTTTAAAATATAAATTTTGTCCCCCATTCATATTTGAGTTAAACCATATTGGGCAATATAAAATATCTTCAAGTGTCTCGATTCTGACTGCTTTGCAAAAGTTATTCCAACTTATTAGTAAATCTTTCCAAAATGGGTTTATTAGCTCATTTGCCTTTATGCCTGCATAATTATTTCCTTTAGTAAAAAGACTATCCATATTTATGTATGAAAGACTGCTCCATGTGCAACTGGGTTGTGAAATTAGTCGCCTTAGCCATGTAACTTTTAATGCTGTAACAAAACTGTCTATTTGAATCATTCTTAAACCCCCTTGTGTTATATCTTTAATTATAATTTTTCTTTTTATCTTGTCAGGCCCAGAATTCCACAGGAATTTATAAAATAATTTATTTAGGCTTTGTACTAAATTTCCTGGTGGGTTGGGTAGAGCCAGAAATAAATGAACAAATTTTGATATGGCTAATGATTTAATAACAGTTATCTTTCCAGGCAATGTAATTTTTCTTCTTGACCAAGACTTGATAATATTTTCCACTTTTTTAAGGACATCAGTTGCATTTTGATCCCATATGTCAAAAACCTCTGGAGTAAAAGTCACTCCTAGGATTTTAAAAGGTTCTTGATTCCAGTCTAAATTATATTCCAAGCATAACTTACGATTTGATCTATTCATGGATCCAATCCATATTGCTCTTGTTTTTTCAACATTTATTTTTAAACCAGACATTGAATAAAATAAAATTAATTTATCTAAAGTTTTTTTTAGCGATATTTCTGATCCGTCTAAGAATATTTGAGTGTCATCAGCATATTGACTCAATTTGAATTCTTTATTTTCTATTATTATCCCTTTGATAAGATTGTCTTTTCTGATCATTTGGCTTAATACCTCTGCACATAGGAGAAAAATGTATGGGGAGATAGGGTCTCCTTGTCTACAGCCTCTTTGTAGTCCAAAAAACTCTGACATATGACCGTTTTGTAATATACATGACTCAGAACCAGTCTGAAATAATTTGATCCACCGTTGAAAGGATGGTCCAAAATTAAAGTATTTGAGTGTTTTGTGTATAAATTTCCATGAAACGGAATCAAATGCTTGTTGAAAATCAATAGAAAGTATCAAACCTGGTAGTTGTTGTTGTTTTGTCTCAAAAAGAATGTCATAAATTTGTCTTATGTTTTCTCCTATAAATCTTCCAGAAATAAAACCTTTTTGATCTTCATGTATCAGTTTATGTAGTACAGTTTTAAGGCGTGCAGCAATAACAGAGGAAGCTAATTTATAGATTACATTAAGAAGGGAAATAGGTCGCCAATTCTTCAGATAGAAGGGTGATTTATTTGGTTTTGGTAAGCAGGTGATTATACCTTGTTTTTGAGTTATTGATAATGAGCCAGTTCTATAACCATAATTTAATGAGTTTAATATGAAAAATTTCAGATCAGTCCAAAAAAATTTAAAAAATTCTGCAGTAAATCCATCATTTCCAGGTGTTTTTAAATTTTTCATATTTTTCAATGCCTCTGCAAGCTCTGAATATTTAATATCTCCTTCCAATAATTCAGCTTCATTATCAGTCAGTCTAGAACTATTTTCTCCTATTTTGGATTCAATTGGAGTATCATCAATAATGATATTTTCACTGTACAAATTTTTAAAGTATGTTTTCTGGCTGTTTAATATTTCATCTGTGCTCAAACATTCTTGGCCATTTTCCTCTATTATTTTTGTGATAACTTTATTTGTGAAATTTCTCTTTTCAAGATTAAGAAAATAGCCAGAAGGTTTCTCTCCTAAATCCTCGTATCTACACCGTGATCTTAACATGACTCCTTCAATTTTACTTTTTCTTATTTCATGTAATCTGTTTTTCTTATCATTCAGTAAGTTAATGTCTTCTTGACTGACTGTTTGTAAATTCTCAGTAATTTTGCTTTCTAAATTTAATATTTTGTCTTCTAGCTGTTTTTCCTGTCTACTGTTTTCCTTCTTTTTTCTTGAGCTGTATTTTATTGTTTCCCCCCTGATAGCTAAAAGTATCATTTCCAACAAAAGCTGGTCATTTATAGAATACGTATTATGTATATTATTATAAAATTCAAATGTTGTCTGCTGCAGTTGTGACTGGCACTAATGTGCTGATGGACAACACAGTTCTGTAAAATGTTTTTTCCCAGTGTCCACCCACTATGATAAACGGGTAAAAATTCTATTTTGTGAGAACGGGTGTGAGGGGGTTTGGGAACAATACAAGTAAACAAAAATACTCCTCTCAGTAGGTCTCTTGATCTTTCTCTTGCTGTACTACAACTATGTGGTAAATGTCCTAAAATTCCGAACACTTTATTCTTTACCCATTTCACCTAAATATTGCTCTTTATGCAGTTATTTATTAAAATAGTGAAAAGGCAAACAGTGCAGACCCTGATCAGACTGCTCCTTCAGGAGCAGTCTGATCTGGGTCTGCACTGTTTGCCATTTTATTGGCCACTTTAGTGTACGATATCTTCGGAGATTTACCATACTCATTTTTCTCTCTTCCAAGTATAAAATTAAAAAAAAAAGATTTGAAGTTCTGATTTTTTGTTGTTGTTGTTTTTCTTTCATTGTAATTTTTGTCACAAAGCTAACTTCAATGAAAACATTTCAACAAATCAAACTCTGAGGAAGTAAAATAAAACTGCCTTAAAATATTATTTTTATATCTTCAAAGAATCAAAACAAATTAGTTTCTAATTGCTGTCCCTGGGGTGAAGTCCTGTCTCTTCTTATGACACAGTGGGAGGGGTACTTGAGTGTTTGACAGCTAACAGATCACAACCATCAACTTGTGTGAAAATCTAGACATTTATTGGAGGAATAGCTTCAAGCAAGATGCTCAATTTTAACAGATTATGAATGGTTAGAAATTATTTTTTCTTGTACTTCCTGTATACCATAATTACTCTAGAGACACCTTGACCTTTACCACCCTCTGGGCTGATTCAGCAGACGGCAAATTGATGACATTTTTCTTAATTTTCCTAGAAAACAGGATTTGATATTTCATGCAAATTGTCTCCATTGGAGACAATTTGCATGAAATGTCAAAACCTCTTTTTGGGAAATATAAGAAATATATTTCAAAATGTAGTCTGCTGAAATTTTTATCCAAAGTGCTAAGAGTTAACTCCTTATCATACTTGTCCTAATCCTTTTGTGCCAATAACAATGGCAGCAGACAACATTTTGATTTTTATTTGTACTTTTTTCAGAGAAAATATGGCTTGAGATTTCACAGCAGATGATTTTCATGAAATGCCAAGTCTTATTTTCTCTAAAAAATAATAAAAAAAATTTAGAATGTTGTTTGTTGCTGTTTTGCTTAGAGCTTTAAGTGTCAAAGACATCTCTCATCAAGCTCTAACACTACAGGAAAAATCCAAACTGGAGTCTGAGAATCCAAACAGTCTGATCAGCATCTCACCAGTCATCAAATGTGTGTATTTACATTATTCACTGCCCCAGCCAATACCCATCTCTAATCAGAGTGATTTTTTTATTTCTCAATGAGTCCACAGTATGGGTACCTTACTGAAGCAAGGATGGCAAGAAACTTATGTTGGTACTTGTCAGAATCAACCACCTCTGGTGATTCCAATTAGAACCTACAATGTATTTCTGTGAAGACTGAATGTTTTATTTTGTCAAAAGAAGCTTATGGTCATGAGCTATGTTTGTTGTATGACTGGATCCTGCAGGTTCATCTCTATGATCAATGGCTGTTCACTACTGCAAATAAGATGCCTTTTTGTAAGCTATAATTCAATTAGCCCTTACAGCTATTATTTAACCTGTAACATGCCAAATCTGAACATTAGAAGACAACATTCAAATCTTCTGATTTCATTCCTGATTTCTTTTGAATCACTGAAAAAGGAAATAAGAATGAAATGCCAAGCCATTCCTCCATGGTAAAATAATAATACGAAAAACTTTACCTATCTGTCACCTGTTGATTTCATACACAGAGGGTTAAAGGTTAAAATGTGACAAGCATAAAATGTCACAATAAAGTCTAGGGGCTAAATTGAGTTTATATCATTAGGTGAAATCTGTTTGAATTAAGTATTTAAATGATAATTAAAAACCAATTAGTGTTTCTGCAACTGCCATCATCATTAGTCATTCAGACTGGTTCAACATCCTAACAAAACCAGTCTAGGCTTGCAGTATTAGAATCAGATGTTAACACTCAAAGGCCAAGCAAAAATTGTAGCAGACAACATTTTTATCTTTAAATTATTTTTTCAGAGAAAAAACACTTGACAATAAAGCCATTGATTCACAAGAAATGCCAAGTTCATGTATTATTTTCTCTGAAAAAGAAATTGAAGGTCATCTGCTACAATTTTGCTTAGGGCTTTTACCCATTTTAGTTTCAAGACCCCAAAAAGGGTGATTGGCAAACAATGGAGACCGAGATCAGATGCCACATAATGCGGCATCTGATCGGGTCTCCACTCTTTGCAAATAGTTTAGCCATTTTTCTCTAAGAATATCTAAATCACATAGCCTGACATACCTAAAATTGTGAAATTGGACTCTTTCAATATATTGTATGGGGTGAGTTTATTCAGTCTAAAATGGGTTAAGGGTTAATGATTCCTTTGTGCTTGATGCAAATCATATATGTGAGCTATGCCATGTGGAAAGGCAACTAAGGACATAATGAGAACAGTATAAATCCAGGTCAGCCAGCAGTCTCACACTGTCATTGCAATACGCCATAATTTTCTTTAACTCTTTACATGCTAAATAAATTAAGATGCCATGCCCATTTCTTATTTTCAGCAAATCGGATTACTTGATCCAGGTTCTTGATACAAATTCATAAACAGTGTTATTGACAAAGAGTGCAGATTCAGATCAGTAGAAGCCAACTGATCTGGATCTACACTGTTTGCAAAGGCAGGTCATATCCGGGTTCAGCAGGACCAGGATTAATATCCAAAAATTCTGTGAGTGAACAGCAAAGGTCATGGTCAGACTGCAAGGAAGTGCCAGCTGATATGGGACTGCATTATTCAGATATGGCCCCAATTGCACATTATCACATGGCATATCTCACATATTATGCAGATCTGGGCAGGATGAGGTCTTATTAAAAAATTGATACTAAACTCCTTTTGATGAGAAACATATTCTTTTCACATTTTAACTTAGTCTAAGTACCTCCTACAGACATAAATATTGAAGAAGATCATCATTTTATTACTCTATTATCATCTGATATTATCCATATTATCCTCCTGGTGGGTTAGCTCATCAGAGGCTTTTGTTTTCCTCCTCTACTCTAACAATAAAACTGAGCTACATCTTGTGCCACATTATGTGGGCCATGACAAAAATGAATCTTTGGGGCATATCCAGGCACAGTAAAGATCCAGATCAGCTCACGAAGCTGCACAACCTGATAAGGACCTTTGTTATACATCAATATATTCTATAGTATCCAGATTCTGTTAGCAGACAGAGAAGACCCAGATCGGACTTTATAGGCTGATCTTGGCCTTCACTGTCTGCATGGGCCCAAAAATATGTTTTCACATGGCATGGCCCAAAATAAATCAGGGCCCAGTTGTTCAAAGCATCGTTAGCTTAACGAGCTCATTAGTGGTCAAAATGTTAACTGTCCTAAGTAAGTACAATATCTAATTCACAGATATTTCTGCTGAAAAAAAATGTGAGTAGCTTTTGCATTTGCAAAAGCTACTCACATTTTTTCAGCAAAAGTATTACCATATGGGCCATATTTAATGATTAAACGATGTTAACTAACAACATTGTTAGTTTCGAACAGCTGGGCCCAGGTCTTGGGCCACCTTATGTGTAAAAGTGTCTCATCTCAAAGTCCAGATCAGTTTGCATATCTGTGCAGTCTGATTAGGGCCATTGCTTTTTGTCAGCAGATGCTACAGCAGGGTTCCTCCAGAGTAGCACACTTTCATCAGACTGAACAAACTGATCTAGGTCTTAACTGTTTGCATAGCTTATTCTTTTTTAACCAAAAATTATTGATATTTTTTTTTTTATTTCACCACAAAAACATGTTACTGGTAGTCATTAGAAGTGTAGAGGTGCTTCAAATGAGTACCCACAACCTGATACATTGTACTCCCTCTGTTCTGGAGCTATGAGCTTATATAGAAACAGGACCTTTTTCCACGACAGAGCTCCATTAATGATGGCATTAGTATTCATGATCAAAACTGTTGCATTAAGGAACACTGAGTTAGAAAATGCTGATTATATGGGTTGGACCTTGAGAGAAAAGTACCTTGCTACAGTACTGAAAAAACCCAAACAGCCATCATTACTGTTTGCATTTTAAAAGTTTCAATACTTAATTTTCAATATCAGATTAACCTTAACCCATTATAGACTGAACAGACAACCCCGCATTTTACATTGGAAGAGTCAATTTTAGGTATGTCCGGCCATGAGACTTAGATATTCCTAGAGAAAAATGACTAAACTATCTGCAAACAGTGGAGACCCTGATCTGATGCCGCATTCTAAGGCATCTAATCTCGGTCTGCACTGTTTGCAAGTTACCCTTTTAGGGGTCTCCAGGCTACAATGGGTTAAGCAGTGTAACATTATAGTCTAAACCCAGATTAGACTGCTCCTGATCTGAATCTGCATTGTTTGCCATTCTTCCAGAACTTTTAGTCAATTCACCAAAGCCCAGTTGTTCAAAGCAAACTTGGCTTCACAAACTCCTTTGCTAAACATACTCGTCAACCAACTACATTTTATGTATTCCTGATAAAAAAAAATATTTCAAATCACTGATATTTTTTATGTGCTAAAGCGTCACATTTTTTCATAAACGTTATTGTCAGTTCTTGATATTATTCAGCATCACTGATAATTTGTAAGTTGTCCCAAGGCATCCAGTACCACTGGTGATTGTGGGGTCCAGCAGCACTGGCATGGATACAATGTTACTGTCAGTTGTCCCTAGTACCCAGCATCACTGATTATTTGTGAGGCCAGTGGCATGAACATACTGTGATGCCATTGTGAAGTTGTCTATAACCAGTACCATTTGTGACTTGTTGGGTCCAGCGGCACTGGCATGGATACAATGTTACTGTCAGTTGTCCCTAGTACCGAGCATCACTGATTATTTGTAAGGCCAGTGGCATGAACATACTGTGATGCCATTGTGAAGTTGTCTATAACCAGTACCATTTGTGATTTGTGGGGTCCAATGGCACTGGCATGGATACAATGTTCCGGTCAGTTGTCCCTAGTACCCAGCATCGCTGATTATTTGTGAGGCCAGTGGCATGAACATACTGTGATGCCATTGTGAAGTTGTCTATAACAACCAGTACCATTTGTGATTTGTGGGGTCCAATGGCACTGGCATGGATACAATGTTCCGGTCAGTTGTCCCTAGTACCCAGCATCACTGATTATTTGTGAGGCCAGTGGCATGAACATACTGTGATGCCATTGTGAAGTTGTCTATAACCAGTACCATTTGTGATTTGTGGGGTCCAATGGCACTGGCATGGATACAATGTTCCGGTCAGTTGTCCCTAGTACCCAGCATCACTGATTATTTGTGAGGCCAGTGGCATGAACATACTGTGATACCATTGTGAAGTTGTCTATAACAACCAGTACCATTTGTGATTTGTGGGGTCCAATGGCACTGGCATGGATACAATGTTCCAGTCAGTTGTCCCTAGTACCCAGCATCGCTGATTATTTGTGAGGCCAGTGAGTGGCATGAACATACTGTGATACCATTGTGAAGTTGTCTATAACAACCAGTACCATTTGTGATTTGTGGGGTCCAATGGCACTGGCATGGATACAATGTTCCGGTAAGTTGTCCCTAGTACCCAGCATCACTGATTATTTGTGAGGCCAGTGGCATGAACATACTGTGATACCATTGTGAAGTTGTCTATAACAACCAGTACCATTTGTGACCTGTGGGTCCAATGGCAAGAACACTTTAACTTCCCAACTTTAGAATTTATGTACATGTATTCCTGTTTTTATTTTCTCTTTTAATATAATGATCCACAATTCTAGATGTTGATGATGATGATGGTTTGGTGGTTTACATCCCTTTCAACATTATTTAAGTCATATCAAGACAATAAATAGGTGACAATGAAAGACTCTGTGCAGTGATCATGAGCTGAATTCTACAGTCGGCAGGATTCAAACCAGGGACCTCCTGATCCAAAGTCAGGAGTGCCAGTATGAAAACACTCCAATTCAAATATATTGACAATTTCACCACCAAAAACTGAAAGTTTCCAGATACAAATTCTGATATTTTTCATATTTCTACTCAAAACATAGATTGTGGGTACTCCTTTGAACTGCCTCATTGAGGCAGTTCTATTGAGTGCCTACAATCTATGTTTTTGAGCAGAAATAAGAAAAATAATGTATACATCTGTAAACCCAAGTTTTACTATATAAAAGTGGGGTTAAAGGGGTCAAAAATATAGGTATGTTTTCGTGATGTAACCACTCAGCCACCCAGTTATATCACAGTTCTAGATAAAGCTATACCAATAATTTGTAACATTTCTCTAATAAAATAACTCATTAGAACTGCCTCACTGTAATGCTAATAAGCATCCAAAGCGTACTTTTTCATGGAGTTATATGAAGAAAAAAAAAAAAAAAAAAAAAACATTATCAATACTCTCTGGTTGAAAAATATATTTTCAACAGCTACCAAAGTTTATCTTTGCTTTTTCATATGAATAATTTGGTTTCAGTATATAAATTGCTTTAGTTTGTCCTAGTATTAATACCATATCAATAAAGCAATGATATTTTAAGAATGTTTTATCAAAACACACTGCATATCGTTAATATGCCTGTAAGCCCTAGACCAATCATTCATCTCTGTCATAGCAGGGTTGGCATGCATTTCTATATGCAATATTGAGCAATCTGTTCTTATCTGGGATTTTTATTGTCAGTGTATTCTCATATCAAAGACTTTGTGAAATCATCGAGATTAAAATCTATGGAAACATAAAGCTATGTAAAGCAGATGGAAAGTTGAAAGCTTAAACAATCTCCTAAGGCGAAATGAATAATTACGAATATCATTCAAAATATCGAAAGTAAACAAAGTCTACCTACTTCTCTAATAAACTGTCTGTATTTCTCTAATAAACTATCTCTCATTATTTCTCTGAGCAGGGTCTGCACTTTTCGTCATTCAGTGTGTACTTTCAGTAATCTAAATTTTAGCCTTTGTCATGCTGAAAAAATTAAGATGCCATGCCCACTTCTAATTTCCAGCCAATCAGATTACTTGATCTGGGTTTTTGAGAGAAATTCACATATTTAATGACAAACAGTGCAGATCCAGATCAGTTGGCTTCTTCAGAAGCCAACTGATCTGGAACTACACTGTTTGCTAAGACAGGGCATGACGTGTTCAGCAAGAGAAGGGTTAGAATAAGAATGGTAAGCAGTTTAACAAAGTGACAGAATATTAAGGGCAAACAGGAAGGAGAATAGCAGAGACCCAATCCTGGCTGCCGATCTTTAGTCTGATCATGCCTTCCATTTTTCAGCAATCAGTTGTTGAATCCAACTGTTACAAAATTTTACAGCTAACTGAAATAAAATATTTCTTCTTAAAAACACCTGAGTTGATTCAAAAGATTTTTTTTGTAACAGGTAAGGTCAACATGATCTTTCAGAATATTAATTCAAACTGAAGCTTGAGGATTAAGGGATAAAAGGATCAAGAACCCTGCAGCATTCTTGCTAGCACATGTTCAAACATGTTTCAAATATGAATTGTGGGGTGGGGGTGTCGAACCTACAACCTCCTGATCACCAGTCAGATGCACAGAGAACTGAGCCACCGAGGCCAGCTGCTTATGGTTAAATAACTTTTATTACTGAACTAAATGAAAAAATATGGAAGTCATGATAGGATGCAATAAAGCAGAAATCACAACAAACAGGAGATAAAATCTCATTACCATCTCAAAGCAAACATTGTCTCTGGAAATTACATCATCATCAAACCACAGGACTGCCTTGTAGCTATAAGATCTAGGATATAGATATAGCCTGACACACTGTTAATTATAACATGCTTGTTAATACTTCTCTCTTCTTAATAGTGCTTGGATAACACACTAAAACCAGACACTTCATTCTGTAAGTTTCCTCTTTTTATTTTTCTTCTGTTCTACATCATGTACAAGATTCTAGATAGTTTTCATTTTGTCTTTTTTGGATAAAATATACATTGGAATAGAGTTTCACCACCATCACAGGTTTGAATGTTTTTTGGGGTTTTTTTCAGGGACAATTCCTTACCTATCTACGAATGTTCTCTTTCCACACTAGTGGCGACTTTTGTTGTCTGCTGATAACCTTTGCAAACAGTTTGGACCAAGATCAGGCCTGATCTGGATCCAAACTGTTTGACATTCTGATGGTATTCCTGAAAGATTTTTTTTGAAAAAGTGACTTTTAAAAAAAATCACAGACAACAAAAAAGCATGCAAAAATTACCCAACATGCAAAGAGTTAAACATCAGACATAAGAGCAGCAGACAACATTTTAAAACAGTTTTTGTTTTCTTTATTTTTTGGCAAAAATAAGGACTGACATTTCGTGTGAATGATCAGGGCCCAGTTGTTCAAAGCGTCGTTAGCTTAACAAGCTCGTTAAGGGTCAGTTCGTTAACTGTTTTAGCGGATTCAATACACAATATTCTGATATTTTTTGCTGAAAAAATGTGAGTAGCTTTTGCACTGCTTTTAACGAATCGTTAACTAACGACATCGTTAGCTTTGAACAACTGGGCCCTGATTCACATGTGACTTATGAGTTAGAACAACCATTCTTTCCACACAAAAATGCTATTCTGAGAAACATGTTGTGGACAAGCCTTGGTATTTTCTTTTTTTTTTTCTTTTTTTGTTTATGTACCCTGAAGACCCAAACAAATACCTATGCAAACAGGGAGGATCCACATAAGATTGCTCATAAATCAGGAGAAACACTGTTTGCCATTCTATTCTTAATTTATGTCTGACCTCCTTCCATCTTTGAATTTGGACATGTCCATTATTGCAAACAGGCGTCCACTTTACAAAGACAGGGATGCAAGGGCACCATCCTACTGAAACTTTCAGAGGGTTGGCCCTGCCATCATTTCCTTTTGGCAGGAACGTTCTTGCCTTACTTGAAGTAAGTTAAGGCCTTTTTCTTCATCTCTGCTATTCATCCTTTATATCTCCCTCACTCTGGGAGATAGATCAACATGACTGAAATAATGTAACGGGACCATTTAACCTTGACTCAAACAAACTGAAAGGGTAGGGTAATGACCCTTTTTCTGAAGCCCTGCTGGTCCCTTATACATCATTTCTAGGATGACTGAGTCATTAATTCCAACACCCTGAAAGTCTGATAAAGTCTACTACAAAAGTACTTTAATTAACACTAAGTGCTCCACAGAAACAAAAAGAAATCAAACTCTGTACTCAGCTGAAAACCCACAATCAAATGCATTCCAAGTAAATTGTTGGAATTCTTTCTCTGAAATCAGGCTATAAACTGCAATAAAAAGACATTTAAATTCCAGATTAACAGAGCCTGAGAAACTATCTGATGCCTTTATATTCATGGCAGTAGTTGATTCAGAATAGAATAGTACACTTTAAAAGAGTTCTGTATTAATTATTCACATGGAATTCACTCTGATGAGAAAGATACCCAGCAACAACCATGCTCAGAACTGACACTTGTTACCCCAGCTTGGTATCTTGGCATACGCTTTTAACCCTTCATGGTCAGGCTAATCAATGCTATTGTGCATTTTTTCCAAATGATTGATCTGGGTTTTTGAGTTTGAGTTTTACAGCCCAGTTAACCCTGTTAAGGTCATGTTGAGCCAGTCAGTTAATCTACCCACATTTTTCCTGTCCAGGTTTAGTCATCTAAGTGGTTAACTGTGCACATAATTTCACCAGTAACTGACAACTGCATTTCTTGAATCAGCAAAAGGGGGAGAATGACTGTAGAAATGACTTCAAGATCAATCTCCACTAAAGTAAAGGGATTCAAACTTGTGATCCATCAATCTGTAGTCAGACTCACTACCAACCGCACTATGGAGCCAAGCTTCCAAAAGATTAATCCAATCATCTAATTTCTCCACAGTCGCGCAGAGCAGAGATAGCATTTTTTTGTCGGCTTTTCATTCCAAATTCAAAATACACTGCTTTTTTCAAATAAAAGTAACTCTTAATAGAGTTGGTGTATTACATGTACACAGTAATGTGATTGGTTAAAAATTAGAAGTTGGAGTGGCATCTTAATTTTCTTCAGCATGACTAGGATTAACAGAGTTGGTGTATTACATGTACACATACATCTTGTATGACAATGATGATTTGGTGTTTTTACATCTGTTTTCTACAATTTATTTAAGTCATACCATACAAAAAAGGGTGATAATAAAAGGCTCTGTGCAATGAAATGCCGAACTGATATAACATCTAACATGCCATAAAGATTTTTAGTCGTAACTACCAGTTTTGGACCAATGTTATTATCAGTGTCACACTGTCAGGCTGCATGATGTAGCTGGTGGCTGTGGGTGGGCATAATTTGATTATTATCATTTTCAACAAACTTTTGGTTATACCCTGATCAGATGTTGTATTCAGTGTGGCATCTAATGTGAGTCTACAATGTTTGCTGTGGGTGTCTGAGTGAATACTAGGGGGAAATATGACGATTTTTTTTTATATTTTTGCATCATAAATGCAATTTCAACAACTATTAATAAGTTATATATTTCATGCAAAAATAATAATAAAATCATCCTGATTTATCATCAAAATTACCGTAATAACCCTAAACATTGGGACAGACAGACCTGAGCAAACAGTGTAGACCCAGATCAACTGACCCAGGTCTACAATGTTTGCCTCTCATCCAGCACTATTTTAGACACATCAACAGGTAGTAAAATAGACTTGTTCAAATTTTAGGACATGTATGGTAAGGAGTTAAGGTGTCCCAATATTTAGGGTGAACATGGTATCTCTTATCTGGACATGAAAACTAAGAAAAAAATCTCATTCCTTGTCTACTAATTTCACTGCTAGCGCTTTAACCCATTGTAGATGGAATAGACTCTCCCACACTATATATTGGAAGACTCCAATTTCAATTTAAGGCACATCTGGCTATGAGATTTACATATTCCTAGAGAAAAATGGCTAAACTATTTGCAAACAGTGGAGACCCTGATCAGATGCCGCGTTCTGTGGCGTCTGATCTGGGTCTGCACTGTTTGCCAAGTACCCTTTTATGGGTCTCCCAACTACAATGGGTTAAAGTAAGATGGCTCAGTGTCACATCACCAACTGTATTTACCCTAAATATTGGGACACCTTAACAACTTACCTTACTTATCCTACTCTTCTACCTGTCCATATGTCTAAAATATTGTTGGATGAGTGGCAAACAATGTAGACACCGATCTGACACTGTGTTCAGTGACATCTGATCTGGGTCTACATTGTTTGCACAGGCCTATCTGTCCCAATGTTTATGGTTATTACAGTATTTTAGACCGTGACAATAGGCTTAAATCAGTCGATGATACGATACCCCCTGGTTTACTTGCGATAATAGGTGGTTTTGAAGACATATTAGCACATTACGCAACTCCGGGGACTTGTAACATATAATTACCCGATCATTTGAGCCACAACATGAGGAAAGTACCTTCTGACATGTGCATCCAAAGAAGATTTAATCAGCCTGTGCATCCATGCAGTCTGATCAGTCTTCATTGTCTGTATGAAAAAACTTTGCATCCTTCGCTATTCAAAATGTGCACAGTAAAGCTTCTGATCAGACTGTGCAAAAGTGCAGGCTGATCTGAATCTTTCCTGGGCAAAGATGTCCGAAGGTACCTTTTCTGATGATGGGGTTAATTTCTACATCAGCTGGTGATTGGATTTAATTCAGAAAGCATGCCCATATCTCACTGTGTGAAAAAAATACCATTATTCTGTATTGTTTTATTCCAACTATCACGAAAACATGCCTATATAATTTTGACCCCCCCCCCCTTTAACCCCACTTTTATATAGTAAAACTGGGGTTTACAGGGGTATAAATTATTTTCTTATTTCTGCTCAAAAATATAGACTGTGGGTACTTGTTAGAACTGCCTCATCGAGGCGGTTCTAACACGTGCCCACAATCTATGTTTCTGAGCAGAAATATGAAGACTATCAGAATTTTTCATCTGAAAGTTTTCATTTTTTGGTGGTAAAATTCTCAATATATTTGAATAGGCGTATTTTCGTAATGAAAAAATATATTACCATTTTACTGTAAGTTTTCAGACATCGTAACTCCTTACCTTACTAGTCCTGAATTTTACTATGTTAACCCATTGTAGACTGAATAGACTCTCCCACACTATATATATTGGAAGAGTACAATTTCAATTTTAGGTATGTTCGATTATGAGATTTTTATATATTCCTAGAGAAAAATGGCTAAACTATTTGCAAACAGTGGAGACCCTGAATGAGTGGAAACAGTGGAGCGCAGAATGTGGCATCTGATCTGGGTCTGCACTGTTTGCCAATTACCCTTTTACAAGTTTCCTGACTACAATGGGTTAATTAAACTGCTGAATATGGAGCAGATGATGGACATGAAATATAATGTCTTCTTTTCTCAGAAAACTCGTAAAAAAAAAAAAAAAAAAAAATAGAATGTTTTATGCTACAATTTTACTTGGTGCTTTCAGGATTAATGCATTTTCCCACTTTTGGCTTTACAATCGTTTGGGGTGTACCTGCAGAGCTACTGATCATGTGTTTACATTCTGTAAGGGTCAGAATTTTCTAATGTTTGTACAGTTTCCTTGCATGGCAATCACCTTATCATTGACTCAAAATGAATGAAATAACATTGATGGAATGTAATGTATCTTAAGATTGCAAATATCAAAAGAAACCTGTTTAATTCAAAACAATATATTACAACAATCAATCTAGATGAAAGAGTAAGGTAAAGTCAATAGGGGTATATCACTTAGCTAGCTTTGTCGAATTGAGACGACACATTGATGATATTTTTCTTATTTTTCCCAGAAAATAGAATTTAACATTTCATGTATGAAACGTCAAATCCTACTTTTTGGAGACAATTTGCATGAAATGTCAAATCCTATTTTCTGGGAAAACTGAGAAAACTATTTTAAAATGTTGCCTGCTGAAATGATTACCTAGCATGCTAAGTGATATCATTAAATTCAGCTTAGTTCAATGAAGCGTAAAATACTGGCCTCAAAAGTACAATATTAGACTTTCTTGCAGATATAAGTCAGACCATTAATAATTTTGTTTGATCTAAAACTTTTTGATCATTCTTATAACATGTGTAACACCTGTTTTATGTGGGATTTATTTTGACTGCAACATTGTAAGTACCAGAAGGTTTTTGAATACATGTTTTTGTCCTAGGGTTCTTGTCAGCTTAACCTTTGGCACTCTCTGGACAAAATCTGTAAATGGCAAATTGTGTGTGTTTTTACCAGAAAACAGTGGCATTTCATGTGAATTTTCTCCTTACGATTTTGTGAAATTTTGAGAAAATACAAAAATGTTTTTTAAATGTTCTCTGCTGCTATTCATGTCGAGAGATTAATCTTTAAGACTCTCTCGGGCAGATTCAGTAGACAAAAAAATGGCAATATTTATCCCCACACTTTTTTAAAAAAGCAATGAGGATACTGTTAATGCCTCTATCCATCTGTCTGTCCATACTTCCATCTGTCCATCCATCTGGCTGTCTGTCACAGTATCTCCTACTTAACCACTGGGTGGAATTCTACCAAACTTGCTGCATCAATTCCCCTCATTGTAAGGGTGTCCGAGAGCAAATAATTTTTCTGTGCATCGATCCGTGCATCTGTCATCCATCCATTAGTCTGTCATACTATCTCCTCCTAAACCATTGGGCAGAAATCAACCAAAATTGCTACATCACTTCCCCTCATGGTAAGGCTGTGTGAGAGCAACATTATAATTTTTCCATGCATCCATCCATCTGTGTCCATCATCCATCTGTCTGTCATGCTATCTCCTCCTAAACTGCTTGGCAGAATTCAACCTAACTTGCTACATCACTTCCCCTCATGGTAAGTGTGTGCGAGAGCAACATTATTTTTCTGTGTGTCCGTCGTCCATCCATCTATCCGTCACGCTATCTCCTCCTAAACCAATGGGCTGAATTCAACCAAACTTGCTACATTGCTTTCACTTATGGTTAGGATGTTTGAGAGCAACATTATGTTATTTTTCTGTCTGTCCGTCTGGCTTCCAGTCATATGTCCATCAGACTATCTTCTAAACCACTTGGTTGAATTTAACCAAACTTGCTACATGACCTCCCCTCATGGTAATGGTATGGAAGAGCAAGTCCATCCATCCGTCATGCTATTAGCAATATAAGCAAAGAGCGTGGGGATTTGCGCACCATCGACTGTGCATTCTAGTTTATCTTATTTGTCCTGCTAACAGGCTTTGACATTTCATGCAAATTGTCTCCTTAGTTAGGAAATAATTTGATGTCTGCAAAGAATTTTGATGTCTGCAACAAATTAAATTCAACCTCAGTCTTATCTGTTCTGCCTGTCAAATAAAGTTGTTCATTTTTTATGAAATGCAAAAAAGTAAGAAAAATTTGAACTATTGATCAACTGCTTTAAATCCATGTTTTTAAAGAATCAATGTATAATTTAGACATCTCTATCATGCTTGTCTTAATAAGAAGATAATTGGTTTGAAACATGACAAGTCATCAATACTGAAAATAAGACCCATAGAACTTCCTTTATAATACCATGTTTATGCAAAGTTTTAATCCTTGTCATGCTGAATAAATTAAGATGTCACACCCATTTCTAATTTTCAGCCAATCAGATTACTTGATCCAGGTTGTTGATACAAATTCACATACTTAATGATGAACAGTGCAGATCTAGATCAGTTGGCTTCTTAAGAAGCCAACTGATCTGGATCTACACTGTTTGCAAAGGCAGGGTATATCCAGGTTCAGCAGGACAACGGTTAGTATGTATGTAGCTTGGTGCTGCTGGCAACCTATGGTCTACAAATTGTGTGTATCAGTCATATATGTGTTGCTTTCTGTTTATTTTTATTTTATTTTTTTTTTTTTGCTCGATGACTTGCACAAAAGAAACATAATTTTGTTAAGCCTTTGATAAAGTTGTTTGTTTGTTGTTTTTTTTTTGTTTTTTTCTGCTAAGATAACAGTGAAATAATCATACGAGATGCAAGGTGATAAAATGCACCTTATGATATCTTTGCCCAACAAAGACTCAAGTCAGCCTGCACATCTGTACAATTTGTTTTAATCTTCACTGTCTTTGCATCCAGGAGTGAAGTTGGCTATCCAAAATGCACCCAGTGAAGATTCTGATCAGACTGCACAAATGCGCAGTCTGATCAGAATCTTCACTGGGCGCAAGTCGGAGGATATGTTTTCTGATGCTGTTGCTCAAATAAGCAGAACTGTCAGAATTATTGTGATTACTTAAATTCTGAGGTGTGAACTTGACATAAAAATTTTATGGTGAAATTTTACATCCAAGCTTTTGCAGGTGTTCTTAATCCAAGTTTTCTCTTTCTGTGTTGGATTCCTTTGCTCGATTTAATGCCTTTCAACCATGAATTTTCAAATACCTGGATGTAATAACTAAAGCAGCCTCAACATTAGAAAATGTTACTACGGAAATGCATGAACAGTGAAGATTCAGATCAGCCTGCGCAGGCTGATCAGAATCTTCACTGGACAGATTTCAGATAGCCAAGGATGCAAAGTTTCTTCATTGGGACAACAAAGACTGATCAGACTGCAGGGATGTGCAGACAGATTTGAAGTCTTTGTTGGGCATACATGTCCAAAGTGTTTTCTCACGATCCGGCTCAAATCAAAATGTATCATTTATAACCTTTCAAGCAGACATAATATTATTAGTATGAAATATTTACTTGTTAAGTTTAATATGTTGAAACATTAAATCATAAACTAAATACTGTCATCACAAACCAAGACTAGATATTTGCAAATTGTTACATTAATTGATCATAAAAATCTCAAAATAATATTGAGACACCTTTGAACAAAAGCATAAAAACACTAATATTTCCCAGACTTAACAATTGTAAGAATAAACTATTTTTATCGGCAAAATATTACAAAAACTCTTTGTAACTCTTCTTTTTTCTTATCACTACAAGATAATCTGTGAGCCCATGTCCCCTGTGAAGAATCCAAAGACTAACATGGTAGACCAAATCCTTTTTACCATATATGGACTGGTCATGTCCAGATCCCATGAACAAACTTTGATTTCCCAATCCCATCGTGGCTTTATATGCTGTTTGGTTTCAATCAGCCAGGTGGTTTTGGAGAAGATTTTAAAACTACTTAATCTGAGGGCCCTATCTCCAAGGTCAGTAAATAACCTTGGTCTTTGGTATTTGTAAGAGTTCATTTAGCTGATTGCATAAATTACCTTTGATGTCATAAGCTACAATAGCTTCAGAAAAATCCACTGTTTTTACCATTATCCCAAACAAATGCCTAAGTGACCCAATTTGACCATGACTTAAATAGGTCAGGGCCAACCAAGGGTCATCATTTGGACGAACTTGGTATGGCCCTGAGTCCCAAATGCTGCATACCGAGTTTCAAGGTCATCGGCGTTTTAGTCCTGAGAAGATTTTCAAAGGGGTTTACTATATACAGGCATAGTGGCCATCTTGGTCAAAGAACCCCGATGCCATGCACAAACTTCCATTCGCCCATCCCTTAGAGGCTCCACATGTAATTTGGTTTCAATTAGCCATCTAGTTTTAGAGGAGAAATTAAAAATACTAAATCTGAGGTATCCAGAACATTAAGGTCCATAAATGACCAAGTTTAAAGGTCATCGGATATTCAGTTCCTGAGAAGAAGATTTTCAAAGATTTTTACCATATATGGGTGCAGTGGCCATTTTGGTCAAGTGACCCAGCTCTTACAAACTTTGTTTCCATACCCCAAGGAGGCTTACACATGTAATTTGGTTTCAACCAGCCCAGCATGTTCAGTGGAAACGTTTAACAATGCTGATGAAGCAGATGGTCCCGCCACAGCCACAATGCCAACGACAGACCACTGTCTATCCTATAAGTCGCCCTAGAGCCTTCGGCTCTTGTGAACTAAAAATATTCATACAGTATATTCAAAACAACTGTAATAATTTACTTTGGAGTACATTTCAATATCCAGAATAATTTGTTGTTAATAACAGCGGTCAAAATTGGACAATTGAGCTGAAGATATGATCAAAAGATTTCTAGATTTTTTACAAAGAAGTTTCATACAAATCCTAAGCTCTGTTTTGTATAGTAGTGGTCTTCTCAGGGTCATTTTAGGATGTGTACTGGTAGTTTTAAACTTTACAACTCTCCGAGCAAATTTAGTCAACAACTTGATATTTTCTTATTTTTCCCAGAAAATAGGCTTTGACATTTCATGCAAATTGTCTCCTTAGGAGACAAATTGCATGAAATATCAAAGACTATTTTCTAGGAAAAATAAGAAAAATATTTGAAAGGTTGTATGCTGAAAATTTTACCCAGCATGCTACGCTTTAACAGGCCATGAATTATAGCTTACTTTCATGTATGTACAAAGTTGACAATTAAATTAAGTATAGGGCAATTATTTTCACCAAGAGAAACATTGATATAATAGGAGCAGTCATGAAATCACCATACCCAGTCTGACAACACAGCCCACCTGTACAGATGGTTGTGGGTTCCAAAGTCAGTTGGCAGCATGTCTGACTACAGATCCAGGGGTTGCAAATTCAAATCCCAACTTGGCCACATAACTTTTGTGGAGATTGATCATGAAATCATACCTATGGTCACTCTCTCCCTTCCCCTGATTCAAAAAAGGACAGTTGTCAGTTATTGGTGAAAGTATATGCACAAGAACTTGTTAACTCCTTAGAGGACTAAGCCTGTCCAGTGAAAGTGTGAGTAGGCTAACTCACCAGCTTGACCTGACCATAACAATGTTGACTAGGCCATAAAACTCCAAATTAAACATCCTAAATTTTGAACAAGTCCATTTTATTACCTGTTTATGAATGTAAAAACAAATGGATGAGTGGCAAACAATGTAGACCCTGATTAGATGCTGTATCTGACAAATGACCTTCTGAAATCATTGTAAAAGGGAGAATGACCACAAAAATGATTCCATGATCAATCTCCACTAAAGTATATGGCTGGGCTTGGCTTCAAACATCTGTGTCTTAATGTGTGACTGACTCTGCTATGGAACCCAGGACAAGTAATTGTATGGGGTTAACCCTTGTCATGCTGAATAAATAAAGATGCCCTGCCCACTTCCAATTTTCAGCCAATCAGATCACTTGATCCAGGTCGTTGATACAAATTCACATACTTAATGGCAAACAGTGCAGATCCAGATTCTTTAGAAGTCAAGTGATCTGGATCTACACTGTTTGTAAATATAGGATATATCCAGGTTCAGCAGGACTAGGATTAAAGTGTCCCAATATCTAGGGTATTTTCAAAATAAAGTGGTAGTTATTAACCATTTCTACTACATACAGGTGAACCCATTTTAGACTGAATATACTCCCCCTCGTATTATATAAAGGGAGGAAAAGTCGAGTCTCATTTTTAGGTATGTCAGGCTGAAAAAATGGCTAAGCGAATTGCAAACATTGGAAACCCTGATCAGATGCCGCATTCTGCAGCCTCTGATCTGGCACTGCACTGTTTGCCAATTACAATTTAGTGGGTCTCCAGAGTAAAATGGGTTAAAACCAGATTCAAGATTTTTCTTTCTGCTTTAAATCTTAGAATAAGAGAATGTGTCTGACAGATTGAAAACATAAATCCTACTAGCCATATCAAGATTACAGCATATCTTACAAAACACTCCAGCTGATCAAGAAACTTTTATTATCTAATCTTTTGATCGCTACCATGAAGGCTGGGCTCTTGTCCTCGGCTCATGGATTAGATGAGAAAATCCTCCGATAACAAGATACCTTATTAGTTCAACTTCAGGGTTTACATTTAGATCCTGTTTAACATTTAGTGTGCTGGGTAAAAATTTCAGCAAATAACATTTTTAAATATTTTCCCCAGAAAACTGGCTTTGCTGTTTATATTTTGTTATTAAAGACACCGTGTATTTACAAAATAACTTGCAAGTATGGACATTTATTCTGCACATCACGAAAACATGCCTACATAATATTGACCCTTTAAACCCCTTTTATATTGTAAAACTGGGGTTTACAGGGGTATACATTATTTTTCTTATTTCTGCTCAAAACATAGATTGTGGGTACTTGTTAGAACTGCCTCATTAAGGCAGTTCTAATTAGTATCCACAATCTAGGCAGTTCTAACAAGTACCCACAATCTATGTTTTGAGCAGAAACATGAAATATATCAAAAATTTTTTATCTGAAAATTTTCATTTTTTGGTGGTAAAATTTTCAGTATATTTGAATAGACTTGTTTCCCTAATGAAGAAAAATGCCAATGAATTATGTTACTGTAATAACCATGTGTGCTTATAAGGGTAAATGTGAAACTTAGGGTAAAAATGGTAAATGATATGCAACATGGTAAAAGGCCCTTATGCCACATGTGAACAGCGAAGCTCCAGATGAGGGTGTGCATCTGTTCTGTGCAGTCTGATCTGGACATTCTGTTTGTCATCACGAAAACATACCTATATAATTTTGACCCCCTTAAACCCACTTTTATATAGTAAAACTGGGGTTTACAGGGGTATACATTATTTTTCTTAATTCTGCTCAAAAACATAGATTGTGGGTACCCACAATCTATATTTTGAGCAGAAATATGAGAACTATAATTTTTATCTGAAAACTTTCAGTTTTTTGGTGGTGAAATTTTCAATTTTATTTGAATAGGTGTATTTTTGTAATGTCAACATATACTACAGTATCCATTGATTCTGTAAGTGGACAATGAAGGCCCAGATCAGCCTATGCAAATGCTAATCAAGGCCTGCATTTTCCACAAATTGCATAAGGGCCCTTTTTGTATGTTATGCATCATATGATTCTAAAGTCTCATACCCACGGATGGCAAAACTAAGCTCAGTTAATACCTATATATGTATACTTAAAGCCATTAGAAATGCATCTGACATATATGTTATTTTTTCTCAATTATTCAAGGTTTGAAGCATTTCTTTTGCTTAACCCTTGCCATGCTGAATAAATTACGATGCCATGCCCACTTCTAATTTCCAGCCAATCAGATTACTTGATCCGGGTTTTTGATAGAAATTCACATATTTAATGACATACAGTGCAGATCCAGATCAGTTGGCTTCTGAAGAATTTTTTTTTTTTTTTTTTTTGATTTGGGTTTTACGGCCCTTTCAAGAATATTTCACTTATATCGAGCCGATCGTTCATCGAAGGTGGGCGAAAACCGGAGTACCCGGAGAAAAACCACCTGACCATCCGTAAGCAGAACTTGGCTTTCCCACATATGACCCGAGCTAGGCTTGAACCACAGCGGTGAGAAACCTAATGGATTAAGAGTCAACTCTCTTATCCACTAGGCTACGGGGGCCCGCCGGCTTCTGAAGAAGCCAACTGATCTGGATCTACACTGTTTGCTAAGATAGGGCATGTCGTGTTTAGCAAGAGAAGAATTAAATCTACTTGCCTTTCTCACAAGAACATTTACAAAAGTCGCCCTCAGGCTCACTCATGCTTAAAATTTTGAAAAATGGTACATTCGTTTAATTTCTCTCAAACTTTTCAGAATCTTTTAACATTTTATCAAATTTGCATGGGATAGTATTCATCATGTTCCCAATAATAAAAATACCCAATAAAAGTTAAAATTTCCTTATGGGGATCCCACTTGAAGCCCTATTCCGAAATTCAAATGTTATGAAATGTTCACAGAATTTAAATTATCATCTTGAATGTCATTTAAATGCAAACATGTTATTGTTGGGTAAGTTAGATCGGAAGATTTGTCTAAATGGTTCTCATTTCTGTCGATTTTTGTTGTCAAAAATGCTACAATAAGGGTCACTTCCAGTTTTTTGTACAGTCTAAGTCGGTCACTTTAAAGCTAAAAAGTCAATAAAGGCTGGTTTCTGTCATGTATCCACAGACTTCAGAGCAATATTCAAAATTACCAAAACTTTCAACACAAACTAGCCAATTATTGCGACATTTTGAATAAAATGGCTATTTGCCCAATTTTTACACTAAAGTAAAGTTGTGTCCCTTTATCGACAAATGAAGCTTGACCAATGGGAACTGCAGTATCAGCTTGGGTGAAGTGTTGCCTTGAAATTAGCACCATTGATTGCTATATTTTTTCTTTGATAAACACAAGGGTGTTAACTTAGACTAAGGTCAAATACAGTTGGTTGCATTTTTACTGGCCTTAAGTATATATCAGCAAGATAAGAAAAATCAACAGCAAAACATGTAATGGGAAATAAAAAAAGTATTACAAGCTTAAAAGTTTTTTCTAGAATTATGAAAACCTGGCTTACACGATTCCTATTATTTGAGTCGTAGGGTTCTACAAAACATGGTTCTTATATAAGTTAGTGATTTTTTTCAACCACAATTCTGTGTAATATTGTTGGTGCTATGAATCTTCAGTTATTATTATTTATTTATTTCTAAAGCCGTACCTCATGCTATGAAACAGAATTTAGTGGAAAACTGGATCACTGAGATATTGAAAACTGAGACTTTTAAATCTCTCAATATTTGCCTTATTTTATTTCTTTATTATATAATAATTTATAGTTATCATTATTGTTATTATTATTTCCTTTTGAAATAGAAAATAATTTACTAATACTTTACTCTATTTGGATTTAAGCCCAATATAACTGTAATATTGCTGATATTTCTATAAAATACAGAATATTACTATCACAAATTAGGTTAACTAGATTCAGATATCTCTTGAGTAAAGATTAAGATTTAATAAGCACTCTATTACTGACCTTTTACATCTAAACAAATGAACAGATGGGCTCACCTGTGGTACCTGCTAATTATCATCTAAGCTCCGCCCACTTCCTTAACAGGGCACACTTCACTGATTAAATTATCAATTATCTTCATAAGATAATTGCTGCAATGCTAATTAGATTGATCAGTACTATACAAAGGCAATACTCAAATCTTTTAGCTTCCTGTAACTAGTAGTTTTAGGCAATAAAAGGTGTTTATAAAACAATCTTTGGTCACATGTCTATAAAAGGTGTTATACAGCTGACCATTAGGACACATCTCAATCTGGTGTTATAACATTCAGGCTCCAACCAGCCTGACTTTATTCTTTCATTATTCATCCACTGCAGAAGTTGGTGGATTTTCAAGTGATTTTATTGTGTGTCTGCTGCAGAGACCTTTTATGGTTTCCTTTGATTGAAGAGTTGTTGTTCCCTGGGTGATCACCAAATAACTGTGGATGAAACTGATGTCAATAAAATAGAAAGCATCAAAGGATAAAGAATTATGGTTTACAAGCAGTAGGTATAATATTCATCATCAAAATTATATCAAACAAGATGAACACTTAGCACTTTGGGTAAAAATTTCAGTAGACAACATTTTGAAATTTTTTTTTTTTTTTTTTCCCAGAAAACAGGCTGTGACACTTCATGCAAATTGATATTTCATGCAAGTTGCCTCCCATGGAAATATCAAAGCATATTTTCTGGGGAAAATAAAAAAAAATATTATCAATGTCATCACGAAAACATACCTATTTAATTTTGACCCCCTTAAACTCCACTTTTATATAGTAAAACTGGGGTTTACAGGGGTATACGTTATTTTCCTTATTTCTGCTCGAAAACATAGATTGTGGGTACTCGTTAGAACTGCCTTGTCGAGGCAGTTCTAATGAGTGTCCACAATCTACGTTTTGAGCAGAAATATGAAAAATATCAGAATTTTTTATCTGAAAATTTTCATTTTTTGGTGGTAAAATGTTCCGTAATAGGCATTTTCATAATGTGTTGTCTGCTGAATATGCCCAGATATATTAACGGTTAAGCAGATACACTTGGTAGATTTTCTGCCATTTTTGAGAAGGGAGACAACCATTTTGACTTCCTGGTTGCTCATCTGCACCCCAAGTCCCTTCTGAAAAGGGGTCTACTCTACAAGGGAAGGATTTGAAAAGACAGCCTTATTTTCTCTGAAAAATACAAACAGTCTGTTCCTGGGGAGGCTTAGCTAAGGAGTTCACCAATACTTGTCAGTACAGTAAATGTCCTAAAATTTCAAATACCCAAGTGTCTGACAAAATGACATATGCAAACAGTGCAAACCCAGATCAGGGTCTACACTGTTTGCCATTCCACTAAATATTTTAAGCAAAAGGTGCATAAAAAACAAAGTTTAGGCCAAAATGTACGGAATAAAGAAATTTTAGGACATTCTCTGTAACTGACAATTGCCTTTCTTCAGCTGAAGTAGGAGAATGACCACAGAAATTATTTCATGATCAATCTCCAGGAAAGTTATGCAGTGGGGTTCGAACTAGCAACACCTGGATCTTCAGTCAGACATTCTATGATAGCACTATGGAGACCAGCTATTTACCATTCTGACCTGTTTACTAACAAATTTCATGTCCAGTTGGCATAAACTGGCCAGGTTTTTCTTTCGGAGTTTTATTATGAGGCATTGATTATTCTGGTGAAAGCATGTTAACATTATTTACTCTTTTTTTTCACACTGCAAATCTAATTTTTACATATGGCAATATTATTTTCACATGGGCAAATTTTTGTAAACTTTGTATATTAGGGTAAGTCTGTCTGGAGGTGGGCTTAATGTGCTAATTTGAACACAGGCTTAAATAAACATTCAGTATGAAAACATGGTTAACAAAGCAAAAATTTGCAATAAAGCATAGTTAAAGTTTTGTTTCTTGAATAAATACACTGCATTGTGGTCAGATCAGAGTATATTTGTTCAGAAATGAATAATAGTGAGATGAGCCCCAACGTCAGAAAATTTACCTTTAAACATGTGCGCCCAGTGAAGATTCAGATCAGACCATGCATTTGCTTTCATACACTCTGATCAGACTTTTCCCTGGGCACTTTTGGATTGCAGAATATGCAAAGTTTCTTCATGCGGATAATGAAGACTCTAATCAGACTGTGTGGATGCACAGACTGATTCGAGTCTTCATTGGGCGCTGATGTCAGAAGGTACGTTTTTTCATGTTCTGGCTCAAATGGATACAATATGGGAGAAATCTTTCTATAGAAAGGATTTAAACACATGCTGAGACCTTTTCACCTCATTATTTTGTTAGTTTAGCAAGGCCCGATCAAGCGACCATTTCCGTAACACTGTTGTCTCAATCATGGGTACACCAGTTTACGGTAAATTTTGTTTGCAGTGTCAAGAAATTTTAACAAGACTGGATTGAGCAGGTGCTAATATAAACTACTGGCTGGATATCAACAATAATGTTTCTTATCATCATTGGTTTGTGTAAAAGAAATGTTTGTTACGAAATTTTACTCTTGTGATTCTTGTTGTAGTGATAAAAATAAGCCTAATAATCGTGAAATAATAAAAATTGCGATTCTTATTTGTACAACATAATGTCATTCGTCAATGAGGCACTTAAACCTTTATCACTTTCTGGGCTAATTCAGCAGATGACAAACTAGTGGTATTTTTCCCAGAAAACAGGACTTGACATTTCATGCAAGTTGTCTCCAATTTGTATGAAATGTTGAATTCTGTTTTCTGGAAAAAAATAAGAGAAGTGATTAAAAATGTTCTCTGCTGAAAACTTTATCCAGAGTGCAAAGCGTTAATGTAAAATGGTGATATTTTAATAACAGATGTTTTTCAAAATTTCCATAGTGGATTTTGTCAACTCATCACGAAAACATACCTATATAATTTTGACCCCCTTAAATCCCACTTTTATATAGTAAAACTAGGGTTTACAGGGGTATACATTATTTTTCTTAATTCTGCTCAAAACATAGACTGTGGGTACTTGTTAGAACCGCCTCAATGAGGCGGTTCTAACGCGTACTCACAATCTATGTTTTGAGCAGAAATATAAAAAATATCAGAATTTTTGTCTGAAAACTTTCAGTTTTTGGTGGTGAAAGTTTCAATATATTTGAATAGGCATGTTTTCATAATGTGATTGGTGGCATTTGGTCTCTGGAAAGGCATTTTAACGCTTAGCATACTGGGTAAAATTTTCAGCAGATAACATATTGAAAAATTTTCTTATTTTTTCCAGATAACATTTTGACATTTCATGCAAATTGTCTCCTAAGGAGACCCTGATCAGATGCTTAAGAACATGGTGTCTGATCAAGGTCTATGCTGTTTGCTCAAGCCCACCTGTCTAAACACTTTGTGTGAACATGGTAATCCATCAGTTTGTTGCATTTTAAATAATAAAATATTAACCCTTGACATCTTCTGGAAAACAAAAAAAAAAAAAAAATATTGCTGATTTTGTTGTCAGCTGAATTCACCCTCAGCAAACAAGTGGTTACAATAAATTTGCATAAGATAATTTGAAGGAAAAGGAAAACAAGCAAACCTTTAAGTAAAATTTTTGATGGGTTTTTATTTACAACACATCTATGGCTTTATGTATACAGTGTCCTTTCTATGTCTTCTGCTTGTTTAAAGTTTAACCCTTAAGCTGCCAAGCAAAATTTGTAGCAGACGACATTCTGATTTTTTTAGAAAACAAGTCTTGACATTTCATGTGAATCGTCTGCTTGGCAGACGATTCACATAAAATGTCAAGACTTGTTTTCTCTGAAAAATAAAAAAAATAATAAAAAATTGTCGTCTGCTGCAGTTGTGATATGCGCCTTAAGGGTTAACACTTAGCATGCTGGGTAAAAATTTTAGCAGACAATGTGAAATTTTTCCCAGAAAATAGGCTTTGACATTTCATGCAAATTGTCTCCTGTAGAAACAATCTGCATAAAATGTCAAAACCTATTTTTCTGGAAAAATAAGCAAAATATCATATATTTGTCCACTGCTGAATTTGTCCAGAGTGGTAAAGGTTGAGGCTCCAAGCAAAATTATAGCAGACCACATTCTAAAATTTTTATTTTTCAAAGAAAATCAGGCTTGACATTCTGTGAGAATCATCTGCTACAACGAAAAATGAAAATGTTGTCTGTTACAATTTTGTATGCCACTTTAAGAGTTAAGTCCTATGTTAATTCATCAACCATAATTATTTATAAATGTGAAAATTTTGCAACCTAGGGCAAAATGATGGCAATTAACCAGCCGAGTAACCTCCCTCATGAAATATATATCACTGCACCAATCAACAGCGAGCTTATAAAGATCCCTCAGGACTGGTTTCTGGTCTAGCGGAAATGTCAACTGAAATCTTCACAGGCACCTTGTATCAGCTCTACCTGTATAGTCTAAACGGTCCTTTCTTTACCCCAGGTAGAGGCGATAGGCAAATCATAATACCTCATTCAGTAGCGTTTTCACATCAAACGTTTACTAGTGAGCAGACGACAAGTTCAGCGAGATAAAGCCAGTACAATACAACAGTCTGAGCTCAGTTAGTGTTGACTGTGGAAGTAAACGTTACCTGTTTGGAGATTAATGTGTACGTATGTTTGCTGTTAGCGAAATTTCTATGTGTAATGTGGCATACATTCAAAAGTCAAGATTTTGTGCTTTTGTGAACATATCATTTTACGGAGTTGAAAAATTTAGAGTGATACACCCTTTCTGTCGAGATGTCATTAATTTTAGGATAACATTTAACCTTTTCGTTTCACTTGGATACGAGGACGGCTACAGGAGTTTACGAATGTTTAATAATTGGAACGGTTTGATTTCTTTATCATATTTTACATCAAATCTGTTATCATTAAAGAAATTTTATTCACCCATAATGTAAAAAAAAAAATAAAATAAAAAAAATTTTTAAACACCTACTCACCAGAATTTAAACATCAGTAGATAAGATTTTAAAATATTTTCTAATTTTTCTGAGATTCAAATGAGATAATTCACATGAAATGTCAAGCTCTATTTTCTTGGTAAAATAAGAAAAATGTTGCAAAGAATTTGTCATCTGGTAATTTTCTAATCAGTGTTCTAAGGATTAACACTTGAGTAAGCAAAAATATACCAGATGACATTCTATTTTTCTCGTTTCTTTTTTTTTTTTTTTTTTTTTCAGAGAAAATAAAACTTGACATTTCATGTGAATCATCTGCTAGGCAGATGATTCACATGAAATGTCAAGTCTTATTTTCTTTGAAAAAATAAAAAAAAATTTGAATGTCGTCTGCTGCATGTGTGATTAGTGCTTTAGGGGTTTAAATAAGAAAGAATAAGATCATATAAAGCATTGTTGTCATAATGTCGAAGTACTTTGATATAAGGATATGTATACAGGGATTAGAGTCAGCCATAAGGTGTGTTATTATTTTTTCGGATTATCCATATCATATTTCATAAAGTAAAAGAGACTTTACTTCAAAGGGACAAGACTGTTATAAGTGTCTGGTTGTTTTTTTTTTTTTTTACTTTTACATCTGATTTTAACATTATTTTTTCCAACTTTAGCTGCAAAATTGTCTTGATGCAATTAAAGTAAACTAAGTATGAAAATTGTGTCCTGAAGCAGGACTCGACCCCACAACTTCCTGTTAGCAAGTTAGGTGCACTACCAACTCAGCTTACTGGGACAACACTCCTGCTTGTTGCCACACTCCTTGCCTTTTAACTTTTAAGTGCTAAAGCATCGCCACACTCACCAGTTTACCAGGTCGCAATTAAAAAGAACTAAGGAGGAAAAGTGTCCACCGATGCAGGACTTAAATTGTCCTGAGGAGACAATCTGCATGAAATGTCAGCCCTTATTTTCTGGAAAAAATAAGAATTACATGTATTATCAATTTGCCATCTGCTGAATTTGCCTAGAGTTTTAAAGGTTAAGCTTAGAAGATTCATGTCCCGCAAAGGTTGCTAAAATGTCTTCCCAGTCAGACAGAAAGGTAGTTAGATACCAAAGGCAAGTGAAAAACCAAACAGTTAAGGAAATTAAAATTAATTAGAAGAACTAATGGTACTTCCTTAACTATTTAATTATCAAATAAAAACCATGTTCTACAACTCTACTCGCAATAAACTTGTATTTCGGCATTGTTTTTGTGATGTAACTGCGTTCATATTTCATTGTGAGAACAAAAAGGGACATATACATTGTAATAAAAAATACATAAAATACCAAACACTATAGAAAATACCAAACACTATAGAAAGATTTCAATGATTTTTCCCTTGGGCTATTTTTGTTTCAATACAAAGTTTTTTGTATAATTCAAAAGATTATTTAGTAAAGATCCGACAATTTTGTGCAATTATACTGACAATCTAGCGGACTAAAGTGAAGTAGCAACGGACAGATTTTCTGAGTTAATTGATCATGTCTTGCCATTTGATTTTATCTCTAGTTCTTTTAAAACGGGTTTCCTCAACTATTATTCATGAACAGAGGAAAGCGATGGCGTGGGACAAGCCCATCAGCTAAATGGTAATGAAGAAACAAAAGAGCTGGATTATAACCAAATGTAATCTTAATTCTGTTTAACCCATTTATGCTGAATGGATTCGTCTGCCATGTGTCTTTGAACCAGTTCATTTCCTATATAACAGGCGTCTGGTAGGTTTTTATTATTACCAAGTTTTATAGAAATTCCTGAATTTAAAGCAAAGATAGACCCTGATCTGATGCCACATTCTGTGGCATCTGATCTGGGTCTACACTGTTTGCCAATGTCCCTTTTATGGGATGCTAGGCTTAAATGGGTTAAATGTGAAATGTTGCTTTCTCTTTCCTTTTTCTACACGTTTTTAATGACTAGTAAGTGAAGTATTTGGAAGGACTGTATTTAGTCCTTTAATCTATACTGCTAACCACCCCCCCACACCCCCCCACCCCCAACAAACAAAAAAATCACTATGGCATAAAGCACATAATTCAGAATATAATAAATGCCATCAGACTCATTTAACACAACCTCTTTATAACACTATTGCTGGATCCAAAGACAAAACTGTATTGACTAAACAACCTTGTTGAATCCAAACGAAATTGTATAAATTATACAGAAAAGTGACCATAAATGGTCTATATAATCTAAACATTTTTGTTTGGACACAACATTTTTGGGGTCCATCTTTAAACCGTCTTATGCATAAAACCTTATCCCTTAAAGCACTAAACAAAATTTGCAGCAGACGACATTTTTTCATTTTTCAGAGAAAACAAGTCTTGATATTTCATGTGAATCGTCTGCCGAGCAGACGATTCACATGAAATATCAAGACTTGTTTTCATCTGAAAATAAAAAAAAAAATCATCAAAATTGTCATCTGTTTTAGAGTTTTATAAAGAGATTCCAGTGCATTTATACTTCAATTCCTATTTTTTATGCAGTCCGATACGAATATCTCCAGATAAGACCCTTCTTCCACACAGGAGGTATTGGTAGTTTTTCTTTTCTTTTATATGGTTACAAAAATATTCAAGTTATTTCTATTTATATGGGCATAACTCAGTTTGTCATTTTTTGATAATAAAATAAAAATTTAACTATGACAAAATATTTGATATGGTGGGATATTTTACCACACTACAGATATTTCAACCGGCTGACACTTGCCATCGAAATACACCGAAACCACATTATTTTGTAGAGTACATGTAACTTCATTGTTTTCACACTAGATGAATCCCATAAGACTAAGACAGTACTTTAGTTTTGATTTAATGATGTTTTAATCCTTAAAGCATCAATCAAAAATGTAGCAGACCACATTTTGAAATATTTGTATAAAAATAAATTTAGAATCTTATCTGCTGAAATTTTGCGTCACACTTTAACGGGTACCCACAATCTATGTTTTGAGCAGAAACATGAAAAATATCAGAATTTTTTATCTGAAAATTTTCATTTTTTGGTAGTAAAATTTTTAGTATATTTAAATAGGCATCACTCACCAGTATGGAAATCAGTCTTTGGGATCATAACAGTTTTTTGGTTCAGGTGAGCTGAAAAGTCGGGTGAGATGAAAAGCTGGAAATTGTTTGCAGCATAAAAGGAATTCACCTGGAATTGTTTCTAGTAAACAATAACATCAGTAAAAACTGGTAGAAATAAGTACAATTACATTTCCTTTGCAAGATCCTGGATAAATAATTTAACATTTGTTTCAAGGACTGTCCTTTGAACTATAAGTAAATTGGTCTGCTTGAAGAAAAAAAAAACACACATACAAAACAAAACAAAAAAAATAGTCAAATCTCCTTTTATTGCTTAGCATGCTGGGTAAAAATTTCAGCAGACAACAGGAGACAATCTGCATGAAAAGTCTATTTTCTGGAAAAATGAAAAATATTTCCAACTGAATGTAATGATCATATTTCATAGTGTGCTAAAAATTTAAAACCTTATCAATTCAGAAGAATAGCTACATGGCATCAATGTTTGATGCTTAGCAAAGTTTGAGTGGTGTAGTTCTGTCTCCTTGATAATCCAGATTTCATGTAGCTAGATAAACAATTGTCAATATCACATTTGCAAACAGTGTTGTGATTGATCTGCACATCACTGCAGTCATTGCGTGGCAGTCATTGCATAGATTCTACTACAGTCGAACCTCAATGGCTCAAACAGCCTTGGGACCATGAAAATTGGTTCGAGATTTGGGTTGTTCGACCCATTGAGGGTTAATCATACAGCCAGGTCAGAAAGCAAATGGCGATATTTTAGGGAAATCATTTCTATTTTCTACACAATAACTGTATGTTGTGTGTACTCATTAGAATTGCCTTGATGAGGCAATTCTAATGAGTACACACAACATATAATTTCATGATAAAATAAGAAAATTTCCCTTAATATTTGTTTTCTTGAGTTATCGGAAGAATTTCAAAGGGACTCAAAAATGAGTTCGAATTAACCATGGCAAACGAATTAACCATGGTAAACGAGCCATCGGTGTTTGAGCTATTGAGGTTCGACTGTACTAAGATGTGTGAAGCCTGATCATGAAACAATTCACGTGAAATACTGATCCTCTGAGGAAAAATGAGAAAAGTAGTTTGAAATGTTTTCTGCTAATATTTTAATTCAACAAATAGTGAGTGAATTAATTATTGACATGGTGTACATGACAGGACAGTGATCATTTAGAAATGATTCACATGATTGACTGATAGTTTCAATATTCAATACGATAACCTAAATTGGCTGTAATTCATCAATGTTTGACATTTTAAATTAGCTAGGTTTCCTGGACACTTCCAAACAAAGAGTTTGAAGATTTTCACAAAAAGTTTGTTACAGATACAAACACTGTATAATCCTTTCTTGCTCACAAATACAAAAATAGGGGTTATAAATGAGGCACTTCTAATGAGTACCTGCATGCTTTTATGTTGAACTGTGAAAATTATCCCAGAACTACCATCAAATACTCCTCCTCATTACGAAGACATGCCTATTCAAATACACTGAAAATTTTACTGCCAAAAAATGAGAATTTTCAGATAAAAATTCTGGTATTTGTCATATTTCTGCTCAAAATATAGATTTTGGGTACTCGTTAAAACCGCCTCGAGATTTTGGGTACTCGTTAGAACTGCCTCGACGAGGCGGTTCTAACGAGTACCCAAAATCTATGTTTTTCAGCAGAAATAAGAAAAATAGTGTATACCCCTGTAAACCCCAGTTTTACTATATAAAAGTGGGGTTTAAGGGGGTCAAAATTATATAGGCATGTTTTCGTGATGTCATTCATCCATCTCACTTACAGTGTTGGTGCCCCTCACTAAATGTGAGAAGTGAAGAAGTGATATTAACAAATGAGCAGAACAAAAATCATATGTTGATGTTTATTTTGATAGGGTAGGGACCTGCGTTGAAACAAATTCATGAAAATTTTGAAGCAGAAAATAATTATCAGTATTCATTTGAAGATTTAACAGCGACATTAAGTGTCTTTCTTGGATCCTTAATTGAATATTGAGATGTCTGATTATAATTAAAAATTCTAAATGACATTGAGTTCTCATTAGTTACAAATTCTTCTACTTTTAAATGTCTGATTACTTTATAGAAACTCTCCAGAACCTTTTTGTTAGCATGTGTATTGACCGAAACTGTTTTTTGCAGTGGGCGTGAAACTTGTACAGCTCAAAATTGAATTCATATGGAGAACCTTTAACTGATCTAAACATGAGTGACAACTGCAGATCTTGCTATTATGTCTTAATTGGTAAAATGAAAATATAATTTGCTCTTAGAAAGCTTAGAACTGATTTTGTTGACAGTTTTGACTGTCTGTCTGGTGTATTGTACACTCTGTGTGAGGTACTAGATTTTTCTGTTTGTACTGATGCCTTTCACCCATGAGTTTATGAAGTGGACACTTCCATCTTTGAACACCTTTACTATGTTCCTGGTCCTAAAATTTGAACAAATCCACGTTACTACCATTTGATGTGTATAGATATTTAACTCTGCTGGATGGGTGGCAAACAGTGCAGGCACTAACCTGACTTTTCAGATGAAGACCACCCCCACAACACACACACACGCACAAACTCCCTCCTGCAAGAACTAAAATTTACTAGAGCTCACTCTTCCCTCAAACCACCGGAATGTCCTTCCAGATTTGATTATTTCTTCTGCTGAAGGTTCAGAGGCTGGTTTGGCTGTTTACCTCTTCGATGACAGCTAGGGACTAATTTCCCATATCACAGGTCCTGGTGAATGAATGTCTGTATTGTCATTTGAAGTATCACCGGTGAAACTTCTGACCCTGATGCCACATTGTGCGGCATCTGATCTGTGCCAACATTGCTTCCTCAGGGCCTCTACAGTGTCTGAATATTTTCAGTAAATAGCTCAACCCCGGCACTACTTGCCTGCCTAAGTCACAGAAGATATTTCCTTCTGATTTTGGTCTAATTTTACTGATGACCACCTGATACACACAATACACATTAGTCATGACTGGCAACATTTAAACCCTTAAAGTGCCAATCATAGCGTCAGCCTACATTTTGAAATTTATTTATTAATTTTTATTTTTTTTTCAAAGAAAAATTCTCGACATTTCAGGTAAATCATCTGCAAACAGACAACTCACATGAAATAAAAAGACTTATTTTCTATGAAAAACAAATAGAATTACAATGTCATCTGCTACAAATTTTGGCACACTTTAGGAGTTAACCAAAAATATTAAGGTAAAAGCCTTACATTCCTAACTAACAAGATTTTCTTTTGTGCCAAATGAAAAAATGATTGGTGCATTGTGTATGTTTCTTTTAGAATTATTAATATGGTATTTCAAACTCTATAGAACATTGTTCAAAATTTCTTATGTGAAAGAGAGAATATCAGAGCTATTTTTGCCTTGTCAAAATTAAAGCAACCTTATTACATGTATATTGAGTTCTGACCCAGATATGCATACTGGTCATGGGCCCTGGTTTAATTTTTGGACTTGAAGATTCCATTTGCTTAAACCATGCATGTTGCAGACTTAATTTATGGACCTGGAGAAACCATGTAGTCCCTGGTCAGACAATTTGGATGCAGAGACTTATAGGATCACATATATCTCCTGCTTCTTGTAATTCAATGCTTCTCATTTAGTTGAAAATAGACTTAAATTATAAAAGCTGTAACCTTGAAAAAACAGATATATTGAAAATTATCTAGCAAAAATGTAGTTTTAATGCTTTGAATGCTGGGTAAAATTTTTGGTAGTTTTTTAGTCTGTCGAATAGCAATAACTTTTACCTTTACCACTGTCTGGGCATAATCAGAAGATGGCATACTGATATATAAATATATTTTTTTATTATTTTTCCCAGAAAACAGTATTTGATATTTCATGCAAATTGTCTCCATTTGAGATAATATGCATGAAATGTCAAATCCTGTTTTCTGGGAAAAAAAGAGAAAAAAAGCATTTCAGTGTGTCAACTACCCAGTATGCTCAGTGTTAACCCAAAAAGCGCCAAGCAAAATTTGTAGCAGACGACATTCTAAAATAAAATTGTATTATTTTCCAGAAAAAAACAAGTCTTGACTTTTCATGTGAATCATCTGCTTGGCAGATGATTCACATGAAAAGTCAAGACTTGTTTTCTCAGAAAAATAAAAAAAATAAAAAAAAAATTGTCGTCTGCTGCTGTTGTGATTGGTGCTTCAAGGGTTAAGTGTTGTGCAGTCACAAGGTCTTCATTATAAAAAGCTGCACTACTTTTAGTATATAGTTTTACGAGTTTTACCTTCACCTGATCCTTGCTACACGCAATAATTTTGCCGAGAACAAATGAGCCATGTCAAATGGTAAGGTGTCATTGAGCATGCATGAACTGTGCAGATTTAGATCAGGTTTTGTATTTGTATAGTGTCATGAGGAGTTTACTGTCCATTGTTACATTCTACAGTATCTTATAGTATTCAGAGGGGCTTTAACCTTAGCAGACAACAAACTGATGATATCTTCTTATTTTTCACTCAAAACAGGCTTTGACATTTCATGCACATTGTTTCCTAGAGATGCAATTTGCATAATATGTTAAAGTCGGTTTTCTTAGGCAACTAGACTACCGTTTTTACTGTATGTATTCAGACAGACATGCCTGAACAAACAGAGTAGACCCTGATGAGATAGATGCCCCATAATGTGGCATCTCATTGGGGTCTACACTGTTTACCACTCATCCAGCAATTTTTAGACACAATATTAGGTAGTGAATTGTACTTGTTCAGATTCTAGAACTAGTGTATGGTAAGGAACTGAGGTAGCCGGATACTTTGGGTAAATACGGTCAATATGTTATTTACAGGCTTAAATATGGATGGTATAAACTAGAACTATCACTCTTACTTTGTCATAACGAACTTCATATAAAGTAATACATATGAATAAATAAAGCAATTTTAACCTTGACAACCCTCTGGGCAAATTCAGCAGAAATATCTTGAAATATTTTTCTTACTTTTTCCCAGAAAACAGGATTTGACATTTCATGCAAACTGTCTCCTAAGGAGACAATTTGCATGAAATGTCAAAGCCTATTTTCTGGGAAAAATAAGAAAAAATATTTCAAAATGCCACCTGCTGAATTTTTTCTCCAGCATGCTCAGCATTAAATGATATATGTAATTCTAGCTGTCCTTGTGAAGCCGCCATCCTTTGAGAAATGATGTCAGGTCAACATACTGCGAACATCTGTCATAGTGGTACATCAGACAGAAGAAAAAAAAAAGAAAAAAAAAAGGGGCCTTAACCCTTGTCCTGCTGAACTCGGATATACCTTGCCTCTGCAAACAGTGTAGATCCAGATCAGTTGGCTTCTGAAGAAGCCAACTGATCTGGATCTGCACTGTTTGCCATTAAGTATATAAATTTATATCAACAATCAGGATCAAGTAATTTGATTGGCTGAAAATTAGAAATGGGAGGGGCATCTTAATTTATTCAGCAGTACAAGGGTTAATGCACACATGCCATCAGTGTAGTAACCAAAGAGCAATTTCTGATTTTTCACTACATTATAATCTGCCTTTTCTATGTAGAGCCCTATTTTAAAGGTTTCGCAGTTCAATAATTAATATTCTGACACAATAACTTCTCACCATCAGTATCCTAAAATTCAATGCCACATAAATCATAAAGTACTCACTGAAACAATTTAATGTGTATTACAATGTATGTTTTGGTGCATATAAAAAAAATCTATTTAACTCTTTCAGCTAGGCAGACAAAAACCAATAGCTGTGCAAACCGTGTAGATCCAGATGAGACAGCTCAATTAGGGTTGTCTCATCAGAATCTACACTTTTACCATTCTGTTTTTGATATTAGACTGAAACCCCTATTTGCATCGGTGGACAGGTCCAAATTCAAAGATGGTTAAATTATTGCTATAATGATTGAGTTGACAGAAGTTACACACATTAGGTAGAATGTATATGTAGGTTAAAAATGCCATTTTCATCAGTGACAACAAAGTGATTTAACTGGGGTAAATCATCCATTTCCTTCTCAGTTTTTTTTTTTTTTTTTTTTTTTGATAAAATTGTGAACTGAACAATGTATGGCTTTTTTGTAATAATTTTAGTTTGTCTGTCAGTATTACATCTAAATTACCTCAGAGATTTCACTGAACCAACTCTTTGATGGTGAACTGCAGCTGTTTGCGTCCCATCTTTTGAAATGTCTCTAGAAAGCTTTGTGAGTGTCAAAAGCCATTCTTCGTACCAGTGCAAATATTAGAGTTGGAAACTTGTGAAAAATAAATATTTGTTCTGGTTCATTTTAAATTCTTTTAGGTTTCTAACTAATAACAGAGAGTCAATAAATTATTACACAAACTTTCAAACTTGCCGACTACATTATTGAAAACTTGGATAATAAGGGCTGGCGATATACTCTGCTCAAACAAGAAGAAACTGATAATTATTTAATAGTTTTCCATTCTTTAATAATTCAATATTTGCTGATCTCACACCATTTCAACCAACATTTACTCCATTTCTGACAATAGTCTTGTACAGAATAATAACGCGACCTAGGACAAACGCAACATTGATTTTTTTGCAAAATAAGAATTATGAACGGATGTCGATTCTGATGTTTTACAGGTTACTTGAGAGTGGCGTCTTTTAATAAGCAATGTAGTGGGAAAATTATATTGGATAGGGTTACAGTGAAATGCTTTGTTCGGTAAACCGAAGCAATTTTATACTCCAAGTTCCCCGTTACGAAGCATGTGGTTTTACATAAAAGGATATGATAATCCCCAGATACATTTCTTTTCTCAATTATATATGCATATTATATAGCAGAGATTCAAGTTGTCATATTAGTCTGCACATTTATTATATACTGTTATATTACTTTGAACTTGCTGACATGAAAGATGACGTTTGTGAGTTCTTTTACGCATAGTATGCTAGGTAAAATTTTCATCTGACAACACTGAAATTTTTTTCTTTATTTTTCCCAGGGAACAGTTTTTGATATTTCAAGAAAATTGTCTCTTAGTCTAAATATTTGGTCAGAAAAGCCTGAATGTGGTATCTGATCAAGATCTTCACTGTTGTCACTCATCCTGAGTTTTCTGACTCATCAACATGTAATAGAGCATACCTGTTCAAATATTAGGACAAGTACTGTATTTACCCAAAGTATTCGGACACCTCAACTCCTTACCATATATGTTCTAAAATTTGAACCAGTACAATTCACTACCCAATGTTGTGTCTAAACATTGCTGGATGAGTGGCAAACAGTGTAGACCCAGATGAGACGCCGCATTCTGCGGCGTCTCATCTGGGTCTATACTGTTTGCTCAGGCCTGTCTGTCCGAATACATATGGTAAATATGGTATGGTGGTAAACAGTTGTGGTATTGGAATATTGATATTAATTAAATACAGTATACCATGTACCTTTTGCAGTACAACAGACCCAAACAGAAATTTTGGCAAACAGTGTAGATCCAGATAAGATAGTAGTTCATTCATAATCAAGCAATCAGATCAGTACAGGGTGACTTTTGCCAAACACTCCTTTTTTTTTTTTTTACACTTAGCACGCTGGGTAAAATTTTTAGCAGGCGACATTCAGAAATATTTTTCTTATTTTTCCCAGAAAACATAATTTGTCATTTTATGCAAGATGGAGACAATTTGCATGAAATGACAAATCCTGCTGTCTGGAAAAATTAAGAAAAATATTAATTTTTCATCTGCTGAATTTGCCCAGAGTATGTGTGTATGAAAAGTTTTGTGAATTTATCTTTGCTACCTGGTTGTTTGTAGTTTCACCTTGAACAGGCTGTATGACACTTGACAGGAATCTCAATGACACTAAACAGTTGCACTTAAAACCAAAACACCACCCAGCCAATAAAGTCACAAAAAACATATTCCCATGTGAAATATAGAAAGTCTGATTTTCTGGACATAACATCTGTTCTGCAAACTGTAAACTGTAACTCCCAATTGTCTATAGAGTTTAACCCTCAAAGTGCAAAGCAAAATTTGTAACAGACAACATTTTAAAATTTTTATTATTTTTTTGTTATTTTTCAATGAAAATAACATTTCATGTCTCGGATCATATTTTTGTACTGCATATAGATCTTGGGCACTCATTAGAAGCACTGCTTTGAGGCAATTCTAATGAATACCCACTACATATTAAACATTTAGTTGCAAGCAACATATATCATTGTCTAGAGTTACATTTTTTGAACAAGCACTTTCAATGAGATTTTAATATGGACTCATTAAAACATTTTTCAACAAATTTGTATAACAAAATTTTCTTTCCAAACAATAAAAATAAATCAGAAGACAACAAAGAAAATTCTTTTAGCAGAGACACAAACCCAAATTGACATTATCGATACTTTATCTCAAGAACATAGCCACTTTAACAATGAAAAGCGGAGATCGAAGATTAAAGCAAAAGTAACACATTGAAGATTGATATGAGTCAAGAGTTTTTCTTATTTTATACATTTTCAAAGTTGTCTCCAGCGAAGCATAGACTCTTAACTGCAAAGGTTACTCAGATATTTTTAATGGCATGTACAAAACTTAATGTAAAATGCCATTGAGAAAAAAGATGATAAAAGGACAATGAAATTAGAAGACAACAGTTTAGACAGATTTTAGTGTCATTTTTATGTCTCAATAACGTGTGTATGAATTCACTGTTCTAGATAACATTCTTTATTTTGTTCAACCAAAAAGTATTAACCTTAGTCCTGCTGAACCTGGCTATGTCCTGCCTTTGCAAACAGTGTAGATCCAGATCAGTTGGCTTCTGAAGAAGCCAACTGATCTGGATCTTCACTGTTTGCTATTAAGTATGTGAATTTACATCAACAATCTGGATCAAGTAATCTGATTGGCTGAAAATTAGAAATGGGCGTGACATCTTAATTTATTCAGCATGGCAAGGATTAATTAATATTGTTCTTAATTCTCCTCAATAATACACATTGTGGGTACTCATTAGAAATGCCAAACCTGATTGTTATAAATGTCACACTGTGGTGCTTCTTAAAATTACCCACAATGCAAGTTTTCTGACTACCAACAACGTACGCCTTTATATAAAGAAAATCAGAAAAAAATAACAATATTATCATCAAATAATTTGTTTTCTGATCTTTTTTATAGTGTATCCTTATATACACATTTTACCTCAACTGAGTGTTCCCAGTAATTTTGAAAGCCCTAAGTGCATAGTGTGGTAATTAGGTCAAATAAGGTACACCGCAACCTCTTTATAACACTATTGTTGGAATCTGAAGCATATATTGTGTTAGTTAAACAACCGTATTATATCGAAACAAAAATGTAAAGATTATATAGAAAATGACCATTTATGGTCATTTTTCTATATAATCTATACATTTTTGGGATCCATCTTTGGACCGTGTAATATCCAAAACCGTGTTCTAATGAACCGTGTTATAAAGAGGTTTAGGTGTATTTCCAAATACTCCTTACTTCACACAATCAGTTGCATACAATCTAACGTCAGTCACTCATGACTTAAAGTAAGTTCAATAATGATAACAAAGCAGATTTATCATCAACACAAAATAAAAAAAAAATAATTTTGTAAGATATAAAATAATTACTATTTTAACCACAAGAAGCTATGAACTAATCCACTTTTGTCTGATCAGCTTTTATTTTATTCCTTTTTCTTTCTTTTGGTCTCTAGTGTTTGGATACATACATATCTGCTGCTTTTGTGATTGTAATTTTAAGGGTTAATATATATATACACTACAACCTCTTTATAACACGGTTTGTTATAAAACGATTTTGGATATAACACGGTTCAAGGATGGATCCCAAAACTGTATAGATTATATTGAAAAATGACCATAAATGGTCATTTTTCAATATATCTATACATTTTTCTTTGGGTATAACACGGTTGTTTAACTAACATGGTTTATGCTGTGGACCCCAATAGTAGTGTTATAAAGTGGTTGTGGTGTATATTGAATTAGTAGTGTTGTAAAGTGGTTGTGGTGTATACTGAAAATTAACCAATATTTGTCATATAATTTCAGGAGTATTACCAAGAATACAACAGTCCTTCTGCTGCAACCATGGGAACAGAGCTAGCTGAGCAGTCTACATTCTTTGGTAGAGCAATATGGTGAACATGACAACAATGAATTACTTGTTCTTCCTTGGAATCCTGATACCGAGTATCATAACTGTGATACTGTTTGTAGTCTTCTGCTACTGTTGGTGGAGAATCAAGGTTCGTGACCAAATACTCTACAAGAAACATGATCCTCATGGGATAGAGAAACTCAAGGACGGGGCAATATACGAGCCTCCTCCACCACCTAGTCCTCCTTTCAGATCTACACGTGATCTTTCGGACCTTCTAAGTCACGATAATAATAACACAAAGAAGACTTCATCGGATGATTATGAAGAAAGTCCAGAGCCGACTGACGGCGTAGACAATCCGACATTGTATAGAATTGCCCCAGATAGTGGGTTTTGTGAATTAAATGACATACATTGCAAAGTGCAAGGTGAATCACATGAAAGGGCAGGTGAAGAAAATCGCCCAAAGTCAGAAGCATCTGATGATTCTGATGATTCGGGATTCCGAAGTTCTAGATCTGGACAATATAATCACAGTGCAAGTAGCAGTAATGGTAATGCTCAAGAAGCATTAGTAGGTGTGGGGAGTTGTCAAGTACATGACATTGTACCACTGTTTAAACCTATTAGAATTCATCCGAATGAAAAAGACTATCAACCATATCAAATTTCGTATGGAGATCGGTATTCTGCAAAACACAGACGTAACAAACAACGTAAACCTGTGCCACCTAGTCATCACTACACAACTGACTCTAATATAAACTCAATGAGACCATTACCACAACCTGGCCATTCAAACCAGCCAACCAATGGCAGCCATGTCGGACCCATATTTGATATGAACCAAGTGACTCAGTCAAATTACGATGTCCATGGAGGCCGCTTACATACTATTGACACTCATATAAGACCACTACATAGTGCTGGTACGATTAACCATCTCAACAGTCATGGTCACTGTGGTCATCTTAACAGTTTAGATGGTTGCTATGGTAACCCTGGTTTCTATGGTAACCATCATTCAGGCCAGTTTCATAGCTTACAAAGTAATGGCCAGAGTGTTCATTCTAACAGTATTGGATATGTAAGTGACTTGAATCACACAAATCAAATTTGTCATATAAGTGGTCCACAGACAGACTTCAATTCCAACAAACATTTTCAACCTATCCAACCTGATATAAATCCGCTGAGGTCACCGTTACTACAAGGGAGGAATGATACTCAAATACCACTAACTTTTACAAAAGCCATGGTTCATAGACCTTACATTGAGGAACTAAGTGATCCCTCATTATTTTCTGTTGTGTGATACAAACTGAAATACCAAATTTCGAATTTTTCGTTTAACCCTTAAGCTCCAATCGCAACTGCAGCATTCGACATTTTTGTTATAAATTTTTTCCACTTGTCATAGAAAATGTTCTGACATTTCATGTGAATCATCCAAGCAAATGATTCACATTAAATGTCAATACTTATTTTCTGTGAAAAATTTTTTAAATGTCGTCAGCTACAAATTTGCTTGGCGCTTTAAGAGTTAATATGTGCCAATAAATTAATGTTCATGTGCAAATCACAATAATTGTGCATTTATTAAGTTTACAATTTTGTGAGATGAGATATTCCACTGAGTGCTGGATTAATTTTAGTGCATTTCCACTTGTTTATTGCTGTTACTGGGGATAAGTATCAGATGACATTTTGAAAAGATCTGACCCACAAATCACCTTATGATTCTGCTGAAATAGCAAGCCCTATTTTCTGCAGAAAAAAATGATAAAAAAAATGTCATCTGCTAATTGCCACATGTAGGTGAGAATTAATGTTACATTCCTTGATATATATGTCTGGGCTAATTCAACAGACAAGTTGGTGATATTTTTCCCAGAAAACAGGACTTGACATTAATCATAAAACTGTCAGAACAGGATTTGACATTTCATGCAAATTGTCTCCAATGGGAACAATTTGCATGAAATGTCAAATCCTGTTTTCTGGAAAAGATAAGAAAAATATCCAACTTGTTGTCTGCTGAAAAGTTTACCCTTATTGCTTGGTAAGCATTAAAATATATGCAGATGATAAGACAGAAACAGGAAATTCAGTGGATCTAAACTATGACGGACATCTGAAAAAGATCTTAACTTGGTACCTTCATTAAGATATGAGCAATGAAAGAGACTAACTATTGAAAATTCTATTATAATTTATCCTAGGTATTTGCACACTGTAACATTTTACCTTAATTATTCTCAAATTTGAACACATCCATTTTTACTACCTTTTGGTGTGTCTAAAAACTACTGGATGGGTGGCAAACAGTGTAGACCCTGATGAGATCCCACACTGTTTTCTCTGGCCTACCTGTCCAAGAACTTAGGGTAAATAATATCATGGTATGTCTTTTGTATTTCATGTTTAAGTTATGCCTCTTTTTTTCGTGTACAAGGGTCTTTCACAAAACTGCTGAAATTCCTAAACTACAGGAGAAGTACAGACATACTAGTACTTATACTTACAGGTACATGCACATTTTCAGCAAGAGATAAATTAAAATTGTATAATTAATATAACTTGTTTTATTCAACTTGCATTATATAACATACATAGATCTGATTGACAAAACAGTCTGATGCTCCTTAAAAAGATATGAAACGGACATTATTTTTAAAATAACTGTACTTCATGTACAAAAAAAAAAGCACCAATCAAACATATAATTCCCTAGCATAAAAGAACTACATAGTTCTGAATTTTCTTTCATCTTTACTGATCTACAATATTTTCTTTGATGCGGGGTGGGGGGTGGAAGGGTATTTGTAAGGTTATTTTGAAAGGATTAGTAAAAACATTAAACAGTTATAGACCTTTCTTGGGGTGAACATATAGTTTGATGGACTCATAAACTACACTAACATTCGAAGATAAATAGAATTAGCAAAATAAGCAAAAAGTGGCACAGATGTTTTATTGTGTGAAATGTTTGGAAAATGAAATAGTAAAAAAATCTGATAATAAACAACTGGACTGAATTATGTGACAATGAAACAGGACTTGACATCCTATGACTGACCGATCACATTACAGCTGATATCAGGATAAAAATGATATTTATTGGACAACTGGAGAATATGCATCAAATTTTTTCTTTTCGTCCTTTATTGAATTCACATCATCTGAAGAAATCATGTTTACCATCAAGTTCTTATAACAATCTTATATACCCTTTACCACTCTCTGAGCAAATTCTGCTGACAACAAACTGATGATATTTTTCCCTGAAAATAGGCTTTGTCATTTCATGCAAATTGTCTCATAACGAGACAATTTGTATGGAATGTCAAAGCCTAGCTTCTAAAATTTTCTAAAAAAAAAATAAATAAATAAAAAATAAGAAAAATATTTCGAAATGCTGTCTGCTGAAATTTTTATCCAGCATACAAAGCATTAACCCTTCTCTTGCTGAACACAACATGCCCTGTTTTAGCAAACAGTGTAGATCCAGATCAGTTGGCTTCTGAAGAAGCCAACTGATCTGGATCTGCACTGTTTGTTATTAAATATGTGAATTTCTGTCAAAAACCCTGATCAAGTAATCGGATTGGCTGGAAATTAGAAGTGGGCGTGGCATCTTAATTTATTCAGCATGACAAGGGTTAAATGATCCACATAGACAGCTATCAGCCATGAGAGCTTCCACACCAATATGCTGATTATATAATACTCATTTCTTTGGGCAGTTTGAGCAAGGGATGTCATTGCCATGGGAGAAGGTGGGGGTGAGAGGAATTCACCCCTCCCCTAAAAGCCCCAACAAATAAAAAATAATTTCAGCCAGGCCTGCATTTATGTATTGCTATGGTTATGATCAAAATCAAACTTAATTCTTAATCAAAATATTAACATCAGGGCAAAGAGTTTGCATATAAAAGTTGTTTTTTGTTTTTTTACATTCATGTATATTATCACATGTTGTTATTATTTATATTTTTTCTAAACTACCTAATAAGGACAGATGTGACAATGGTGTGTCTATGTTTGCAATAGCAAGCCAAATAAAAGGCATCAAATAATGTCATCTTCAATGTTTCTAAAACAATATTTGTGCATATGCCATTACAATTAAACTTCAGTTAGATGCTATTGAAGCCTTAACTCTTTCCCTGCTAGTGGCAACTTTTGTCATCTGCTGACAACCTTTGCAAACAGTTTCGACCCAGATTCATTAGAAGCCAACTGATCTGGATCTACACTGTTTGCAAAGGCAGGACATGTCCAGATTCAGCAGGACCAGGGTTAACATACATTGGTATGCACATTATCACAGGATTAACAGAATTGAAGCTTGTTCATTTTTTTATTACTTAATTTTATCTTGTGCATTTGATTTTTTTCTATGTGATAAAAACACATTTGCTGTTATTTTTATACTCTTTTAACTAGTGCTGCTTTTTTGGTAAAATTGCATTTCATAAATCCATAGTTTACATAACTCTAGATTAGGCTTTCAAACAAAATATTTTGTACTCTGTCTTATTTCTCCATGAAAATGACTTCTATAGATATTGACTGAAACTGCTTCACAAGCAATCAGAAGAATTGTTAAGGAGGAGTGTTTGTTGATAATTCTGTGATAATTTTCTCCATTTCTCTATTAAAACATGTTATGGGTACTCATTAGAAGGTGCCTCAATGAGGTGCTTCTATTAAGTATCCAAAACATGAGTTTTTATGGAGAAATAAGAAAAATGCCAGAATTATCACCAAATACTACTCATTAAAAAGTCCTATGATACAATTCTGATGAGATTTCATAATATATAATTTTCATGGAAAAATAAGAAAAACTATTTTAAGGGTTTATTCCTTATCTAGAGCTATGGTTTTTATGTTATCCCTTGTCATGCTGAATAAATTAAGATGCCACACCCACTTCTAATTGTCAGCCAATCAGATTCCTTGATTCAGATTGTTGATATAATTTGACATACAGAATGGCAAACAGTGCAGATCCAGATCAGTTGGCTTCTGAAGAAGCCAAATGATCTGGATCTACACTGTTTGCAAAGGTAGGGTATATCCAAGTTCAGCAGGACAAGGGTTATATTATGTGTACAATTGTAAGATAATAGCAGTTTGAACACAAATATTTGATGAAACTTAAGATTTTTCTTCTGTATAAAATCCAATGTTGCTATAATGCCTAGTCATATCATAATACTGTTCATGCATGTGTATGTATGTCTTTACTACTAGCCAGGCTTACAGAACTGTCTCAGAACTTCAAACATTCACCGTCAACATGCAGAAAAGAATATTTTTCTTATTTTTCCCAGAAAATAGGCATCACATTTCATCTGAACTGTCACCCAAGGAAACTGATCTAATGAAATACAAAGTTCTATTTTCTGAGAAAAATACAATATTTTGTAATACAAAGTGCCCACTGTTATCCACCATCAAATGAAATTATGGACATTGTGGGATAACCATCAGTTTTCCATGTGAACACTGAAAAGATCCAGGCTGAATGGCATGTCCATGCCCGTCCTTGTTAACACTTCAGAAAGCTGATTACTCCACAGCTGGCCTCACAGAATGTCTGAAATAACTAAAATTTTGGACATGCAGTGACTCCTTAGTTCCCATGACAACCTTCTGTCTGGCTAATTTGTAAAGTTCCAGAATGCCTGGACTGCATTTTGTTGGAAATAAAATTTGATAAAACATTATTAATGACTTCTATTGTAATATTTTTCCCATACCAACTTCATAGCCCTGGATAAAAGTGAGTATCAGGAAATTATTTTTCTTGTTTCTCCACGACAACTATAACATATGTTCTGGTACTCATTGGAAGAACCTCAGCAATGCGCTTCTAATCAGTACCACAACATGTTTTTGTGCAGAAATAAGAAGAATATCAATAACTTTTGGTTGAAAAAAAAAACGACAATGTCTTATCTTGTAAATAAACCCTTAAGTATGCTGCAGACAATAATCAGCATATATAACCTTTAGTTTTGCTTTGAAAATGTGGCCGGACATTTCATATGAATAATTTCTGGAGAGTTTTAATGAAATGACAAGACATTTTTCTAATCAGAAGATCACTCTCTTCAGCAGCAGGCTAGAGATTAATCACCTTAACTCTTTCCCCGCCAGTGGCTACTTTTGTCATCTGCTGATAACCGTTGCAAACAGTTTGAACCCAAATCAGGCCCGACAAAATGTTGGGCCTGATTTGGATGCAAACTGTTTGACACTCTGATGGTATTCCTGAAAGATTTTTAAAAAAAATCCACCATCAACTAAAAAACATGCAAAATTACCCAGCATGCAAAGCGTTAAAAGGAATGAGCCTTGAAAAAACACACACATACACACACACACACACACAAAACACACACACACACACACACACACACACACACACACACTGCACACACACTGCACACACACAGCTTACAACTGGGCTCAACACACACACACACACACAAAAAGTTGAAAACAGATGAACTTTGGCTACTTATTCAAGTGTTCAAAATATGCAAGCTGAACACCAAACAGTGCAGACCATGATGGAAACTGCTGCTGTCTTTCAGGAACAATTAGATGTGGGTCTGTTTGCTTAAGTACTTCTGTCCCAAAGACTATGGTCTTTGGGTAAATCACAAAGACCATGACCAATTGATGTAGATGAACCAGTTGATTCTGGACTGTCAGTATTTGCACTTTGTAATGTCATTTGACCTACAATGTAGTGTACGAGTATGACAGACTTAAGGCACACTCTGGGAAAATTCTGCAGACAACAAATTAATGGTATTTTTCTAATTTTTCTCAGAAATCAGGCTTTGACATTTCATACAAAGGAGGCCATTTGCATGAAATGTCAAAGCCTATTTTCTGTGAAAAAATATTTCTAAATGTTGTCTGCTGACATTTTGTACCCAGCATGCTGAGCATTAAATATCCCCTGGTTGGGGTCTGACAAAACTGGACTTTGATTTTCAAAAGATAGCATTACTAGAGCTACCCGGGTAGGTCAACAGGTCAAGTGTGGCTGAGTGTTTGGAGGTCCAGATAAAATAAACAGCAAATATCCTTTTATTTCTCCATAAAAATACTTTGTAGGTACTCACTACAACTGCCTTGATAATGACTACACATTATTATAACACCTCCCCCACCCACCCCACCCCACCCCATTCCACCCCACCCATACACACAAACACTATATATATATTAGAAGAGTCAAATTTCAATTTTCCGTATGTCAGGGTATGTGATTTAGATATTCCTAAAGAAAAATGGCTAAACTATTTGCCAACAGTGGATACCATAATCCATAATGCATAAAGTGCAGATTATGAGTTCAAAATTCTGCCAAGGTGAACTGCTTTGCCACTGTAATATAAATCATAGCAAGAAGTTCACCATTTCACCAACCCTAACAAAGTGTAATCTATTGCTGGGCTGTAAGATCAGGCTGAAAACAAAATAAAAGTCCTCAGTATGTTTACGAGTCTGGAAATAAAGGGGCTGTAATCAGACTCGGATCAGAATCCACACTGCCACTCATCCAGCAGATTTTCGACATGCCCACTTCTAATTTTCAGCCAATCAGATTACTTGATCCATGTTGCTGATATAAATTCACATATACAAACAGTGCAAATTCAGATCTAGACTGTTTGCAAAGGCAGGACATATTCAGGTTCTGCAAGACAAGGCCGGGTTATTGCTTAGTATGCTGGATAAATATTTCAGCAGACGATGTTTTGAAATATTTTTTCTTACTTTTCTGGGAAAAAAGGCTCCAACATTTCATGGAAATTAAGAGGCAATTTTTATGAAATGTCAAAGCCTATTTTCTAAGAACTGCAAATAAGAAAAATAACATCAATTTGGCGTCTGCTGAGATTAGCCCAGAGTGGTAAAGCTGTCCTAATATTTGGAATAAATATGCAAGTTTATAATTTTAAAATTTAACCCTTAAAGCGCCAAGAAAAACTGCATCTGAAAATGTCGTCTGTTTATGTCGTCTGCTGAATATTCTTGCAAACTTTTCAAACCTAGTTTTGCATACAGGCAAACAGTGTGGACCCAGATCAGACTGCTCCTAAAGGAGCAGTCTGATCTGGGTCCACACTGTTTGCAAAAATGACTTTTAAAATCACAAGCAGATGACAAAGCAGACGACAATAGTTGTGACTGGCACTTTAAGGGTTAATTTCAGTATGTTACAAGGTAAGTGTCTTCAGAATGGTTTAAGATCAGAGTTTCCAATGTTTGGATTTAAGATCAATATAATATCTTTTCAATCATGTTTTAATCTATTGGTGGTATCAGACTGACAACAACTCTTATCTGATGTCAAAAATGATGTCAGCACAAAATTAATCTTAACCCTTAAAATGCCAAGAAAACCTGCATCTGAAAATGTCATCTGTTTATGTCATCTGCTGAAAATTCTTGCAAACTTTTCAAACCTTTTTTTGCATACAGGCAAATAGTGTGGACCCTGATCAGACTGCTCCTCTAGGTCCTCACTGTTTGCAAAAATGACTTAAAATCACAAGCAGATGACAAAGCAGACGACAATTTTTGTGACTGGCAGTTTAAGGGTTAACCAATCTCTGGGCAAATTCTGTAGACTACAAATTGATATTTTTCTTAATTTTCCAAGAAAACAGAGTTGGACATTTCATGTAAACTGTCTCCTCAGGAGATAATTTGCATGAAATGTCAAAGCCTGTTTTCTGGGAAAAAATAAAAATATATATTCCAAAAATGTCATCTGCTGAAATTATTATCCAGCATGCTAAGCATAAAACTTAAAAAAAAAAACAAACTACAAGCAAGTAGAGCAAATTAACTCAAAAAGTTCCATTCAAGATTGTAGCAGACCACATTCAATTTATTCCTTGAGAAAACAAGGCTTGACATTAATGCAAATTATCAGAAAATAAAGCAGACAATTTACATGAAATATCAGCCTTATGTTCTTCAAAAAAAGAAAAAGAAATTCTTTAGAATGTCATTTGCTGCTCTGGTTACTGGTACTCTGGAAGGTTAAAAATAATCTTAACCCTTGTCATGCTGAATGAATTAAGATGCCACACCTACTTCTAATTTCCAGCCAATCATATTACTTGATCCAGGTTTTTGATAGAACTTCACATATTTAATGACAGTGCAGATCCAGATCAGTTCTGGATCTACACTGTTTGCTAAGACAGGGCATGTTGTGTTCAGCAAGAGAAGGGTTAAATCTTGAAATCAAGAGAACTTTCAACAAAACCATCCTGTGCAGCTGAATCTCCAATACAACCCTTTTTGAGAAGAAATAAGAAAACTATATTTCTTGAAATCCATCTTATCTATAACTATGATGAACCAAAACTTCCATACAAATTTGTTTTAGAAAACAATGTTACAAATGCATGTAAAGATACATGACCTTGGCAGAAAACATTGATGAAAGGACCATAAAACCTTAAAACCACAACCACCATCTAAAATATTTATTCATCAAAAGTTTTCGCTTTGTCTTATAATTTAGAAAATCATGTATGACTCCTGATACAATCGGACTTGCAGGAATAGAAATTATAACTAGAGCTGGTGTTTGTAAAACACTATGCCCCCAACTGCCTGACTCTAACACTGCTTGACTCCAACACTGCTTGCCCATGACGGTAACAACAGTACAAATATTCGAGATTTCAATGTTATTTTATTAAGTGTGCAATGTAAAAATGCCCAAACTGACAAAAGGCCATAACTCAAGAAGTACTTTTCAGAATTTTATTCAAAAGTTAATCAGGTCATCTACTCATCGTTACCAATCTATTCCTTAAATTTCAAGGCTCTAGCTTCAATAGTTTTTGAGATATTTTGCTGACAAGATTCCATCCATATTTCTCCAAAGGTCCATAACTCAGGAAAGGGGCATAATCCTGATGTGGAAAAAAAATATGTGACAGCTACTTTTTCATGAAGAATCCATACATGAAATTTCAAAACCCTAGCAAGCACAGTTCAAAACCTATGCTAAGCATCAAAAAGTGTGCAATGTAAAAATGCCCAAAATGATAAAGGGCCATAACTCAAGAAGTACTTTTCAGAATTTTATTCAAAAGTTAATCAGGTCATCTACTCATTGCTACAAATTTATTCCTTAAATTTCAAGGCTCTAGCCTCAATAGTTTTTGAGATACTTTGCTGACAAGACTATATCCATATTTTTTTTTAAAGGGCCTTAACTCAGGTAAGGGGCATAATCCTAATTAGAAAAAAAAAAAAAATATGTGTCAGCTATTTTTTCATGAGAAATCTAAATATGAAATTTCAAAACCCTAGCATGCACAAGTCAAAACTTATGCTTATGTTTGTTTGTTTGATTTGGGCTTAACGTCGCTTTCAACAATCTTTCAGTCATATCGCGACGGTGTCTGGATGTGGCAGGGAGCTCAATGCTCACTTTTAGAGTGCTGCCTCACCGAAATATCACGCCCCAGACACTTTGACATGATATTCCACCCAGTCACATTATACTGACACTAAGCTGACCAGTTCCTATTCCTAGCTCTACTTTCTTAATGCTGAGCGCCAAGCGAAAGAGCAGCTAGTACCATTTTTAAAGTCTTTGGTATGACCCGGCTGGGGACTGAACCCGCAACCTCCCGGTCACAAAGCGGACGCTCTACCATTGAGCCACTGTGCCGGTTAAAACTTATGCTATGCATCAAAAAGTGTGCAATGTAAAAATGGCCAAAATGACAAGGGGCCATAACTCAAGAAGTACTTTTCAGAATTTATTCAAAAGTTAATCAGGTCATCTACTCATCGCTACCAACCTATTCCTCAAATTTCAAGGCTCTAGCTTCAATAGCTTGCTGAAAAGATTCCATCCATATTTTTTCAAAGGGCCATAACTCAGGAAAGGGGCATAAGCCTGATAAGAAAAAAAATACATTATCAGCTATTTTTTCATGAGGAATCCATATATGAAATTTCAAAACCCTAGCATGCACAGTTCAAAACTTATGCTATGCATAAAAAAGTGTGCAACGTAAAAATGCCCAAACTGACAAAGGACCATAACTCATGAAGTACTTTTCAGAATTTATTCAAAAGTTAACCAGGTCATCTACTCATCAATACCAATCTATTCACCAGGTTTCAAGCCTCTAGCTTCAATAGCTTTTGAGATATTTTGCTGACAAGAATTCATCCATATTTTTTCAAAGGGCCATAACTCAGCAAAGGAGCATAATCCTGATAAGAAAAAAAATATGTGTCAGCTATTTTTTCATGAGGAATCCATATATGAAATTTCAAAACCCTAGCATGCACAGTTCAAAACTTATGCTATGCATAAAAAAGTGTGCAACGTAAAAATGCCCAAACTGACAAAGGGCCATAACTCATGAAGTACTTTTCAGAATTTATTCAAAAGTTAATCAGGTCATCTACTCATCAATACCAATCTATTCACCAGGTTTCAAGGCTCTAGCTTCAATAGCTTTTGAGATATTTTGCTGACAAGAATTCATTCATATTTTTTCAAAGGGCCATAACTCAGCAAAGGAGCATAAACCTGATAAGAAAAAAAATATGTGTCAGCTATTTTTTCATGAGGAATCCATTTATGAAATTTCAAAACCCTAGCATGCACAGTTCAAAACTTAAGCTATGCATCAAAAAGTGTGCAATTGTAAAAAAGCCCAAAGTTATAAAGGGCCATAACTCATGAAGTCATTTTCAGAAGTTATTCAAAAGTTAATGATGTCATCTTCTCATCAATACCAATCTATTCACCAGATTTCAAGGCTCTAGCTTCAATAGCTTTTGAGATATTTTGCTGACAAGATTTCATCTATATTTTTTCAAAGGGCCATAACTCAGGAAAGGGGCATAATCCTGATGGGAAAAAAAAATACTGGTCAGCTATTTTTTCATGAAGAATCCATATATGAAATTTCAAAACCCTAGCATGCATGGTTTAGAAGTTATGCTATGCATCAAAAAGTGTAACGGACGGATGCACACACGCACAAACGTCCCAGAAGCAATATGCCTTCGAAGTTGGGGGCATAAAGACTGCAAAGCTGTATACAGAGGCTGTCAAGGTCAAGTGATAAGGTCAGATTCATAAGATGCTTTTTAACTCTTCTCACGCTGAATAAAGTAAGACGCCATGCCCACTTCTAAATTCAAGCCAATCAGATTACTTGATCCAGGTTTTGATAGAAATTCACATATTTAATGACAAACAGCTAGTGCAGATCCAGATCAGTTCACTTCTTCAGAAGCCAACTGATCTGGATCTACACTGTTTGCTGAGACTGGGCATGTCATGTTCAGCAAGAGAAGGGTTAACTTCATTAAGCAGATCAATTCTGGTGAGTTTTATGAATGCCCTAGAAGCTTTTTACCACAAACAATACCCATTAAGAGATTAATGTACTGAAAAATAAATGTGAGTTTGAAAAACAAATCTTTCCTAATGAAGATCCTATCTGGCCTACTAGTTTGCCTCCAGTCCTAATTTACCGGTCATAAAAGCAACCATACCACTGTATCAACAGATATCTATTTCACTCTAAGCTCTTCCTGCACTTTATGAATAAGAAATTGCCTGGCCAGGATAAATATCAAATGAACTTCCTAAGTCTAGCTGCTGGCCATGATGACAAACTAACCATACAGGGGGACCAGTTGCTGAGTGATTAATTCTTGATTACCATACAGAAATTTGATGGCTATAAAAATGACAGCTGGATGCTTTTTTCCATCTTCAAATAGATATGCACATGCTGTTTCCTTTAGACTTATAATAACATTGAATTTTTGACATGTTAATCTTCAACCTGTTTCAGATGACAAACTGCAGCTGACAAATGATTGATACCATAATTATACTAAGTATTAGGACACCTTAACCCTTTACCATACTTATCCTAAAACTGAACAACAGATTCTAAAAGTCATATGAAAAGGATGAAGTGATCTGAGTAATGGAGCACTATAAAGTCAGCTGCCGAGTTCTACTTTCAGCAGGATTCGAACTCTGAATCTCATGAGCCAAATCAGGAATGCTAATCCTAAAACTGAAAAAGTTCATCTGACTACCTGGTGATGACTGAATGATAAACTGTGTCGACTCAAAGTCAGTTCTTATTACAGATAAGAATTCAATGAAAAAACACTGAACTCACTGTCCCTTATCGCCAACACATACTAAACACCTGCGTCATGTCACATTAAAGCTATGTACATTGTATATATGTATGTTTTGGTCAGTTTCTTTTTATTACTTGTTTTTATTTATGGGAGAATGTACCCTACCATTCAAAGCCCTCCAGAAGCACAACTATCAGTCTGATTATCACACACAGCTTAGACAGCTTACAAATATCATCTAATTATTAATGACACCTATCACACACAAAGTTTAGACAGTTTACAAATATCAGTCTGAATATTAATGCCATCTGATCACATAAACAGCTCAGACAGCTTACAAATATCAGTCTGAATATTAATGCCATCTGATCAGCTCAGACAGCTTACAAATATCAGTCTGAATATTAATGCCATCTTATTGCATGCACTTCTCAGACAGCTTACAAATATCAGTCTGTATATTCATGTCATTTTATCAAATATACAGACAGCTTACATCAGTCTGAATATTAATGTATCTACAACAGACACAGCTCACACATATCAGTCTGAATATTAATGCCATCTTATCACACACACTTCTTAGACAGCTTACAAATATCAGTCAGAATATTCATGTCATTTATCAAATGCACAGCTTAGACAGCTTAAAAATATATAAATCTGAATATTATTGCCATCTCTCTCACACACACACACACACAGACACAGACACATACACACACACACACACACAGCTTACAGCTGGGCTCAAAGCACAGTCAGTGTCAAATATCAGTCTGAAAATTGATGCCATCTTCAGAGACACAGCTTAAACAGCTTATACTTATCATTCTGAATATTGATGCCATCTTCTCACATACGCAGCTTAGACAGCTTATACTTATCAGTCTGAATATTAATGCCATATGATCACATACACAGCTGAGACAGCTTAAAAGTATGAGTCTGAATATTAATGCCACCTGATCACATACAAAACTTAGGCAGCTTACAAATATCAGCCTGAATATTAATCCTCATAATAATAATAATAACTCCCAAAATAATTGGTGGATTTTACCCTAAATCGAACTTGACCTACACTTTATGATTATATACCTGTGTATAAAATATGAATCCAAAACACTAATCTTTTCAAAAGATAACGAACGGAAACCCTTTTTCGTATGGGAGGTACAGACGTATAGGATGTACGGACAGGGTTGATACTATATGACCCGCCCATCCCCCCACCACCATTGAAAATGGCGGGGGCTTAAAAAAATCAAATGGCGGTAACTCAGAAACTAAGAAAGGGAGATCAACCATTTTTGTAAGCGACATGCCGTCTTGACCTCATACACATTGCTACGAAGTTTCATCAAAATATTCCTTACGGTTACCTAGTTATGGCACGCACAATGATAGTCTGTAAAAAACTAATCAGAGGAAGTAACTCAGAAATTAATAAAGGGAGAGCAACCGTTTTTGTATATGATGCACCATCTTGACCTAAAACACATTGTTATGAAGTTTCATCAAAATATTCCTTATGATTACCTAGTTATGGCATGCACAAGGATAGTCTGTAAAAAAACTAATCAAAGGGCAGTAACAGAAATTAAGAAAGACAGAGCAACTATTTTTTAATGCTCCAGGTCGTCTTTACCTCATACACATTGCTATGAAGTTTCATCAAAATATTCCTTACAGTTACCTAGTTATGGTGCACACAAGAACTGTTTAAACCAGACGGATGGATGGATGGATAGACAACATAATACGTCCATCTTTTAAAAACGGGCATATAAAAATAAGTCTGAATATTAATGCCACCTGATCAAACATACAGTTCAGATAGCTTAGATAGCTTACAAAGATCAGACATACAGCTTAAACAGCTTACCATATCAGTCTGAATATTAATGTAATCTGATACCACTACAACTGAGACAGCTTACACATATTAGTCTGAATATTAACCCTTGTCCTGCTGAATAAATTAAGACGCCACGCCTACTTCTAATTTTCAGCCATTCAGATTGCTTGATCTGGAATATTGCTATAAATTCACATACTTAATGGCAAACAGTGCAGATCCAGATCAGTTGGCTTCTTCAGAAGCCAACTGATCTGGACCTACACTGTTTGCAAAGGCAGGGTATATCCGGGTTCAGCAGGACAAGGGTTAATGTAATCTGATCACCACTACAGCTGAGACAGCTTACACATATCAGTCTGAATATTAATGTAATCTGATCACTACTATAGCTGAGACAGCTTACACATATCAGTCTGAATATTAATGTAATCTGATCACCACTATAGCTGAGACAGCTTACACATATCAGTCTGAATATTAATGTAATCTGATCACTACTATAGCTGAGACAGCTTACACATATCAGTCTGAATATTAATGTAATCTGATCACTACTATAGCTGAGACAGCTTACACATATCAGTCTGAATACTGATGCCACCTGATCACTCATACAGCTGAGACAGCTTACAGATATCAGTCTAAATATTAATGTAATTTTGTGTTGAGGTTTTACGGCCCAGTCAACCCAATGGGGTCATGTCGAGCGCGGTCAGTTTACCTAACCACATGTTTACTGGGCAGGCTTAGTCCAAATACTAATGTAATCTGATCACCACTATAGCTGAGACAGCTTACACATATCAGTCTGAATATTAATGTAATTTGATCACCACTACAGCTGAGACAGCTTATAAATATCAGCCTGTATATTAATGCCATCTTATGACATACAGCTTAAACAGCTTACACATATCAGTCTGAATATTAATGTAATCTGATTACCACAACTGCTGCAACAGCTTACACATATCAGTCTGAATAGTAATGTAATTTGATCACCACTATAGCTGAGACAGCTTACACATATCAGTCTGAATATTAATGTAATATGATCACCACTATAGCTGAGACAGTTTACAAATATCAGCCTGTATATTAATGCCATCTTATGACATACAGCTTAAACAGCTTACACATATCAGTCTGAATATTAATGTAATCGGACACCACTACTGCTGAGACAGCTTACACATATCAGTCTGAATATTAATGTAATCTGGTCATCACTATAGCTGAGACAGCTTACACATATCAGTCTGAATATTAATGTAGTCTGATTACCACTACAGCTGAGACAGCTTACACATATCAGTCTGAATGTTAATGCCATCTTATCACATACACTGTCACAGACGTATGTGTGATCAGCTGACATGAATATTCAGACTGATTTGGGTTTTACAGCCCTTTCAAGAATATTTCACTTATATCGAGCCGATCTTTCATCAAAGGTGGGCGTAAACCGGAGAACCCGGGGAAAAAAACACCTGAACATCCGTAAGCAGAACATGGCTTTCCCACATGTGACCCAAATGAGGCTCAAACCACAGTGGTGAGAAACCTAATGGATTAAGAGTCAACTCTCCTATCCACTAGGCTACAGGGGCCCATATTCAAACTGATAAGTGTAAGCTGTCTAAGCTGTGTATGTGATCAGATGGCATAACCTGAACTGGCAATTTTGCTCCTTAGGTGGTCCTCTACCAAATAACTTCTTATAAATTTGCTGTTGCAATTTGGGTAAAAATGAATATGTGTTATCCTTTCTTATATTTCATAAATCAGTTTCTCATGGAATATTTTGATTGCCATATAATGGCAGTTACCGGACTTTTCTCTACTGCGGTACATTACCATAGTTGTCCTAAAATTCTAACAAGTCCATATTACTACCTGTTGATGTATCAAAAGTATACTGGATTGGTTGCAAACAGTGTAGATCCTGTTCATGTTCAATGGCAACTGGTCTGGTTCTACAATGTTTACTGAGGCTTTCTGTTCCAATACTTAGGATTATTACAATAGTTTGATTTCACAGTTCAGAAATCTGGAGACAGAAAGCATCAAGTGACTCCTATTCACAGTCCTCCCAGTTTAACATTATATGAATTACATGAGAAAACAGCATGGACATCACATGAACAGTTTAGGGGTGCAAGGTGTGCAAATGCCTAAGCCTTATATGTTCTTATGATTTGTACAGCAGCCATGTGTTTTGTTACAGTAACAAAGCTGCCATAGAGCAATGTCTTTGCAGGGCATTCCATGAGTAGCCAAGGATCAAAAGCATCTTCAAGTGTGTGGGGTGGGGGGGTACCTCTTCCCTTGTTCCCTTGAAATAGTTCAGCATTTTCCCTTGTTCCCCAAAATCAAAATCTTAATTTTCTATGTTCCCTGCTCCCAAAATTACATTTGTTCTCCTGTTCCCTTCATTTTCAGACTTGTGTTCCCCTGTTCCCCTGAAATAAATGACATTATTCCCCTGTTCCCCATGACCCCTGGGAGGGCCTCAGTAAAAGATCAGCCTGCACGGATGTGCAGGCTGATCCGAGTCTTTGCTGGGTGCACATGCAATCTTATAGTAAATGCTGTATCCCAGTTAAATTATATAAGTGTCTAGACAAATCTATCATAACTTTGAACTTTCTTCTGTTTGTTTTGCTACTATACCAGTGTTATTTTTGAATATGAATTTTTATTAACAACTTAATGAAGATTGATACATTAAATCATCGTTTGTCATATTATAACTTTGAAGACAGGTTTCTGTTTTAAACTGTGACATTTACTCTGCTCTGCAATGTGGCTCATTATCACAGCCATAAATAATGTCAATTTATAACATATTTAATGTCACGTTAAAGATTGTTTAGTTCAAAGCAGTGAATAAGGTGATGCCATCACAATAATATTCGAGGGTTGAGCGTAAGACTGTAGTAACTCAAACATATTTCTGAAACCCTTGTTTAGGGACAAATTTGCCCCCTTTGTAAACAATGCAAATTTAGGTGCCATTGCTCATACGAGCAATGGCACCTAAATTTTCATTGTTTACAGAAAGAAATGTTGTAATCATTACGCCTTCATGGTGAGGAGATTAAGTTTGGGGAAAAACAACCATCTGACTTACGTCAGTCTTGCGCTCAACCCTCGAAAAATGATTCATGTTGTTTGCAGATAAATAACCCTTAACTATTACCACTGTATAGTTTAATTCAGCAGACAACAAACTGATGATATTTTCTTATTTCTCCCAGAAAATCAGCTTTGATATTCCATGCAAATTGTCTCCTTATTAGAGAGTCTGCATGCAATGTAAAAGCCTGTTTACTGGGACAGATAAAATAAATACTTCAAAATGTAGTCTGCTGCAATTTTTACCCGGCATGCAGAGCATTAAAACACCAGGGCCTAGTTGTTCAAAGCTAACAATGTCGTTAGTTCACAATTCGTTAAAATTTGCATCAAGTGATACGCAAATATGCTGAAATTTTTGGCTGAAAAAATGTGAGTAGCTTTTGCAGTGCAAAAGCTACTCAGATTTTTTCAGCAAAAAATATCAAAGTATTGTATATTAAATCCGCTAAAACAGTTAACGAAATGACCCTTGACGAGCTCGTTAAGCTAACGACGCTTTGAACAACTGGGCCCTGATTTAAATATTATCAGACAATATTTTTCTTATTTTTCAAGTTAATAAAAAAAGGTCACAATTTGTCGCCTGCAATTCTCTCCGTTACCTCTCTGTGTTAGGCTCAGCATGGGTCATTGCTTTTCACTATGTAGCTTTGGCCGTGTCCAGTTATTGTGCAAGAGTGAACAAACAAAACTCTGACCAGACTGCATGGTGGTATGTAAGCTTGTTTATCTTGTTCTGCACTGTTCAAATACAGCTTGTTTGCTTTTGTTTTTCATTGCATGCTATAAATTACTTAATGGTGATAACTAAGACTAATATTTTGACAGTCTCTATCTCACAAAAACAAATAATGCTAAATATTAATTACCATATTCGATCTAATTACTGCACATACCCTTATAAGGGTAGTCAAGCAATTTCATGTCTTCAGACTACAGTCTGTATACTTTTATCTTCTTCATAAAAGCATATGTTGAAGTACTCAACTGAATTGCCTCGATAAGTCCAGGCGATTCAAATAAGTAGCAACAACATAAGACATTTAGTACTTCTGTTTGTCTGAATGCCTGCTTGCATCTGCATGATCTTTGAATTTGAAAACAATAATAATAATAATAAGATAGAGTTAATGCAGGAAGGATTACATATGTGCATGCTGGTCTTGAACTTTGCTGAATACCTTAATATACCAAGGTACCGACTGCAAGTCCCTGGCCTATTTTATCATTTTAATGGTGCCCTGGTAATTTATCATTTCTAAAGAATTAAAAAGTGTCACTTGATATTTATTTGCCTGCCTTTTCTGCATGATGAAGTAATCTTTTAATCTTTTTATATTATGCTTGATGCAACTTTCCATGAAAGTGATTAATGATAGAGAAAGAATGCAGTTCCTTGTTATTGCATACTCTGTTAACCTTTGGTGCCCTGTATGCAAAATCAGAGGACAATTCACAGCTCTTGATAAGACGCTTTTTCCAATCCAAACGCATTGATATATATTTTATTTCTCCACTATTGCATATGTTGTGGGTACTCTGTAGAAGCGCCTCGCTGAGGCACTTCTATTGAGTATCCACAATGTATGTGATAGTGGAGAAAATAAGAAAAATATTTACCTGACACCCACTCTTATCTAGACTTATGCAACTACTGTATCTACCCTAAAGTTTGGGACACTTCAACCCTTAAAGTGCCATGGGTACTCAGTAGAAGCGCCTCGCTGAGGCACTTCTATTGAGTACCCACAACCAGGGTTCGCGTTACCGATCGCCATTGTCGCCATTTGCGCAGAAAAATAAAATTTGGCACAAAAAATCATAAATTGGCGAAAACAAGTGGCGAAAAAAATATCACCTGAATTACCCGCTACTGAGTCATATAATTGTCGCGCGTGTCTATCACACCTTCCTTGATTGTATAATTCGCCAATGAACAACTCAATTATCGATCAGAAAACGGTAGCTGATCAAATTAACCTGAATTTGATGAAAACGATATAAGGTCACGTGCCGTGATGAGCAGTTTGACAGTAGCACCACCCACTTTCCACGCCTTTCGTCCTAAATATTCATGACACTCTGCCAAAACTACCAATCAGGAATTAAGAGTCGCATGGAAATTTACCCAGAATGTAATCACGTAGAACCCTATGTCAAACACAAAGATGGAAAACAAATTGATTACACGAGAAATAATTATTGTCATTAATCGGTTCGGCTTATTAAAGCGGTAAGTACACTTTGACAGTGCCGACTTTAATTAAGCATGTTTCGGTACCTTCTTATGAGCCTTAATTTTACTTGGCGATCAACGAACGTTGTCCCGAAAAAAAAACACACACACAAAAAAAAACAAAAAAAAAAACACGAATAATGCCTCGGAGGCGGACACATTAGTCTCCGATGGTCCGGATCGCGCATTCGATCCCCACAGATTGTAGCGATTTATTATGAAACACATAAATTTGCTACAGTCATTCGCTCCTTCCACTGCTTCAAGACTGGCAGTTACAAGTTTCTTGCGGAAGGGTGTCCAATGTACTGGTTAACCGCTTATTGTATAAGCATGACCCCTCTTTTTTATTGGCGTGATTCATAAAAAAATGCTGTTCGCATAGACCAGACTCGTAAAGCAATTGCAGTAAACTCACTTTTAAGTCAGTTGCAGTTAGCTCCCTTAAAACAGTAAAACCTGCTGTGTTAGAAACTTACCCCGCATTTTTCAGGGTACAAATGAATATTGTTACTTTATTCTCTTACAGTATAATACATTAATAACACTATATTTATTGGTTTATACAGCACTTTTCAGAACTTTCGTTTCCATGTAAAGTGTTCCATTTTTGTGTCCAACATTCGATATGCAAAACAAAGACTTATTATTAATTCATGACATTGTAATTAATTAATTACAGCAGAAGTTTTAAAAATCAGTGCAAGAATAAATTTCAAGTCGCCCACACATTTCACATTATACTGACTCTTAAATCTATTGCTGCAATTAAAGGAATCAGTAAATGAACACCTTTTTTTCTGACAAGATAATTCTTTGGCGAAAAATGGCCAAAATTTGGCTCAAAATCTGGCTCAAAGTTAAAGAAAATGGCACAAAAAAAATCAAATTGGCGAAAATGGTGGCGAAAGAAAAAGAAATCCTAGTGCGAACCCTGCCACAACGTATGTGATAGTGGAGAAAATAAGAAAAATATTTACCTGACACCCACTCTTATCAAGACTTATGCAACTACTGTATCTACCCTAAAATTTGGGACATTTTAACCCTTAAAGTGCCAATCAAAACAACAGCAGATGACACTTTCAAATTTTTTATTATTATTTTTCACTGAAAAAATATCTTGATATTTCATGTGAATCTGCTTGGCAGACAACTCACATGAAATGTCAACTTATTTTCTAAGAAAAAAGAAATAATAGAATTTTAATGCTACCTGCTGAGGTGCCTGAAATTAACTGAATAAGTAGCGAACAATGTAGACACTGGCTAAAAAGTGCTATGGGTGAGTATGACTTTCTACTAGTTACTGATTCAAACTCTTTAACTTTAACCCTTGTCCTGCTGAACCCGGATATACCCTGCCTTTGCAAACAGTGTAGATCCAGATCAGTTGGCTTCTGAAGAAGAAGCCAACTGACCTGGATCTGCACTGTTTCCCATTAAGAATGTGAATTTATAACAACAATCCAGATCAAGTAATCTGATTGGTTAAAAATTAGAAGTGGATGTGGCATCTTAATTTATTCAGCAAAATGCACAGATTCTGATTCATCCCACGCATGCACAAAATGTGATCTGGGCATTTGCTCTCCACTGATACATTCTATAGAGTCCAATAATTACAGCAAAGGCGTGATCAGACTGTATTGATGCACAGGCTGATCTGGGCCTTCACTGTCCACATATGCCTGAAGAAAGGTTTTTGTATGGTGCGGCCCAACTAACTCCTAGTGTGATGAATTTAAATAGGAGTAGAAAACACTTTAAAGGTATATTTTTCTTATTTTCCCCACAAAAAAGGCTAATATTGTCATGAAATCACCTACATATGAGAAAGTGTATACAAAATTTCAAGCCCTATTTTCTGCTGAAAAACAAGGAAAACAATCTCTAAATTGTTATCTGCTCATTTTACCTCTAGTGTGCTAACCTAATTTCATCTGAAGCACAACACTGGAAAATGTACCTTTATCTGTTTGCTCAGTGAAGCATAGCCCCAGATAAAATACTTTTCCACAAAAATGTATGTTGCAGGTACTCATTAAAAAACACCTCACTGAGGCACTTCTAATATGTACCCAGAGCATATGTTTTTGTGGAGAAATAAGAAAAATATCAATACACTTCAACCTCTTTATAACACGGTTCGTTATAACATGGTTTTGGATATAAAATGGTTCAAAGATGGATCCCAAAAATGTATAGATTATATTGAAAAATGACCATAAATGGTCATTTTTCAATATAATCTATACATTTTTGTTCAGATATAACACGGTTATCTAACTAACACGGTTTATGCTATGGACCCCAACAATAGTGTTATAAAGAGGTTGTGGTGTACTTATGATTGATAAAAGTGCCTTAACTGGAGCTATGGCTCAGATCAGCCTGCACATATGAAAATTCTGATCTGAATCTTCTCTGCTACCTGAAGTTACCTTGAACCAGGAAAAACTGATCAGAGCAAATATGCAGGCTGATCCAAGTCTTTGCTAAGCCTACATGTCTGAAGTTTGGTATGCATAACAAAACTGAAGATGGTATAAAATGAATATTTCTGACAATATAATGTGTTTTTAATTTTCATAAATAATGTGGATTTATTCATGTTTCAGACATGAGGAAATGTGCAAATTTCATATGTCAAAATATAATTAGCATGGATAGCAAATATTTCAGCAGATGACAGTCTGAAATATTTTTATTGTTTGCCTAAGAAAATAGGGATTGACATTTCATACAAATTGTCTCCAAAGGAAAAAAATATATCAACTAGTAGCAGTGTTTTCAGAGAAAACAAATGTCCCCTCACCAAATTTTCAGTTTTTCTACTGCTTTGACCATGAAAATTAGGTCAAGGTCACCAAATCTAATCAGTTCTTTGTTATGTCCCAATTATGTATCCATGAAAATTTGGTGAGAATCCAACCTCTGTTTCACAAGATATTGTGCAGACAAGAAAGTGTCATGCCAACGCCAAAGGGATCCACACCAAAAAACAATATGCCCCCCTCCCCGTAGGAGATATAATGATTTGACCTCTGCTGTAGCCAATGTTTAAAACAATTCCTCTTCAGTATTGTTAAGTATGAAAAATAGGTGAAGGTCCTATATGTACGGTGGGCTTTCTAGATGCAACCATGGTCCAAGAGGTAGGTTTCTAACATTATGAATATTGACAAATTGATCTAACAGCACAAGATCATTATCATCATCATCATCAATGGATTTTTGATTAACGTGCAGGTACAGGTGCAAATCCACATCAGTGGGCCCCCTTCCAGGTAGCTTGCTTGCTGCACGCATGACAGATCTCAAACCAGATCTCCAGGTATTTCTATCGAGGGTTGATAGCCGAGAGTTTCTACTCTCTGCAATCCCTCTCTGTCAGCTGCTTCCATGTCATCTTTGGCCTCCTAGGCCCACGCTTTCCATCAACCTGTAGGTCAAAGGCTGTCTTGACCGATCCATTGGAGCGTTCCACATGTCCATACCAGCAGAGCCTTCTCTCCTTCAGAATGCGGTCCAGATTCTCAATGCCAAGCTGCGCAAGTAGCTCATTGGATCTGGTGGTGACAATGTCTTGCGGTTTGACATTGCAGATCTGTCTGATCATTGCCCTGTCATTTCGCTGCAGACATTAGAGGTTTGGCTTTGTCAATGGCCAAGTCTCACTGGCATGGAGCATTGCACTCCACACAAAGAGCTTTACACACGGCCACGTGTCTTGAAAGAGAGGTGGCAGGAAGAGAGAACTGGTAGCAGCTCAAACTTCTTCCAGGTGGTTTTCACAAGTGTTGTGGTTGAAAGTTCACAGCCACCAGCTGCTGAGAGAATGTCTCCTAGGTAGCAAAAAGAAGTTACCACTTCCAGCTTGTCAGGTCCGACCTGGACTTCCTTCTGTGGTCTGCCATCCAAGTGGCGTGCAGTTCCCTGGCACCGTGTACATCTGTAATCAGGCTCCTTTGTCAAGCACTTGAGCCCACTGCATTTCTTGTGCACCCAGTACTTGCAGTCATTGCAGAAGATGCTGTTGCTGCTCACTCCAGTGCAACAGACAGCACATGGAAACTCGCCTGCTCTGCAAGACGTCCAGGCCCATACCACAGATCATGATCTTCGTCTTTTCTGCACTTACTCTCAGTCCTTTCTCCTCCATTGCTTCTTTCCAAGTCAATAGCCTCCTGACACAATCCTCTAGCGATTCAGCGATGATAACAAGGTCATCGGCACAAAGGTCCTCCCAGGGGACCCCAGAGCAGAACTCGCATGACAAGGCCTCAAGCATAATGATGAAGAGCAGTGAGCTGAGTACCGAGCCTTGGTGAACACTGACTTTCACTTCAAACTCTTCACTGTACCCCTCCCCAACACGGACACAAAGATTGCATCTGTTGTGCCTCTGCCTGGGACGAAGCCAAACTGGGAATCGTCAATTGACATCAACTGTCTGATGAGGCCGTCCACAATCCTCTCCAAGACTTTCAAGACCTGCTCTGTCAGCTTGAAACCATGGTAGTTTTCCCTTTCCAATGCATCCCCTTTACCCTTGTAGAGGCAGACAATGAAACTATGCTCCCAGTCAGAGGGTACCTTGCCACTGCGATTGAATGCAGCTGCGAGGTCACAGATCACATGTCACTGGCTGCTCGTATCATCTCCAACACTATGCCTGATGGGCCCGGTGCTTTGCCCGCCTTCATCTGAGAGATAGCCTTCTTAAAGATGTACAAAATAAAGACCCTGACACCTACAAATTAGGTTATGGTACATACTGATGGTGGGTTCAGCTGCACTCCCAAGATACAACTGTGATCCAAATATTGAGACTAGGCCTTATCATCTCTGCGAAACTTGCTGAACACAAATGAAAAATGCAATGATTCCTAACCTGTTCATGGATATGATGCAAACAGAAAGGGGAACACTAACATGAATGCAAACATACTCTGACAATAATGACTAAAGTGCAGCATACATATTCCTTTGCAAAATTTGCTACAACAAAGTTGCACTAAAAAGTAATGTCTACCAGTAAATGGAGTCTACCCCTATATTGCAATATGAAAATAATGGAAAGTGACAATTTGATACCTGTCAATGTGCAGTTACCCTAAAAATTTAATCTGAAAGTACTTAACCCTAGTCTTGCTGAACCTGGATATGTCCTGCCCTTGCAAATAGTGTAGATCCAGATCAGTTGGCTTCTGAAGAAGCCAACTGATCTGGATCTGCACTGTTTGCCATTAAGTACGTGAATCTATATCAACAATCTGTATCAAGTAATCTAATTGGCTGAAAATTAGAAATGGGCGTGGCATCTTAACTTATTCAGCAGGACAAGGGTTAAGATTTAAGATTCACATGAATGACCTTAGGTTAATGTTTTGATACATATACCCATGAAACTCATCTTTCATATGCTGAACAACATGGGAAAAGGATTTTTATGTCATATGCAAACAGCAAAGATCCAGATCAGTATGTGCATCCATGCAGTCTGATCTGGACATTCTCTGTTCATGGACATATAGATCTACTATAGTAGCCATCAATTAATCTGGGCCTACTTGCAGGCTGATCTGGGCCTACTTTGTTCAAATATGCTATTAAGCCCTTTCACTCTGTCCCTCAAATTAGGAATGAGTTTTAACCCTTGTCATACTGAATAAATTAAGATGCCACACCCACTTCCAATTTTCAGCCAATCAGATTACTTGATCAAAATTGTCGATACGAATTCACATAATGACAAACAGTGCAGATCCAGATCAGTTGGCTCCTTCAGAAGCCAACTGATCTGAATCTGCACTGTTTGCATAGGCAGGATATATCTGGGTTCAGCAGGACTAGGGTTAAGAAACCCCATATATCAACTCTCAGGTGTTACTGAACTAAAAGTGTCCATGGGAGCATAAAAACTGAGTATTGTTATCGAATTTATAAAAACCAAGAAGAAAAAAAAAACACTTTATAGAAAGAAAAATACTCTTTAATACCTTTAGCACGGCCTAATCTAATTCAGCAGACACAAACTGACTTTTTCCCCAAACTAGAGCTGCACTTTGATACCTATTTTTGAGATGTTTCAAAACGTCATCTGCTGGAATTTTTATGTGAGTATTCAATAAGCAGATGACAAAGATTTCTCTTTTTTTTTCTTTTTTTTTTGAGGAAAAAAAAAACAGAGCTTGTATTTTATGAAGACTTACATTTATGAAACACAGATAATGTGAGACTTGTGGGAATGTGCTCAAAAATGAAATTAAAAAATAAAAAGATACGGAAAACTTAGATATGCCATTTACTGCAATTTATTTTAGGATTTCTATATATTCTATATTATTTTTAATTTGCATTCATTTTCTATTCATGTTTCCACAAAATATGTGCAAAAATAAATTTAACTGTGGAATAGGAAACATATTTGTTCATTATAATGTCTTATGCAGTGGTTTATGCTACATCATAATATCTTTTGACATTTTACTCCTATCTGTATATTCAATTTTCACTTTCATTGTCTCTAATTTCATCTGGAATTTCATCTGGATTACACTCAAGTCACCAAACACAGTTTCTGGACATGGGATGAGACTATGATGTCACATTTTCTTTAGATAAAATTTAAGACCACTTTTCAAATGACTCCATGTAACTTCCTGAACTTTACAGCTTCCCCAGAATGGTAACTGTCAAGATGACTGAATTTCATTACAATAGAAAACTGAATAATAAATGTACAAATCTAGTGACTGTAGCTGATGCCTGAGACATTACTGTAATCCATTCTTGTGACATAGGCATTGGTAAGCTACTGAGAACAGAATACTTCAACTCTTAGTGTCAGTCACAACACAACAGAACCATTCTATTTTTTTTTTTTTCTTATTTATTTTTTATTTATTTTTTTTTTTGAGAGAGAAAATAAGGCTTAACATTTTATGTGAATCAACAGTCAAGCTTTATTTTCTCTAAAAACCAAAAAGAAATGAAAACTGTCCATAAGCAGCGCTTATTTGATACCCCTTGCATAAAGCATAAAACCTTTTTCTAACAAAATTTACGTTTCAAAGTGCCAGCGTGACCTTGAAAATAAATTCAAGGTCACCAAAATGTAATAAAACCAGCAATCGGTTAAAGAGATAGTGTGCACACAAATTTTTTACTGCATTAACAAGGCTCACTTTTTGAGTATTTATAATGTAGTGACCTTGAAAATAAAGTCAAGGTCATCAAAATCTAATCACTTCTTTCCCCCGTACTGATGATGCATCTGTGCTAGTTTGGTCAAATTCCACTATTGGTTAAAGAGAAAATGTGCACACAAAACTTTTTACTGCATTAACAAGGCTCACTTTTTTGAGTATTTATAGTGTAGTGACCTTGAAAATATGGTCAAGGTCACCAAAATCTAATCACTTCTTTGCCCCATTCTTATGATGTATCTGTGCTAGTTCGGTCTATTTCCAGCCATTGGTTAAAGAGATATTGTGCACACAAACTTTTTACTTCATTAACAAGGCTCCTTTTTGAGTATTTGTAATGTGGTGACCTTGAAAATAAGGTCAAGGTCGCCAAAATTTAATCACTTCTTTCCCCCATCCTGATGATGTATCTGTATTAGTTTGGTCAAATTCCATCCATTGGTTAAAGAGATAATGTGCACACAAACTTTTTACTGCAGTAACAAGGCTCGCTTTTTTGAGTATTTAAAGTGTAGTGACTTTGAAAATAAGGTCAAGGTCACCAAAATCTAATCACTTCTTTGCCCCATCCTTATGATGTATCTGTGCTAGTTCAGTCAAATTCCGGCCATTGGTTAGAGAGATATTGTGCACACAAACTTTTACTTCATTAACAAAAAAAGTAAGAGAAAAGTCCAGGGAGTGCCACAATCACATACCGCAGCCCTTCCCAGACTCCTTTAGGCTCCTTTTTGAGTATTTATAATGTGGTGACCTTGAAAATAAGGTCAAGGTCACTAAAATCTAATCACTTCTTTTCCCCATATTGATGATGTATCTGTGCTAGTTTGGTCAAATTCCATCCATTGGTTAAAAAGATAATGTGCACACAAACATTTTACTGCATTAACAAGGCTCTTTTTTTGAGTATTTATAGTGTAGTGACCTTAAAAATAAGGTCAAGATCACCAAAATCTTATCACTTCTTTGCCCTGTTCTTATGATGTATCTGTGCTAGTTCAGTCAAATTCCATCTGTTAGTTAAAGAGATCTTGTGCACACAAACTTTTTACTTCATTAACAAGGCTCCTTTTTGAGTATTTGTAATGTGGTGACCTTGAAAATAAGGTCAAGGTCGCCAAAATTTAATCACTTCTTTCCCCCATCCTGATGATGTATCTGTATTAGTTTGGTCAAATTCCATCCATTGGTTAAAGAGATAATGTGCACACAAATTTTTTACTGCATTAACAAGGCTCGCTTTTTTGAGTATTTATAGTGTAGTAGTGACTTTCAAAATATGGGCAAGGTCACCAAAATCTAATCACTTCTTTGCCCAATCCTTATGATGTATCTGTGCTAGTTCAGTCAAATTCCAGCCATTGGTTAAAGAGATATTGTGCACACAAACTTTTTACTTCATTAAGAAAAAAGGTTTGGGAGAAAAAATCAGCACAACTCAAGAAATTTTATTGCAAACTAGTTTCGGAATTTAATCCTTCTTCAGTGCATAAAATGGCTGAATGTTACTAGGAATTGATTATGACGTTACTAAGTGATGTCAAAACGCCAAATAATTTGACATCAAAAACGCCAAATAATTTGACGTCAAGAACGCCAAACTACATGACGTTTCCTTGCAACATTTAATGAAATGGCAGAAATGCATAAATAATGTATACATTAGACTGGATCAATGATACAATCTGTCACTATGAAACTTCACAAGTGCAAAACTTAAAGATTTTAAAATAGTGACAAACAGTTTTTTATATATACATTTTCTATGCAAAAAATGCTTTGCAATATGAGCCAGAGCACATCAACTCCCACAACTGTCACGTACACTCAGTGAAGACCTGTATCAGCCCATGCATCCGCACATTCCGATCAGAGTTCTCACCATACACTCAATGGGTAGCTAATGGCCCATAGCTTAAAAAAAAAAAATTATGGCCAGTGAATACCCCAATCAAAATGCGCGGAGGCACAGGCCAATATGATACACAGACAAATCCCAGTCACCACCAGGCACCTATGTGAATTGTAGGAATCACTGCGCACAGACTCATAAACAAAATATTAAGTTTTAGGAATCTGGTACAATACCTTAGTGTTCATTCCATTTGCAGGCCTCCTAGTGGCCCACTTTAAAAATATAGGTTTTTTTAAAGGTTCTTCTTACTCAAAATATAGGTTATTTACAGGTTTTTCAATAAAAAAATATAGGTTAAAAAAAGGTTCTTCCAAACTCACATAAAGATTTACAACTGAAGAAAAAATATTTGATGAATTTTTGCGCCATAATTATTCAGATAAAGTTGATCTGAATTTTACAAAGTCCGAGCGAGCAGGGAAAAAAATACAATTTCTTGACAGTTTTCATCACTTTTTGGGGACTCAAAAGTAAAAATAGTAGAGCATTTTGAAGAAAAGTTAGGGCTATGTTGCGAGAAGGTTCGAAAAGTGAAAAATATAGATTTTTTCATGAAAATACAGGCTTTTTATAGGTTTTATGGACAAAATAAAGGTTTTATAGGTTTGACACAAAATTGTAGGTTATTATAGGTTTTATAGGTTTTGCTAGAAAGCCTGCATTTGGTGAAAGGGTTTTGAGACGATGCATCCAGTAGGTTTCTTTTAATAAGCGTGGCCATTCATTTTCTACTTTATCAATGGGTGTGAATGAAAAATTATCCACAGAATGACCGTTTTCATTAAAATGAACAGAAACGTTTGTAATACTTTCAGGGTAGTGCAAAATATCAAAATGGTGACTGTTCATTCTTTTTGATACCTTCTGGTGTGTTTGCCCCACATACTGAGCATTGCACTTTTTACATGTTAAAATAACAAAAAAGGTAAGAGAAAAGTCCAGGGAGTGCCACAATCACATACCGCAGCCCTTCCCAGACTCCTTTAGGCTCTTTTTCGAGTATTTATAACGTGGTGACCTTGAAAATAAGGTCAAGGTCACTAAAATCTAATCACTTCTTTCCCCCATACTGATGATGTATCTGTGCTAGTTTGGTCAAATTCCATCCATTGGTTAAAAAGATAATGTGCACACAAACATTTTACTGCATTAACAAGGCTCTTTTTTGGGGGGGTATTTATAGTGTAGTGACCTTAAAAATAAGGTCAAGATCACCAAAATCTTATCACTTCTTTGCCCGATTGTTATGATGTATCTGTGCTAGTTCAGTCAAATTCCATCCGTTAGTTAAAGAGATATTGTGCACACAAACTTTTTACTTCATTAACAAGGCTCCTTTTTGAGTATTTATAATGTGGTGACCTTGAAAATAAGGTCAAGGTCACCAAAATTTAATCTTTCCCCCATCCTGATGATGTATCTGTGCTAGTTTGGTCAAATTCCATCCATTGGTTAAAGAGATAATGTGCACACAAACTTTTTACTGCATTTACAAGGCTCGCTTTTTTGAGTATTTATAGTGTAGTGACTTTGAAAATACGGTCAAGGTCACCAAAATCTAATCACTTCTTTGCCCCATCCTTATGATGTATCTGTGCTAGTTCAATCAAATTCCAGCCATTGGTTAAAGAGATATTGTGCACACAAACTTTTTACTTCATTAACAAGACTCCTTTAGGCTCCTTTTTGAGTATTTATAATGTGGTGACCTTGAAAATAAGGTCAAGGTCACTAAAATCTAATCACTTCTTTCCCCCATATTGATGATGTATCTGTGCTAGTTTGGTTAAATTCCATCCATTGGTTAAAAAGATAATGTGCATGTGCACACAAACTTTTTACTGCATTAACAAGGCTCACTTTTTGGAGTATTTATAGTGTAGTGACCTTAAAGATAAAGTCAAGGTCACCAAACTCTTATCACTTCTTTGCCCCATTCTTATGACGTATCTGTGCAAGTTCAGTCAAATTCAATCCATTAATTAAAGAGATATTGGGCACACAATTTTTTTACTTCATTAACAAGGCTCCTTTAGGCTCCTTTTTGAGTATTTATAACGTAGTGACCTCGAAAATAAGGTCAAGGTCACCAAAATCTAATCACTTCTTCCCCACATTCTGATGATGTATATGTGCTTGTTTGGACAAATTCTCCATCCACTGGTTAAAGAGATAGTGTGCACACATTTTTTTCTGCCTTTTTTTCTGCATTAAGAAAAAAATTTACAAAGGGCAATAACTCCAAGAGAATTGCCCCCTAGCCCTTACTTTATGTTGGTATATCTTATTGATATCAATGTGTCTGCAGAAACTGATGAATATCCAGCGTCGCGGACGGACAGACGGATGGAAAAGTTTGCTGGGGGGGGGGCGGGGTATAAAAAAATATTTGTGACACTGTCAACTTATTTAGACTGTCATTGGCAACATTTCTGAAGCTTTAAGAGTAAATGTGTTACCTGTTAGTATTTAAATGTAGCAGGTTAAATGTTACACTTATCTATTATCATAATTTTTTTATGCACCCTAATATTATGTATATTATACATTTTTAGGGAGTAATATGAAAATAGGCTTAGCCTAAATGCAAGCATAGCACAGACCTATATCTGCACGCTTCAAAAGTCCTTCATTGTATCATTAAAGAATGCATATCAGTATATAAAAATATTATGTAAATCAATAATAAATAATAAAAATAATACAGCAAAATATGTTCGTGACACTTATTGACACTCGTTTGGTCACTTCGTGATGCTTATTAGTGAGACCCATAATCAAGTCCTCCAACTTCCGGGAAGAAAAAACTGAAGAAAATTGGTCAGAGCGATTACAGCTGAAAGTATATATCATTGTATGTTACTTTTCCTTGATCATATTCTCTACCGTAGAGCTCACTTCGTTCACGACACGCTTTGCGCGTCGTGAACGAAGTGAGCTATTATTTTTGTCATATTTTTTTTAGGAAGTATTATTTTTGTCACATAATCTTCATATGGTAATATAAAACTGAGTAAAACTGTTAGTTTATCCATGACTCACTTGTCAAAGAAATCTTAGACATGAAGATACATTATGACATGCAGCCAAAAAACATTCTGAATATTGCTCTAAAGTTTAATGCTTTTTCTTACATTATGATATAACTGTTGAATAAACATTGCAGAAAACAACTGCCTATGACTGCAAGAACAGGAAGTACTACTGATGTTACCATTTATATTCTGATACTGAAAATCCTTGCTGTATTTGTGGGCTGGGTGGCCTAGTGGTTAGTGCTCTTGACTTGCAAGTGGGAGGTTGTGGGTTTGAGCCCACTTGAGTCTAGAAAACTTTCAGACCATTAGTACACCTAGCTCATACTTGACATGCCCTAGGTTGGGTATAAAGTGGACAGGGAGGCACTTGATAACAGACAGCAGCACCAAGTGTGTATGGTTCCATGAAAGCAAGGCTGTACAAACACATGCACATAACACATTCACCACAACCGCCATGTGCCTCGGGTGCCAGGTTAGGGCCAACAACCTATCATCAACCTGATGATATGCACATAACTGCTACTGTAACATTTGTTCGGATTTATGACAAAATTATGAAGATTACATAAAGTAGGGGAAAATCACTGAGTGCACAAAACATGTCCATTTTAGTACTGCCTTTAACCAAAATGAGAACTCCATATGTATTCTAGTTAATGTAGATAATTCGACCAATTGTGCTTGAATTACTAGTGTTATTGAATATCAACATTGATGGTCGAAGTGTCTGACGAGCCATTGCACTCCAAAAGCCAGATTTTTCAAACGCCAGACAGTCCATATGACAGTGAATTTGGTGCACTAAAGGAATATTAACTCTGGTTAGTTCAGCAGGATTCCATACAATTAGTTATTGACGAAAATAGGTGTCTTCACAATTGTTATGACGTAGGCTGTTAGGGGTGAGATAGTGTAAAAAATTTACATAATAACTTTACTTTATTTATCCTTATACTATATCACACTGTGCACGGAGGTTTCTCAAAATTCCTTGAAAATCTTAAAGTAAAATATCCACCTAATAAGGTATTTAAAGATTTAAAGACAGATCAGCAGAGGACGAGGGGATTATTGATGATACTTATGAGATTTTTTTTTATCTTCTTTATAAAAGCATATGTTCTGGGTATTTATTTGAACTGTCTCAACTTGTTGAGGCAATTCAAATGGGTACCCACAACATTTGCTTTTAGAAAGTAGATAAAAGTACACTGTCTGTCATTTGAAGACTATGAAATTGCTTGACTGTGCACTTATAAGGTATGTGCAGTAATAACATGTCCAGCTGACTATCCCACCTAATATCTATAAAGTGCTGGTCAAATGACAAATATTGAAGACTTCAAGGAGCAATCTGATCCGGATTTACACTCTTTTGCCCAGACATGTCTGCCAGAATATTTAAGGTAAATACTATAATCTAACAGTTTAGCTATAATAGGATTCCCGATTATGGGAAAATCATAAAACCTTCCACTTTTACACTTTTAATTTGCACCTATAAATGATCATAGATTTTAGTTTCATTAAACATGCAACATAATCATGCACAGATGCACATTAACAGAAGAAATCTATTCAGACAGACGGATTTGTGATATAATCTTTGAATTATCTCGAGACATGAGAAAGTTAATCCGGTACAAGCAAACATGAACAGTTCAGATGAAGATATTGTCAACATGCAATTGCAAGCTAGTCACTGCAATCAATGTTTCTCCTTAATAGTCAGCACTTACAGGAAAAGTCAGAAGACAAATGCTGTATTTGACCTAATTACCACAATGTGCCCTTAGATTTTTTAAAATTACTGGAAAAAATATCCACCCAATAAGGGCACACTTTAAAGTACAATCAACAGAGGACTTCATAAGGCTTTTTTCTCATTTTCTTTATAAAAGTATATGTTGTGGGTACTCATTTAAACTGCCTCCACTTTTCGAGGATTTCAAATTTCAATACATGATTTAACTTAAAATCTGAAGTATCTGACTGGCTGAACTACAAATTTGTTTTGATGAAACAACAATAAATGTGCTTCATTTCTAAATTTGCTCAAAAATAGTGGTCTGACAATTTCTTCACAGCATGCTAAGCATTAAAATTTGCCGCCAGAAGGAATGACAAACTGTGTAGTCGAAGCACTTTGATCTAGGTCTAACACTGTTTATTCAGATATCAAGGGTATGGATATGCCACTAAGCTTTTTTTTTTCTCTCTCTCTCTTATTTCTCCATATACCATATTTACCCTAAGTATTGAGACACCTTATGTACTTACAATACTTGTCCTAAAATTTGAAATAGACCATTCTACTACCTCTTGATATGTCTAAAATATTGCTGTATATATAGCAAACAATGTAGACCCTGATCAGACATTGCATTCTGTGGCATCAGATCTAGGTCTACACTGTTTGCAAAGGCCTATCTGTCCAAATACTTAAGGTTATTACAGTAAGAACTGCTAGTCTGGGTATTCATTAGAACTTGAGACATTATATATTTTATCACTGAAGTAAGCAATATGTTTTTTCTTGATACTCTTCTTGTCTGGACTCTCTAATCCAATCAACCACTATCTGTCTGTCCACATAATCCAATCAACGCCTGGTCTATCTGTCCAAGTCACATGACTGTCTCACTATTGACAGTGCCTGAATAACAGTTTGATCACTAGCTTCAGCTGCACACCAAGAAAAAAACAGCTGTTTGTCACATTACAGCAAATGTCAAGATAATCTGCACATCAAAGCAGTCTAGTAAGGTTTTGCACTATTCACTATTTATATAATTTATGTTCTAAAATCTTCATATTGTCTGTGCAAGCAGGATAGAACCTGACTATACTGCACAAATGTTCAGTACGGTCAGGTTCTTTTGCTGCTTGCATACAGCGTTATGTAAGTGTCCTTTCTCCTAAGCTCATTTGCTTGCTGTTTTAGGACACAATTCCAACTGATCAGAAGCATAAAATAGCAATAATCAGGACTCTGAAGTCGTGTGATTTGTATGAAAGTGATCTTTAATGTCTCCAATGACATTAGTTAATGGAACGTAAAAGTACTTTGAACAGGATTCGGCACAAAATGCAAATAAGTATGGGCAAACCTATGAGAAAAGGAGTTCGGGCTTATGCCAAGTCTAGGACATTTCATGCCTGTGTGCACTTGGATCAAGCCCTTGGCTGTCTGCTTAAAGGCTTTTCAGATTCTGTACAATATATCCGCAAATAACAAGGGCTCATATCATACAAACATAAGAACAGGCTAGTCCAGGCTTTTATTTCTAAAATGGACCATTTAGCAAGAGCTTAGCTTATTAATTCAACACATAGAAGGACTGAATTTATACTTCTTCATGCTAACCCCAAATTATAGTTTCTCTGGCTGGCCTCCTTTGGCACAACCTCCAGAAAGACACCATATCCCTTCATATTAGGTTTTCTGACAGAGGAAATGTACTTGAAAACAAATTCAGTTTTGTATGCATTTGACATCAAACACTGGAATTCATCTCCAAAATCACTGTAAACTTCTCCATTTTCCACACTGTCATTTTGTTTGGTCATCCCTTAGTGTGACAGGTCCCTGTACCAGTCACACTAATTCAGTTATAACAACTTCTGATGATAAATGTGTACTGTAGAAAAGGGAGATGACTCCAAAGCAGATATTAAATTCTGCCTACAACACCTACATATTGTGCTAATATCTTGCAGTTCATGTTTTTAAAAGTTGCCACTGCAAACAAGAGTTTGTCACATCACGAAAACATACCTATATAGTAAAACTGGGGTTTACAGGGGTATATATTATTTTTTTTATTTCTGCTCAAAACACAGATTGTGGGTACTCGTTAGAACCGCCTCATCGAGGCAGTTCTAAGGAGTACCCACAATCTGTGTTTTCAGCAGAAATATGAAAAAATATCAGCATTTTTCTCTGAAAATTTTCATTTTTTGGTAGTAAAATTTTCATTATATTTGAATAGGCGTGTTTTCCTAATGAGGTGACTGCTGTCATAAGGAGGTAATTTGATCATAGGAATTGAGTAATATGGTAGCTTGTTTTTCAAGACACCACACTGTAAAACAGATGAGTAATATCACACAATATATTCTCCAACAGCTGGCTAAAGTCCAGAAAAAGGCTTTTGAGCAAGACAGAATTATGTGGTCTGCACACTGTAAACAGAAATGTATGCTGATCCGATCAGAGCAAGAAAGAATGTACATGTCTGAGCAATACAAGTAAGAATGTATGTTGGTCTAAGAAGTGCAAGACTGAATGAATGCAGAACAAGAAAGAATGTATGTGAAGCAAGAAAGTACATTGTTCTAAACAGTGCAAGCAAGACTCATGTTGGTCAGAACAGTGCAAGCAAGGATGTATGATGGTCTGAACAGTTCAACCAAGAATGAATATTGATGTGAACAGTGCAAGCAGTAACTTTGTTAGCCTGAGCAGTGCAAGCAAGGATAATTGATGGTCTGAACAGAGCAAGCAAGAATGTATGTTGGTGTGAACAGTGCAAGCAGTAACTTTGTTAGCCTGAGCAGTGCAAGCAAGGATGACTGATGGTCTGAACAGTGCAAGCAAGAATGTATGTTGGTGTGAACAGTGCAAGCAGTAATTTTGTTAGCCTGACCAACACAAGCAAGAATGCATGTTGGTCTGAGCAGTGCAAGCAAGAATATATGTTGGTGTGAACAGTGCAAGCAGTAATTTTGTTAGCCTGAGCAACACAAGCAAGAATGCATGTTGGTCTGAGCAGTGCAAGTAAGGATGTATGTTGGTGTGATCAGTGCAAGCAGTAATTTTGTTTGCCTGAGAATGCATGTTGATCTGAACAGTGCAAGAAGAATGTATGTTGGTCTTAGCAGTGCAAGTAAGAATGTATGTTGATCTGAGCAGTGCAAGCAATCATGCAAGTTGGGCTGAACAGTGCAAGCAAGAATGTATGTTGGTCTGAGCAGTGCAAACAAGAATGTATGTTGGTCTGAGCAGTGCAAGTGAGAATGTATGTAAGTGAGCAGTGCAAGCAAGAATGTAGGTTTTTTATGAGCAGTGCAATCAAGAATGTATGTTTGTTTGAGCAGTGCAAGCAAGAATATAAGTTTGTTTGAGCAGTGCAAGCAAGAATGTATGTTGGTCTGAGCAACGCCAGCAATCATGCATGTTCATCTGAACTGGGCAAGAAAAAATGCATGTTTGTCTGTGCAGCCCAAACAAGAACCTATGCTGGTCTGAGCAGCCTAACCAAGAATGTATGTTGGTCTGAGCAGTGCAAGCAATCATGCATATTGTTCTGAACACTGCAAGCAAGAATGTGTGTTGGCTTGGGCAGTTAAAGTAAGGATGTTTGTGGGTCTTAGCAGTGCAAGCAATAATGCATTTTGGTCTTAACAGTGCAAGCAAGAATGTATATTGGTCTGAACAATACAAGCATGATTGCATGCTGGTCTGAGCAGTGCAAGCAAGAACGTATATTGAGCTGAGCAGTGCAAGCAAGAATATATGTTGGTCTAAGCAGTGCAAGGAAGAATGCATGTTGGTCTGAATAGTGCAAGCAAGAATGAATGTTGGTTTGAGCAGTGCAAGGTCTGAGCAGTGCAAGCAATCATGCATGTTCATCTGAAATGTACAAGAATGTATGTTGGGCTTAGCAGGCCAAATGAGAATGCATGTTGGTCTGATCAGTCTAAGCAATCATGCATGTTGGTCTGAGCAGTGCAAGCAATCATGCATGTTGGGTCTGAGCAGTGCACAATAATGCATGTTGGTCTAAACAATGTAAGCAAGAATTATGTTGGTCCGAACAGTGCAAGCAAGATTACTTCTGGTCTGAGCAGTGCAAGCAAGAATGTATGTTGGGCTGAGTAATGCAAGCAAGAATGTATGTTGGTCTGAGCAGTGCAAACAAATATGTATGTTGGTCTGAGCAGTGCAAGCAAATATGTATGTTGGTTTGAACAGTGCAAGAAAGAATGTATGTTTGACTGAGCAGTGCAAGCACAAATGTATCTTGGTTTGAACAGTGCAAGCAGTAATTTATGTTGGTCTGAACAGTGCCAGCAAGAATGTATGTTGATCTGAGCAGTGCAAGCAAAATTGTATGTTGCTCTGAGCAGTGCAAGCAATAATGTATGTTGGTCTGAAAAGTGCTAACAAAACTATATGTTAGTCTGAGCAAAGCAAGCAAAAAGTATATTGCTCTGAACAATGCAAGCAATAATGTATGTTGGTCTGAACAGTACAAGTAAAAATATATAATGGTCTAAGCAAAGCAAGCAAAAATGTAAGTTGGTCTGAGCAGTGCAGGCAATAATGTATGTTGGTCTGAGCAGTGCAAACAAGAATGTATGTTGGTCTGAACAGTGCAAGCAAGAATGTATATTGATCTGAGCAGTGCAAGCAAAATTGTATGTTGTTCTGTGCAGTGCAAACTAGAATGAATGTTGGTCTGAGCAGTGCAAGCAAGAATGTATGTTGGCCTGAACAGTGCAAGCAAGAATGTATGTTGATCTGAACTGTGCAAGCAAGATTGTGTGTTGATCTGAGCAATGCAAGAAGGAATGCATGTTGGTCTGAGTAGTGCAAGAACGAACGTATGTTAGTCTGAGCTGGGCAAGCAAGAATGAATATTGGTCTGAGCAATGCAAGAAAGAATGTATGTTAGTCTGAGCTGGTCAAGGAAAATGTATATTGGTCTGAACAATGCAAGAATGACAAATGTTGGTCTGAGCAGTGCAAGAAAGAATGTATGTTTGTCTGAGCAGTGCAAGCAAGATTGTTTGTTGGTCTGAGCAGTGCAAGAAAGAATGTATTTTATCTAAGTAGTTCAGGCAAGTATGTATCTTGGCTCAGCAATATAAGCAAGAATGTATGTTGGTCTGAGCAGTGCAAGCAAGAATGTATGTTTATCTAAGTAGTTTGTTTGATCTGGGCTTAACGTCGCTTTCAACCTTTTTCAGTCATATCGCGACGATGTCTGGATGTGGCAGGGAGCTCAATGCTCACTTTTAGAGTGCTGCCTCACTGAAATATCATGCCCCAGACACTTTGACATGATATTCCACCCAGTCACATTATACTGACACTGAGCTGACCAGTTCTAGCTCTACTTTCTTAATGCTGAGCGCCAAGCGAAAGAGCAGCTAGTACCATTTTTAAAGTCTTTGGTATGACCCGGCCGGGGATCGAACCCGCAACCTCCCAGTCACAAAGCGGACGCTCTACCACTGAGCTTATCTAAGTAGTTCAGGCAAGACTGTACATTATATAATAATAGTAATATTAAGACTGTACATCACATAATAATATTAAATGTACACTGTATAAGTATACATGTAACCAAAGATCATCTTTATCCACTACCAGACATAGCCTTTATCCTGTTGTATCTGAATATGGCAGATGACATTTTTTTTATATTTTTAGCTTTTAAATGCAGAAAACACGATATAAATTTCTCTGCCTTAGCCTTTAGCACTGTAAGGACAAATTCAGAAGACAGCAAATGGTGATATTTTTATTGTTTTCACAGAAAACAGGTTTCAACATTCCATGCAAAGTTTCTTCTAGGATTTGATATTTCACACAAACTATCTTAAAATTTTGACAGTCTGCATTTAATGTAAAACTCAATTTTCTGGGGAAAACAAGAAAACTACTGCTGAAATTTTTACCATCTGCATGAAACAAGGTCTTTTTTTCTGAGAAAAACAAGAAAATATCACTCATATTGTTATCATTACCAATATCACCACCACCAGTCTATCCTTTACCACTCTATGGGCTTATTCATCAGGCGACAAATTAATGATATTTTTCTTATTTTCCTAGAAAACAGGATCAGACATTTCATGCAAATTGTCTCCGGACTCCAAAGAGGACAATTTTCATGGTAAAGACAGGAGACAATTTGCATGTAACATCAAATCCTGTTTCCAGGGAAAAACAAGAAAAATATTTCAAAATGTTGTCTGCTGAAAATTTTACCCAGAGTGCTTAGTGCTAAGGCTTTTTACCCGAAATTATTTCATGTCACAATTGAAACCCAAGCAATTCTTAACAGTTTCAGTGTTGTTAACGCTACAAATATCAGCCATTATAGCTATAATCCGCTTACAGTCATTTCTCCACCTCATATATAAGGTACCGTGACAGATGGATGCAAGATCAGACAATTTTATATGACAAGATTAAACCATTTTTACTCTAGCCACATTTAACAATAGCTATAAATTTAAAATAAAATATGCAAATCAAAGTTTTCATTGTATGAGAATACTTTGCGATGTGTGAAGTTATTTTAATGGAAATCCAAATTATGCAAACATTTCTACAAACTTTAAAGAATTGTAAAGAGAAAAGCATTAGAACATAAAACTGACAAATTACTAGAAGTAAATTATTTTAACCTTTTCCTCTCTCTGGGCTAATCCAACAGACTACAAAATAATGTTGTTTTCTTATTTCCCAGAAAAAAGGCTTTGCATTTCATGCAAATTGTCTCCTCAGGAGACAACTTACATGAAATATCAAAACCTATTTTTGTGGGAAAAACAAGAAAAATAGTTCAAATTACATCTGCTATTTCTTGAGCCAGTGTAAGGACTATGTGTCTGTATGTGCTTTATCATCTAAGCTTGCTTTCAACAATCTTTCTGTCATATCATCACAGTGTCTGCAGATGATAGAGAGCTCAATGCTAACTTTTTTATGCTGAAATGTCAAGTCCCAGACACATGGTAGCACTTTTTAATGCTTAGCATGCTGGCAAATAATTTCAGCAGATGACATGTTTAAATATTTTTCTTATTTTTCCCAGGAAACAGGACTTAATATCTTATGCAAATTTTTTCCAAAAGCCTATTTTCTAGGTAAAATAATTCTGGGTTTGTCGTCTGCTGAATTTGTCCAGAGGGTGGTAAAGTTTAATATTCATTACTTCATCCTGAGTTTCTGGCAAAAAAAATATGCATAATAATGGTTAACCGCTTAGAGGACTAAGCCTGCTCAGTAAAAGTGTGGTTAGGTAAACTGGCTGCGCTCAACATGAACCCATTGGGTTGACTGGGTCGTAAAACCACAACACAAACAAACAAAATTACCTCCTCCTGGATGCCTGTATGGATTCAGCTGATACTTGATCTGATGTATAATACAGCTCCAAAGTTTTGTTCAGAACAAGCCTCATGCCATTTGGTGACTTTCAGGTCAAGGTCATGGACACAGAATTATTTCACACTCAAAGTGTTAATGTTTTACATTTAAGTTTTTAAAGATCTAATGTCCAGAATACCCGGAACTTGGAATGGAAGTTTGGAAGTTTTGTTCAGTACAAGCTGCACTCCTCTTCATTGACAATGGAGTGAATGCCATGTACTTAGAACTTTTTCACACTAGAAATATTTAATCGTTGCATTAGTTTTTGAAGATCTATATTTTCTGAATGTCTGGATGGATTCAACAGCCTTTGACTAATTGTACATACAATTATAAATGTTTTGCTTAAAGTAAGCACAACACACACTCAAATGACCTTGAGATCAAGTTCATGATTTTTTTCAAAAGATGTCCAAAGGCAGGTTCAGACAAGCTACCCTAGCCTGAGATAGATCTTGTTTTTCATTTTTTTTTTTTTTTTTGGTGGTGGTGGTGAGGGTCTTTTTTATGTAAACTCATGATCTATTTTAGAATGCTGATAAGGGAAATGCCATCAAGGAACCAGATGGTGACAAACAGCAAGGTCAAGGTCTTGAAATTTTATATGTAAAGGGCAAGTGCAAGTTCAAGCTAGCTACCCTGTCCTGAGAGTTTTTGTTTTTTTTTCTTGTTTTTTGTTGTTATTTTTTATGTAAACTCATGGTCAGTATTTTAGAATGCTGATAAGGACAATGCCATCAGGGAGCCAGATGGTGGAAAACAGCAACAAATTGCTTCCTGTCACAAGAAAATATCTCTTATATGCAAACAGCACATGCCAAGATCAGCCTGCCCTTCCACAATCTAATCAGGGTCATCACAGCCAGCTGACAGCATCTCAATCAGCATCTCCAGATTTCAATGTTGAACAGTAAAGCCCTGTATCTCACTGCACACATGCATAGTTTGCATATGACGTAAGATACCTTACACTGGAACACAACCGGTATAAAATAGCTAGTATATTTGCAAGAAAAACAGTTTAACTCAAAATTAGCATTTGATTGGTTGGCAAAGCTTAGCATGCTGGGTAAAGATTTCAGCAGAAGACAATCTGATATTTTTTTTGTTTTTGTTTTTCCCAGAAATAGGTTTTGACCTTTCATGCAAATTGTCTAAAAAGGAGATGATGTCCATGGATGGTCAAACCCTATTTTCTGGTAAAAATTTTGGAGACAATTTGGCTTAAAGATTGTTTTCAGATAGTTTTCAGGTAAAAATATGAAGAATATTTCAAAATGTTGTCTGCTGAAATAATTATCCAGTATGCTGAGCATAAACTCAAAATTAGCACTTTGTTTGTTGTTTTTGACCCTTAAAGCACCAAGCAAAATTTGTAGCAGACGACATTCAAAATTTTTTTTTATTTTTCTGGGAAACAAGTCTTGCCATTTCATGTGAATCATCTGCCAAGCAGATGATTCACATGAAATGTCAAGACTTGTTTTCTCTGAAAAATAAAATAATAAAAAATTGTCGTCTGCTGCAGTTGTGATGGCGCTTTAAGGGTTAATACAACAAGTGTCTAATATAATGCTGTAATGTCAGCTTTCTTTCAACAGATGTTAGACTCTAGTTCTACAAGGGAACAAACAATAATCCCAAAGTCGGCTGGTTGAAGTACCCAGTTCTAATCTCTCTGCCAAGGGATTCAAGAGCTCTTTTCACTCCTGAATGATGGATATTGACCCACAATGCACTACAATCTGTCAATCCTCACTCAAGTTACGACCATGTGTAACCTTAAAGGACGTCAAATAATGCCTCATACAGGTGAGAGAATTAGAGAACCAATCAAATCTCTATATTGACTGATGTCTGCTATTGTTGTTGTCCGCTTAATGGGGGCGTACTAACGTTAACACTGCAAGTGACCCCACAAAATAGTCCCAGCAATTGTGTTTTCAACAGACTGATGTCTTCATATTCTTCTTCAAGTTTACAGAATTAATTGATATTTTCCTTGACCGGCATGCTCAATTTGACATATTCAATTCAAGAAAAATGTTGCATTTTATAAATAGATTCCAATTATCCTGTGCATCGGATACTATTGATGAGTGGAAATGAGTCAGAAATTTGTCCAATAGCAAAGTTAACCAGCCAACAAATAAATGCATAACCCTTAAAGTGACAAACTTATATTTTAGCAGTCAACATCTTAAAATATTTCTAATTTTTGCTGGGAAAATAAACCTTGACATTTCATGTAAATTGTCTCCGTAGGAGACAGGAGACAATTTTCATGAAATCTCAAGTCCTATTTTCTTGGAAAATAAGAAAAATATCACAAATTTGGTGTTTGCTAACTGCATCATCTGGGCACTAAGGGTTGACCAACAATAAGCAGGAGCAGTTAAGGATCAATTGGACAAAGTATTGGTGAAAACTTTTTAATTTAATATGAAAATAATGACCCCTATCTGCACCCTACCACATATCCTGTAACACAGGCCTCCAACCAACATAATTAGCAGACTGATTTCAATGAAAAATGACAAGAACTGAGTTTTGTGAAGCCATATGTTTGTCCTTAATACCGTCACATATCACTGAACTGGTTGAAGAGGCATTAGGCTGCGAAACTTAACCATTATTAAAATGTTTGACAAATCAAATATTAATACTATAACAAAAATCAGCTTTCTATCTTGACTAGTTCTATCAATAATAAATCTGCTATAACCTAATTATAATTCAAATGATTGACACATATACCAAAAACTTAGGGCTGAGATAGGTAGAATTTTGGACCTGGGTACCCAAGTCTTTAATAACCATGGGTACCTGTGTACTCATTGGCACCATCATCCTTACATTAATTTTGTACTTTATCTAACACTGATGAAAATTAGAGCTTGAGGCCTTGGCCTGTCCAACTGATCACATCAAAGCTGACACAGACTCAATGGTGGGTCAAAAACCTAGGAAATTAAAGCTGGACCAGCACTGCAATGCTTTGAAATTCATCATATTATAAACACTGACAAAGACAGTTCTGAAATGGAGGAATTCATGATTTATCTCAGTAAACCTGTTACAGGCCTCCTAGTGGCCCACTTTGAAAATATAGGTTTTTATACAGGTTCTTCTTCCTCAAAATATAGGTTATTTACAGGTTTTTCAATAAAAAATATAGGTTAAAGAAAGGTTCTTCCAAACTCACAATTAGATTTAAAACTGAAGAGAAAATATTCGATGAATTTTTGGGCCAAAATTATTCTGATAAGGTTGATCTGAATTTTACAAAGTCCGAGCGAGCAAAGCGAGCAAGGAAAAAAATTACAATTTCTTGACAGTTTTCATCACTTTTTTGGGACTAAAATGTAAAAATAGTAGGGCATTTTGAAGAAAAGTTAGGGTTGAGTCGCGAGAAGGTTCAAAATGTGAAAAATATAGGTTTTTTCATGAAAATACAGGCTTTTCATAAGTTTTATGAACAAAATAAAGGTTTTATAGGTTTGACACAAAATTATAGGTTATTATAGGTTTTATAGGTTTTGCTAGGAGGCCTGACTGTTAAGACAACAAATCTTAACTCACTTAAATGGTGAATGGAAAATCCAAAACTGTCACAACCAGGTAAAGCATTTCTGGCCATTCCTGCAACTTCCATTCCATCAGAATGCACATATATTTTTTTTGTACAAAAAAGGGACATAAGTCTACAAGTACAAGTCCAACACAGATAAGGGGAATAACTATGTCAATAGTGAGTGCACCATAACCTAATTTTCATTAATATGGATAATACATCAAAAACTAACAGTATATACAGTCGACTCTCGTTATCTCGAACTTCACGGGACCTGATAAAAATATTCGAGTTATCAGTAGTTCGAGACAACCAAATTGCGACGTCAAAGGTATGACGACTGTTCGCCTCTCTGTTCGCCAAAACGTGCTTGGAAGGCACATGTATATGGCAATTTAAATAATTTACGCGTACTTCAGTTTGCATTTTTACTATTTGTTTTAGGAGATGCAGTGGTTCTCTTGGAATAAAATCATCAATAAATGCTAATAATAATAAATTTCAAACGTCTCTTATTGTCTTTTTAATACTCCTGCAAATTTGGATTTCCATATGAGCTATAAATAAATTACTCGTTTCCGGGTTGTGTTAGCTATACGTTATGAACTGGTTTGGATTAGCTCCCTTCGCATAGACGACTCGATAAAGAGTTGACTGGTTTCCGCTTTTGCATAAAACGCTTACAATGTTAAGCGGCAGCTGTAAACTAGTTTGGATCATCTCCCCTAGCATAAACGAACCATCTCAGCGCGGCAAACTGTAGCTCCTGCAGAGAAAGCTCGTTATGAACCGTCTCATCTGGACCTACACTATTTGTGCGGGTATCCGTACCAGTCTACAGGGTCGGAAGGGTTAACATCGGTACCCACGTGTGATTCGTCTATTTAAGGCCGTGCACGACAACTCCTATTAGAAGACTGTGCGACTGTCAAAGACTCGGATCAGCCTGCACGCCCACGAATTTTCCATTGTACGCATGAGCCTTATCTGGGCTTACCAAAGAGCACCGCCTGAGCACCGCCTGACCAAAGAGTAACAAGCGACGATTCAGACTTAGCTAGCCTGTTCAATACAGGCTGATCTGAGTCGGAACCTGTCGCGCACTGACTTTTTTTGAAGACGCTATATCATTCAGACGGACAGTACTCAATAGTGAAGAGCATATCTAAACAATAAATTAAAGAAACTTCGTTGATTAATATTCCATAACACTATTCTGAGCCGCTTTTTATCTTACAAATCAATGACACGAGACGGTGTTGAGCGCCGCGTGTCAAACCCGACTCGACACGTGATTTCATAATTACGGATTTTAGACATTGTTTGTTTTGTTTGTAATTACCTGGACAAAGGTGAAAATTAAAATATTGATTTATTTATCAATGGCCTATTATATTTTCATTACCTGAGAGACCGGCGGCGCCGCATCTTACGTTTTTTTTCCTTCGTCATGGTCCGAGTTCGAGATACGCGGTAGTAAAAACTGTGAAAAATATATTCAGGGACTGAAAATGATGGACGAGATAGCCGAAGTGTCGACATAAAAGTAGTTCGACATACGCGAAGCTGAAATGCAATAAATACATAGGGAAAATAATCGGGACTTAGAAATCAGTTCGACATAAGTGATAGGATCGAGATAAGAGGGGTCGAGATAACGAGAGTCGACTGTATAAAAAAAAAAAAAAAAAAAAAAAAAGAACAAAAAAAAAAAATAAAATAAACAATCAGCTTCCCATGTCAACTAGTTCAAAAGCTAGTGAAATATCAAAGTGGCTTTAACACAGTGTGTGAAACACAAAGACAAAAACTGGGAGCACAGCAAATGAAATAATGCCATTTCAGACTGTAATAAAAGTTTCGCAGACACTGCATAATTTATGTAGAGAAGATGGCTGTGTTTGATATGTAATAACTCTACCAAACCATTGGTGTACTGTAACTTCGAAACACTTTATGTTGAGGTTTCACAGCTCAGTCAACCCAATGGGGTCATGTCGAGTGTGGTCAGTTTACCTAACCACACTTTTACTGGGCAGGCTTAGTCCTCTAAGCTGTTAACCAGTATTGTGCACATTCTTTCGCCAGAAACTGACAACTACCCTTCTTGAATATTCACAGCAGAAGGGAGAGAATGACAGTGGAAATATTTCATGAACAATCTCCTTGAAAGAATGTTGTCGACCCGGTGGGGGTCGAACCTGCAACCTCCCGATCACCGGTCTGACATGCATAGAAATGAGCCATCAATGCTGGCAAAACACTATGTGCTGTATCACTTCATAGTCTTAACTGCTACTGGTGAAAACTGTAGGAGTTAGCCTAACAGCAAGTGAGGATGCTTTAATAAGTAATAACCATGAAACTTTGATGTACTGTAACTTTGAAAGAATATAAAAATTTGGTGTACTGTAACCTGGCTGCAATTCTCCACATCTTACTATTCAACAACATACAAATAACAGCTTGATCAAATGAAAACTGTAGGTGGAGTGCGGAAATGGAATCATGCTTGAACAATCTTTAAAGAGCTATAACTCTATCAAAATTTGGTGCACTGTAACCTTGAAATACATCATAGTCTAATTGTCCACTAAGTTCCAATGCGATCCAATGACAACTGAGTTATCAGGAAACAAAGTGCAGATGGACGGACAGACAATGGAGGGTATACCATGATACGCCACCTCTATCATGTGGTGGGGTATAAAAATATGATTTAAAATTCATAAAACACCATTTTCAAACAAGTTTATGTGAAAAACAAAACAAAAAACAAAAAAACAGAAAAAACATAAATTTACAATTTACTTTAGAGTATAATGGTATTTTATTACCATTTTTATGTCAGTTGTCAATCGAACAATTATGAATTAGGAGTAAAGTTGTATAATGCAAGCACCCCACAGATATTCAAACACCTGTCAGGCAATACTGCTCTGAAATGTTTCATACCCACATTTTTCCTGCAAAATGTTTTGTCTAGTTCTTAGAGCAATTTCAGTGAAATGATGATGATGATGGTTGGGTGTTTTACATCCCTTTCAACATCATCTAAGTCATATTATATATAAGAAGACGATGGAAGGCTCTGTTCATTGGAGTGCCATACAGTCATGAGCTGAATTCCACCTGTAGTGGGATTCGAACCCCGGACCTCATGATCTGAAGTCAGGAGGGCTAACTACTCTGACACCTTACACTTCTTTCACTGAAATAATAAAAATGTAGTTATTTCTGTATTGTATGTATGAATTACAGTTAAATACAGACAGCTGGCAATACAAGCTAATTCTTAATCCTTGTCATGCTGAATAAATTAAGATGACACGCCCACTTCTAATTTCCAGCCAATCAGATTACTTGATCCAGATACAGTCAAACTTCAATGGCTCGAACATCTTTGGAACCATAGAAATTTGTTCAAGATATGGGTAGTTCGAGCCACTGAGGGTTAATCATGGCACCAGGTCAGAAAGCTAATAGCAACAATTAAGGGAAATCTTTTCGATTTTCTACGAATAATAGTATGTTGTGTGTACTCATTAGAATCACCTCAATGAGGCAATTCTAATAAGTACACACATATATACAATTGCATGATAAAATAGGAAAATTTCCCTAAATATTTGTTTTCTTGAGCTATCGAAAGAATTTCATAGGAACTCAAAAACAATTTCGAATTAACCATGGTAAACGAGCAATCGGTGTTCAAGCTACTGAGGTTCAACTGTAGTTGCTATATATTCACATACTTAATGGCAAACAGTGCAGATCTGGATCAGTTGGCTTCTTCAGAAGCCAACTGATCTGGATCTACACTGTTTGCAAATACAGGGTATATCCGAGATCAGCAGGACAAGGGTTAAATGCTGACTTTTTTTTCTTGTGTTCTGCACCCTGTTCTTGAATTCCTTCGCCAACCCACTCCACCATATGTACTGCTTGTTGATTAATCAACAAGTACATGTACGTTTGTTGTTTTTGCTGTTGTTTTCAATCCTCTGCCTACATGCTGCTGGTTGAAATGCTTGTTGATTTTCTTACAAGTATAAGTAAGTTTGTTGTTTTTGCTGTTGTTTTCAATCCTCTGCCTACATGCTGCTGGTTGAAATTCCTACCATTACATCTAAATATTTTAACCCATTGTATACCGAATAGACTCTCCCACATTATATATTGGAAGAGTCCAGTTTCAATTTTAGGTACACCTGGCTATGAGATTTACATATTCTTAGAGAAAAATGGCTAAACTATTTGCAAACAGTGAAGACCCTGATCAGACACCATGTTCTGCAGTGTCTGATCTGGGTCTGCACTGTTTGTCAATTACCCTTCCATGGGTCTGGGTTAAGAAATTGTATGTAAAACACTGACATACCAATCACTAAACAGGGTCAAAAAACAGGCATTTAATCTACCAGATCCCAATTGTTGTTTTATGTTGTTTCTTTTTTTGTTTGTTGTTGTTGTTGTTATTTTTCAGAAAACTTTTTTCCTATTTTCTCTTAAACAAGTCCCCTACATTTAATTCAGATGAACTGCTAGTCCTGATTCTTAGAAAAAAAAATACAAAAAATAAAAATAAACATATATTAGATCATCTCAGTTGCAAAAGGCTATAGACTGATATGTCTGAAATGGCTGCAGAAATAACAGACAACAATCCCTGAGCTTCAACAGCTCCAAACCACTTTGACCCTGGTGACATTACTGTCATGTCAGGTAATTATACTGTATATTTAAATAAATTAAGGTGAAAGTGTCAGATTATTTTACCTAATTCTGATATGAACCCATGATAAACTGTTGCCCATAGTGTAAGATTTTCTATAGTTTCTGCCCCCTGCAAGTCATGGACAATACCGGTACTAATACAGACACTAATCTACCATGTTGTACCGAACCACATACAATAACCGGCTATAACAACCCAGCCTAAATGGCAATTGTCATAAATTCTCAATAGTAGCTACAAACATAGAACATGTTAAAAGTAAACATACTTATCACATGAAATCAACAAACTTTCTTTAAAATTGTTAAATGTAAATCGGCAATAAACATCTGCCTGGAGACCGCTGAAAAAGCTACCTTATCGGAGACCACTGAAACACAAAGTAGTGTGTGTGATAAGTGATCAAGTGATCACATAAGTGATTAAAATCAGTCTGTGCATCTTTGAAAGGTACCATATTTACCCTAACTATCTGGACATGTCTGAACAAGCAATGTAAACCCTATTTTTTTAGCAGTTTGACCAGGGTCTGTGATGTTTGCCATAAAAACCAGTACATTTTAGACTTGTTAACTGCTAGAAATATAAGACTTGGTAAAGCCTTTGGATAATTATAGTATAAAGGAGATATGGTGACCAAGTTACTAAAGCTATGCTTATGAAACACCTATAGACCCTGATTGGACTGCATTAATGCGCAAGATGATCTTAGTTTATGGAGTCACATTGTTACTATGTGAGAAAGTACCTTTTTGCTTGCTGAGGCACAAATATATCAACACTTAGCATGCTGGGTAAAACATTCATCAGATCTCATTTTGGTATATTTTTCCTATTTTTCTATAAAATAAGGTCTGACATTGCATGCAGACTGTCTCCCAAGGAGACATTGGCATGAAATGTCAAACTATTTTCTAGAAAAAAATAAGAAGATCATTTTTGTCATCCAGTGAATTATCCCTAGAGAGTGCTAAAGGTTAATGCACCTGACAAATTTCGCAGTAAAACCTATTTAAACTGTTTGGTTAAGGTCTGTCTGGAAAGAATAAATATACATCAAAATAAGATCACAGAGATGTAGCTAACTTAACAATTTATAACTATCATATTATTCATGAGCCAGTAATCCCAAATTATCTGTTATTACTGATGTATTTAACACTTTCCACTCTCTTGGATAATTCAGCCCACGAAAAATTGATATTTTTCCTATTCTTTCCAGAAAACAGGATTTCACATTTCATGCAAATTGTCTCAATACCCATTATTTACATTTTAAAGACAGAAAATTCTGATGATTTCATGTTTTATGTCCCTTTCAGTACCAATTAAATTGTTCGAGTTGAGGTTTTACGGCCCAGTCAACCCACTAGGAACTACGGCCCAGTCAACCCACTAGGAACTACCATTGCAGTCATAGCGCTTGATAAACTCTTTTTTTCAAATGAAAAGTACAGACATGTATAATATTGCATTTCAACCTGTTAAATGCAATATTATGCAAATAACTAGGAAAAGAACAAACAAAACCGAGGCTTACTACATTTTAGAGGGAACGGTCCTCGAAAATGTGGGATTCCATTAAATACCTTGGCGTGACCATCACACATGACTTGAGATGGAATACTCATATTAGCAACATGTGTACAAAGGCTAATAGAACACTTGGCTTCTTGCAACGAAATCTTTATCAATGCCCACTAGGATGTAAAAGAAGCAGCATATAACGGACTTGTTTGCCCGATCTTGTAATATGGTAGTTGTGTCTGGGACCCCTAGGGAGTGGTCCTTCAGGTAGAAATTGAAAAAGTTCAGAATAGAGCAGCTAGATTTGTAACAAGCAATTACTGCTTTGAAACTGGAAGTATGACTGGAATACTGAAAAACTTAAGATGGGAGTCTCTCAAGAAAAGGAGGGGAGACAGTAGGCTTATACTCTTGAAGGTGCTGCCAACATTCCAACAGACGACCTTATTCCCCCAATTAGGAGCTGCAGAAATCATCACTCTTTGGCATTTCAGATCCCCACTGCTAAAACTAATATTTACAAGAGATCCTTCTTCCCTCAGACCATTAGAGATTGGAATGCCCTTCCACATCCGATAATCTCATCCGCTGTAGGTGCAAAGGATAAAGTAGCTAAGTTTACTTCTTTGGCAAGAGCTAGGGACTAACTTCCCATTTCGCAGGTCCTGGTGAATGAATGTCAATGGACGTGTCACCAGTAACAATTCTGATTCTGACATTTTTCTTCTGTCTCCAGGAAAACATGTTGTGGTGCTCATCAGAAGTGCCTTTTTACTCAATGTTTTTGTCTACATTATTTATATTTATTTTAGATTAAATCCATTTAATAGTTTGTCTTATTCATTGTCTTGTCCAGTTAGTATTCAGTCTTTTTGATGAATCAACTTTTCAATTATATTCTATCTTTTGTTTTGGCACGGACTTTGTCCACCAAGCTGCCCATTAAGAGCAAAATACAAGGCAAAATCAAAACATGACAAATACTTGAAAACAACATGATAACAGGTTAAAATTTCCCTCACTAAAAAGGCAAGGTCTGGCACCAGACTGCTAATTGACAAGCCCCACCCACCTGACAAACATCTAATTAAGATGTCATTATAGCAATAAACTTTTAATGCTGTGCTTTTCAATAAAGAAGTCATAAAAAGACATGTTTTTGTGTGAGTTTATATGCACTATGGATCACTGCAGGAACTGCCTAACTGATCATTTTCCTAATTATATGAGAGAAATATTTCATGTTCTCTGGTTAACAGTTTAGCCACTGAACTTGATGGCTTACAATAAATTTTCAAAGCATATTCATTATAAAAGTAGAAAATAGAAATATTCTGACAATTTTAAAAGTACTTAATTTCTCCACCATTAGTTTCCATAAACATTTCAATTATCCAAGTAAGGCTACATTGAAGGGTTTGTTTGTTTCTTGCATGTTTGTAACAATAAAAGACACGTCAAGCAAACATATAAAATATGGAAACCATTAGCATGCTTAAATAACAACAGATGATGTTTTAAAACAGTTTTAATTATCTTTTTTTTCATGAAGACAGGGCTTGCTATTGTTGTTTTTTATGCTTGATGCTTCATTCACATTACAGAAAAATTTATTAACCCTGGTCCTGCTGAACCCGGATATGCCCTGTCTTTGCAAACACTGGATCTGCACTGTTTGTCATTAAGAGTGTGAATCTGTATCAACAACCTGGATCAAGTAATCTGATTGGCTGAAAATTAGAAGTGGGTGTGACAAGTGGGTGTGGCATCTAAATTTATTCAACATGACAAGTGTTAAAAAACTAGAAATTCACCAAATGGCTATGTTGTGACTGCGGGTGGTGTTCAAGAAATGGAGCTAAAGGCAATCACAACAAAAAAGCAAAAAAGCTGATTTGAACTACTTCTTGAGTCACTAGGAAATTCTTCTGATAGCTAAAGGAAACAAATATTTAGGGATATTTTAAGGAAATTTTCTTTTTTTACCATGAAAATGTATGATGTGTGTACCCATTAGAATTGCATCACCAAGGCAATTCTAATGAGTACAACCAAAACATACCTTTATTTTATAGAAGATTGAAAAGACTAAATTATCCCCAGTTGCCTCCTAACCTGGCGCTATGAAACCCTCAGTGGCCTGAACTAATGTCTAGAACAAATTTCCATGGTCCCAAAGATGTTTGAGCCATTGAAGATGGACTGTATATTTGACACTATTTGTCCTGTAGTGGCCTTGAAAATCCATTCAACTGCTTCAAGAGCTATCATGCACACAAGAGAGTAACACATAGACAAAAAAACCGGGATGCTAGTTTTAAACTTGAACCTTTTAGGCCAACATTCATAATTCGGTAACTTACAGACTGGACGACTATTTATATGCACGGTGTCTGGGCGAGGTAATCTAGTTAGAAATCGTAACTAGGCCCGTTTTAAGCCAAAGCAGGAGTCCAGTAAAACTATTCCGGATTTTCCGGCGCTGCCTCTATGTGACTCAGTTGCCTGGTAGCGTTAAAAATCTGATCAGTCAGTCATGCACACAGGAAATTGTACAAATAAAGCATCTTGTGTTACTGCTGCGCGTGATATCTTGACTGAAATAGATAGTGACAAATGGTACCAAAAATTAATGAGTGATGGTAATGTTGAAAATGGAAATAAACTGAGAACTTAAAGGCAATATGAAGGTCCTGCAGAAAGTTTTGTCACTAGGTTCGGATTACTTCAGTGCTACGTTTTATCAAACATATTTTTATTACAAACCTTCAAAGTATTCCCCCTTTACTGAAACATATTTTTGTAACCTTTTTACCCAGTCGCGAAAAGAAGATAAATAGTCTTCTTTTGGTATCTGTTGGAGACACTGATAAATAGTGCTGCCAAGAGAACTTCTAGATGTATACTTATTTCCAGAAAGCATTTTCTTAAGCCTTGGAAATAAAAAGAAGTCACAGGGACTCAGGTCAGGTGAATAAGGTGGATGGTTTAAAACTTTCACCTTTTCAGAAGCCAAAAAAGACTTAACAACCTCACACTTCTTGTGTTGTGCAGGTCATCTGATGATGCTTTATGTTTCTATGAAGTTTCATGAAAATATCTTGAAGGGTTTTCATGTTATAGAGTGGACACAAAATGACCATTGTCAAATTTCAAAAGGGAATAACTACCAACTATATGGACAAGAGTTATGGTTCTTGTGTTCTGCACCTCATCTGATGATGCTTTATATTTCTATGAAGTTTCATGAAAATATCTTGAAGGGTTTTTAAGTTATAGAGTGGACAAGAAACGACCATTGTCAAATTTCAAAGGAGAATAACTTCAAAATTGTATAGATAAGTTACAGTTCTTGTGTCCTGCATGTTATCTAATAATGCTTTATATTTCTATGAAGTTTCATGACAAATTCTTGAAGGGTTTTCATGTTATACAGTGGACATGAAATAACCATTCTCTAATTTCAAAGGGGAATAACTCCAAAAATGTATAGACAAGAGTTCTGGATCTTGTGGTGTGCACGTTATCTGATGATGCTTTATATTTCTATGATGTTTCATGAAAATAATTTAAACGGTTCTCAAGTTATAGAGCGGACACAAATGCGTGACGGTTGGACAGACAGACGGACAGAGGGACAGACATCCAAGGCAAAACAATATGTCTCCACCCCTGTCAAGGGGGAGACATAAATATGAAAAGACATAAATATGAAAAGTGTAAACACTTCTTTTTTTTTTCTAAAAAAAAGTCCTACTTAGAGCTATGTTAAAGATAAACACATTTCTATTTAATCAAGCTATACAGAATCAAATTAATTCAGTGGAACTTGTTTCAAGTATTTTATATAAACACTGTGAAGAACACCTTTCTTTCTTCTCTGACTATTCAACAAATTCTTTTAAAGCAAATATATAATTTTCAGGTTCCAATTTGTCTACAATCAATGTTCCACCCTTTAAACAACCCAATTAAATAATTTTTTTCAGTTACAATTGATTACTGAATGGTTATCAATTTTCCGCAATTTTGAGAAACTTAAATATAACAACAAAAGGATCAAGCAGTTTGTGGCTATTAAATCAATCTAATCTGCTCATAAAATCCACTGGCTGCATAAAACATTATACAAATTGGTTGGAACTAAACAAAAGCAACCAATTCTCATGTATGTTTCAGGCAAGATGTTCTCAAACTAAGATATTCAGTTGGTTTGGAGTTTAACGGCCCTGTCAATACTATTAAGGTCATAGCGAGCCAGTCAGCTGACCTAACCACTTTTCCTGGGCAGGTTTAGTTCTCTAAGCAGTTAACCAGTACTTGTGCACATTCTTTCCCCAGAAACTTACTTGGGGTCTGGGAAGGGCTGCGGTTTGTGATTGTGGCACTCCCTGGACTTTTCTCTTACCTTTTTTACAACTGCCATTCTTGAATCAAACTATGATATTTAATAATATATGTGACTGTGCCCATTGGTCATTCACTCATTTTAGCCAGATGGACTCCTGTTGCCTTGCAAACTGAGAACATATTTTGCCAGTTATCATCTGTCAGTGCAATGTAAAAATAAGCTTTCTAAACAGAAATTGTCAAACATAATTAATCACAAGTAAACAAGTTTTTGAAAATCCCATATGAGTGTACACTGTTTACTGGCTCATCCAACAATTTTTTTAACACATGAACATGTGGACTTTTTCTAAATTTTAGGATATATATATAATAAGGAGATAAGGCCCTGAGATTATAAAACTTTTTTCATACTCAACTCAGCTGAGCATGAAATTTGTCCTGCTAATAAATCTCAAATTACTAACAATTAAAAATTCTTTCTTGCTACATATAGCTGAGCATGAAAACTTCTCTGCTTATAAATATGAAAATGCCAACTATTGTTGGCATTTTCATATCTATTAGCAGAGAAAATTTCATGCTCAGCTCAGTTAAGCATGCAAAAACTTTTATAACCTTGGGGCAATTAAAAGTTCTTTCTTGCTATACATAGCTGAGCATGAAAATTTCTCTGTTAATAAATATGAAAATGCCAACTATTGTTGGCATTTTCATATTTATTAGCAGAGAAATTTTCATGCTCAGCTGAGTTAAGCATGAAAAAAGTTTTCTAACCTTGGGGCAAGGTGTCCAAATATTTAGGGCTAATAGGATCATGTGAAAACAATGAAAGGATGACAATGGAAAGGCTCTATTTGATAAAGCCCCACACAGTAATGGGCTGAATTCTTCCTTCACCTGGACTCAAACCTAGGACCTCATGATCCACAGCTGGAAGCACTAACCTTTCGGCCACCCGACTCGTTCTAATAGGGTAAGAGATACAGAGTTTGGAGATAAAAGAGCCCATAACCAGAAGACAGATCAAGACCTCTGCTGATCTATTCTGATGTGTCCAGTGATTCTGTAAGTTGCCGGCAAAGACTCTCACCAGATTGCATAAATGCATAGTCCAACCTGGGTCTTTGCTGTTGATATATGCCTGTAAGCCTCCTTTTTTTTCAGGAGAATAGCCTATTAATTAACCCTTGTCCTGCTGAACCCAGATATACCCTGCCTTTGCAAACAGTGTAGATCCAGATCAGTTGGCTTCTGAACTGATCTGGATCTGCACTGTTTGCCATTAACTATGTGAATTTATAGCAACAATCCAGATCAAGTACTCTGATTGGCTGAAAATTAGAAGTTGGCGTGGCATCTTAATTTATTCATCATGACAAGGGTTAATAGCAGTCTCAGATCAGCCTGTACACTGGCACAGTCTCATCAGACACTTCTCTGGTCACTGATATATTCTACAGTATCCACAGATTCTGTAAGGGGATGATGAATGCCCTAATCGGATTGCACACTTTGTTGCTAGCATATGCTACAAGAGCTCTTTATGCCTGTTGTACAACATACCTCTGATGATACAATTCAAAACACCTTTGTTAACACTTAAAGTGCCAGTCACAAATGCAGCAAACAACATTTATTCTGCTTCTTCTTCTTATTATTATTATCATTATTATTATTATTATTTCAGAGAAAATAAGACATGACATTTTATGTGCCAAGCCTTATTTTCTCAAAAAAAAAAAAAAAAAAAATTAGCATGTCATCTGCCATAATTTTGATTGGCACATTAAATTTTAAAGCTACTTTCCTGGTATATTTTTTTAATAAAAAGACAGTAAAAAGATAATAAGTACATACTGCAGGCTAGACCGAGACAAAATAGACCTCAAGTGATATGTGAACAACAAGCAAAAAAAATACAGATTAGCCCTTGCACCAATGCAGTCTAATTAGGATTTCATTCTTCACTGACAAGAACTTCTGGACTGCTGAATGAAAAGCATGTCATAAGGGACATTTTTTATCATTTGTATTCATCTAAACCTTTCAAATGAAGAACAGCAATTTTAATTTAATTTTACCCCTTAATGCACGGAATTTAAACATAAGTAGAAGACATTTTAAAACAGACTTTCCTTATTTTTCTCTGAAAATGAGGCTTGACATTTAATGTAAATCATCTTCGTAGGAAGACCATTTGTTGAAATGTTAAGCCTTATACTGCAGGAAAAATAAGAAAAACACTCATCAAATGTGTGTTCAATTTCAGAATCAGCATATGAAGGTTTCAAATTCTCTTGATTTTCCCTCTGCATGTGTTATGAAAAAAAAAAAAACTTTTTACTTGGTATGGACCGTTTGTCACATGCATGTGATGTATGCCCACCACCTGTTAATGCTCGATAAATACAGATTTATTATACAATAACATTTTTAAAATCTCATGATCAAAAGAACAAATTTCATTTAAAGTTTACTTAGATATTTTCACACAGACAGTGTTAATATATTAACAAGGAAACACTTCACAGGCAGGAGAGAAAAAAAATCTAACAAGTAAGTGAAGGTACATAACAGCCAAAGTGACTGACTGAACAAAGCAATGGAAAGTTAACCATTAGTGCAATGATGATGAGCTTAAAAGACAATTCGAAATATGTTTTCTCGCTTTTCTTTGGAAAAAGGAATCTCTAGATCAGGTCTTTTTGACATTTTACATAAGCTCTCTCCATCAGAGACAACCTACATGAAATGTCAAGACTTACTTTCTGAGAAACATAAACTATTTTTAATTTTACAATTTAAATTCAGTGTATCAAAGGTTATCCATTCCTATATTTGCTATGATTATTGATCTAATTAATTACCATATCTCCCTAATTAGTCAACATTTTAACTCCTTACCATACTTTCTCTAAAATCTTAACAAGTCCATTTTACTATTTTTTAATATGTCTGAAAATTGGTGGATGCATGGCAAACAGTGTTGAATAGGATCAGACACCAGACTGTGCAGTAGTTGACCTGGGTCTACACATGCCATAGCTCTATGGTAATAAAGAAACAAATGTAGTTTCTATCTATTAATTGGTTACATGTATTATAATCAAGAAGGCAGTAAATGTTGACTAATGTTTGTTTTTTTTTAATATGGAAGTATACTATACACCTCTCTTGGATAAAATATATGTGATAAAAAAGTAAATTTGTCAGGATTCTGATACAAAGGTTTGATATTCTGACTGACACATGAATGATCCTTAAGAGACAATTTACATAAAATGTCAAAGCCTATTTTCTGAGAAAAACATTATATGTTGTTGTCTGCTGAAACTTTTACCCAGACTGCAGAAAGTTCAAGAATCAATCAACAATAAGAACATGTATGGTAAGGAGTTACCGCGTATATACCATCTGTATTCGGACAGACAGGCCTGAGCAAACAGTGTAGACACAGATGAGATGCTGCAGAATGTGGCATCTCATCAGGGTCTACACTGTTTGCAGTACAGCATCTCATCAGAGTCTACACTGTTTGCCACTCATCCAGCAATTTTTAGACATAACATCGGGTATTAAATTGTACTTGTTCAAATTATAGAACAAATATGGTTAGGAGCTGAGGCATCCGAATTCTTAGGGTAAATATGGTAACGTGTCCAAATATCTAGGGTAATTGTGGTAAATCTAACTTCACTCACAATATTTAATCTAATTACTGCACATACCCCTATAAGCGCACAGTCAAGCAATTTCTTAGTCTTCAGATAACAGCCCATGTGCTTTTATCTACCTCTTTCGAAAATCATATGTTGTTGGTACTCATTTGAATTGCCTCGACTTGTCGAGGCAATTAAAATGAGTACCAACAACATTTGCTTTTTGAAATTAATCAGAAAAAATACTGCATAAGCTCCTTAAAATAAATATTCAGCTGATTTTTTTTACTTTCATTCGTGCCTTATTAGAGGTTATTTTACTAAATGTTGTTTTTTTTTCAGTAATTTTGAAAAACCTACATGCACAGTGCGGGAATTAGATCGAATACGGTAGTTTTCATAAATCTCACTGTCTGTTATTTATTGTGATATCTGGATCACCATATTACACTTAAGTAGTCAGACAGACAGGGCTGAGCAAACAGCATAGACCTAGATCAGACATTGCAGAATGCTGCATCTGATCAGGATCTTCAGTTTGATTGTCATTCAACACAAGACTCGAGAACACAATCTAAAATGGACCTCATGTATTTTTTATTCCCACAGCAATCACCAAGATCTTGTCTTCATAATAAACCAATTATGGCTAATAAATTTCAAACACTATTTTTAACAATCCATATTTTCTTGAAACCTATGAGGTAATTACTTAATTTTATTGATGTCATGAAGTGAAGTAAACTGGTTACTTCCCCCTATCCAATGTGCCAAAATCAGTATTTTGGGTAAGAACTGCCTCATCCAGGCAATTTTAATAAGTACCTGCAATACTGTAATTTTTAGATGTTTTATTATGAAAAAAAAAAAACAAAAAAAAAAACAAAAAACAACTTTTTATTGACAACTATGTCTAATGCATATGCAGTCTGGTCTGACAAAGTTTAACCCTTGTCCTGCTGAAAAAATTAAGCCACGCCCACTTCTAATTTTCAGCCAATCAGGTTACTTGATCCAGATTATATGTTGATATAAATTCACATTCTGAATGGCAAACAGTGCAGATCTTCAGAAGCCAACTGATCTGGATCTACACTGTTTGCAAAGGCAGGGAATATCCAGGCTCAGCAGGACAAGGGTTAAATATTCAATGTGCCTAAAGCAAAAATCCCAGGCCAGCCTGCATAGCTGTGCAAAATGTATGAAGTTAAAGACATCTGCAGGTAATTCACCATTTTTGTGTAATCCTCAAAAATGAAAGTTGAGCCAGAACAAAAACATTGCTATTATTTGGTACAAAACTGAGTAAATTTAGTAAATAAGGAATTGATTTTTCCTGTTTTTAGCACTAAATTTGTCAAATTTGGCTTCAAATTTGAGGAAAATAATGAAAAGTACATGTTTGGAATTTTTTAATTCAAGATCTGATAAAGCTGAATTGGTTCAGCCTTTCTTAAATGATTTATTTAAATGTACAGTATCCCGTGTTAGTATACACGTAGAATCCGCCATATCAACAAAAGATAATGCATCCTTTTGGGGGATTTTATGTACATTTTAGTTCCTGAATTTATATGGGGGTAGGGGAAAACTTTTTCCCTAAAAATGAAATTAGCACGATGACCCACACTTTTCTTTTAATTTTCTGTTGTATATTACCATCCTCCAAAGAATAAACCTTATTTTGTGAGATTTCTAGTGTAGCAATTTTCTGCAAGGTCCATAATATGGAAGAAATGGATTTATTTTAAGGATTTTTAGGAAGTGTTGAAAATTGGCATTGCAGATTCCTGTCTCATCTTGACAAATGAGCAGCAGATGTGTATCAATATCATTTCCTGTATGGTTCTGCTCAAAATTATAAAATTAAACGCAAGGCGAATGCTATTTTGTCACACAATCAACTAACAGAATTATTTGCACATATTTTTGGGAAAACTTTTGAGGGTGGCGTCATTCCAGGTCAGATTGTAAAAGACTTAGCACGATGACGTATCATTTTTATTTTTCAATAGTGATTCAGTATATGAAATTGAATATATGCACAGACATGTTAAGTATCCCAAAAATCGTAGGCGAATCACAGAAAAACAGCTTTTCTCATGCCTCATGAAATTTTAAAAAAAATCTCCCAAAAAAACAAAATTCCCGATTTTGGGTTGGAACTTTTTAAAAAGCTATGCTTGTAAATTGGAAAAACTCCGGCTCAATCCAAAGTAGAACAATTATCGATCGAAAGTGCATAAGCGCTTGGGCTGAATGGGGGAAACACATTAAACATGAAAATCAAAGCGTCTAGATGCCTTTATTGCATTGTGGGATAACTTTGTCCAAAATGGTGAAAAGATCAGCATCTCCGGGGCTTTGCTCCCCGAAAAAACGTGTTACAATAAACTAAAGCGCTGTAACCAATCCTCAAGATCCTAGAAAAAGAAAGAAACCAGAAATAAAACAATCTGTTTCTTGTTGACAAGTTAAATCAAAATGGCGATGCGACTGAACCGCCAATCGGGATGACCCCCAATTTAATAAGCATCTGCGCGGTCGTAAAAATCTCTTTCCATGAAACTTTCTTTGGTCACAAGGTGGGATCTAAAACCCGTCAGAACACCAGTTACTGTTCGGAATTTTAGAAAATGGGTGAAAAAAAAAATGACAGAGGGGCTCTCCAAGCGTACTGCACAATATGCAGGTCATTTAATTATTGTGAAAGGAAGCTCTAAATAAAAAGAAAATAAACATATTGCTGTTTCTATTATTACTTTTATTTTTACCTGTGACCGTTGCTCCATTATTAAGTTTTTCCTGGTCTTCTCAGACTCAGGACATAAAATCATATGCATTGATGATGACATCAATAGAGAGATAAAGGGAGAATGGCATATTGGTTTAATAAATAAAATCTCTTTTGTTACTGTAAGTATAATGAAGCCCTGGTCATTGACAGTGATTAAAAAGAAAAAAGGCATGTTGCTACACTAGAGGACAGAATCACCTAAGAATGCATGGTGTTTAAAAAAAATGAGCAAAAGTGTAATTAATAGCTCTAAGAATGTGCCATATTACACCAATTTCTTAAAAATTTTCCGGGGGAGCATGCCCCCGGTCCCCACTAGATTGGCTTCGTGCCTTCGGCGCTCACCCACCTGGCTTGGTCGCGCTATCTGTCTCATTTTATTTTTCAAAACTTAACATGTCTGTATGCAAAGTCTGCAGTTTGCAGTGCAGGAAGTATTTCCTACATATGTCCTTAAAACACTCAAAAGTGAAACATTTTCTGCAGTAGACATTAATAACACTTGTAAACTGACAAGTATAAACTTATGTAAAATCACACGATAACACTTTTTTATGTCTTATAGCCCATTATAACTCTTTTTTATGTCTTACAGCCCACTATCTCCTTTATAAAACAACAATTGATAAGCCAATCCTCTAATACCATTATAAACTGCAAAAATAACTGATCACAGAGATCTTTCAAAATATAGCATACTGAATTTATGTTTCATGATGATAACAGACTCTAAGTTTTTCTTATTCAAAAGGTTGACATTTCATTCAAATCATGTCTTATGGAGATCATTTTAATAATATGTCAAGCTATTGCTTTTGAAAAGTAAGAAAATATTTCTGATTTGTTGTGCTAATTGATCCCGAGTGTTGAAAATCCCAAACTACATATTTATCAATATTCAAAGTAAATCTGTACTTTAGAAATAAAACTATTAATGAGTTGAGTTGTGTGTGTGTGTTTTATTTCTCTGAGACCATATTCCTTAGAATACGCTCAGCAAGAAAACACAAATGCAATCCTAGAACATGTTTTAACCCTTAAAGCGCCAAGCAAAGTTTGTAGCAGATGACATTTATTTTTATTTTTTTAAATTTTTCAAAGAAAACAAGTCTTGATATTTCATGTGAATCGTCTGCCAAGCAGACAATTCACATGAAATATCAAGACTTGTTTTCTTTGAAAAATTAAAAAAAAAAAAAAAAAAAAAAATTGCAAAAATGTCGTCTGCTGCAGTTGTGATTGGCGCTTTAAGGGTTAATGCAGAAATAAGAAAACAAAACAGCATCTGTTGAATTACTCTTTACCTAGCTGGAGTCTACATGAGCTACATATCAGAGATTACAGGGCGTTATTTTAGCCACTGTATTAAGTGAGAATGATTATTTTCTTTACACAATTTATTCATTATTTGTCAGTGATACTGACTGGTTTGAGGCCATCAAAAACATAGCAGTCTCTAGATAACAACATCTCCAGATATCACTCCTCCATGAAAACCAAGTGAGTCAATTTCAATGAGTAATGGAATTAGAAAAATACCAATACTGTTTAAATGGTAATGACAATATTAACTTGCATTTCTGTTTAGAAACATATGAATCTAAGTAACAGAACTATAATCTGTTGTTACCAAATGCTACATATTTACTCTGCCCTTCTCTTGCATTTACAAATTGCCAAATATAAAGGTTTTCTCATCAAAATACAGGTTTTTACAGGTTTTTCGGCCAAATTAAAGGTTTTAAAGGATTTCAACAAAACTGAAGATTTTTAAAGTTTTAAAGGTTCCCCTAGGGGCACTGTGTATGTTCTCATTAGAAACACCTCAATGAGGTGATTCTAATGAGTCCTCAACATACCATTATTTTATAGAAGATAAAAAAGGCATTTGTAAAGTATCCTCATTTGCCTCCTGACCTAGCACTATGACTGACCCTCAGTGGCTTGAACTAGCCATGGCTAGAACAAATTTCCACGGTCCAAAACATGTTTGAGCCACTGAGGAAGGACTGTAGCAAAAAAGTTCATCTTATAATGTTGCAGCTCAGATATCACAGGTACTGTAGCTTTGTGGTAAACTAAAAAAACTAGCATTTTCATGGGATTTCAACCCCCACTCTCAACTACACTGCTTCAGTAAATTGGAATTATAGAATGACAGAATCATAGAATGATGGACATGACAAACACAAGTATATCTGGCTTTCAAATCAATATATCCATCTCCAAACTAAGAGGTTTATCTGAAGCCCTGATCATATATTCTTTTACTTAGTTTTTTCTTGACCAAAACTGTGTGGTACTTTTTCTAGCTTTCCCCATAAAAGCCTATGTTGTGAAGACATTAGAATCACCTCAGGTACACTCTATTCTGCACCCACAACATACAGCTTGGTGGAGAGGTATGATGTGTTTGTTTGTTTTATTCAGTTTTTACATCGTTTTCAACAACCTTTAAGTCATATTACAACAGTGTCTGGATGTAACAGGGAGCTCACTGCTCACTTTTAGAGTACTGCCTCAATGAAATATCAGCCCCCAAAGACACATGACATGATATTCCACTAAATCACATTATATCGACACCAGGCTGACCAGTCCTTATTCCTAGCTCTAAAGTTTTTTAATGCTGCACGCCAAGTGAAAGAGCAGCTAGTACCACAAGTCTTTGATATGACTCAGCTGGGGATCAAACCCACAACCTCCCAGTCACAAAACAAAGTCACAAATTGGACACTCTACCAATTAAGCCATTGCGCTAGTGGAGAGGTAAAAAAAAATACTGTGACAATACTGAGCACTATGTCAATGCATAATGAAACAACTGTATATCCTCAGCACTAAAGTTTATACCAAAGTTTATATAAACAGATCGTTTTGAGAACTGTGAAAAAAAACAGCAGTTTTTCATCTAGAGAAAATCCAAGCAGAAAATCAAGCCTATAATAAGACAGTCTTGTGATCCAGTAAAAGAAGCAATATGATTTGTTGCAAAAAAAATATAACTTCAACAATTTCCCTCCAAAACTGACCCGTCATATGGTATAACTAAGGGAGGCAACTAATAAAATACCTAAACTTTAAAAATAATTTAATTGCTTTCCATATCATGTCAACCCCATGCATAAGTTTTTTTCTTATTATTTTGTACAGAAAATAGGGTTGAACATTTCATACAAATTGTCCTTATAACTTATTAGCATGTAAAGCCCTAATTTCCATTTTTAAATACCATTCTGCTGATATTTAGGTTTGGTGTGCATATATTTGAGCAAACTAAAGTGACAGGGGGTCATGTAGATCCCCTCTCCTCTCCTTCCCCCACCCCCCTTCCTGAGTTCCACCACCAAAGTCAATGCTAAGTTTCTAATATTAATATTAAAAGCTGTCATTTGTGCAAGCACCAATATTAATTAGGCTACCATGGCATACCATAACACCAGATAAGGCAGTTTACCATATTCGACCTAATTACCGCACTGTGCGCTTAGGTTTTTCAAAATTACTGGGAACACTCAGTGGTGGTAAAATATGTATCTACCTGCTAAAGATACACTATAAAAAAGATCAGAAAAGGACTTATTTGATGATGATTATACGATTTTTTCTGACTTTCTTTATAAAGGCATATGTTGTGGGTGCTCATTTGAATTGCATCGACAAGTCGATGCAATTCAAATGAGTACCCACAACATATGCCTTCATAAAGAAGTAAAGAAAAAGTACACTGGCTATAATCTGAAGACTACAAAATTTCTTGACTGTGCGCTTATAGGGGTATGTGCGGTAATTAGATCTAATATGGTATTTCAACTGAATAACAACAATATTTTTCTTATTTCTGCACAAAAATATATACTGTGGTACTCATTAGAAGTGCCTCAGTGAGGCACTTCTAATGAGTACCACAATATATGTCTTTGTTCAGAAATAAGAAAAATATTATGTGGATAATACTCTCATCTGTAGCTATGCATAACACAGTATCAATATGAAAGGAGCCTGGTGCTGGAAAAGAAACAACTTTGTGGTCATAGTTCTAGATAAGGTGATTTTGTTTGTTTGTTTTTTGGGTTTTTTTTTTTTCCAACCAAAAAGTATTGCTATTTCTCTTATTTCTCCAAGCAAATATATGAGGCACGTTTTAATGAGTGCCCTCAAAATATGCTTTCCCCAGATAAATATAAAATAATTGTCTTCATAGTGTTCCTATCTAGAAGTTTTGATTGTGTTGAGGTTTTACGGCCCAATCAACCCAATGGGGTCATGTCGAGCGCGGTCAGTTTATCTAACCAAACGTTTACTGGGCAGGCTTAGTCCTCTAAGCGGTTAACCAATATTGTGCACATTCTTTAGCCAGAAACTGACAACTGCCCTTCTTGAATCAGCGGAAGGGAGAGAATGACCGTAGAAAATATTTCATGATCAATCTCCACGAAAGAATGTTGCTGACCTCGGCGGGGGTTGAACCCGCAACCTTCTGGTCTCCAGTCGGACGGCGCATCCAACTGAGCCACCGAGGCCTGCCCTATCTAGAAGTATGAATAAATAACAGAACAGAGTGCAGAGTCTGATCAGCTTGTTCATCCACACACCCTGGTAAAAATCTTTGTTACTAACCAATACAGTACATGTATTTGGAAATTATTGAGAGTACATGTATATAGCAAACAGTAAAGACCAGAACCAGACTATGTGTACATACAGGTTGACCTGACTCTTCACAGTTTTCTTTCAATGTGTACTAGTTCCTAAGCAGTCATAAGTTGATAAAGAGAATGTATGCAGACAACAAATGAACATTTTTTTTTACTTTTCCCTGAAAAGCAGGACTGGCATGGCATTTTGAACACAAGTAAATATTTTTCTCTCTCTACTGAAAGGGAGAATTAGCTTCCCTTGCATACAGATCACTTCTCAAAGGAAGGTAAATACTTGTAGGTCACAATGATCTCCCTTCAAGTATGCATCTCTGTTTCCCTTAACCCTTAAAGAGCCAAGAAAATCTGCATCTGAAAATGTCATCTGCTTATGTCATCTGCTGCATCTTCTTGCAAACTTTTTAAACTTACATTTTGCATATAGGCAAACAGTGTGGACCCAGATCAGACTGCTCCTAAAGCAGCAGTCTGATCTGGGTCCACACTGTTTGCAACAATGACTTTTAAAGTAACTGGCAGAAGACAAAGCAGACGACAATTGTTGTGACTGGTGCTTTAAGGGCTAAGGGAAGTATTTAAAATGGATCCACTAATTGTTGTCTATAGCTTAGTTTTAAGAAGAGACTTACCGGAAGGCACCATGTTGACAGCTTCCTCATATACTTTATGAAACTTCAGTTCTCCATCTGTATTTTCTGCTACTGTTCCATCCACTCCTGAGACAAATTTTTTTTTATATATATTTCATATCAAAAAACAAACATTCCCTCACACAAACAGCATAAAACCAGACAGGCTGTGGTTGCACTATCTGCAAAGAAGCTTTGTTTATTTGCACAATATTGGAACATTTAGAATTTACATGGCTTGTGTCAGAATTTTACACTTCACAAATTACAAACCACAACAACAAAGTCCAGGAAGTTCAATGGTACAGCTTGGAAACATGTGAAACAAAATGGAGCAAAAACTCTTCTGCAAAAGGTAAATTATTTGTCATTTTATCTGGCATCAGTTCCTTTCAAAAATAACAAAAAAAGATGAGTGGAATGTTCATTTTTGCTTTAAATTCTGTGACTTTTTCAGGAGATTTTTTTCAAATAAATGAACAAGTGTAAAAAAAATTCAAGTTTCAAGAACTATACAAAAGTTCAAATTTGAAACCCTGTGCAAGATGAGATTGTAAAATCTGCTCTAGACCTGAATCCCATCTATTCATCTATTCTAGATTTGAATCTCACTTCTCTCTGTTCAACATTAGAAGTCTTAACCTTGGTCCTGCTGATCCCAGATATACCCTGCCTGCAAACAGTATAGATCCAGATCAGTTGGCTTCTGAAGAAGCTAAGTGATCTGGATCTGCACTGTTTGGCATTAAGTATGTAAATTTATATCAACAGCCTGGATTAAGTAATCTGAAAATTAGAAGTGGGCATGGCATCTTAATTTATTCAGCATGACAAGGGTGTTATTTTGTTCTTGTGTTTTTCAGTCCTTTTAGCATTGTGATTACCTTGCTTAGGGAAAAGAGAGCTAATCTTAGTGCGTTTCATATGTTTGTTCGATTTGCGCTTGTTTGGTTTTGTCTGTTTCCTCTTCCTCTTGGTGTCTGGGAAGGGCTGCGGTTTGTGATTGTGGAACTCCCTGGACTTTTCTCTTACTCCTTTTGTTTTAATTCATATATGAGCAGCTGAATAAGCAGCCGAAGACTAGATCAGCCTACACATCTTATTCTTCATTCTACTCAATGATGTAACTACTTCATTCTGCTCAATGATGGAACTATTTCATTCTACTCAATGATGGAACTACTTCATTCTACTCAATGATGGAACTACTTCATTCTGCTCAATGATGGAACTATTTCATTCTACTCAATGATGGAACTACTTCATTCTGCTCAATGATGGAACTATTTCATTCTACTCAATGATGGAACTATTTCATTCTGCTCAATGATGGAACTACTTCATTCTACTCAATGATGGAACTACTTCATTCTGCTCAATGATGGAACTACTTCATTCTACTCAATGATGGAACTATTTCATTCTGCTCAATGATGGAACTACTTCATTCTACTCAATGATGGAACTACTTCATTCTGCTCAATGATGAACTATTTCATTCTACTTAATGACTGAACTATTTCATTCTGCTCAATGATAGAACTACTTCATTCTACTCAATGATGGAACTACTTCATTCTGCTCAATGATGGAACTATTTCATTCTACTCAATGATGGAACTATTTCATTCTGCTCAATGATGGAACTATTTCATTCTACTCAATAATGGAACTACTTCATTCTACTCAATGATGGAACTACTTCATTCTGCTCAATGATGGAACTATTTCATTCTACTCAATGATGGAACTATTTCATTCTGCTCAATGATGGAACTACTTCATTCTACTCAATGATGGAACTACTTCATTCTGCTCAGTGATGGAACTATTTCATTCTACTCAATGATGGAACTACTTCATTCAACTCAATGATGGAACTATTTCATTCTGCTCAATGATGGAACTACTTCATTCTACTCAATGATGGAACTACTTCATTCTACTCAATGATGAAACTATTTCATTCTACTCAATGATGGAACTACTTCATTCTGCTCAATGACGGAACTACTTCATTCTACTCAATGATGGAACTACTTAATTCTGCTCAATGATGGAACTTTTTCATTCTACTCAATGATGGAACTATTTCATTCTGCTCAATGATGGAACTACTTCATTCTACTCAATGAAGGAACTACTTCATTCTGCTCAATGATGGAATTATTTCATTCTACTCAATGACTGAACTATTTCATTCTGCTCAATGATAGAACTACTTCATTCTACTCAATGATGGAACTACTTCATTCTGCTCAATGATGGAACTATTTCATTCTACTCAATGATGGAACTATTTCATTCTGCTCAATGATGGAACTATTTCATTCTACTCAATGATGGAACTACTTCATTCTACTCAATGATGGAACTACTTCATTCTGCTCAATGATGGATTTGTTTGTGTTGAGGTTTTACGGCCCAGTCAACCCAATGGGGTCATGTCGAGCGCGGTCAGTTTACCTAACCACACGTTTACTGAGCAGGCTTAGTCCTCTTAGCGGTTAACCAGTATTGTGCACATTCTTTCGCCAGAAACTGACAACTGCCCTTCTTGAATCAGCGGAAGGGAGAGAATGACCGTAGAAAATATTTCATGATCAATCTCCACGAAAGAATGTTGCCGACCTCGGCGGGGGTTGAACCCGCGACCTCCTGGTCTCCAGTCGGACGGCGCATCCAACTGAGCCACCGAGGCCGGTGCTCAATGATGGAACTATTTCATTCTACTCAATGATGGAACTATTTCATTCTGCTCAATGATGGAACTACTTCATTCTACTCAATGATGGAACTACTTCATTCTGCTCAATGATGGAACTTTTTCATTCTACACAATGATGGAACTACTTTATTCTACTCAATGATGGAACTATTTCATTCTGCTCAACGATGGAACTACTTCATTCTACTCAATGATGGAACTACTTCATTCTACTCAATGATGGAACTATTTCATTCTACTCAATCATGGAACTACTTCATTCTACTCAATGATGGAACTACTTCATTCTACTCAATGATGGAACTACTTCATTGTACTCAAGGATGGAACTAAGATACCAGTATTTAAATCGTGAATGAACTAATTCTCTATGAAGGTGTAACCTAGCAAGCCCAGACTGTACAGATCACAGCTAGGTATGGGTCGATGCTGTTTAATACAGATTCTCCAATAAATGCCGATGGTTCATCTGAACAGCTAAGGCTGAAACTGAGTACCAAAAGTTGAAGTGACAAGAAAAGGGAACCAAATTACTTCAGACAGCTGTTACACAATATATATGGATAACAGTTTGTTTACTAGATCTGCAGGTAAACTATAGCTATAGCTGCAGGTAAACTATAGCAGGTAGCAGGTCTGCAGGTAAACTATAGCTATTTAGTCATTTTAGGGAAATGAAAACACTTTCAGTGCAGCTAGCTAAAACTGTTTTTGCTTCCCTCCTGAAAAGGAGCGCCTACTTTAAAAAAAAAAAAAAGAATTTACTCCAACTGTGAGCACAATCTTTCATTTTAGAGTTGACTCTGTTTCAGAATGGACTTGGTGAGCAGAAAGGCAAATGGGAATAATGATTTGGTGTTATACATGTTTTTTTTGTTTTTTTTTAAATTATTTGTCATACTGAGATGATGAAGGGATGATAATGTGAATAAAAGGCTCTGAGCAATGAAGTCATGAGCTGAATTCTGCCTTCAGCAGCATGTGAACCTTTGTTATACAAGCTGGAAGCATTAACTGCTGGACTTTTTGACACTTCAAAACAAATAGGAGGTCACAAAAGCTGTCACTCGTTCAAATTTGCACAAAAACTAATAAGCATATTTGGTCCCCTTCAACATGAATGACAAGATTTTGAAAGCGAAATCATTATTATTATTTTTTTTTATATATAAATTTCTTTTTCTGATTCCTCCTTAACAACAGGTGGCTAAAACAAGGCCTGTCACCAGACAGGATAGCTCGGATGATATTGCACATTTTGTTTCTGGAATTTTCTAAGTCAGTGAACTTGATTTTAACATTACCTAGACGTGAGGGGTGTGGGGAAGGGAGGATTGCACTGTGCAAAATTTTGGACAAATATGTATCATCAAACCAAAGATGAATCAAATTGAGTGGTAAGGTTAGGAAATAATGAGGTATTAAAACTTTAACGAAAACTTTAACATTTAAATTCTAAGTCTGTGACCTCGACCTCAAGGTCACGATCATAAGTCTTGATGCTGCTGATAAAAACTTTTGACCAGTATCTCTCATGATACCAAATAGGAACTTAATCCATCATGCAGTTTAGAAGTAATGAGATCCTAAAAGCTTTGATGTAAAATTTTTAACATGAAAACTCTGTGACCTTAACATGACCTAGGGTGATGGTACTGCACAAAATTTTGAACCGATATGTATCACTATACCAAAGATGAATCACCTAGGGTAATGGTACTGCACAAAATTTTGGACCGATATGTATCACCATACCAAAGATGAATCAAATCGGTGATAAGGTTAAGAAATAATGAGGTCTTAAAAACTTTAACAAAACTTTAACATTTAAATTCTAAGTCTGTGACCTTGACCTCAAGGTCATGGTCATGAGTCTTGATGGTGCTGATAAAAACTTTTGACCAGTATCTACCATGATACCAAATAGGAACTAAATCCATCATTTGGTTTAGAAGTAATGAGATCCTAAAAACTTTGACATAAAATTTTAACATGAAAGTTCTAAGTCCGTGACCTTCACCATGACATGACTAGGAGATTGGGGATGGTACTGTGCAAAATTTTGGACCAATATGTACCATCATACCAAAGATGAATCAAATCAGTGATAAGGTTAGGAAAAAATGAAGTCTTAAAAACTTTAACATTTGTCAATGATGAGGCCAACGCCGCTGCCAAGAGTAGTACAATAGCTCTCCGTGAACGTTGTTCAGGCGAGTTAAAAAATGGGTCCAAAACAGGTCACTATTGTATTATAGGATATTTGTTTAATAATGATATATATTTTGTCCCAAGACTCAGCTGTCTCTAGAATTTTAGTTTCTACTGAACTTACCTTTCAAGTTTCTTCTTAAATGCCTCCTTGCCAAGGCATCCCACGTCACAGCTTTATCAGGATACTTCTCTTGTAAACTGTAGTAAATATACATAAATACAGGAAATAAAGCTAAGCACTTTTAAATAATAACAAAAAACCCACAATCATTGCTGAATCTTATACCAGGGTCTGGATGGCAGATTAGCAATATTTTGCTAAAGAAATAATGAATAGCATTTAATATATTAAAATTTCAATGATTGAGACAAAAAGCTGGCAATTTATTAATTTTGCAAACTATAAATGTACTGACTGCTGATTAGTGCCAAATTTTTATTGATAAACAATTAGCAATATTTCCAATCCATACTATAATGTTATAAAATGGATGTTTTCATTCTGGCCCTGTTACAGGTCAGAGGTCAGTCGTATTGGCCTGAGGATGGCTGTAATGACCCAAGGCAAAGCCTCCGGCCAATACAGCCAATCTTAGGCCAATACAACAGGCTGAGGACCTGTAACAGGGACAATATGAAAACATCCATTCATGAAATTTTTATTAATCAACTTCTGTTTTCAACTTTTAAAAAGTTAAAAGTCAATAAAACCTCATTTTGAGTACTTTTATTCTTGTTTCTTGCTTCATCATGAGGAGCAAAACATTAATAAGTAAAACATTGAGATGTTTATCCCATTGTCGATTCTCACTGAAAATAATCTGATAACTGACATGTTTATTTGATAGGTCAGTGCGTACTTGTCATTTCCCAGGTAATCCGATTGACTTTACACACTACACATGTAGGCAGGAGTTACACCTTAAAATATTGGCCCTCCAGAATCCCTCAGTGTTTATGCCTTAAATCCTTGAAACTTTCCGTATTGGCCCTCTTATAAAGCAAAAAACATACAGAAGTACAGGCAAACCTGTGTTAAGCAAGCACCTATGGGAAAGCCAAAAACTGGTTGCTTAAGACAGGTGCTTGCTTAACAGAGGTAAATTTCCACTTCTTTGCCTTTAATGGGCTCTAAAATAGTGTCCTTTAAAGCCAGGTGATTGCTTAATACAGATAGATTTCCATTTCTTTGCCTTTAATGGGATCTGAAATAGTAGCCTTTGAAGGCAGGTGATTGCTTAATACAGGTGGCCTTTCAGACAGGTTTGACCAAAGTGAAACATTGCAGTGGTATGATGCAGTCCGTTAGGCATATATTAGAACAATAATTACTTAGTTGATTAATAATTTCTTATATTAACCTACTAAATTCAGTTGAGTTAGCAGCAGATCATTGAAAATAGGGACTGACATTTCATTCAAATTGTCTCCAGAAATTGACTCCTTTTGGGACAATATGAAATATTATTTTCTGTGAAAAAGAAGAAAAATGTCACTCATTTGTCATCTGCTCATTTCATCTAGATTGGCATGTATAGAGCAGTTGAATGCAAATTTGCCTCTTAAAATACTAAGTGGAATGGCAAATAGTGTGGACCCTGATCAGACTGCACTGTGTAAGTAATTTTAGGACATTTACCATATCCTAAATATCTTAACCCGTTTCCATACTGGTCATAAAATTTGAACAAAACCATTTGACTAGTGTTGTGGGTTCTAAAAACTGCTAGATGAGAGGCAAACAGAGTAGACACATATCAAATGAAGTGGCATCTGATCTGGGTCTACACGATCTGCTCAGAAAATCTGTCTGTTTTGATCATAGTGTAAATAGAATAAGTGGTTTGCTCTAGGTATATTCGTGGTTTCTTCCACCTTGTGTGATCACAAAGTGCCAAGATCTACTCTTCCGAGAGTACCTTTCATATTCATACAAGCTCTCTAATCAAAGCAAAATAAATATTAAGTTTAACCCTTGTCCTGCTAAACCCAGATATGCCCTGCCATTGCAAAAAGTGTAGATCCAGATCAGTTGGCTTCTGAAGAATTTGATTGCGTTGGGGTTTAACGACACATCAACCCTTGTGGGTCATTTTGTGTCGTCTCCCAGAGAAAGGGAGAAGAGTGATAGAAGAGATAGTCGAAGAGATGAAAGAGAGGAACAGGGAAGAAAGAGGAACAGGAATGAAAGTGAAGAAACAGAAGAAATAAAAACATTCCCCCTCTACCCTTACCTGCTACAAGGATAGCAGGCCTTGCCCAACTGTAAGCAAATATCAGTTGGACGCCCCGGTGACATAAGATACACGACACCTTCGCACCACCCGACCACCCCCTGGCTTCTGAAGAAGCCAACTGATCTGGAGCTGCACTGTTTGCCATTAAGTATGTGAATTTATATCAACAATCTGGATCAAGTAATCTGACTGGATGAAAATTAGAAATGGGCGGGGCATCTAAATTATTCACCATGACAAGGGTTAAGATGATAATGATGATGATTTGGTGTTTTTATGTTCCTTTAAACATTATTTAAGTCGTATTGAGATGATGGAAGGGTAAAAATGAAAGGCTCTCTACAATAAAGCGCCATACAGTCAAGAAAGTGCCATACAGTCAATAAAATGCCATACAGTCACAAGCTTAGTTCCACCTCTAGTGGGATTCAAACCCAGGGATACTGTGATCCAAAGTCAGAAGCCCTAACCACTCGGCTGTCTGGACACTTCTTATAAGTTTAAGCTTTAACTGCTGTGACCTACATTGCTAACAGAATCATATGACTTACAGTGTAAAGATTGTTTCTTCCTGTTCTGAGGTGAAATCAAACATTGCACAAATTGGCAGGAATGACAGCAAAAAATTAACATCATCTGAAACAGAAACGGTAGCAATAATTCTCATAGCTCCAGACTATTTTCAACCAAAAAGTACCAATATTTTTTCTTATTTCTCCAAGGAAACATATGTTGTGGGTACTCATTAGAAGTGCCTCAGAGTTTCATAGCTCCAGATAACAGTGCTTGCATAAAGGGAAGCCTGGGAGTCAGAGACTCCCAAAAATTGCCCTGGGACTTCCAAAAATCAATGCCAGGAAGTATTGTTTGTTTGTGTTGAGGTTTTACGGCCCAGTCAACCCAATGGGGTCATGTTGAGCGCGGTCAGTTTACCTAGCCACATGTTTACTGGACAGGCTTAGTCCTCTAAGCGGTTAACCAGTATTGTGCACATTCTTTCGCCAGAAACTGACAACTGCCCTTCTTGAATCAGCGGAAGGGAGAGAATAACTGTAGAAAATATTTCATCATCAATCTCCATGAAAGAATGTTGCCGACCTTGGCGGGGGTTGAACCCGCGACCTCCTGGTCTCCAGTCGGACGGCGCATCCAACTGAGCCACCGAGGCCGCCAGGAAGTCTGGGACTCGCAACTTTTAAAGATATTTAGCCATTTATAACAAAAATTTAGAATGAATTATGTGTTATTTAGCTTAAGAATGGCGGTTTACTCCATAAATGAGAGTTTAAGAATACTGAGGTTGAATTTCTGAAAGTGAGTGAAAAAATTTGATCGCCAGGACTTCCAGATATTAGAGCTAGGAAGTCCTGGGACTTCCTGATTTTGACAGTTAGAGCAAGCACTGAGATAAGCTGCTCTTTAGAACCAAAAACTACTGAAATTTTCTTATTTCTTCACAGAAAATGTATGTTGTGGATATGTATTAGAAGTGCCTGAACAAAGCGCTTCTAATGAGTACCCACAACATACATTTTCTTGGAGAAATAAGAAAAATATTGATCTGATACCCACTCTTATCCGGAACTATGAATTCTCAAGACAAACAAGAACATTACAAAGGAATAAACATCAAAAAGATTGCCTTTGGAAATAAAGAACAAACTACGGATTAGAAAATGGGAGTTTTGGTTTTATTGAGACTCTTCATAAGCAGTAATGAAGTTTGCAACACTGCTTACTCCCTCTAGTGTAGACATGAGCAGAACTCCATTTTCAAATATACCACAATGGGCCACATGATCCCAAAGGAAATGAAATATAATCTGCACTATGGTGATGTACAGGAAAACCTACTTAAGTTGATCATTATGAAAACAGCTTCATAAGCTGAATGAATACACTTGGTAAACTGTCTTCCATTTTTACAAAAGAGACACATTTTGTAACTTCCTGTCTGCTTTCCTATAAACAAATCACTTTCTGAAAAGAGGACTACTCTAAAAAAAAAGCATTTGCTCCCAAGAGGAGCAAATTATTTCCTTTTAGAGTTGATCCTTTTTTAGAAGGGAGCAACAACAATTCTGACATTGCGATCTCTCTTGAAAGTATACCAATTTCCCTTAAGTCAATGAACTTGAGATTCTACCAATTACGGTAATTGTCCTAATTTTGAATACCAAAGTTTCTGATAAATGATATATGCAAACAGTGCAGATCCAGATCAGACTGCTAATCAGAGTCTTCACTGTTTGCCATTCCACTAAGTATTTTAAGAAACAATTGCATAAAAAGCAAAATTTAGGCCAAAATAGTATGGAATAAAGTGTTTTAAATTTTAGGATATTTATCGTATACAAACAACACTTCTAGAGTTTGTGGAGGTACATGTGTTGTTTTCTTAAACCACTCAAACTTGATAAAGTAAATGACTCCTAAAATTATATATAACATGATCTCAGCCTTTTCTGTGAATATGTGGCAGTATTAACCCTTAAAATGCCAAGAAAACCTGCATCTGAAAATGTCGTCTGTTTATGTCGTCTGCTGAATACTCTTGCAAACTTTTCAAACCTATTTTTGCATACAGGCAAACACTGTGGACCCTGATCAGACTGCTCCCAGAGGAACAATCTGATCTGGGTCCACACTGTTTGCAAAAATGACTTTTAAAATCACAAGCAGATGACAAAGCTGACGACAATTGTTGTGACTGGCAGTTTAAGGGTTAAAAATATATAGATGAAGATACCCAAGAAATGCCAAAATCATGAAGTATAACTTTCCTGAGGCAAGAAAGACGAAGAGATGAGGAACAAATAATGAAAAAACGAACTCCACATATGACTACCAAAGCACAAATAAAGAAGAACAGCAACCTTGGAATGATCAGTAGAACCACTTAACCCTTGTCCTGCTGAATAAATCAAGATGCCATGCCCACTTCTAATTTTCAGCCAATCAGATTACTTGATCCGGATTGTTGCTATAAATTGACATACTTAATGGCAAACTGTGCAGATCCAGATCTGTGAAGCCAACTGATCTGGATCTACACTGTTTGCAAAGGTAGGGTATATCCAGGTTCAGCAGGACAAGGGTTAAGTCACTTATAATAAGGATTTTCATCAAGTTAAAAGGGGTCTTCCTGGGACAAGGGTATATATGGACAATGGAATATTTACAACAGTAACACTGGCTCATCTGCGTCTTCAGCATTTGCACATGCAAAACCTACCTCGTTCATATGGTCAGTTATAATTATAAGAATATCAATACAGAATCAAAGCTCTAATAGTCATTTTAGGGGCGGGGTAGAGACTTAGTATATGAGTGCCATTGAAGTCATCAGTTGCTGAAGTTCTCATTAAGACCTTAGATATGATACCAAACATGGCAATATATGGATTCTGGTCTCTAATCAGCCCTTTTGAGGATGAGCTCTGGGCTGGATATGGGAGAGACACATTTAGGTCATCTATTGTGAAGGCTGTACATAAATTTTGTATACAAGACGCTAATAAAATTCCTTCAGTTCTTCTTAAAAGAGATGCCATATGCCATAATGATAAAAATAAAAGATGGCCAGTGACAGACATATGTATTGATTTTTGTTTGTTTGTGTTGAGGTTTTACACTATGGGGTCATGTTGAGCATGGTCAGTTTACCTAAACACACTTTTACTTGGCAGGCTAAGTCCATTAAGCGGTTAACCAGTACTGTGTACATTCTTTTGCCAGAAACTGACAACTGCCCTTCTTGAATAAGTGGAAGCAAGAGAATAACCATAGAAAGTAATTCATGCTCAATCTACATGAAACAATGTTGCCAAACCGGCAGATGTATTGATAGACCAGTTTCACTTAAAAGGCTATCAGGTCAATTGACAGGACCCATTGTCTTTCATTTCCTGGACACTTATCCAGCAGAGCTAATAAAAAGAAATCCTACAAAAGTACAAACCTGGTATAGCTTCAAGTGCCTGTCTGTGCACAACCTCTGCAACCTTGCCTTCTAATACTGCATCTTTCATCTCCTCCTCAGCTGGTTGGGACTCACCAAGTATACTCTTTCTCTTTCTCATCTATAACATGTCAATAAAATATACTATTTGCCTACTAAAATTTTCTTTTCGGCAGCCTAGTGAAATGGTGACCTGAAAGCTACCTAAGCCTACTGTATGCACAACCTGATCAGGACATCTACTGCTGGATATAAAGTACTACTTATGCAGGTAAACAGTGAAAATTAGTGGAGTTGCAGGTGCATAAACTCTAGTGGATTCCTACTTTAAGACATGGGTATGAAATGGCAACTGATAGGAATCATATCAACAAGACAAATTTAAAGAGATATGCCAATACACTTCTATAGAGAAGTAGAATAGCACAGTTACAATGTAAACTTTTGTAAAAAATAAATTTATAATTCAAATATGTTTTGAGAACAATGAATAGTACGTTTTTTGGGTTTTTTTTTGTCATACTAGAACATAGAAGTCCTCTATTGTATTGATTTAAACTAATTTATTTGTATAACATGTACAAATTGACAATAAATTACATAACACAAAGGTATAAAAATTGTACACAAAAAAGATTTGAAAAAAGTCATTTCTCCATGAAAACATACAAAGAATCTAAGATGTAACAATGTTTTCACGTTTGTTTGTTTGTTTGTGTTGAGGTTTTACGTCCCAGTCAACCCAATGAGGTCATGTCGAGGGCGGTCAGTTTACCTAACCACATGTTTACTGGGCAGGCTTAGTCCTCTAAGCAGTTAACCAGTATTGTGCACATTCTTTCGCCAGAAACTGACAAATGCCCTTCTTGAATCAGCAAAAGGGAGAGAATGACCGTAGAAAATATTTCATGATCAATCTCTACGAAAGAATGTTGCCTACCTCGGCGGGGGTTGAACCCACGACCTCCTGGTCTCCAGTCGGACGGCGCAGCCAACTGAGCCACCGAGGCCGGCAATGTTTTTATGTAGAAATAAGAAATTGTCTTGTTTGTGTTGAGGTTTTACAGCCCAGTCAACCCAACAGGGTTATGTTGAGCATGGCCAGTTTACCTTACCATACTTTTTCCTGGGCAGGAAGAAATTATCTTGATACCATTCTTTGCCTTTAAAGCATTAATCATAACTACAGGAGCCAACACTCTGATTTTTTTTCAGAGAAAATGAGATTTGACATTGCATGTGAATCGCCTGCCTAGCAAATGATTAACATGAAATGTCAAGTCTTATTTTCTGTGAAAAATAATATAATCAGCTTTACAATGTTGTCTGCTACAAATTTGCTTGGCACTTTAAGGGTTAAAAGGAGCACAGCAAGGATCCCTAAATACTGCATAAGTTTTCAGCATACCGGCTCATCTACAAGTAAATGAACTTTCAAATACTCTAACAATAACATACCTTCTCTGCAAACAGAAGCTCCAGTCTGTAGTACTGGAAAAAAAAAAATCATGAAATTAAAAGTTAATATGTTGTAGAATTACCACTTCTTAAACACATGGAAAATACCAGTCAACTTCATACTCAACCAAAATGTACATTTACTATTCACAAGCTGACAGTACATATTTTTGTGGAAGTTCTATCTATTAGTTTTTCCTCTTGTTAATTTCTGATTATTGTGATTATCTCAAGCTGTTTTAACGCTTAGCATGCTGGGTAAAAAATTCAGCTGACAACATTATGAAATGTTTTTCTTATTTTCCCCAGTAAATAAGATGACATTTCATGCAAATTGAATAGAGACAATTTGATGGAAAATCAATACTATTTTCTTGGGAAAAAATAAGAAAAATATAAAAATATCGCCAATATGTCCATAGCATGCTAAGTGTTAATAAGAGCTCCACCAAGCGGGGCGTTATACGCCCTTGGCAAGTAAAAAGATGTAGCACATAAACTGGCTTCTGTATAATTCAGCGCTCCATATATAAATTGTAAGTGGAATTACAAGAAAAAGTTTAAAAAATTTTCATTGGGGCATAGCTCTGCTGATATTTGATGAACTGTAACCTAAGGGTCCAAGCTGGCCCAGAAATTAAGGGAGAAGTGACTTCTCCCTCCTGGGAAAATAGATAGGAGTTTGCTGCATCTAGGGAGAAGTGCTTTCAGATGGAGGACACACGACAGAAGCATGGCTATATTATAAGTTCATGTGAGCCTTTGGCTGATTTGTTTATCCTATACTACAATATCGGACCAAACAATAACAAACAAAAATAAACAACCAAAAAAAAAAAAATAAAAGCTGCAAGAAATTTTTTTGTAAATCTTTAACTTGTTTTATACTAATTTTATTTTTGTTCTTCAAGGGAGCCAACTCAGAAGAGTATTAAAAAAAAAAAATCCAAAATGAATTATGTTTATAAGTTTTGATATCAGTCGAGCTTCTTAATTCTGTATCATTTAATAAATGTATTTATAAAGATTTAATAATGGCAACATTTCCTTGCAAATCTAATAAAGGAAGATGTTAAAAAAAAAAAACAAAAAAAAAAACAAATAACTTGCCCATATGTCCATAACTGTAGTTATTTGCAAAAAATATACCTATTATAAAATAAAATTTGCACTCTATTACCTCTAAACAATATGCTGCTAAAATTTTACAAAAACTTTCAATGGGGCACAACTATGGAACGCCTTTACTGCCTCCTGGTGACTTCCTTCTTGCTACTGTGTCAATTCTTCGTTATATCTTGTGCTTTCATCATTATATCGTGTGCTTTCCAATTATATTGGATGCAGTTGATATTATGTTATGTATACATACCGTTATATCATAGGCAAACGTCATTGTATCCTGGGCTTTGATCATTATATTGGATGCAGTTGATATTATGTTAAGTATACATACCATTATATCATAGGCAAACGTCATTGTATCCTGTGCTTTGATCATTATATTGGATGCAGTTGATATTATGCTATGTATACGTACCATTATATCATAGGCAAACGTCATTGTATCCTGTGATTTGATAATTAAATTGGATGCAGTTGATATTATATGGATACGTACCATTATATCATAGGCAAACGTCATTGTATCCTGTGCTTTGATCATTATATTGGATGCAGCTGATATTATGTTATGCATACATACCATTATATCATAGGCAAACGTCATTTTATCCTGTGATTTGATCATTATATTGGATGCAGTTGATATTATATTACGTATACAAACCATTATATCATAGGCAAACGTCATTGTATCCTGGGCTTTGGTCATTATATTGGTTGCAGTTGATATTATGTTATGTATACATACCATTATATCATAGGCAAACGTCATTGTATCCTGTGATTTGATCATTATATTGGATGCAGTTGATATTATGTTATGTATACATACCATTATATCATAGGCAAACGTCATTGTATCCTGTGCTTTGATCATTATATTGGATGCAGTTGATATTATGCTATGTATACGTACCATTATATCATAGGCAAACGTCATTGTATCCTGTGCTTTGATCATTATATTGGATGCAGTTGATATTATGTTATGCATACATACCATTATATCATAGGCAAACGTCATTGTATCCTGTGATTTGATCATTATATTGGATGCAGTTGATATTATGTTATGCATACATATCATTATATCATAGGCAAACGTCATTGTATCCTGTGATTTGATCATTATATTGGATGCAGTTGATATTATATTACGTATACAAACCATTATATCATAGGCAAACGTCATTGTATCCTGGGCTTTGATCATTATATTTGATGCAGTTGATATTATAGTACGTATACAAACCATTATATCATAGGCAAAGGTCATTTTATCCTGTGTTTTCATCATTATATTGGATGCAGTTGATAGTATGTTGTGTACTATAGTATTCTGGCATGGGCAAACGTCTTTGCATCCTGTGATGTCATCATTATGTTGGGTGTACTTGACATTATTTTATGGAAAAACATCACTGTATCCTATGATTCCATCATTATTTTGGACGCTGTCAATATTAAATTATGGATACATACCAGTCTATCATGGACAATACCAATGTATTCTGTTATTTTATCATTATATCAAACGTACATATTGTTATATCATGCAAAAGCTTCACTGTTCTGCGTGATTTCAAAATTATATCATGTGCTTTCATCATTTATTTGACATTTAATAACTTGTTAATTATTCATATCTTTATATCATGGACAAACAGCATCGTATCCAGTGATGTCATCATGATATTGGGCAAACGTAATATTATGCTATGCATCCATACCATTATATCGAGCGCAGACATTATATTCTGCTATTCTGTTCTGTTCTGTTGCATTCATATGACGGTTCGGTATGCCTGTCGCGTCTTATATCGTGTGTAAGCTACATTCTATTCTACCACTTTGACGTTTTATCATAGGCGGACATTTCATGCGAGCAATTTTAACCTGTAACACCGGCAGTTTGACAAAATATGGCGGGCAAACTTGAAAGAGCACTTGGCTCAATGGGTTTGAGTGCAATTTATTATAAATTTAGAGACGAAAAACTTGAGCCAAGTCAAGTACTGAACCTCTCTGATAAGGAGCTAACCAGATTAGGTGTTGTGACGCTGGGCGATAGACTACGATTAAAAGCATTGCTTCAAGAACCGGCAGACCAAGAAGTCAATGTTCGCGACCGTACAGCGACAGGTAATTGTACTCTTTGACCTTTTTTACGCTTTGAGTAGTTCTTCAGGTGATACTGTTACAGGTAAAGTTGCTAAAATTGTCTTTGTTCCTGTCGTAGATCAGACCAGGGACATTGGGGTCAGTGGCGGATCCAGGATCTTTGGTTTCCAAGGCCAGGGTGTTCGACTTTGATGAGGGGATTCATTTCGATCATTTTTCTTAAATTTTCCTGAAATTCTCCATGAAAATGTGCCCCCGACCTCCCTCTGGATCCGTCGCTGCCATTGAACTGGCATTTTCACAAATCCAATTTTTTTTCCTGGGGGGGGGGGGGGGGGGGGGGGGGGGGGGAGAGGTGGGGGGTGGGGGGGGGGTTGGTGGGGGGTAACATGTGCCACACCACAAACCTGCCCGGAATAATTTTTCTTATAGCCTGAAATGTACCAACCTCATGAAAATATTAGGCAATTTCATAGGCCTAGATAAGAGTGGTATCAGGTTTATATTTTTCTTAATTCTCCACGAAAAGATCCGTTGTGGGTACTCATTAGAAGTGCCTCGGCAAGGCGCTTCTAATGAGTACCCACAACATATGTTTTCGTGGAACAATAAGAAAAATATCACTACTTTTTGAGTGAAAAAAACGCCTTAACTAGAGCTATGCAATTTTGAGTTGTTTTTGTTTTTGTTGTATTAAATGCAGTGTTGGATACCAAAATGGAAGTGAGATAACTCTTTCTGGAAACTTTTCTATCTGATTGTAATAAGGGTCTGTTCTTAAAGGGAGAATTTGCAAAGTCTCCCCATTAAGAAAAGTTCCATACCTACAGCCCGGATAAATGTTTTCAAAGAAATGGTAGCCCTGCTGTTCGTGGGTAAAAGCAAGAGCACATGAATATTCATGACTGAAAATAAAAAAAAGAAAAGAAAAAGAAATAAAAAAACAAATGGTATAATCCTATCAATTTTATCTAGTGTATACCTTTTCCAGCATGCCAGGATCATATGAAGGGCTCAAACCAGACAGTGGCAAATTTGAAATTAAACATTCCTCTCTCGTTAAGTCTTAAGCACAACTGTAAATGTATTCAATCATGTCTGAATCATTGTTTAGTTTTTATTCTTCATCTTTTACTTTCAGTTTTTGTCTGTTTTTATTTATTATCGCACCTGCTTGTAGCAGGGTGCGATATAGGCGTCCGATTTTCTGTCCGTCCGTCCGTCAGTCCGTCCGTCAGTCCGTCCGTCCATCTGTCAACATTTATGTCGACGTTCGACATTTATGTCAAAGTTAGTATTCTAATCAACTACAAGACTTAACAACCATCAAACTTTGCATGAAACATCTCCCTGACCTCCTGACTTTGCGACATAGGCGTCCGCTTTTCCGTATGTCTGTCCATTCGTCCGTCCGTCTGTCAACATTTATGTCGACGTTCGACATTTATGTCAAAGTTAGTATTCTAATCAACTACAAGACTTAACAACCATCAAACTTTGCATGAAACAGCTCCCTGACCTCCCGACTTTGTGACGTAGGTGCCCACTTTTCCATTCGTCTGTCTGTTCGTCCGTCCGTCTGTCTGTTAACAGTTCTGTTATGTCGAAGTTCGACATTTATGTCAAAGTTAGTATTCTAATCAACTACAAGACTAAACAACCATCAAACCTTGTATGAAACATCTCCCTGACCTCCTGACTTTGCGACATAGGTGCCCGCTTTTCCATTCGTCTGTCCATTCGTCCGTCCGTCTGTCTGTTAACAGTTCTATTATGTCGAAGTTCGACATTTACGTCAAAGTTAGTATTCTTATCAACTACAATTCTACAACAACCATGATACCTTGCATGACACATCTCCCTGACCTCCTGACTTGGCAGGTATGTTGACCCAGTGACCTTGACCTATATTTTGCGCTCCATTGGCTTTGACGCAATTTACGATGACGTTCCAGATCTTCTCAACAATAAGGTGTACAACTACCAAACCTTGCATAGTGCTTCTTCTAGATGTACTGACTTGGCAGGTACCTTGACCCGGTGACCTTGACCTATATTTTGCGCTCCAGTGACTTCGGCATATTTTGTGTCGACGTTCGATATCTCCTCAACTATAAGGCCTACAACCATCAAACCTTGCAAAGTGCTTCTTCTCAATGTACTGACTTGGCAGATACCTTGACCTGGTGACCTTGACCTATATTTTGGCTGCAGTGACTCTAGATCTCCTCAAGTGTAAGACCTCTAGCCACCAAACCTTGCATAGTGCTTCTCCTAGATGTACTGACTCGGCAGGTATCTTGACCCGGTGACCTTGACCTATATTTTGCGCTCCAGTGCCTTTTACACATGTCAACGTTCAATATCTCCTCAACTATAAGGCCTACAACCATCAAACCTTGCATAGTGCTTCTCCTCAATGTACGAACTCTGCAGGTACCTTGACTGGGTGACCTTGACCTATATTTCGTGCTCCATTGACTTTTACACCTTTTACGTCACCCTTCCTTATGTCCTCAACTGTAAGGCCTTCAACCACCAAACCTTATATAGCACTTCTTCTCGATGTACTGACTCGGCAGGTACCTTGACCTGGTGACCTTGACCTATTTTGTGCACTCCAGTGACTTTGACACATTTTATATTGATGTTCGGTGTCTCCTCAAATATAAGACCTACAACCACTAAACCTTGCATAGTGCTTCACCTCATTGCACTGGCTTGGCAGGTACATTGACCCGGTGACCTTGACTTATATTTGACACATTTTACGTTGATGTTTGATAACTCCTCAACTATAAGGCCTACAACCACTATACCTTGCATTGTGCTTCTCCTTGATGTACTGAATTAGCAGGTATCTTGACCCGTGACCTTGACCTATATTTCATGCTCCAGTGACTTTTACACATTTTACGTCAACGCTCCATTATCATTGGGCTGTATGATACGAAAAGTCAGTGCTGAAGATATAGCCATTAGAGGGAATGGGACTGGCCTGGAATATATGTGCCCCACTAGGCACTTTGTCTACATTTTTTTCAACCCAGTTTTCCAAGTAAGCACTGCTAAGAATGAAATAAATTTATTTAATAACCACGTTCTGATTGTGGCTCCTGTGACTTTTGCCCCAGCAGGTGCGATGACGCCTTCCGCGGAATTCTTGTTTATTTACTTATTTATTTATCTTTCTTTCAGATGTGGTCATGGCATCCCATGGTGGAGATGAAACCAAGACAATCAGCTGTATGTCAAAGTTCCTGAAATATGCGCCAGAAAGGGCTGGTGGAGGTGGAAGAAAAGAAAAGAACTGAATCTGATATTAAATGTATATATATTGTACGCAGTATATAAAGAAAGAAAATATTGAATTGAGTTTTGGAGTTTGCTGTTTTCAATAATAAATAGTGTGCAACATCAAGATCAATACCCCTGTAAATTGGTTCAACATAGTTTTCTTTTTTTATGGGAGAAATATATATGCAGCTAAAATTCAAAATAGAGATGCTCTTGTCAGAGACAAGAGCCTTCTCAGGAGAACTTATGGTCGTGTATTGCATTTTGCATTGTCTGTCTGTCCATTTGTCCTAAATAGTTTTGGCAAGTGGCCTATAAGAAGAGCTCTTCTTATATGCCACTTGGTTTTGGTCATAGCTGATGAACAACTTGCTGTAGCATTTAGCATACCCTTTCTGAAATAATAGAAAAAAAGCCCAGAAACAATTTTGTTATAAGATTCCACAAAAAAAAAAGTTTTAGTTAGGATAGTAAAAGTATTCTAGGGGCCAAAGTATTCCTAATACATGCTTGACTATTGCATTTAATAGTTCTTGTTTTCTCAACATCCGTCTAATTACTAGATATCGTTCTCAACTGAATCAGTTAGGCATATGAATTTTGTATTATGATTGGGATTGAAGGTTGAATGGAGATAATATGATGTTGATTCAACGTCAGACAATCAACGTTGAATCAATGTTAAAGCCTGACGTTGAATTAACGTCAGATAATCAACGTTGATTCAACGTCGTCATTTCAACGTCCACCCAATTTTCAAATCGAACTATATTTCAACGTATTATAATGACGTTTGCCTATGATATAATGGTTGGTATACGTAATATAATATCAACTGCAACCAATATAATGATCAAAGCACAGGATACAATGACGTTTGCCTATGATATAATGGTACGTATACATAACATAATATCAATTGCATCCAATATAATGATCAAATCACAGGATACAATGACGTTTGCCTGTGATATAATGGTATGTATGCATAACATAATATCAACTGCATCCAATATAATGATCAAAGCCCAGGATACAATGACGTTTGCCTATGATATAATGGTATGTATACATAACATAATATCAACTGCATCCAATATAATGATCAAAGCACAGGGTACAATGACGTTTGCCTATGATATAATGGTTTATATACGTAATATAATATCAACTGCATACAATATAATGATCAAATCACAGGATACAATGACGTTTGCCTATGATATAATGGTATGTATACATAGCATAATATCAACTGTATCCAATATAATGATCAAAGCACAGGATACAATGACGTTTGCCTATGATATAATGGTATGTATGCATAACATAATATCAACTGCATCCAATATAATGATCAAATCACAGGATACAATGACGTTTGCCTATGATATAATGGTATGTATACATAGCATAATATCAACTGCATCCAATATAATGATCAAAGCACAGGATACAATGACGTTTGCCTATGATATAATGGTATGTATACATAACATTATATCAATTGCATCCTCTATAATGATCAAAGCACAGGATACAATGACGTTTGCCTATGATATAATGGTATGTATACATAACATAATATCAACTGCATCCAATATAATGATCACAGCACAGGATACAATGGTATTTGCCTATGATATAATGGTTTGTATACGTAATATAATATCAACTGCATCCAATATAATGATCAAATCACAGGATACAATGACGTTTGCCTATGATATAATGGTATGTATACATAGCATTATATCAACTGCATCAAATATAATGATCAAAGCACAGGATACAATGACGTTTGCCTATGATATAATGGTATGTATGCATAACATAATATCAACTGCATCTAATATAATGATCAAATCACAGGATACAATGACGTTTGCCTATGATATAATGGTATGTATACATAGTATAATATCAACTGCATCCAATATAATGATCAAAGCACAGGATACAATGACGTTTGCCTATGATATAATGGTATGTATACATAACATAATATCAATTGCATCCAATATAATGATCAAAGCACAGGATACAATGACGTTTGCCTATGATATAATGGTATGTATACATAACATAATATCAACTGCATCTAATATAATGATCACAGCACAGGATACAATGGTATTTGCCTATGATATAATGGTTTGTATACGTAATATAATATCAACTGCATCAAATATAATGATCAAATCACAGGATACAATGACATTTGCCTATGATATAATTATACGTATACATAACATAATATCAACTGCATCCAATATAATTGTTAAAGCACAGGATATAATGATGAAAGCACAAGATATAACGAAGAGTTGACACAATAGCAAGAAGGCAGTCACCAGGAGGCAGTAAAGGCGTTCCATACACAACTCTGCCAATATTTGGTGCACTGTAACTTTGAAATGATATGCGCTGCTCCATATCATCGTGTAACTATTTATGAAGTTTCAGCTTGATCGGATGTAAACTGTAGGAGGATTTAGCCGGAAACGAAAAATTAATAGAATTTTTCAAAGGGGTTTAACTTTGCTAATATTTGGTGGACTGTAACCTTGAAATAATATGCGCTGCTCCACATCATTGTCTAACTACACATCAAGTTTCAGCTTGATTGGATGTAAACTGTAGGAGGAGTTAGCCAGAAACGAAAAGTTTACAGAAATTTTCAAAGGGGCATAACTCTGCCAATATTTGGTGGATAATAACCTCGAAACAATATGTACTGCTCTACATCATTGTGTAACTATATATGAAGTTTCAGCTTCATCGGATGTAAACTGTAGGAGGATTTAGCCAGAAAAGAAAAATCAATAGAAATTTTCAAAGGGGTATAACTCTGCTAATTTTCAGCTTGATCGGATGTAAACTGTAGGAGGAGTCAGCCGGAAACGAAAAGTTTACAGAAATTTTCAAAGGGGTGTAACTCTGCTAATATTTGGTGGACTGTGACCTCAAAACAATATGCGCTGCTCCACATTATGGTCTAACTATTAATGAAGTTTCAGCTTGATCGGATGTAAAATGTAGGAGGAGTTAACCGGAAATGAAAAGTTTACAGAAATTTTCAAAGGGGCATAACTCTGCAAATATTTGGTGGACTGTAATGACTTCAATGCTAGAGTTGCCAAAGCTAGTGCAGCATTTGGCCGGCTACATGGAAGTATTTGGGGCCGAAGTGGAATCAGACTTGACACAAAGCTGAAAGTATATAGATCGGTAGTGCTGCCAACACTAATATATGCATGCGAAACTTGGACAGTTTACCAATGGCATGCCAAAAGACTGAACCACTTCCATACAAGCTGTCTTAGAAAACTTCTAAAGATCAAGTAACAAGACAGGATTCCAGACACAAAAGTCCTGAAAAGGGCAGGGATGCAGAGTGTACATACTCTTCTGAAATTGGCACAGTTAAGATGGACAGGCCATGGTACCAGAATGCCTGATGAACGTTTGCCAAAGAAAATCCTCTATGGAGAACTTCAAGTAGGAAAACGCTCCCATGGTGGTCAGAAGAAGCGACAAAAGGACACACTCAAAGCCTCCCTTAAAGACTTCAACATACCAACAGAGTCATGGGAACAGATTGCACAGGATCGTACAAAGTGGCGAGGCCTCATAAAAAGGGGAGCTGGTGAATACGAAGCAAAAAGAATCAGTGAAGCCGAGCAGAAACATGCACAGCGGAAAGCCAGAACTAAGGCATCACCAACAGAGCTTTCTTCCTCAGACCTCTCTTGTTCTATCTGCAACAGGCAGTTTAGAGCTAAGATTGGTCTCATCAGCCATCTTAGAACACACAAATAATAACACATCACACAGCTGATTAGGATTGGTCATTGTCAGTAATGACAGGCGAACGACAATGGACTGTAATCCCGAAACAATATGTGCTGCTCCACATCATGGTCTAACTATATACCAAGTTTCAGCTTGATTGGATGTAAACTGTAGGAGGAGTTAGCCGGAAACAAAAACGTTTACGGACGGATGGATGGACAGATGGATGCCATACCCCGTAACATAATACATCCCATTTTTCAAACGGGCATATAAAAATCAAGTTTGTTAAAAATTCTAGAGTTTCAGCAAACATAAATCATTCTGCAGTAGAAGTATAACTTATAAAATTTTACTTTGATGTAGGATTAAATCTCAGTGCTCTCTGTTACAGACCACTGACATTTATCACCATTGTTATTACATGTACTTTCACTCATATCATGTTCTATAAATGAAGACCTACCTCTAACCAGAGTGGTTTTGATGTGGGGTTAAATCTCAGTGCTCTCTGTAGCAGACCTCTGGCATTTATCACCACTGTTATTACTTTCAAACTCCCACTATATTCTATGAATACAGACCTACCTCTAACCAGAGTGGTTTTGATGTGGGATTAAATCTTAGTGCTCTCTGTAGTAGACCTCTGGCATTATCACTATTGTTGTTACTTTCAAATTCCCATTTTGCTGCTGCCACCCATAGATCTGAAATTACAACAATTCACTGTTACACTGGCTACAGATATTAGGTATCTTTGTTTGATATTTTTGTGCCTTGCCTTAGCAGATTAGCAGAAGTGTTGATTTTTTTGTGTTGTTTTTTTTTTTGTTTTGTTTTTTTGTTTGTTGTTTTCATTTTGTTTTTGATGTTGCTTTGTTTTTACAAAAAAAACATCAATTTCTTAATTTGTCATAAAAAGGTTTGCTGTCAGTACTTGTTATTCTTTAGTACTTACTTTGAATTATCTAAGTACTCTGAAGTATTCTTTAGTACATACTCTGAAGTATCTAGCTCAAAACTACCATACTCTTTCAAGCTAGTTAATTACATTTCCCATTTGCATTGTGACACCCATTCTGAGATCACTTGAGCAAAGACTAATGGTCAGACATAAATTCTATTACCTATTATCTTTTCTCTAAGTTTATGCTATACACAAGCTGGAAGGCTCTTGCCCTAGCAGTTTCTGAGAAACAGTCTTGTATAGACCTAAACCTGACATAGCAAATAGGTTACCCTGATTTTTAGCTCTAATTTGACACCTATTTTTGCCATTTAGAAGTCAATGACCCATATCAGCAAAGGGTCATGGCAAACAAGAACTAATTCATTCTATTCTGCTTCCTTTGAAATTCCAAGGAAGATGGCTAGGCTCTAGGTCTAGATCTAGTACTTTCAAGTAATAAAGTCCATTACAGTTCTAATTCAGAGTGTGAGTTAGATAACCAGGGCCCGGTTGTTCAAAACTAACAATGTCGTTAGTTAACAAATCGTTAAAACTTTGATCATAAAATATGGCAAATATGCTAATATTTTTGCTGAAAAAATGTGAGTAGCTTTTGCATTTGCAAAAGCTACTCACATTTCTTCAGCAAAAATATCTGTGAATTAGATATTGTACTTACTAGAACAATTAACATTTTGACCACTAACAGGCTTGTTAAGCTAACAATGCTTTGAACAACTGGGCCCTGGTGGTTACCCATGTAATAATGACTCTGTATCTCATTCTTCAAATTTGAGTTTAAGGAAGTTCCACTAAATTTCTACTCAATACTAGATATTGTATCCATAAGCCCAAGTCTTGAGTGATGGACAATGCACTAATGGGTGTCCCTAGCTTTGCAAGACATGCTAAAATGAGAAAAATATCACTTGCTTATCACCATCAGCAGGTTAAAAGTTTAAATCTTACCTGGCTTCTTGTTATGAACTTGCAGCATCTTCGTATATAATCTGCTCACAGTTGACTTTTCTTTCTGCAATGACAAACAGGTGTACAAGTTTAACTGTTAAGTATCAGGTAATTTTTAATAAATTCCACATTAACCTTAACTCTGGGTTAATTCAGCAGATGACAAATTGATATTTTTTCCAGAAAATAAAAGCACCACAAGCATAATACCCCGCCATAGCAATTATTTGTTTATGTATTAAAGTTATCATTGTGAAAATGTCTGGAAAGAAAATGACGGAGGGACAGATAACAATCCTAAACCAGATCTTGATAATATCAATGGACAGATAACAATCCTAAAGCAGACCATGATAATATCAATGCATATTGCAAGTTTGGTTAAAAGGCCTTGTTATTAACTCAAGTTATCCAGAAATGAAAATATGGACGTGTCTCGGGCAGATAACTCCGTAAAAATTTGACGAAATTTGCCCATTAGCAATTCCAAACCTGATCTCCTTACTATCAATATATATAGCAAGTTTGGTTAAAATCCCTTGTTATTTACTAAAGTTATCATCCGGAAACGAAAATATGGGCGTGTCTCGGGCAGATAACCGTAAAAATTTGACGAAATATGCCCATTAGTAATCCGAAACCAGATCTCCTTAATGTCAATGCATATAGCAAATTTGATGAAAATCCCTTGTTATTTACTAAAGTTATCATCGGGAAATGAAAATATGGGCGTGTCTTGGGCAGATAACTCCGTAAAAATTTTACGAAATTTGCCCATTAGCAATCCCAAACCAGATCTCCTTAATGTCAATGCATATAGCAAGTTTGGTGAAAATTTCTTGTTATTTAGTCAAGTTATAGTCCGGAAACAAAAATATGGGCGTGTCTCGGGCAGATAACTCCGTCAAAAATTGACAAAATTTGCCCATTAGCAATCCCAAACCAGATCTCCACAATATGGGCGTGTCTCGGGCAGATAACTCCGTCAAAAATTGACGAAATTTGCCCATTAGCAATCCCAAACCAGATCTCCACAATATCAATGCACATACCAAGTTTGGTGAAAATCCATTGATGTTTACTTATCATCCGGAAACGAAAAACAGACGGACGGACAGACGGACGGACAGATACACGGACGACCAACGTGAAACCATAATACCCCGCCACTATTGTGTGGCGGGGTATAAAAAGGCTTTGACATTGCATGCTAATTGTGTCTGAAAGAGACAATTTTGCATGAAATGTGAAAATCTATTTTCTGGTGAAAATAAGAAAAATATTTAAAATGCTGTCTGCGGAAATTTTTACCCAGCATGCTAAGCATTAAATGGTTTTTAGATTTTGTTTGCCAATAATGATGATGATTTTTGTTTTATATCACTTTCAATATTACTTAAGTCATATGGAGACAACAGAAGGGTGATAACCAAAGACTTTGTTAAAAATAAAGTGCCGTATGTCCTGAGCTGTTTCCAGCGGGATTCAAACCCATGACCTTCTCATTCAAAGTTGAGAGTGCTGAGCACTTGGCCAGCTGGGACTGCTAGGCCTTAAATGGCACTTTAAGAGTTTTGGCCCATTCCTGAATTCATTGACTTTTACTCTGAGCGAGACCACAAAGTGTTTGCATGTCAAAATATGGCATGCAGTACTTTTTCAAATAAAGAGTGAATGGTATCCAGGAGTATTAACCTTTACAGTTTCCTATATTGGTTCAAACAGTTTCCTATATTGGTTCAAAAAATGCCATCAGTTATGTTATTGAGTGCCTTACATACATGCAAAGACAGCCCAAAATTTACATATGCAAGACAAGCCAGGAATCACATCAAAACATCAGTATGTATAAACTAGAATACTGTCACTGGAGAAAGAAAAGTATGTATATTATATGCAGATTTTCTGATTACATTGGTCAAATCTTCTCTCGTATAAATTTTAGTTTACCTTATTGTCCTTAACAAAGCTAATCACTCTTATCACAGGTCTTGATCATGAGATTAACACTTGGAATGCTGGATGAATGAGTACCCAAAACGTATGTTTGTAGAGAAATTGAGAACATTATCCCAGAATTATCATTAAATACTCTTCCTTAACAAGTCCTCTGAGTCAGCTCCAATCCAATGAGTTTCTAAGAAATATTCTACTCCTGTATACGTAATTTGCTGTTATATGAGAACAGAACTTACCCTCTGTTTACAGAATTGTATATGAGACAGCCACAACTTCACATCATCCTGGAATGTAAGAACAGAATAATAGGTAAAGAACTGTACAGTCTAAGCAATGTACAGTGCATAGCTCCAGACATTACAAAAACATGCCTTTTCAAATATACTGAAAATTTTACCACAGAAAAATGAAAATTTTCAGATAAAAAATTCTGATATTTTTCATATTTCTGCTCAAAACATAGATTGTGGGTACTCGTTAGAACTGCCTCAACTAAGTTTTTCAGCAGAAATAAGAAAAATAATGTAACCCCTGTAAACCCCAGTTTTACTACATAAAAGTGGGGTTTAATAGGGTCAAAATTATATAGGCATCTTTTCATGATGTAAGGTCCTTTTTCAACCAAAAATTGTTATTTCTCCACAAAAGCATGTTGTGGTTACTCATTTGGTGAGACACATCTAATGAGTACTAACAACATACATTTACATGGAAATATAAGAAAAATATTTTCCTAATACCCCTTCTTATCAAGGGCTATGTATAGAGAATAATTTGAGTCAGAGCACTGTAAAACATATACAATGCCAATAAGAACTCTCAAAAGGATCAGACTATACCCACCCCACACTGCCTCAGTATAACTTCTGCTTCACCATAGCTTTAGATTAGTGGACTATCAAGTAAATAATTTTAAGGTTTGACATTTCCATAGCTACAGATAAAAGGGGGTATCCACATAATATTTTTCTTATTTCTCCTCAAAAACATATGTTGTGGGTACTCATTAGAAGTGCCTCAATGAGGCACTTCTAATGAGTACCCACAACATATGTTTTCGTGGAGAAATAAGAAAGATATCAGCAGTTTTCAGATGAAAAAAGCGCCTTATCTGTTGCTATGCATTTCATGCAAATATTTCAACACAATATTGTTGTCTGCTGAAATATTTACCCAGCATGCTAAGTGTTAAATGAGTTTACATTTGTTTTCCCCAAAGTAACAAAAAGTTACTACATGACAATATTGCTTATCTGAATGGGAGCTTGTCTGTCAAAGTTTCAATCATAATTTACCAAAAACTTAAGAATAAAATTTCTCTGTGTCAGTCCATCCAAGATCTCTACTATATCAGTCCATTCAAAATCTCTACTGCATCATAATATATTCTATATAAGATCCACACAGAGTACAAACTGTCTTTGACACAAGTTATCCATGGAAAATACTGTTTTTTTTCATAATCTTCAAATCATGTCTTACCTTGAATCTCATCACAGCTATCTGAAAATATATTGTAAGAAAAACTATTACAGTCTTATAATTGAGTGATGTCATGAGAAAAATATTACAGTCTCGCAAACTACGGTTTTGCATATGAAGAGACTCAATCAAACCGAGTCTCCAATTTTTGTGACTTTGTGTGTTATTCCTCTTTGACTTTTATTTTACTCTACTGTAGCTGATGTTGTGCCATGTGGCAGCCGTAAAGTCTCCCCTTACATCATCATAGTGCAGGTTATATATTATTTCCTTTGGCTCCATCCTGGTTATTTTGAAAATCGAATACCGCTTAAGCCAGCACTAGGGGGTGTATGCAGCTCGCAAACTACAGTGTTGCATATGAAGAGACTCAATCAAACCAAGTCTCTGATTTTTCTGATTTTGTTTGTTCTTTGTTTCCAAAAGCAATCCTTTTTGACTTTTATTATAAATAAGTCATGTCATGAGAAGATATGTGAAATTCATTAGTCTTACAATATATATTAGTCATGTGAAGAGAAAATTATTACTGGTAATCTCATGCCCAGAGAGCCTGTTAGGGAGGAATATTTAGTAATAATTCTGAGATAATTTTCTTATTTCTCCATAAAAACATATGTTGTGAGTTTGTGGGATAACCACGACATGTTTTTATGGAGATATTGAGAACAATTATTTCAGAACAATCATCAAATACTCCTCATGAACAAGTCTTTTGATTGCTACATCATGTCTTTTATCAAAAAGGGTTTTTAGAGTAAATACAAACAGCAACGGTTAAAAGGTCTTATCAGGGCATATGCTATATGTCCATACATTTTATACCCCACAACCTCTTTATAACACTGTTGTTGGGGTCCATAGCATAAACCGTGATAGTTAAACAACCGTGTTATATCCAAACAAAATGTATAGATTATATTGAAAAATGACCATTTATGGTCATTTTTCAATATAATCTATACATTTTTTGGGATCCATCTTTGAACCGTGTTATATCCAAAACCATGTTATAACAAACCATGTTATAAAGAGGTTTTAGTGTAGCACTTATGATCCTGCACATGGACAGTTAATGACGAGACAAACTGTCACAGATATGCAGATCTGCATATACCTCAAAAGACCATTTCCTCACCCCAAGTAGCAAGCTACTGCATAAACGAATGTTACATTTAGTAATTATTATTAACTTTCTGTATTAGTCTACATAAGGGAGACTTTCATTATCAACAAGTAACAGAGGTTTCAGAGAAAACAGATGTTACCCCACCCACTGTGAATTTACTATTTTTTCTACCACTGTGACCTTGAAAATTAGGTAAAGGTCACCAAAATCTAATCACTTCTTTGATATGTCCCAATTATATATCCTTTTAATTTGGTAAGAAACCAATCACTGGTTCGCATGATATTGTGCAAACAAGAAAGTATGACGCCAATGCCAACTCAATGCCAAAATGGGAGCCACACCAAAGGCAGTATGTCCCCACTCCCCTTGGGTGGGGGGACATATTAATCAATCAATCAGCCATAAGATGAAATCAAGCAAACTGAAGTTACTGAGTATTGCAGCATATGTGGTCAGTATAGGTACAGATCAGTCTGCATATCTACCTAAAGTAACCAGGACTTATCCTGTCATTTAAACCTTCTCTTGCTGAACACAACATGCCCTGTCTTGTTTGTTTGTGTTGAGGTTTTACGGCCCAGTCAACCCAATGGGGTCATGTTGAGCGCGGTCAGTTTACTTAACCACACGTTTACTGGGCAGGCTTAGTCCTCTAAGCAGTTAACCAGTATTGAGCACATTCTTTTGCCAGAAACTGACAACTGCCCTTCTTGAATCAGTGGAAGGGAGAGAATGACCATCGAAAATATTTCATGATCAATCTCCTGGAAAGAAAACATGCCCTGTCTTAGCAAACAGTGTAGAGCCAGATCAGCTGACTTCTGAAGAAGCCAACTGATCTGGATCTGCCCTGTTTGTCATCAAATATGTGAATTTCTATCAAAAACCTGTATCAAGTAATCTGATTAGCTGGAAATTAGAAGTGGGTGTGGCTTCTTAATTTATTCAGGAAGGCAAGGGTTAAGTGCATTATAGGTGTATAAAACCCATATAATCCTAGATATTTAATTTTGCATTATTATGACAATACTGAGTATAACTAACATTAACATACTACAAACATCTGTACAATTACAGAATAACATAAACTGAGCCTCTTCAAGCAGAAAAAGACTTTATGACCAATGCAACCAGCATAGAACCAAAGCAGCATGCACAGCTGCCAAGTCAGTTCAGAGTCTACACTGTTTGCTAATATTTAAAGTCTATGCATTATGTTAACCACCTCAGCAGGCTTTAATCAGTGCAAAATTGTGAAGGCTGATCTGAGTCTACATATTTGTATATGTCATAATGTCATTTTCTACTTTAGAGAGGTTCAATTATATTTGGTGTTCAATAAGTGAAGCTCGGTTTAAATTGTAGTTAGAAAATTTGTTAAAGCAATACCCTGAAGAGTTTGTGTATTCTTTGTAGAATGGCTACATCAATCTCTAACTTCTTGTAGGAATAACCAATCCTCTGAAAAAATAACAAAACAAGACACATAAGATATGATAGTGTTGAAAGGGGTATTTGAAGTAATGGTTTTTTTTTTTTTTTATGTTGTGGGTACTCATTCAATGTCTTAGCAAAGCAACGCTGATAAGTTCCCATAACATATGTTTTAGTAGAGAAATAGGAAGAATAGAAATGGGTTGATATTTTTTCATACTTCTTTATGCAAACATAATTTATGTTAAAGGTACTCATCAATAGTGACACACAGAGCCCTTCTAATGAATACCCATAATTTATGTTTTCATGTAAAAATAAACAAATAAGATACTTCTTTATACTCCTCATAGCCAGAGCTAATATGACTGGAAAAACACACCATTTTGCCATGTGTGATCATTGAATACCAAAACCAACCTTTGCTTCTGCCAGTTCCTATCAGGATTTTTACTGCTCATCATATATATTCTACAAGGCCCCTACCATACTTAAAGTAAATATTTGGACACCTTAACACCTTACCATACTTGTCCTAACATCTGAACTAGTCCAGTTTCCTACCTGTTGATAAAAACATCTGGGCCCAGTTGTTCAAAGCATCGTTAGCTTAACGAGCTTGTTAGTGGTCAAAATGTTAACTGCTCTAGTAAGTACAGTATCTAATTCAGTTATTTTTGCTGAAAAAAAATGTGAAAAAAATGCAAAAGCTACTCACATTTTTTCAGCAAAAATATTAGCATATATGCCACATTTAATGATCAAAGTTTTAATGATTGGTTAACTAACAACATTGTTAGTTTCGAACAACTGGGTCCTGGATGAGTGGCAAACAATGTTGACCTTGATCAGATGTTGCATTCTGTGGTGTTTGATCTGGGTCTACACTGCTGACCCAGGCCTGTGAGTCTCACTACTTAGGGTAAATAATAAAGAACTTTGTTGAAGTTTATGTAGCTCCTGAATACTAAAATGAGAAAACAAGTACCAGAAGAGTGAGAGTTATCATCCTTGTGTAGTTCAGTGATATGAAACAATCAGTGAAGTGAAACTAACTGTAAACTTTCACAGCTTGTAGACTTCATTATGGGTGGACATATATATGAATACTGGGGGTTCTGACTCAAAACATTTTTTGAGTGCAAAAAATTTTTTTGAGTCAGAACCCCCCCTATTCATATATATGTGGACACTAAGGTAAACGCTAGAGTGGACGTAAGTATACAGACAAATAAACTGATGGACGAATGGACGGAAACTTGCAAGCCTAAATACAAGGTTACATGTGTTTCTATATCAATCTCAATGAAACACTTCCATTGAGTACTTTAAAGTATGTTTTTGTGGAGAAAGCTGAAAAATATTCATCTGGCTACCTCTCTTATTCTAGAGCTAAGCACAGAAACCTTTTCTAGAGCCATGCATTCCCATGTGTTAACAGTCCAGATCCAGATAAACGGGGATTGCCAGTATCTTCCCTAGCTGCTAAATAACTGCTAGAATGGACAGATGAAGAGCCAGTGCCCTGACAAAACTGCATGCATCCATCTTCATGAAATACTGGCCTTTCCTTGTTTTTCTTTTTTTTTTCCAAAGCATTAATGAACTATCAGTGAAATTCTAAGTGATGCCATTTAGGATCATTACTGCTGCAAGCATTATTATTGATTGTGTTGGGGTTTAACGACATGTCAACCCTTGTGGGTCATTTTGTGTCATCTACCAGAACAAGGGAGAAAAGAGATAGAAGAGATAGTAGAGGAGATGAAAGAGAGAGACACCAGAGAAAGATGAAAATGAAAGAAAGTGACAAAACAGAAGAAATAAGCAAATTCCATGGGGAATTTATGTCCCCCGCCTTATTTTTATTTGAGGTGTTAAAAATGGTTATGTTAACCAGAGGACCACTGGTCCTGTATCAATTACCTAAGTATTGAAGCAGGAAACCAGTGATAAAAAATAATTTCAAGATTCTGAAAAAAACCACATGCATATCTTCAGACCATCCTTAAAGCACCTGTAAAGTTTCAAAGGATCGGCTTAAAACTGTAGTAGGAGTTACGGGGTCAAGGTACCTACTCCCTATACGCTTCTGTAGTATTAGAACTCAAAAAATTTCTAAGTTAAAAATGCAGAAAAAGTGGTAAAAAGTTATTTCAGGATTCTGAAAAAACCACATGCATATCTTCAGGCCATCCTAAAAGCCCTTGTAAAGTTTCAAAAGGATCAGACAAAAACTGTGGGAGGAGTTAAGGGGACAAGGTGCCTGCACCCTATACACTTCTGCAATATTAGAACTCAAAAAATGTCGAAGTTAAAAATGCGGAAAAAGTAATAAAAAAATATTTCAGGATTCTGAAAAATCCACCTGCATATTTTCAGGCCATCCTAAAAGCCCACGTAAAGTTTCAAAAGGATCAGCCAAAAACTGTGGGAGGAGTTAAGGGGACAAGGTACCTACTCCCTATAGACTTCTGTAATATTAGAACTCAAAAAATGTCTAAGTTCAAAACGTGTAAAAAGTGATAAAAAATAATTTCAGGATTCTGAATAAACCACATGCATATCTTCAGACCATCCTTAAAGCACCTGTAAAGTTTCAAAAGGATCGGCCAAAAACTGTGGGAGGAGTTAAGGGGACAAGGTACCTGCTCCCTATATACTCCTGTAGTTTTAGAACTCAAAAAATGTCTAAGTTAAAAATGCGGAAAAAGAAATAAAAAATTATTTCAGGATTCTGAAAAAACCACATGCATATCTTCAGGCCATCCTGAAAGCCCATGTAAAGTTTCAAAAGGCTCGGCCAAAAACTGTGGGAGGAGTTAAGGGGACAAGGTACCTTCTCCCTATACGCTTCTGTAGTATTAGAACTCGAAAAATGACTACGTTAAAAATGCGGAAAAAGTGATAAAAAATTATTTCAGGATTCTGAAAAAACCACATGCATATCTTCAGGCCATCCTTAAAGCACCTGTAAAGTTTCAAAAGAATCAGCCAAAAACTGTGGGAGGAGTTAAGGGGACAAGGTACCTGCTCCCTATACACTTCTGTTGTATTAGAACTCAAAAAATGTCTAAGCCGGCCTCGATGGCTCAGTTGGATGTGCAATTATTTCAGGATTCTGAAAAAACCACATGCATATCTTCATGCCATCCTTAAAGCACCTGTAAAGTTTCAAAAAGAATCGGCCAAAAACTGTGGGAGGAGTTAAGGGGACAAGGTACCTGCTCCCTATACACTTCTGTAGTATTAGAACTCAAAAAAATGTCTAAGCCGGCCTCTGTGGCTCAGTTGGATGCGCCGTCCGACTGGAGACCAGGAGGTCACGGGTTCAACCCCCGCCGAGGTCGGCAACATTCTTTCGTGGAGATTGACCATGAAATATTTTCTACGGTCATTCTCTCCCTTCCGCTGATTCAAGAAGGGCAGTTGTCAGTTTCTGGCGAAAGAATGTGCACAATACTGGTTAACCGCTTAGAGGACTAAGCCTGCCCAGTAAATGTGTGGTTAGGTAAACTGACCGCTCTCGACATGACCACATTGGGTTGACTGGGCCGTAAAACCTCAACACAAACAAACAAAAAATGTCTAAGTTAAAAATGCGGAAAAAGTAATAAAAAATTATTGCAGGATTCTGAAAAAACCACATGCATATCTTCAGGCCATCCTAAAAGCCCATGTAAAGTTTCAAAAGGATCGGCCAAAAACTGTGGGAGGAGTTAAGGGGACAAGGTACCTACTCCCTATACACTTCTGTAGTATTAGAACTCAAAAAATGTCTAAGTTAAAAATGCGGAAAAAGTGATAAAAAATTATTTCAGGATTCTGAAAAAAACCACATGCATATCTTCAGGCCATCCTAAAAGCCCATGTAAAGTTTCAAAACGATCGGCCAAAAACTGTGGGAGGAGTTAAGGGGACAAGGTACCTACTCCCTATAGACTTCTGTAATATTAGAACTCAAAAAATGTCTAAGTTAAAAATGCGGAAAAAGTGATAAAAAATTATTTCAGGATTCTGAAAAAACCACATGCATATCTTCAGACCATCCTTAAAACACCTGTAAAGTTTCAAAAGGATCGGACAGAAACTGTGGGAGGAGTTAAGGGGACAAAGTACCTACTAAAAACTCGGAACCACGCACCACGCCCCACGCACCACGGAAAACCAAAAACAGTGTCCCTCCACTTTTCTTCGAAAAGGCGGGGGACAATAAGAACAGTCTCCCTCTACCCTTACCTGCAGCAAGGACAGCAAGCCTTGCGGATCTGTAAGCCAATATCAGTTGGGCACCCCTGTGACGCAAGATACAGCTTTGCCTCACCCAACCACCCCAACAAGTATTATTATATATGTGTACTAATTTTATTAATGTACTCTTTTACAACATGGCTCATTACAACATGACTTCGGCTGTAATACAGTTTAATCCTTAGAGTGTTAAGAAAACTGTAGAAGACAACATTGTATTCTGTTATTATTTTTTCTGAAAAAATGACTTAGCATTTCATGTGAATCTTCTATTAGCAAACAATTCACAAAATGTCAAGCCTTATTTTCTATGAAAAATACAAAACAAATCAAAAAGTAATCTGCTGCACACTGAATGTTAACAAGAAAAATGCCTAATGGCATTATGGACAGATTTTTCAAAAAGGTTAACCAACAGGTAAACCTTGGACAACGCACAACAGCCCATCTGACATCCGCCCACCTGTCCGGACATGGCCATTTTAAAGGATGGATTTTTGAAAACCAGTCTAAAAATTGACCCAAGAAGATGTTGTATCGACAAAAATGCATAGATTAGATAGAAAAATGACCATTTATGGTCATTTTTCTATACAGTCTATGTTTTTTTTGGGGGGGATACAACACAGATGTAATGGTTTTTGATTTGGACCTCAACAATAGTGCTATTAAGAGTTTATGGTATATATTTAAATGGCAGAAAAACATGTGAAGGCATTTTATCAGAAATATATGACTTGTCCCACCATATTTCCCTCATCCACTACACCGGCCTTTGGCCTAGTAAAACTCCAGTATTTGTTTACTTACCTCCCTTCTTTTTTTTACCAGTGCCAGCAAGTTAATTTCATACTGAAAATAAATACATAAAATACCATCATAAATTTATTTAACAAACTTTATCAAGATGACAGTTGTTTTTTTTTTTCATTATCAGCATGAAATTTATACACATGGTAATCATAAAATTTATAAAACTTCAAAAAATATGCTAAACTTTCAAAGCCTTCAGGTTATAATTACTGTTTAAATGGTAACAAAATTGTCTCCCTTGACCTAACTTGGCAACTTAGTGTAGTTAGCAAACTACATATTTAGACAATTTTTCTCCCATCATACTTTATTATCCAGTCCTCAGTAATATTTTATAGCATAGCAGGGACCGCTGAATTTCATTTGGAAATAGTATTTGCAGATAACAGAAAGTAAGGTTATAACAAAAGTCGGACAGGTATCAACCTTCAAAGATTTCATCTAGACGCCATATTTTCTAAATTCAAATGGGAAAATGTCCCTAAGGGCATATGCAGACAGCAATGGCCCAGACCAGCCTGTGCATCTGCACAGTCTCTTGTGGACCTTTGCTGTTTGCTTGAAGAATACAGAAAATATCCTAACATTTCATACACCAAAGTTTCTAAAAAAAAATGGCATTGGCAAACAGTGCAGACCCAGATAAAACTGCCCCTGAAGGAGGAGCCGTCTAGTCAGGGTCTTCACTGTTTGCCATTCCACAAAGTATTTTAAGAAACAACTGCATAAAAAGCAACATTAAGGCCCAAAAAAAGCATGGATTTTGATTGAGGGGGTTTAATGACATGTCAACCCTTGTGGTGTCATCTCCCAGAGAAAGGGAGAGAAGAGATAAAAGAGATAGTAGAAGAGATGAGAGGAACAGAAAAGAAAGAGGAACAGGAATGAAAGTGAAGAAACAGAAGAAATAAAAACATGCCCCCTCTATCTTTACCTGATACAAGGATAGCAGGACTTCCCCAACTGTAAGCCAATATCAGTTGGACACCCTGGTGATGTAAGATACACAAAACCTTCGCACCACCCAACCACCCCCTAAAGAACATGGAATATAGTGTTCAAAATTTTAGAACATTTACTATATCAGATACTGTAGAGCACAAAGCGGTAGAGCAAAGTTATTGGTCAAACCATATGGCCTCGCTGACTAATCTTGTTCATTACTGTTCACATTATGCCCTAAAGACACCTTTTCCTACAGCACACTCACATTATTTTTTTCCTGTTCTTCTATCAAAACATGCTCATTAGTCAATTTCGTTAAGCAGATCGAACAAGCAGGGCCCACTTGTTCAAAGCATTGTTAGCTTAACGAGCTCAGTAGTGGTCAAAATGTTAACTGTTCTAGTAAGTACAATATCTAATTCACATGTATTTTTGTTGAAAAAATGTGAGTAGCTTTTGCAAATGCAAAAGCTACTCACATTTTTTCAGCAAAAATATTTACGTATATGCCATATTTAATGATCAAAGCTTAAACGATACGTTAACTAATGACATCGTTAGTTTTGAACAACTGGACCCAGGTGTGTATGTGAACTATGAGGAAAATGATACAGTACTTTCAATTTATGGAGAATGGATAAACTTGGAAAAATTTCTGCATTTTTTTCAAGGAGACAAATTTTGTGAATTCAAATTTGCTTTCTTGCATACCAAGTCCCTACTTAAAAGGGGTCCTCTAACAGGAAAGAATTTGCACCTCTTGGAAGCAGAATTTGCTCAACCACAAAAGCAACTTCTCTGCTTTTAGAGTAGACCCCTTTTCAAAAGGGAGCCAAAATAAGTTTGAAAGTTGCCTCCCTTTGAAATTGCATCGTCCCCTTAATAACCCAACTGTCCTAGCCACTAAATACTGTTATTGCCCTGAATATTGGGACTCCATAACTCCTTACTGCACTCATCCTAGAATTTAACCCACTGTACTCATCCTAGAATTTAACCCACTGTAGACTGAATGAACTCCCCCACACTATATATTGGAAGATTCTAATTTTGATTTTAGGTATGTCAGGCTTTGTGATTTAGATATCCCTAGAGAAAAATGGCTGAACTATTTGCAAACAGTGGAGACCCAGATCAGATGCCACATTCTGCAGCATCTGATCTGAGTCTGCACTGTTTGCCAATTACCCTTTTAGGGGTCGCCAGACTACAATGGTTTAAACAAGTCCATTTGACAACCTGGTAATCTATTTACAATGTGCTGAATGGTAAGTAGTGCAGATTTCTGATCAAACAGCTCCTTTTCTGTTTCCTCAGACAAAAACTATTTTGATTTTATGTATAGACTAATTCTTTACTTCAAGGAAAACAATTCTTGCTTTAAAGAAAGCTCTTTCAAGGTGTTGCACTGCACCCTAAAATTGGTCTCAGTGTGCAGTCCCTTCCCTTCCTTAGTCCTCTTCTTCCACCAGAAACTGATAACTGCCCTTCTTGAATCAGTGGGAAGGAAGAGAATGACCACAGAAAATATTTCATGATCAATATCCATGAAAGAATGTTGCCAGACCCGACAGGGGATCAAACCTTCGACCTCCTGATCACCAGTCTGACTTGCATCTGACTGAGCCACCGAGGCCAGCTGCAGAAGAAATCCTTGATTCCCTTTTCCCACATAATTTCACATTTGTATGCATTACAATAATCATACTTTCATGTTTTATTTCTCATTGATAACATGCTAGACTATCAGTATTAATAAGACAATTTTAAATTAATGGGTTCTCATAATATGAGAAAAAGGAAAAAAAAAAAAATCAATGCTTTTACACTGAAAAAAAAAAAACTTATCCAGAGCAATACAGTCAACCCTCTTTACACCGACACTCACTACAACGACAAAATTCGTTATAATGACAATTTGAATGTCACGAAACTTTTGCTCAAGAGGTGACAGTTAATGAGAAATTATGCAAGGACACTGCAATAGAATTTCAAGCAACATACGTTTTGGATATTTGTTAGAATTGCCTCACTGAGGCAATTCTAACAAATATCCAAAACATATGTTCCATGAGAAAATAAGAATAAAGCAAAGTCTATCTAACATATCATTCTGTCCATTAAAGATTCTTTACAACAGCAAATTCACTATTATGACAACATCTTTGGGAACAAATGCTGTGGTTGTAACGAGGGTCCACTGTACACCCAACCATACCTGAATGTATTGAAGATAATCATTCTTCATCTTTGTTTGTCTTCTCAGCTTGTATTCAAACATCTTCCTTTTCTTCAGTATTTGTCTGAATCACAAAAGATCAATACATGTACAGGGTCACACGAATTACCAAAATACCGGAACACTACCTAAATACCCGTGAAAAAAACAGGAATATCTGTGAAAGACACCTACTGAAGACATCAATTATAATATATTTTCGGTGAATGTTCTGCACAGTGTAGCTTTGAATTAAAAAATGCTTACATAGTAAGATATTCCTGTCATTTATTTTACCTACCTAGTGCGCAGGTTTGCACAGACATGTATTTGTGATGCATCAACATCTGCCAAACTTTTCCGGAGAATAACATCTTGATGTCAGCAGAGTTATCAACAAATAAAAGTATTTTGTACTATATATTTACCTATTTATCTATATAAATATATTTGACTTCTGATCAATGATTGGTACCTTGATTGATTGTGTTGGGGTATAACAATACGTCAACACTTGTGGGTCATTTTTGTATCGTCTCCCAGACAAAGGGAGAAAAGAGATAGAAAAGATAGTAGAAGAGATGAAGGGGAACAGGGAAGAAAGAGAAACAGAAATGAAAGTGAAGAAACAGAAGAAATAAAAACATTCCTCCTCTACCCTTACCTGCTACAAGGATAGCAGGCCTTGCCCAACTGTAAGCCAGTATCAGTTGGACGCCCCAGTAAAAGGAGGTACCTGACACTTGAATTGTGGACTATCAACAATGTTTTCGAAGACAACACTTCAAAGACAATTCGCAAACTAGAGCAAGACAATGGCAGGCCATCACATATCCCCGCGCCAGTGCCATCGCATATCACTGCACAGATCAAAATTCCAAATGTGTTCCTCCAGTTCTCATCCATAGGGCTATTACCTGTGACAGTTTTAAGGTTCTAGCTCAAAAAGCCTTGGAGTTGTGTGACAATCAAAAAAAAAGGACCCAAAATCCTACCTTTTGACCTCTGGTGACCCCCAGACATGCTCCTATGTCAAAATTTTTGCACCACTATATTCTACTCTTCATTACGTTTGATTTGATTTGCAACATGACTATGTTTGTACAAAATGGATTTTGGTTCCTTTGGGGGGGGGGGGGGGGGGGGGTGTCCGGCTCTGTCCCAAGGGGTTACATCAAACTTCAAAATGTGTTCCTTCAGTCCTCATCCATAGGGCTATCACATGTGAAAGTTCCAAGATTCTAGCTTAAATGGTTTAGGAGCAATGGTGTGACATTACAGACAGACGTACATACAGACAGACGGACAAATGGCCAGACAGGGGTATCGCAATATCCCTGGTCTTTCTTCGAAAAGCGCGGACATAATACTTTTTAGTTACAATACTTTCCCTTTTCCTATATGCTGACACATATATCTTAATTAATTGAAGCAGTATTGGTGTCTTCAGTAGGTGTCTTTCACAGGTATTCCTGTATTTTTCATGAGTATTTCGGTAGTATTCAGGTGTTTTGGTAAGTTGTGTGACCACATGTACATGTTTTAGTGCACATGTCGTATTTGTCTGAATCATCCATTATAAATACATACATGTACTTTAGTGCACAAGTGATATTTGTATGAATTATAAATTATCAATACATGCTTTAGTGCACTGGAGGTCTGAATCACATACATGTAAGATCAATATATATTTTAGTGCACTGGTGGTATTTGTCTGAATCACATAAGATCAATACATATTTTAGTGCACTGGTGGTATTTGTCTGAATCACACAAGATCTATACATATTTTAGCATATCATATCATCATCATAATCAGATTTTTGATTAACGTGCAGGTACAGGGGCAACATCCACATCAGTGGGCCCCCTTCCAGATAGCTGGCTTGCTGCACGCATGGCAGACCTCACACCAGATCTCCAGGTACGTCTATCATGAGGGTTGATAGCCGAGAGCTTCCACTCTCTGCAATCCCTCTCTGTCAGCTGCTTCCATGTCATTTTGGGCCTCCCAGGCCCACGCTTTCCATCAACCTGTATGTCAAAGGCTGTCTTGATTGCACCACTGGAGCGTTCCACATGTCCATACCATCAAAGTCTTCTCTCCTTCAGAATGAGGTCCAGATCCTCAATGCCAAGCCGCACAAGTAGATCATTGGACCTGGTGGTGACAATGTCTTGCGGTCTGACATTGCAGATCTGTCTGATCATTGCCCTGTCATTTCGCTGCAGACGCTGGAGGTTCGGCTTTGTCAATGGCCAAGTCTCACTGGCATGGAGCATTGCGCTCCGCACACAAGAGCTGTACACATGGCCACGTGTTTTGAAAGAGAGGTGGCGTGAAGAGAGGACTGGTAGCAGATCCTTGAACTTCTTCCAGGCGGTTTTCACACGTGTTGTGGTTGAAAGTTCACAGCCACCTGCTGCTGAGAGCATGTCTCCTAGGTAGCAAAAGGAAGCTACCACCTCAAGCTTGTCAGGTCCGACCTGGACTTCCTTCTGTGGTCTGCCATCCAAGGGGCGTGCAGTTCCCTGGCACCGTGTACATCTATAGTCAGGGTCCTTTTTCAAGCGCTTGAGCCCACTGCATTTCTTGTGCACCCAGTGCTTGCAGCCACTGCAGAAGATGCTGTTGCTGCCCACTCCAGTGTGACAGACAGCGCATGGAAACTCGCCTGAACTCTGCAGGAGGTCCAGTCCCGTACCGCAGATCATGATCTTTGTCTTTCCTGCATTTACTTTCAGTCCTTTCTTCTCCATTGCTTCTTTCCAAGTCAAGAGCCTCCTGACACATTCCTCAAGTGATTCAGCGATGATAACAAGGTCATCCGCATAGAGGTCCTCCCAGGGGACCCCAGAGCGGAACTCGTGATAAGGCTTCAAGCACAATGATGAAGAGCAGTGGGCTGAGTACTGATCCTTGGTGAACACCAACCTTCACTTCAAACTCTTCACTGTACCCCTCACCAACACGGACACGGCTCCGTGCATTTGCGTACATCCCCTGCACCAGTCACACAATCCACTCCTCCACACCAAGTTTTCTCAGCGCCCACCAGATGACCTTCCGAGGCACTCGATCAAACGCCTTCTCCAGGTCTACAAAAGCCATGTAGAGTCTCTTATTGGCAGCTAGATACTTCCCTTGCAGCTGCCTGACAACAAAGATTGCGTCTGTAGTGCCTCTGCCTGGGACGAAGCCAAACTGGGAATCGTCGATTGGCACCAACTGTCTGATGAGGCCGTCCACAATCCTCTCCAGGATTTTCATAACCTGCTCTGTCAGCTTGAGACCGCGGTAGTTGCCCCTTTCCAATGCGTCCCCTTTTCCCTTGTAGAGGCAGATAATGAAACTCTGCTCCCAGTCAGAGGGTATGTTGCCATCACGAATGATTTCAACTGCGAGGTCACGGATCATGGAGGCGCCCATGTCACCGGCCGCTCTTATCATCTCCACCACTATGCCTGATGGGCCCGGTGCTTTGCCTGCCTTCATCTGCGAGATAGCCTTCTTAACCATATCAATGGTGATTGGGATGGGCGGGCCTTCCACTGGTGACTGATCTTACAGGTGGTCTGGGTCCCAGTCAAAATCAACATTGAGAAGCCTTTGGTAGTGCTCCAGCCAGGCCTTCTGCTTTGAGTCTTCGCTCATTGACATCTCTCCTGCATCATTCTTCACAGGTTTGTCACCAACAACATCAGTGTTCTCTCTTCTAAACTGGTTAGCAAGGCGGTAGACTTCTGAAGACTTGGGGTCAATATTCTCGTAGACCATCTTGTCGGCTTCTTGACGAGCATGGTGCACTGCATGTCTGGCAATTTCGTTTGGCTGCATCGTATGATGCCCTAGTTCCTTTACCAGCCTTCCAGGCCTTGAAAGCTGTCCGCTTGGCAGCAATGGCCTTTTCCACGTGTTCGTTCCACCACCAGGTTTCACGATGCCAACGGTGTGGCCGAGTTGTGCCACATACCTCCTCAGTTGTCTTGAGCAGTCCAGTCTTGATGTTGTTCCAGATATCCTCAGTGGCCCCATCAGCTACACCTGCAGATGTGCTCACATGCAAGTTGAAGACCTCCTGGAAATGACTGCTTGTCTGAGGGTCTTTAAGCTTCCAAACTTTGAGGCGAGGGGTGAACTTGCGCTTGGATTTGGAGGCACATCAATCCTCATGTCACTTACAAGAAGCTGATGTTGCAGAGCTACTTCCTCACCAGGGATCACTTTTACATCTGTGACAAGTTTGCACATGGTCCTACAGAAAAGATGAAGTCTATCTGTGTGGCTATGTTTCCAGACTTGTATGTGATGAGATGGCTGTCATGTTTCTTGAAACATGTGTTCCCAAGAAGCAGGTCAAATGCTAGGGCGTACTCTAGGATTCTCTCACCCTCAACATCTGGTTCCGGCCTGCCATACCCCATCCCACCATGCACTTCCCTGTATCCAGTGCCTGCACGGCCAGCATGGCCGTTCCAATCTCCACATGGGATCAGAAATTCTGATGCTGGGATCTTGGCAGTCACAGCACGCAGCTGATCAAAGAACAGGTCCTTAACCTCAACACTTAGACCACTCTGTGGGGCATACACAGACAGAAAGGTAACCACACGCTGGCCGACTATGAGTTTCACTAAAATAATTCTGTCAGAGGCTCTCTGAACCTCAAAAACTTTCTCTATCCACTCTTCTGCCACAAACACTCCTACACCAGCAGTGCCTTTGTCATTTCCTGACCAGTAGAGCTTGTACCTGGTGTCCTTGCCTTTGATTTTGTGGCAGCTGCCACCACGGTATCTGGTCTCCTGTATGCAGCAGACATCCACTTTCCTGCGGGATAGTGTTTCCACTACCTCGCAAACTCTTCCTCTCAGGGTGTTCACATTGAGTGTTCCCACCCTGAATTTCCTCAGGTGCTTGCTGGATTCGCCACAATGGCCCGACCCTGCCTCCCACTTAAGAAGTTCTATGGAAGATATCATGATCTGGTCAATCCCTACAATGTGGTAGTTTTCAGAATTGTTTCTGATGTTTTTGCCAATGACGAGCCATAAGTAGACTTCCAAAATCCCGGACATACACTTCTACTTACCTACATTTCCTTCGTTCAGGCCTATGGGCATGGTGGGCGAAGCTTGCTTACCAAGTAATGCTTATTATGCACAGATGCCTGATTACACTCTTTATTCTGGGGTCCATGTCTGTTGGTCTGAACATTCTGATTCGTCATTCGTTTACAGATTTATCAGTTTGGATTATGGCTTGGGTACCATGACCACTACTACTTATAAATACACACTTTAATGCAGGTGATATTTGAATCATACATCAATGATACATGCTTTAGTGCACTAGTGGTATTTGTCTCAGTCATCCATTTTAAATATATACTTTAGTGCATGTGATATTTTGTTTGAAACATACAATGTACATTATCAATGCATGCTTTAGCATACTGGTGGTACTTTTCAGACTCAAATACTATCAATACATGCTTTAGTATACTGGTGGTATTTGTCTGAAGCATCCATTATAAATACATATTTTAGTACACAATTGTATGATTCTTATATTATCAATGAACTGGTGGTACAATGTATTTTTTGAATCATACATTATCAATACATGTTTTATCAAACTGGTGGTATTTTTCAGAATCAAATATTATTAATGTATGCTTTAGTGTACTTATGGCATTTGTCTGAATCACCCATTATAAATACATAATTTAGGGGTCACACGAATCACCGAAATACGGGAATACTACCGAAATACCCGTGAAAAATATAGGTATACCTGTGAAAGACACCTATTAAAGACACCAATATTGGCATTAATTAACCAATTAAGTAATATTATGTCAACCTAATGGAAAAGGGATAATACTTTAACCTAAAATAATTTGCAAATTGTCGTTGAAGTGTTGTTTTTTTTTGCTTTTTTTTTTGTTTTTTTTATTTGAAAACATTGTTGATAGTCGCTAAATCAGAGCCGGAATACGACCGGAATACCCGTGAAAAACGTGAATTACCTACACTTCAAACGAAAAGTACATTCAGTACAGCTCAGGTAAAAGAACAAAAAAAAACAAAAAAAACTATTTACCCCGAATATCGGCGTTTTGCGGACTTCCCCCAAACACTCGGAATCAAACCAAGTAAACGTAATATTCGCAAGTCCGCGCAAAGTATGTGTTATGCAAAGTTGTGCGAAGTTACTCGGAATCGTAATGTTGTACCCGGAGACATTTTTCCACCATATAGAACAGTCTGCATGAAGGTTACATCGTCCACGCTCATGCGGATGCTCAGGTTGATCTGAGTCTGCGCTGGTCGCAAAGGTCTTATTATCCCAAAAGTGTTTTCCAAATTCCCGCATTCCAATCCACCAAAATTAGGTCAGTTCCCTTGTTTTCTTAAAATATTAACCAATGCTGCCTTGTTCCCTGAATATATTTTGGTGCTCCCTAGGTCCAAAGAAAACCCCGGTAGCCCCATTCACTGTTCGAGCACGTAACATGGGCCTCAACAACACTCCATATGAAAAAGTACCAGATTCTTCGGCTTAGTCTACTCCGGCCACATAAGTGGGTCCGGCATGGTCATTTTTACTTAATATGCGGTAGAAAACAGAACAAACACATGAAAATCACAAAAATCACAAAGAGAATCAAACATCTGGCCCCAATCAACGAATTTGGTATTCCTGTAACTGCCTTTTCCCATGCAACAACCGCATGCGCTCAATATAAATGACGTACTATGGTAAAAGACCGGGAAATTCTCACTCGCGTGCAGCTACCGCACGTGTCAATATTAATCAACTTAAAGGGGCGCTACTGCTATCAAAGGGGCATTGAATCAGTGACAGCCCATGTGAAAAGGGTGTCTGTCACACAAAAAAAACACACTTTACGCACACAAGGGGCAAGAGAGGCTAATGACAATTCAAATGAGTGAGTGAGTTTTTTTACGTCCCAGTAACAGATAGGTCATAGGGAAATGTGGACCATGGTTTAAAGTCCCATATTAAAGACTTAATAAGCCTGGGATCGAACCCATGACCCTGGGAGACAAAGCGAGCAGCTTTACCACTGTAACACACCACCGAGGCACCATTTCCCAATATTTCATACTGTTTCAAGAAAATGTCTCAAATAGTTTTCAAGTTATAGAGTGGACAAAAATATATTACAGAAATCACTAAAATATTTTTGGTGTTCAAAGGGCCATAACTTCAAAAGTAGGCTCTATCGTCAAAGTATATGAACTGTTGAAATGATTAATGGCTTATGAATAAGCCCACCCCGGAAAAGTGTGCGGGCTCGACAAGACCTACATAGTGTTGACTGGGCCGTTTTTAATCCGTTCAAACCAAAATTACGTCGGTACAAGTATGATTTACAATGTTCTTACAATGAACCAGACGACGAAACGTACTATAGTACGTGCGACCAGCAAACACTCGGGTCAGTCTGTGCATCGACCCACTATATAAAGCAAGCTTCTTGGATAGCCCGAAGAAGGTGCATACTGTACATCAGTGAAGGATCTGATCAGAATGTGATGTTACAGTCACACTGTTTATCCCGCTTTGGACAGCCCGGCTATCGAAGGTAAAAACGATCAGCGAATGTTCTGATCAGAATGTGCAGTTGCGCAGATTAACCCGAGTCTTCGCTCGTCGCACAAGATGTTTTGTTAAACCCTTAGATTGTAGGCGGTACATACGATTAGCGAAGGCTCTGATCAGACTACTGTTGTGCAGGCTCAGAGTGTGCCGGCTAATTCGTCTTTTGGTACAAGTTATAGGTTTTACGATGCACAGACCCATGCGCGATTTGTTTCTGCAAACCATAACGCTTAACATTCTGGGTAAAGTTTTCAACAGACATTTTGAAATATTTTTATCATTCTTCCAAGAAATCAGGATTTGCATTTCATGCAAATTGTCTCCATTGCATGAAATGTCAAATCCTTATGTTCTTGGTAATAAAACAACGATTTTTTTTTTTCTTTTTTTTTTTGTCATCTACTGAATTAGCCCAGATAGTGGTAATTCGATACCCGCGAGCACCAATTGTTGTGTCTTTGAGCAAGACACTTTATCCTCGTATCTTAGTATCGGTTTCTACCCAGGAAGACGCTGCCTAGAATGTCCGCGGGGACATATGACAATATTATGTGAAGATGCTTTCCCGCCGATGCTAGGTTAATACGTGCGTCTCTTCTACTCGTTAAATAAATTACGGTCTTGGTTTTGCATATCGAATGTTGAAGGCACAAAAACAAAACACTTTACATGGAAACGAAAGGTTTGAAGATTGCTCCATAAGCCATTAAAGATAATGTTATTAATGTATATACAGTAAGAGAATAACATGACAATATTCATTTGTACCCTGGTAAATGCGGGGTAACGTCCTAACACTGCAGGGTTTTACTCTTTTAAGGGAGCTAACTGCAACTGACTATTAAAAGGGAGTTAACTGCAATTGCTTTATGAGTCTGGCCCATGCGAAACGGGATGGGGAACAGCATTTTTTTACGAATCGCGCCAATTACATTGAACCCTCTTCCTCGAGAAACTTGTAACTGCCAATCTTGAAGCAGTGGAAGAAACAAATGACCGTAGCAAATACATGTGTTTCGTGTTAAGTGGGGATCGAATCGCGTTCGGTTCCCGCCGGTGCGATATCATTAGCTCGCCTGTACGAAGTACAAGGAGAGCTATTGTAGTCACCCCGGTCGTCCACGTTTGCGTTTGTGTTTGCGTTCCCGTTCCCGTTCCCGTCACACTGCGTTAAAGTTTTTCAAATGCTTATATCTCAACAGTCACTCCTCACAGAGGCATCAAATTTGGAACTTAGGTACCTTGGAGGGTCTTCTGAGATTCCAAGAGAATAAACCCCTGGGTTCATGCCCCTGGGTGGGGCTAGGGGTCAGAATCTAGGACACCTTTGTAATACTGTGTTAAAGTTTTTCAAATTCTTATATCTTGACTTTCACTCCTCATAGAGCATTCATATTTAGAATTTGGGTACCTGGACGAGTCTTCTGAGATTCCAAAAGAACATACCCCTGGGTTCATACCTCAGGGTGGGCCTTGGGGTGGGGCTAGGGGTCAAAATCTAGGACACGTTTGTAAAATCTTATATGCCTACAGGTTATAGACACAACTGGTTATACATCAGCTAACTATGTGACATCGGTTTAAGTGTAAGAGAGTGAAGGTCATGGTGACCTACATTTTACGGTCCAGGTCACCTAGATTTCACGGTCCAGTGATTTTGCCTTATATCTTGAATACTATTTGTTGGATAAATGTCACACCTGGGATATTACTTCCATGTGACCCAATGAATGACCACTTACTATATCTAGGTCATTGTGACCTATATTTCATGGTTCAGTGATTTTGCCTTATATCTTGAATACTATTTGTTGGATAAATGTCACACCTGGGATATTACTTCCATGTGACCCAATGAATGACCACTTACTATATCTAGGTCATTGTGACCTATATTTCATGGTTCAGTGATTTTGCCTTATATCTTGAATACTATTTGTTGGATAAATGTCACACCTGGGATATTATTTCCATGTGACCCAATGAATGACCACTTACTATATCTAGGTCATTGTGACCTATATTTCATGGTTCAGTGATTTTGCCTTATATCTTGAATACTATTTGTTGGATAAATGTCACACCTGGGATATTAGTTCCTTGTGACCCGGATTATTGACGTCAAAATATATCTCTGTTGGTGTGACCTATATTCATGGTTCAGTGATTTTGCCTTATATCTTGAATACTATTTGTTGGATAAATGTCACACCTGGGATATTAGTTCCATGTGACCCAATGAATGACCACTTACTATATCTAGGTCATTATGACCTATATTTCATGGTTCAGTGATTTTGCCTTTTATTTTTATTACTATTTCATGGAGAATTGTCATACCTGGATTATTATATCTATGTGACAAAATGATTTACATACAAATACATCTAGGTCAGTGTGACCTATATTATATGGTTGAATGATTTCGCCATATAACTTGAAAATTATTTCATAGATTATTTCATTTTGATTTTCTTAATGATAAAAATGTTACAATATAAAATGTACCCAGCAGGCGAACTACGCTGTCCTACGACAGCTCTTGTTTTTCCAATGAAGTCAGTGCAAACAAACTTATAGCTCGAAAGGAGACGTGTCATATTTATATGAGGGTAAAACGAAAGAGCTTTCCAGAGAGAGAGGGAGAGAGCGAGGAGAGAGAGAGAGAGAGAGTTTGCTATGGCTATGAGATTTGGTTATTCCTAGAAAAATGGCTGAACTGTTTTTGCAAACAGTGAACCCCTGACCAGACGCCGCATTCTATCATCTCAATATGACTTTTTTTTTTGCCGTGTTGTGTTGTTGAAAGAGGCATAAGACACCAAGTCACGGTGATTTACATGGACAGTCGTATCCCTGGTCCAATAATCAACAGTCCAGGCCTCGATCCGAGCAGTGTAAATACAGTCCAGCGTGTCCGTTCTGTCCCCCTTGTCAAATGAAATGTATCCATACTGTAACCCTTGAAGCGCTTAGCATATTCAGCAGACGGCATTTACATTTTTTTTCTTATTTTCCTATGTAAATTAAGCGTGATATTACATGTGAATCATCTGCTGGGGCAGACGATTCAAAAGAAATGTTCATCCTAATTTTCACCGTAAAATACTAAAACAGTTAGATCGACATCTCCCTCTAGAACTTTCAGCAGTGCTTCGGGGGTTCAAACTATTTTCTTGGCAGCAGCAGCACCTGCAAAGTATTTTTTTTTTGCGGGGGAGAGCGCTATATATAAAATTTCGCGATGTATTCGGGGGTAATATGTACACAAATTGATGCAACGATTCTCATATTTATAAAGGCATACTGCTGGAACACATTATTTATATTAATATATTTATATTATATTTAAAATAATATTCATACAAGCTCCGTGGATGTAAGGATGACGTTACTCATCATGACTGCATTGGTTGTTTAATCTGCGTAACTTTCAAACATGCGTAAATGATTAATTTGCGGTGTGTTGGTGTTTGAGACTTACTACTGGCCATATATTTTTTTATATACATCATGCATAACTAAATCAATCCGAACAAACTATTCACTCAATTGATAAATATTTTATACACAAAAAGTCGTATGTACTTTTCGTTCGAAAGTGTAGGTAATTCACGTTTTTCACGGGTATTCCGGTCGTATTCGGCTCTGATTTAGCGGACTATCAACAATGTTTTCAAATAAAAAAATAAAATAAAAAATAAAAAACACTTCAAAGACAATTTGCAAATTATTTTAGGTTAAAATATTATCCCTTTTCCATTAGGTTGACATAATATTACTTAATTGATTAATTAAAGCCAATATTGGTGTCCTTTAATAGGTGTCTTTCACAGGTATACCTATATTTTTCACGGGTATTCCGTATTTCGGTAGTATTCCGGTATTTCGGTGATTCGTGTGACCGTAATTTAGGACACCAAGTGATATTTATCAGAACCATACATTACTAATACACATGCTTCAGTAAATCAGTGGTATTTTTCAAATCACACAATATCACACACTGGTGGTACAATGTACTTGTCTAAATCACACATTATCAATACAGGTCAGTCCCGTTATTACGCGCTGGTTGGGATGCACAAATCCAGACTGCGATACAGGCGAGGCGCGTAGTAAGTTCGGAGCCGACTGATCAGACTTTATAAATGTTGACATTTGTATGGGACACACCGAATATACATGTTTGGAGGGATTTATGAATGAAAACAATGACATTTCATGTGTTATTTATATAAATAAACGAATTACTAACGTTGTATGTTTTGTCTTTTTTACACCCTCTGATGTACTTTTTCTGCAATATATACGTTAAATACTTTATTTACGTTTCCATTTTGTGGCTCGATCCGCCATATTTGCCGGTGTTTTAATACAGACGGTGTTGAAGTGCGGTGTAAGTCACATAAAAAGTCTGGTATCAATACCGGTGCCCGCGAGCATAGCGAATTATTTTAGTCCAGTAAAAGAAATCTTATTAATAAAACAGCAGAAATCGTTAAGTTAAGTCACAGAAAAAAAAATTGACTAAACCAAAGCATTTGATTCCAACAAAATGCCATGTTCAATGGCCTCAAGTTTTTCTTTAACCGTGAAGGCTTTTCGTTTTCTTCTTTGGTTTTCCATTTTAATCAGTGTGAATCTGATAGCAGAATGAACTTTTTCAAGACAACAATGAGTGCCGGAAAATTTCACAGTTACACGCTCTACTACCTGACCGCATGCACAGTAATTGATGTCCAGTGATCCGCGTTGCTGATTGGATGAATATCTAATTAGGTCAGCAAGGCGGTCATATCAAACTGGAAAATTCGGTGTCTTTCAAGTATTTACAAATTAATTGTGGATAACTGTGGTCATTTTCCCATTCTTTAGATGCGGGATAAGCCATTTCTTGATAGATATGTTTGTATCGTTTAAAAGTTAAATGAAGTTTTAAATGGCACAAGTTTGTCTTCTTAAAATAAACATCAAAAGGTCAATTACGGTCATTACGCATGTACACAAACAAAAATACAACAGAGACAATACATTGATTAGCTTTATTCTTTCAAAATCATTTTTTTTATTTGCTATTATGACATGTACAACAGCAGTAAATAATTTCTTTTTCTGCAGATCGAAGCTCTGAAAAACAAAAAACACATTTTGTTATTTTGACCTAGAGGATGGGGAAACTGGGACCCTTCGAAAAACTTTTGGGAGGCATGACGTCCCCGCGTTATAACCATATTCGTGCACTAACGACGCGAGTACTAACGGGACTGACCTGTACATGCCTTAGTGCATTGGTGGTACAATGTACTTGTCTGAACCACACATTATCAATACATGCCTTAGTGCACTGGTGGTACAATGTACTTGTCTGAATCACACATTATCAATACATGCCTTAGTGCACTGGTAGTACAATGTACTTGTCTGAATCACACATTATCAATACATGCCTTAGTGCACTGGTGGTACAATGTACTTGTCTGAACCACACATTATTAAATACATGCCTTAGTGCACCGGTGGTACAATGTATCTGTTTGAATCATATATTATCAATACAAGCTTTAGTACACTGGTTGTACAATGCATTTGTTTGAATCATACATTACCAATACACACTTTAGTGCACTGGTACAATGCATTTGTTTGATTCACACATTATCAATACATGCATTAGTACACTGGTGGTACAATGCACTTGTTTGAATCACACATTATCATTATATGCTTTATAATGCAACTGTTTGAACCTCACAATTTCAATACATACTTTAGTGCACTGGTGGTACAATGCATTTGTTTGAATCATACATTATCAATGCATGCTTTAATACACTGGTGGTATAATGCATGTACAAATGCCCATGTACAGTACAGTCAGCGCGACCTTACTACGTGTCGTTTTCGCTAGCGAACGAGGAAAGGATTAATTTCCTCGCAAGTTCCGCGCTCTTTCCACGTTCTTTTCACGCTCTCTCCGCGATAATTTCGCGCTTATCACACGCAACAAACCCGACCGCAACGCGGAACGTGAAATTTGCGTGTCACTTGATAGTTCCATGATTGCCACGCGCTACAGGTAAGATCGCTTCACGCTACACTCTACAACCCACTGAAACCTGTCTGCATTTTATTTTAGATCAGTACCGCATCCGTTCTCCTGATCCCAATGTGTTTACCTGTACACGTGTACGGTAGTACATGATTTCTATTTGTAATGACGATAATATTCTTGTATCATTGTTTGCCTTAATTGTTATTTACAGTACAGTCTCCGCGAAAGTTCGACCGTTCTGGCATCGCGCATGAACTTTTTTAATTTTCCGCGTTTCTATTATGTAGTTTTTGCGTGAATTTTGCGCGAATTTCGCGCGGATTTTGCGCGAAGATTTTTTCTTGCATGCGCGAGATTTTTTTAGCGTAGCGCGAGGTTTCCGCGCATGAACTGATGTTTCTACATATGATACTATAACTTCCCCGCAAAACTTCTTTTCAGCCAAGAAAGATTTTTTTTTTCGTGGGGAAAGATGGCCGCTCTCCATTGTTTTAGAAACTACACAAATACGTTTAGTCGTTTTCGTTTCTGGATGAACTTCAACGGAATATTATTGGTCCGTATAAACATCATCTGAATATTTCAAAATACTGCTGTATGTATGGCAAAACGTGAAGACCCTGATCAGGCGCCGCTTTCTATGGCGTCAGATTTGGATCTACACTGTTTGCATAGGCCTATCTGTCTCAATTCCTAGGTTCTATTTTTAATATGTGTCAGTTTGGTATGCATTTCTGACGAGAAAAGGCTCTATAATTTGTCTAACAAAAGTTTGATTTTCTCTCTTAGCGGTTTCCCGCCATGATTTCACGTGACGCACGGGGTTTCTTCATGCTGGGCAATGGAAATGATACCTTTTGACTATATCATTTTTGTGTATCTTCATTTATATTTTATTACTCTATACTGGAAATGCGAATGTCCAAGAATTGCGTGTTGTCGCTCGGGGGCGTAGCTGAACGGACCAATTAGAATCTAAAAAGGGACTACTAAACAGCTCCTGTGGGACTTAGAAACAGTCTTTACCCGACATGAATAGCCGTTTTGATGCGCAGGCTGCTTTCTCGCGTATTAAGCGCTACCATTATGCTTGCCACCGCTTATCGCTTTTCAAAAGAAAGTAATAAACATTCAACATTATCTATCTGTCTATATCTCTTTAACGGCATATATAGAGAGGGAGTATTTCTTCTGTTTCTTCACTTTCATTCTTGTTCTCTTTCTTCCCTGTCCCTTTCTTTCATCTCCTCTGCTATCTCTTCTATCTCTTTTCTGCCTTTCTCTGGGAGACGATACAAAATGACTCACAAGGGTTCACGTGTCGTTAAACCTCAACACAATCACGGAATATACCCACAACTGAGTATTATATGTTACAGTTTTTTAACGGCGTGCCAGTGATATCAGTGACGAAATTCGCTCGGAAATTCGGCGTCCGAAAACATGGTAGATACGATCAGCGAATGCTCTGATCAGAATGTGCAGCTGCGCAGACTGACCCGAGTCTTCGCTCGTCGAACAGGACGTATTGGTAAACCCGGAGATTATAGGAGTCAAATGCGATTAGTAAAGGCTCTGATCAGACTACTGATGTGCAGGCTGATCCGTCTCATCGTACCAGTTTTTGTAGGTTTTGTTATGCACACTCATATGCGAATTGTTTGTGCAAATCTTGACGGTAAAATATTCAACAGATGACATTTTTCTCAATTTTCCAAAGAAACAGATTTGGCATTTCATGCAAATTGTCTGCATGGCACGGAATGACATATCCAGTTTTCCTATCTTCCGGGAAATAAAAAAAAAAAAAAATTAAAGAATTTGTCGTCTGCTGAATTAGTCTATAGAGTGGTAATCCAGAAGTTGCGGGTTTGATCCGCGTGCACCAAGTATTGTGGCGTGAGCAAGACAATTTACTTGTTAAATACATTACGGTGTTCTGTACATCGAATATTGCAGACACTAAAACAGAACACTTTACACGAAAACGAAAGTTCTGATGATTGCTCTGTAAGCCAATAAGTATAATGTTCTAAATGTATACTGTACGAGAAAAACATACAATAATATTTACTTGCACCCGGATAAATGCGGGGTAAGGTCCTCACTCTGTAAGTTTTACAGTTTGAAGGGAGCTAACTGCATTTGACTGTTTGAAAGGGGGCTAACTGCAACTGCTTTACGGACTGCATTTTTATGAACCACGCCAGTAGATGCTTATGCATAAGCGGTTAACCACTGAACATCCTTCGTCAGAAACTTGTAACTTCCAATCTTGAAGCAATGGGAGGAGCGTACGACCATAGCAAATACATGTATTTCATGATAAACCGCAACAGAAGAATAGTGCAGCCTTGGTAGGGATCGAATTCGCGATCAGGTCTCGAGTTCGGTTCCCGCCGGTGCGATAACATTCTTTTCAATAAAGTCGGTGGTAACAACTTCTAGCTCAAAAGAAGAAAACACCATATTTGCATGATGCATGAGGGTGAAAAAGGAGCATTCCAGAGAGAGAGAGAGACAGACAGACAGACAGACAGAGAGAGAGACAGAGAGAGAGAGAGAGTTTGCAAACTTAAGATTCTGGTCCGTCAATTTTAGGTACATCCGGCTATGAGATTTAGACATTCCTGGAGAATAATGGCTAACTTATTTTTGTGAACAGTGAAGACCCTGATCAGACTCCGCATTCTATCATTTCGAAATGACTTTAATAATTTATGTTGAAAGAGACATAAGACACCAAATCATTGTTAAGTGGTGATATATATTGACAGCCCTAACACTGGTCCACCATCAACCGCCCAGGCCTCCGAGCAGTGTAGATATATTCCAGCTGGTCCGTGTCTGTCTACCATGTCAAATGAGATGTATCCGTACTCCTTAAGGTCTCCCTTAACCCTGGAAGCGCTTAGCACATTCAGCAGACGGCATATTCATTTATTTTTCTTATTATTTTCCAGTGTAAATAAGGCATGACATTAAAAGTGAACCGTCTGCTGGGCAGACGATTCACGTGAAAATCTCAGCCTTGTTTTCGCTGTAAAATACTGAAAACAGATCAGCTTCTGCTCTAGAATTTTCAGCAGCGCTTCAGGGGTTCAAATTTTTTTCTTTGCAGCAAAAAAAAAAAAAAAAAAAAGAAAAAAGAAAAGAAAAAAAAAAACAGATGGTTTAAAGGTTTTTTTTTTCTGTTGTTAAAATGACATGGAAAAAAAATTGGGCCAGTCTGGTTAAAAGTGCTTGTCACATGAAAACAAATATGGGAAGACTCAGTGAACACCACCCCTAATTCGCCCAGAACTAAAATTCGGCCAGTTATAATCATCCGAGGCATTGGACCAAATGCGCGGCCAGTCTTGCGCATTTTGGTTAGCAGGTGTTTGTTCGGATACCCTTTAATACTCGCGGCTGAACACAAATCAGTCTCAGAGTTGGTCGTTGGAACATGTAGCCGCAGAATTTTTCGTCACCCACTTACACAAATACACCTATTTATATAAGTGTGTGCATTTGTGCTGTCTGGTCCTGCTGCTGCTCAGAATAGTTTAGAGCGTTCATAATATATAGTATGTGCAGTGATTCACTGAGAATCGTCGTCGGTCGCTTACTTGCATATTTGAAGAAATAAAAAAACAACAAATAACAAAAAAAAAAAAAACATACAAGTGAAATGAACTTAAGTTTCCGTTACATTATTCAGAGAGAGAGAGAGAGAGAGAGAGAGAGAGAGAGGCGTCTGATCAGGGTCCCCACTGTTTACAAATAGTTTAGCCATTTCCGACTGCATCAGACGACTATTTCGTACATATTTTAAACTATTATTTTTTAGAGAAAAAAAGATTGACATAGCAGACGATTCACATGAAATGCCAGTCCTTTATTTTTATAAATATATTTATTTATATTTATTTTTTAAGCACATTTAGCTATAGGTCCTATCGCTAATCTACCACGTGTCACCCTTTTTCTCAGAAAAATAATAATAAAGATATGGTTTTGCATATCGGATGCTGAAAACACAAAAACAGACAGCTTAACATGATTCACGGAATTTCTGAAGATTTCTCTGTATGCCAATAATTATAATGGTCTAAATGTATATGATGTAAAAGAATCACATTGCTTTTATTTATTTGTACCTTGATTAGTGTGGGGTAAGGCCCTCGCTCTGTCTCGAGGCTCTGTAGGGTTACTGTTTTAAGGGAGCTAACTGCATATGCCTTACAACATGGCGATTGTCTCCCCTAACGGGAAAAAAAAAAAAAAAAAAAAAAAAAAAAATCGTCTGACAGCTCGCAAATCGGTTGGGATAAAGCAACAACAAAAATAAACAGCAAGCCAATTAATTTTCTTACATTTGGTGAAAAGAATCAACAAGTGAGGCAAATTAAAGAATATACACGGGGTACTAAAGAAAATGTACCACCACGAGAACAGAATTTAGCCCATGTTGTCTACCTCCACCGCCGATAGAATGAAATTAAATGAAAAAAATAGGATTGTTTACTATTGCATGAACATATAAAATAGGGTAGGCAGGTCAGACTCTTTTTTTTTAAAACCTCGCCACACGATAGTGGCGGGGTATTATGGTTTCACATATGACGTCCATGTGTCTGTCCGTCCGCCAGTCCGTTTTTTCCTGTCCGTTTTTTCGTTTCCGAATGATACAATGGATTTTCACCAAACTTGGTATGTGCATTGATATTTTGGAGATCTAGTTTGGGATTGCTAATGGACATTTGATTGTGTTGGGGTTTAACGACACGTCAACCCTTGAGGGTCATTTTGTGTCGTCTCCCAGAGAAAGGGAGAAAAGAGATAGAAGAGAGAGTAGAGGAGATGAAAGAGAGGGACAGGGAAGAAAGAGGAACAGGAATGAAAGTGAAGAAACAGAAGAAATAAAAACATTCCCCCTCTACCCTTACCCACTACAAGGATAGCAGGCCTTGCCCAACTGTAAGCCGGGGGTGGTCGGGTGGTGCGAAAGTGCTGTGTATCTTGCATCACTGGGGCGTCCAACTGATATTGGCTTACAGTTGGGCAAGGCCTGCTATCCTTGTAGTGGGTAAGGGTAGAGGGGGAATGTTTTTATTTCTTCTGTTTCTTCACTTTCATTCCTGTTCCTCTTTCTTCCCTGTCCCTCTCTTTCATCTCCTCTACTCTCCTATCTCTTTTCTCCCTTTCTCTGGGAGACGACACAAAATGACCCTCAAGGGTTGACGTGTCGTTAAACCCCAACACAATCAAAACCAACTGTAAGCCAATATCAGTTGGACGCCCCGGTGATGTAAGATACACAGCACCTTCGCACCACCCGACCACCCCCTGCTAATGGACAAACTTCGACAATTTTTTACCTTGTTTACGTTATCTGCGCCGACATGATAATGGCGGGGTATTGTAGTTTAACGTTTTTATTTATTGATGTATTATTATTATTATTATTATTATTTTCAATTTTTAGATAGGTTAGGTTGGTCACCTTTTTATTTATTTATTTATTTAATTATTTTACGTTGCTGTTCAGTACTTTAATTTTAACTTTATTTATAGTTTTGATTGCAATGTGGAAGAAAAAAAAAAAAAAAAAAAAATATCTGTGTTGTTGATGTTTAATAATGCTCCATATTGTTCTAGTCTATATAATTGACCATTACGGAGTCGCCAAATAAACGGTATTCACTGGTCGCACAGGCCTTATTGTCCTAAAAGAGTTTTCCAAATTTTCATGATCCCTGTTCCCCCAAATTAGTTGCATTCCCTTGTTCTCTGCGGCGTCTGATCTGGGTCTACACTGTTTGCACAGGCCTATCTGTCCCAATATTTAGGTTCTTTAAATTCTTAATACGTGCCAGTTTCGTATGTTTCTGAGAAGAAAAGGCGCAATAAATGAAGTTTGTTTTTCTCCCGAAGCGGTTTCCCGCCACGATTTCACGTGACGTCACCGGTACGAGCACGTGGTTTCTTCATGCGGGGCAAGGAAAATGTTGCTTTGTGACTTTTGCATTGTCTGGGTATAGTCGAACTTCAATGGCTCGAACATCGTTAGGACCATAAAATTTGTTCGAGACATGGGTAGTTCGACCCACTGAGGGTTAATTATGGTGCCAGGTCAGGAAGCGTGTGGCAATAATTTAGGGAAGTCTTTTCGATATCATATACAATAATTATATGTTGAGACTACTCATTAGAATCGCCTCGATGAGGTTCGATGAGTTCGATGAGGCAATTCTAATGAGTACGCACAACATACAATTTCATGATAAAATAAGAAAATTTCCTTAAATATTTGTTTTCTTGAGATATCGGAAGAATAGCAAATCAGTAATGATAATCATTTTTGTGGAATTTATCGATCAATTAGTTAGTTAGTTAGTTAGCCTTAGTTAGCATAGACCCCAAAGCCATTTCTCATAGCCTGGCCCAAATTGTACCACTGCATTTGTCCAATATATCTGGATGTCTTAACTCCTTACCATATTTATCCTAAAAATTGGACAAGTCCACCTGACTACAGTTGAACCTCAATAGCTCGAACGTTGGTGGCTCTTTCACCATGGCTATTTCACTTGTTTTTTTTTTCATGGTGTATACATTAAAAGGTTCTAAGCATAAAGAAGCGTAAGCAAAAACTTACTGAAAGGCACAGGGAGAGCCACAATCACAATACACAACCTTCCCTCTGCACCAAAAGGAAAACACAAAAAGCAACCGTCTATCGCCACCAAAAGGGAGAGAAAACACAAAAAGCAACCGTCTATCGGCACCAAAAGGGAGAGAAAACACAAAAAGCAAGATCAGCGAATGCTTAACAACTGGAACAACTCTCTCTTTCCCAAACGGGTGATATCATTAGAAACCACTTAACAACAATGCTGTTCCCAATCCCATTTCGCATGGGCCCGACTCGTTAAAGCAATTGCAGTTAACTCCCTTTTGATAGTCAGTTGCAGTTAGCTCCCTTAAAAGAGTAAACACCTGCAGTGTGAGGACGTTACCCCGCATTTATCAGGGTACAAATGAATATTATGTTATGTTATTCTCTTACAGTATATACATTAATAACATTATCTTTACTGGTTAATAGAGCAATCTTCAAAACTTTCGTTTCCATGTAAAGTGTTCTGTTTTTGTGTCTTCAAAATTTATGCAAAACCAAGACCGTAATTTATTAAACCAGTAAAAGAGACGCATGTATAAACCTAGCATCGGCGGGATAGAATCTTCTAAATGACATTTGTCCATAATATTATCATATGCCCTCGCGGACATTCTAAGCAGAGTCTTCCTGGTTAGAAACCAATACGAGGACAAAGTGTCTTGCTCAAAGACACAACACTTGGTGCTCGCAGGTATCGAATTACCACTATCTTGGCTAATTCTCAGCAGACGACAAAAAAAAAAAAAAAAAAAAAATCGTTATTTTTTTATTACCAAGAAAACAGGATTTGACATTCATGCAATGGAGACAATTTGCAAATCTTGTTTTCTTGGAAGAATGAGAAAAATATTTCAAAATGTTGTCTGTTGAAAATTTTAGCCAGAGTGTTAGGCGTTATGGTTTGCACAAACAAATCGCGCATGGGTCTGTGCATGGCGAAACCTACGATGTCATGTACGAAGAGACGGATCAGCCTGCACACTCTGAGCCTGCACATCAGTAGTCTGATCAGAGCCTTCGCTAATCGTATGTACCTCCTACAATATCTGGGTTTAACAAAATGTCTTGTGCGACGAGCGAAGACTCGGGTCAATCTGCGCAACTGCACATTCTGATAAAAGCATTCGCTGATCGTATTTACCTTCGATAGCTGGGCTGTCCAAAGCGGGATAAACAGTGCGACTGCGAAAGCACATTCCGATCAGACCCTTCGCTGATTGTACAGTATGCACCTTCTTCGGAATCCGGGCTATCCAAGAAGCTTGCTTTATATAGTGGGTCACGACACAAAATGACCCTCAAGGGTTGACGTGTCGTTAAACCCCAACACAATCAATTATATAGTGGGTCGATGCACAGACTGACCTGAGTCTTTGCTGGTTGCACGTACATTGTACTATTGACGTTTTGTTGTCCGGTTCATTGTACGTCCGTTGTAAATCATACTTCAGACATGAGAACTTTGTACCGACGTAATTTTGATTTGAACTGGAGTTAAACGGCCCAGTCTACACTATTTCGGTCTTGTCGAGCAGGCACACTTTTCCGGGTTGGGCTTATTCATAAGCTATTAATCATTTCAACAGAAACTGATAACTGCCCTTCTTTTCTTTCATATACTTTTGACGATAGAGCTTACTTTTGGAGTTACGGCCCTTTGAACACTGAAAATATTTTAGTGATTTCTGATATTTTTTTTTTTTTTGTCCGCTCTGTAACTTGAAAACTATTTGAGATATTTTCTTGAAACTTATTAGTTTATAAACAGAGTCATGGTACTTGCTTGATGTAAGTGCAGTGGCGGGGCATGGGAAAATGTCTGCAGCTCTGTGGTGCAGTGGTAAAGCTTCTCGTCTTGTCAACCGGGGTCATGAGTTCGATCCCAGGCTTCTCAAGCCTTTCATATTGGATTTTAAACCAAGGTCCATATCTCCGTATGTCCTAGCTGTTAGTAGGACGTAAAAAACTCACTCGTTTGAATTGTCATTAGCCTCTATTGCCCCTTGTGTGCGTAAAGTGTGTTTTTGTGTGACAGACACCCTCTTCACAAATGCTGTCTTGTTGATTCAATGCCTCTTTGATAGCAGAAGCGCCCCTTTAAGTAAATTCATATTGACACGTGCGGTTCCTGCAGGTAAGTGAGAATTTCCCGGTCTTTTACCACAGTACGTCATTTATACTGAGCGCGTGCGGTTGTTGCATGGGAAAAAGCAGTTACAGGAATATCAAATATAAAATACGTAATTCGTCGACTGGGGGCAGATGTTTGATTCTCTTTGTGATTTTTGTGTGTTTGTAAAAGCGACCATGCCGGACCCACTTTTGTGGCGGACTAGACTAAGCCAAAGTATCCGGTACTTTTTCATATGGAGCTTTGTCGCGGCCCATGCTACCTTGATAACTTTTGCATGATTTTTCTAATCGAAATACAAAGAGCAAGCTTTGATATTCGCACGTTCTATTCAATAGTAATCAATAATTAATGTGTGACCTGTGTCACGGTTCATGACTCTGGGAAGAAATGAAAACAATCAGAATGGATTAGAGAATTTTTATCTTTTCACACTTTAAAAGACATACGTGTACTGCAATCAGAGCAGTGCATGGACAGTAGATTTTGTTTTTACAGGTAACGGTAAAGTTGAGCGTGCACTAATCCTTTCCACGCCAGGGTTTCCACGCGTATAATCCGTTACACGCTCGATCACACGCTTGTAGCGAGAATTTCCACGCTTATCTTACACGCTACACGTTAAACTCGCGTTACTTCCTCGCTAATCCCGCGCAACTTCCACCATAAAAAGTCACGTGACTTGCGTGTTTCCACGCTTGATATCGCGACACGTAGTAAGGTCGCGCTGCCTGTACTGTACAAATGTTACTGGCGTGTGTATTTTGCCTCCGACACGTCTCTTGTCATAGTGATGACATACATGTACTTTATACGATTGGCACTTTCTAATATTGTACCTTCATGCGTGTATGTGGTACGGAATTGTATGCTCTATTCCTAGTTAATTGCTTCATATTGCATTTTAATGGCTGGAACCATATTCCCCACTTTCACTTTTTGTCAGTGTGCAAAGCTTATCAATATCATGTTTGTGTGTGTGTGTGTGTTGGGGTTGTGAGGGGGGGGGGGGGGGCAGTTGCTTGATAATACTTAAATAATTTTTAATTTGAAAGGGATGGAAAACAACAAACCATTAACATCACCAAAATAAAGCCACTCATTTAACTGAGGAATGATCAGAAAGTTAGACAGAAACTGATCAAGTCAGTATCAAGAGATACAGACAGATAGGCCAGATGTCCTGACAATCACCACACTTTTCAACTTTGTCATGTATCAACTGAATTCTAGTCTTAACTGGCACTTACCAACACTAACCACACTAGTTTGCTTCACTGAGTGACATTAAGGTGAATTATTGAGGAAAATCTGAGCCAAATACATTTCTCAAACCTGCACCCCTTTGCTTTCAGATTCTATACAAAGTTACTAACTAGGCTGAAAATAATTTTGGTGATAGACAGAATTATCCATCTGGTTAACTCAGTTGGCAGAGCATCTGACTTGCTAGAAACTGATAGTATGGTCATTTGATGCCTGGAGATTAAACATTTGAAGGGAGAGGAATGTGGTGATAGGCAGAACTATTGGCCCAGTTAGTTCCGTTAGCAGAGTATGTATTTTACAGGTAGTGGTGTGTCGAGTTCTTGTTAGTCTGAGTTGAGGTTTTACAGCCCAGTTAACATTATGGTCATGTTGAGCGCTGTCAGTTTACTTAACCACACTTTTCATTGGCAGGCTTAGTCCTCTAAGCTGTTAACCAGTACATTCTTTCACCAGAAATTGACAACAGCCCTTCTTAAATCCTTGGAAGGGAGAGAATGACTATAGAAAATATTTCATGCTCAATCGCCATCAAAAAATGTTGCTGGACTCAGAAGGGATTTAACCCATATCCTTCTGATTACCAGTCAGACGTGCATCCGACTGAGCCACCAAGGCCGACAGGTGTTGAGTGCTGCATTAGGCATAATTTTCCCTCCTTATTTTACTTTTACAGCAACAGGATTATATAAACCTATTATTTAAAGAGGAAAAAGTGTGTCTGATGCAAGACCAAACAGGTAACTTCCTGTTCGCAAGTCAGATACTCTACCAACTGAGCTAACCTGGCCTACAGCCCAGCCAATCACCACACTCCTTCCCCTTCTAACTTTTAAGTGGCAGGCATCAATTGAAAATACTATCAGTTTCTAGCCTTTATCCGCACTACCCAGTTTACCTTGTAGCCAATTAAGTAACTTTAGAAGGAAAAAGTGTGCCTTATGCAGTACTCAAACCGGTAACAAGATGTTTCACTCCCCATGACGTTTCGCCCCTGGTCGTTTTGCCTCTATTTTTTACCCTTGGTCCTTTCACTCCCCAATACCATTTCCCCCCTAGTCGTTTCACTCCCAATCCATAGCCCCTAGTTGTTTCGTCAGCAACCCTGTTTAACCGTGTCTTGTGCATGTGTGTATGAATATACATATCATAAAACTGGTTATGAACATTTGTATGGAAAATGAATACAGTTTAAGTAAGAACACAAACATCATTTTGAAGACGGACTGACAAACGACAGGGCACTTAGAATATTTGATGCAGTTTAAATGTTTACATAAAATGCATATTATGCAAAGGCACATTTGTGTGTGTGTGTGTGTGTGTGTGTGTGTGTGTATGTGTGTGTGTGAGAGATTGAAATTTCACTATTAATCACAAGTCTACAAAAGAGATCATGAATAATAAAATACAATATGATTGAATAATAATAATTTTGGAATTATTTTAATATGCGCGAAAATGAAGACAGAAAAGAAAAGAAATAAAAAAAAAAAACAGAAAATATTTGTTTTGTGAATCTAAGTCAGCATTCATAGTAGTTTTTTAATCAAAATTAAAAAAAAAAAAATCTATCTGCTGTGATCCATACTATTAATCATCTTGTTTACATGATGAATAGTGAGGTCTGAAAGCATGTACTCTTAGCAAATGGCTTTAATTATCTCGTTAGCACATTTACCTGTTTTAAAAAGTGTACATTACGAAAACTCGCATATTCAAATATATAGAAAATTTCATCTCCAAAAACTGAAAATTTTCCGATGAAAAACTGATATTTTTCATATTTCTGCTCAAAACATAGATTGTGAGTACTTGTTAGAACCGCCTCGACGAGGTGGGTCGAGGCGGTTCTAACGAGTACCCACAATCTATGTTTTTGAGCAGAAATAAGAAAAATAATGTATACCCCTATAACCCCAGTTTTACTATATAAAAGTGGGGTTTAAGGCGGTCAAAATTATATAGGCATGTTTTTGTAATGTAAATTCTTCGGTTCATCTTTTCACATTGGTGGTGAACAAAGGCAGTAAACTGAGGTAAAATGGAATCCCTAATTGGCATATTTTTTGTATCGAGAAAATCTTTCATATGCCGACGTCAGGGCTATATAAGACCCATCCAAAGACCAGAACAAAGTCGTTATACAAATATCAAAGTATTCTAAAGCTGAAAAATGTCTTATTTCTGCATGTCAGAATAAAGTAGATGGTCGTCGCCATGCTATTTTTTGTGATGTGTGTGAGCGATGGCAGCACAGGCTTTGTGGACAGGTTTATTTATTTTGCCATTACTGATTTCACGTTGAGTTCACTTACTTTCAGTTTCTGAATGAATAGGAAAATGTGTATGATTACAAATGAGCTGGGGCATGGTACTACGAGATGTTATACTTCCTAAATAGCTAGTAAATTAACTATCTATTTAAGTTTTTGGGGGCGAAATGACTAGGGGGCAAAATGACCAGGGGCGAAATGTCTAGGGGAGAAAATGGTTTGGGGGCGAAACACTCTGAGCCCTCACACCCGCAACCCCATTTGCAAGTCAGATGCTATACCAAGTAACCAACAGAGCTGGTCAGGCCGACACCCCTGCCAATCACCACACCTATTCCCGCTGATGCATTTCTTTATCAATACAGTAAACTTACGCCAGTGTCTGTCCGTTTTACCTTATTTCTTTATTTGTAAACAATCCAACCCTTTCCATTTGCTCCAACTCTGGGAGCAGTTCTTCGACGCTCTGTTGCACGTGTTCCGCCATATTCGCTCGAAATCATGCGCTGTGAAAACGTATTACGCCTGTGTCTTTGTATAAATCAGTTTTAACCAAAGAAATTGTTTTCTGTCTTTTTTTATTTCACTGATTTTGTCTTTCACGTGCCGCACAAATTGTCAAATTTTGCAACCGGAAGAAGATCCTCTCCATATATTGAAGAGTTCTTTAAAGCGGCTGCTCTCAAAATAAACAAGTATAAAGCTTAAAAAACAAACAAAAAAAAACAAAAAACTCCTGCGACTATTATCAAAATTCAAAATCGATATGTCTTTTCCTGTTACCATTCGTTTGCCAACTGTATATGTACTAGAAAGAAAGAAAGAAAGAAAGAAAGAAGCTGGGAATTAACATGTTTGTACTTTGGTTAGTGCTAATTCCATGTATTCGATCATCTATTTGTAACTGCTTTTTGCTTTTACTTATTCTTAGTGCTTATTTTTGTGCTTAGTAATATATGTGATCTAATATTGTGTGCTTTTACGCTTTTGACTTTTTGCTTATGTTATGCTTATCTGATGTGCTGCTTTGTCTGTTTGTCATTGTCATTGTCAGTGCCTATCTGTATGTTTTAAAGCATGTGTGTTTAATTTTTACTTGAATTTATATTTGTTTAATTTTCTATAGCTTTCCTGACTTTGGGATGTGTGCATTCCCAGATTCGAATGCACACACCTAGAACAGCTTTGATTTAATATTGTATTTGTAATTCTAACTAATTTCTTTTGACTTACAATATATTAACCATATACTATTGTTATAGCAGTTGTTTCAGAGCTTATGTTTGTATTGTTACTAACTTGCCGACTTTAAATAAATCTTATCTTATCTGATCTTATCTTATCTTATCTTATCTGGCTGCTGAGCAGAAGCAGTTTAAAACTGATTGCAAAATAGTTTGGGTGAAGGTAAGTATTGTGGGAGCCAGACCCCTCTTTATTGCCTCTTACTACAGGACTAATGAATATGATGCCTACAGCATTGCAGAACTAAGGAAGTCATTAGAGATGGTGAGTAAAGAAAAGGTAGACATTTGGGTCCTGAGAGACATGAACTTCCCCAAGCTGTTTTGGGACGAGGATGGCGTTCCTGTTATCAAGGTGTATGTAGTTGCACCCGTGTTCATACGAAGAGTTCATAGAGATTCTGAATGACTTCAACCTCTTCCAAGTTGTCAGGGAAGCCACAAGGTATGAAAATATTCTCGATCTTTTTCTCGAAACCAACTCTGGTGAATACAGTAACAATCATCCCTGACCTTTCAGACCACAATACTGTGAAGTCTGAAGTCAATATTAATAAGCAGCAACCGCGTAGATCATTTATCTTTGGGAGTCCTTTAGAGATTTCATTAGGTCCTTTGGCACCACATTTCTTGACATTTTTAAGGAGAAATCAATTGATCAGGCATGGTCCGAGTATAAAGATACCATCCATGAGGGCATAAGAAAATCCATTCCCTCTGAACTTGTTGGGTCCAAAAACCATCTTCCCTGGATAACCGGTCGTATAAAAAGGGCTATAAGCAAAAGGGATAAATTGCATCAAAAGTTCAAACATTGTAAATCTTCAGAAAGCAGAGAAAAGTTTCTCAAAGTAAATATGCAGTTAAATACAAAATTAAACGCTCGTATGAGAACTATCTTGAAGGTATCCTGGGATTAAATAATCTAGATGATGACATCCAGGATTCTAGTAAGTCTGGTTTTTACAGGAAAAGACTTTTCAGTTTGCTTAAAAACTCCAAACGAGAATCTCAAGGAATTGGTCCTTTCAGAGATGGTGAGTCACTGCCACTTCCAATGTTGGTAAGGCCAATGTTCTCATCCAGATCTGCCCTAGATCTTGTCAAGTTGTGTCAAGCGTTTTACTCGATGGTACTCGTATATCATCTGGCCTGGATTTGTTGGTACCTGACCACTTTAAATCCAAGGTTCCGGCAATGCCAGGTATAGAACTATCGGTTAGTGGCGTCCTCAAACTCTTGACTGGATTAAACCTTCCAAGGCAGCTGGTTCGGATGCCATAAAGCCAATTGTCTTAACGGAACTAGCAAACGAAATAGCCCCAGTTTTTACAGCTATTTTTAAGCTGTCCTTGGAGACACGTACAGTTCCAGCAGATTGGAAAACTGCCATTGTCAGTCCCGGTGACAAAGGTAATCCGGCAAACTACCGCCCAATATCACTAACGTGCATCCTGTGCAAAACCATGGAGCACATCATTGCATCTAATCTGACCAGGCACTTTGATTAACATAACGTACTCTATGACTTACAGCATGGATTCTGTGAATGCAGGTCTTGCGAAACTAAATTATTCAATTTGTTGAGGACCTTTCTAGATTACTGACAGTGGGTAAGCAAGCTGACCTTATTCTACTTGATTTTAGTAAGGCCTTCGACAAGGTGAATCACCTCAAACCGCTTTATAAACTCCGGCTACATGGTGTTCAAGGTAATGTCTTGAATTGGATCAAGTCTTTTCTTATAGGGAAAAGCCAGACTGTTGTACTGGAAGATGACAGCTCTAGTGAGGTACCAGTTTCCTCAGGTGTGCCGCAGGGGTCCGTCTTAGGTCCTATTTCATTTTTACTGTACATTAACGACTTGCCCGGTTATGTCCAGTCTCAAGTTCGCCCTTTTTCATGACGACACTGCGGTATACCTGACCATTAATAGCCCGAACGACTCAGTTAACATCCAGAAGGACCTTGACCTACTACAGGAGTGGGAGGCACAATGGGATATGGAATTTGATCCTGGTAAGTGTCAGGTTTTACATATTACCAGGGTAAGAAATCCAATCAAGTCAACCTACACTATGCACAATAGGACTCTTGAAAGTGTGTCCTCTGCCACATACCTTGGTGTCGACCTGTCCACCAACTTAGAGACTTCAACATTCATATAGACAGAATTATATCTAATGCAAATAAATCTCTAGGTTTCTTAAGTTTATTCATCAAATGCAATATCAAAACAAAACATAAGATATCCGTGAGGCTGATTATATAAAACTACTAACTCGCGCCACTAACTCGAATACGCCTCCACTACATGCTGCCCCTACAGTCCAGATTTGACCCCAATAGAGCACATGTGGGATGAGCTGGACAGAAGGGTTAGGAAGCGCCGAAATTCCCCCGCAACTCTCGCACAACTAAGGAATGCGTTGATCGATGAATGGAATAACATCCCGATGCGAACTGTCAATGCTTTGGTTAACTCTATCCAAAGGAGAATTAGGGCAGCAACGGCAGCAAGAGGAGGGCACACCCGATATTGATTTTCAGTTTGATTTTGATTTCAAGATTTGGGGGGTAGCTACCAATGAACTTCAATAACTCAAGACTTGTTGATCATAAACCAATGAAATTTGGAACTTTTGTTCCATACATGTACCGTTTTGTAATCATAGTAAAATATTTAACAAACTTTTTCAAACTTGAATGAAATTTAGGAATAAAATTTACCCTGCGTTTCTTTTTCCTTTCAGTATATCATTTTTTAGCCCGTAACACTATCATCTGTTATTTCCATCTCACTATCGCACTTTTATCCTCACTATTCATTCTTCCTTTTTTCCTTCACGACGCGCAATCACCTGCACATAATCCTCGCGAGGGGTGTTGCAGTACAACTAGATAGATAGAACTTATCTTATGTTAAAGAAAAGAAAGAAGGAAAGAAACTGGCTGACTAACTGAAAGCTGTTTATGCCTTCTAAATACGATTGTATATGTTTGCACCTTCTTACTTCATGTGTTTAGGTATTTGAAGCCAGAAAGAACAGACATTTAACATTCGCTAAGCCAATTTTTCTGTCTTCACGCTTTCTTTCTTCTTTATTAATTTCTTTCTTTCAGTCTTTCTTTCTTTCAAGGACTCAATGAATTTAGAATTCAATCATTCAGTCAGTTAGTCAGTCGCTGAGTCAGTCAGTCGGTCAGTCGATCACTGAGTCAGTCGGTTTTGAGTTAGATGGTCAGACAGTGTATCATTCTTTTATCCTTCCATCCATATGTCCATTCCTCAATCAATCAGATAGTACATCAGCGTTACACATTAATTCAGTGAATCAGTCAGTCAGTCAATCAGTCAGTCGTCCTTTCTTTCTTTCTTTCTATGACTCAGCAATTTAGTATTCATTCGTCGCATCAGTCAGTCGATGGATCAGTCGGTCGGTCGGTCACTGAGTCGGTCAGTTTTGAGTTTTGAGTGTCCATGTAACTTCCTTGATTTAAATCAGCTTCTGATCTGTTCGCACAGCTGTACAGTGTTTCATTGCACAGAGCTTTTATCATGCTGAAAGCTCGTAACTACTCAGTGCTGTTAGCGGGACGTAAGAAGTGTATTTCTTTCTAAATACCGGTATAACTCTATAAATAGGTCATGCAACTGGAACTGATATAACTAACTGCAAAATTCTAGCACCTATCTGACATATCCAATGCAATAAAAAGTCTGTCAATCCATTAAGCAGAATTATATGCCTCTAAATTATTACTTCAAAAAGAACGATTTAAGATATATCAGGCAGGTAGTGGGGCTAACAGACACCTGTTCACCTGTCGCATCTCACTGTGACAACTCCATAGCAAATACCTTATATTATAACAGTACTCATTCGTAGTCAACAACTAGGCAAGAAGATAAAAGGGATAATAAAATATTATTTTGTTTATTTTACACCAAAACATTGTTACTCATTAGAATTGCCCCTGCTGAGCATTGAAGGTTATTCTAAATAGAAAGGAAGGCAGTGATCAGGAATCGACAACCTTACAGTTTCTTTTCTCCAAAATTGGCCAAATAGCTATCCAAAATAGAAACTTCACAAAATAAAAAAATCTTAAGCCTGCTCACAACAGGTGATTTAATGCAAAAGTGAAAATTACAAAAAAAAAAAAAAAAAAAAAAAAAAAAACTGACAAAAACAGTTATAGCTGTATCCCTATCTGGTACTTAAGTACTATACAGCTGAGCCGTAGTCGCATTTTAACAAAAAGGGAGAAGATACCCAGGAAATGCCACAGTCACGAAATACAACCCCCCCCCCCCCACCCCGAGGCCTTCCTCGAAAGAGAGACAAACTACTTTCTAAAAAAGTCACTGATAAGACATTTAAAACTATTGAACTGGTCAGTTATCGGGGTTATCAGGGCTGCGTTCAGAAGTGCAAGTTATTCGCGATTGTTTGGCCCTCAATCCCTGCTCCTGTTGGCGCTCGTCATTAGGTACAGGGATTCTGGGCAAAACACATTCACTATCACTTTGCACTTCTGAACGCAGCCAAGGTCTATAGAATTGGCAGAGCAACTCGGAACACCTCTTTTATGGCGGCATCAGTGACGATTACACTATGCACTATGGTGAAGTACGGGGAGATGTTTTACGCCCACCACACGACACTTAATACAATCTGCAGTGAAATAAAATGAAAATCTAAAAGATTGCCTTTGAAAACAAAGAACACACAAAAGAATGAAAATCGGAGACTCGATTTTATTAAGTATGTTCATATGCAGCAATGTAGTTTGCGAGGCTGCATACGCACCCCCACCCCACCCCAGCACCGGATTAAACGGTATTCGATTTTCTAAATAACCAAAATGGGCTCAGTGATCCCAAAGGAAAAAAACATATAATCTGCACTATGGAAAAGTACAGAGAGACGTTTTACCGCCGCCACAAGGCACTTATACTAGCAGCAGTGAAGTAAAATTAAAATCTAAAAGGTCAAGTCCTTGTCGACCTGTGGTACGTCTGTAGCTGGGATATACAACATAAGTGTCCATACTGACCAATCCCGGCTGTGGTTTGTCGATTGATCTTTGACATTTTTTTTTAATTAAAGAAAAGGTAGGCCTCCTTGTTATCTATGTACAAGATATCAGCATCTATTTATGCCATCGAGATATTTGAGGCTGTTAATATTAAAATACATATGCCACTTAATTTTGTTTAAGGTGGGGAGTTTTCATTAACAATGTAATTTAGTGTCATTCTGTATATAGATCGATTATTCTAAATATTAAATAAAAAAAAAAGGTAAGAGAAAAGTCCAGGGAGTGCCACAATCACAAACCGCAGCCCTTCCCAGACACCAAGAGGAAGAGGAAACCGACAAAACCAAACAAGCTCAAATCGAACAAATATTAAATTATTGGTGCAATGATATCTAACTTGCTCAAAATATCCGGCGAATTCGTTTTGACATTGCTATGCCTCATCTGAGATGCTGCAAAGATCTGCTTACTGGGGTTTTATGTTTTTCTGAACCATTACTGCTTGGATACTTCCAATGAACTTTTCCATTAGGCGAATCTGAAGAGTTCATTATGCATGCAAAGGGGTGTTATATAGGTGTTATATAGGAACTGCTTTAATTGTTTCTTTTACTGTAAATTGCTGATTTCTGGCAAACAGTGCAGACTGATCAGGCGCCACGTATCATCTGGGTCTATACTGTTTGCATGAGTCCAGTTTTGGAAGACGCTAGGCCTTAACAATTTCAACCCTGAATTTCTGTAATAGACTCTTCCATATGGACACATGGGTCGTCTCATCTGGATCTACACTGTTTGCAAAAGTATCTGTCTTGATCTACAGGATTGAAAAGGTTAATTGCTGAATCAAGCAGTTTTCACTAAATATATTTTAAAAGGAATGGCGCATTATTAATTCATTTCATCAATCAATGCTAAATAAAAAATAAAACTACTAGAACACTGGTGATAGAAGAAATTCTCATTAAACATTCAACATTCGCATGGACGCAAGACGACATTACGACAAAATAAAAGAAAACACAAGACTCTAAATACACTTGTTCTTTGTTTCAAAAGATATAACATAGACCGACACCGAAAGAAATTTGATCGACTCTGGTTTTCAGGAGCAAAAAGTAATCCTTATTTTATTATAATATACTTCGAAATATACGTAACTGTGGACAAAACTGGTTGTCAGCTGTGAAAAGAGTGAGAGAATGTCGGCCACGAAAATGTCTGATCTACAGGACTGGATAGATATTAGGATATATGGCATAGTTAAAGAGACAGAAGCGCGACGACGGGAAGGTGAACAAAAACGACAAATATTCCGAGAAAAGATGGAAGAAATCAAAGAGAGATATGAAAGACTTATGGAGAGAAAAATTCAACGTATGAGACAAGACGGAATTGATATTACTTTAGAAGAATTTCGTAACAGACCCACTATAGAAGAAACAAAGAAACTAAGAACTTTAGAAGAGGAAGAATACATAAATTTATTCGGACAAGGCGTTTCAGATTCAGCACTCGGACAAAGCGTTTCAGATTCAGCAGATGGAAGTAAAAAGCCAGCTACAGCAGATGTGTTATTTGGTGACAGTGAAAGTGACAGCGACCGTGAAGTAGTAGACTGTGAAATATATGGTATTACTAACCCTGTTAAAAGTGAAAGTGAAAGAAAGGAGTTGGATTTAAGTATACTTAGACCAGTTAAGAAAGATACAGGCATAAGCAATCCTTTAAATATAATCAGACCAGTAATAAACGAAACAGATGTAGAAGAAGCGGAACCAAGTGAACTAGGACCAATCACAGAAGAAAATTATACAGGCAGCGTAAAAACCATAAAACTAAAAGTAAAGCCGAAGAAGCATTTTAAACCGAGACCTACAAGAGCTAATAGTCAAACAAATCTAAGAAAGCTTTTTAGTAGCGATGCAGGTGATGAAAGCGCCACGAGCAATGGAAACGCTGCTTTCCTTGAATCTTTCCTGCGCCAGAACAGTTCTGGTCATTTAGCGCCAAGCGATCCGAAGGAAAAGCTAAGGAGAGGCAGCGCAAAACTGAGAGCGATAAAAGCTTTCGTTGAAACACGTCCATCAGATTCGAAAACAGAATTACACTCTTCAGGTGAACCGGAGTCAAAGAAAAAACTTCCCACAAGAACTGAATCTTCTGGTTCTATTTCTAACGCAAAGAAAGGTTTACTGAAGAAAAAATCGTCCAAACTGATTGTTCAGCAAGATTCCCTAAAATATCTTCTTCAAAATAAACATAAATAGACGTATATTACGAATTGGTACATTTCAGAATCAACGCACACTAATTTATACGAATAGATTGACATGGCTATACTGAGTTTTTGCATTTATCACCGTGTTCTGAATAGCCAGGGTTTTTTTTATTAAGTGACCAGAACCTATGCCACGAAATGTGAAAATATTCAGGAGCATTCAGTCTGTATTGTTCGGGTGAAGTGAAAGGACTACACTTGAATAGAAAATAAGAAGGGCTTTTTGATTTGTCAATTTATTGCGAATATTAATTTGTATGCTCGGTTACCTTACATTTCCTTTGTCTGTAGGGTTTGGAACGTCTAAGAACATTCTTGCTTAAGGGCAATGGATACAATTTAAGGGGAGGGGAGGCAGCTCTGTCAGCATTGTTTGTCTCCCATCTGAAAAGGGATCTACTCTAGAAAGAAAGATTTTACTCCCGTCAGAAGGAAATTCTTTTCTTTTTTTTTTTCTTTTTTTTCTTTTTTTTTTTTTTTTTTTTTTTTTTCTTTTTTTTTTTTTTTTTTTTTTTGTTAAGTACACCCCTTCTTAGAAGGAGCTTTGTGTGCAAGAAAGCAAACAGGAAGTCTTAAAAGTAGTTGTATACCTTTTTGTAAAAATTGCCGAAAATCTACCAAGTGTATCCATTCCTTATAACACAACGTACCAGTCAAGCAGTAGTTTTGTTTTTATTAACGTTCCTGTAAAACGCAAACGCAAGATTAAAATCAAGTGACGTTCTACTGATTTAACTTTGTGACATACGAAGTGCGCTAAAAGTGGAACTCTGAGAGTTAGTTGATGTTATTTTTTTATTTTTATTTTTTTTATTTTTTATTTTTTTTTTATTTTTTATTTTTTTTTTTTTTTTTTTCAAAATAGTGAATAAATGCGTTGATTCTTATTAGTGGTGAAATAAAATGCTGAAAAGTTATTTTGGATCCTGCGTAAAGAAATGTATCGCATAGCATGTACGTCCAGCAAAGACTTATCAAAGACCATCTTGTACATCGCAGCGCAGTCTGATCAGTCTTCGTTCTGGTGTTGTTCGTTCTTTTTGTGGGCGTGGCTGCTCGCTGCGAGTTTCTTTTTCGTGTTGTTTGTCCTGTTAATTGTCTTATGATGCTTAGTCTGGCATTGTGATCACCTCGTTGAGAAGAGGGAGGGCGGAGAAGGGGTAAGATGGCACTTTGGAGGGGGCTGGTTGGTTTGCTTTTTGTTGGTTGGTAATATATATGATGACTGTCGTGGTGTGCTTATTCTTCTTCCTGTAGTCATTGGTAGGCAATGTTCTATGATTGTGGTTCTTCTTGGACCTCTTCATTACTATTTCATGTCTGTTTATAGAAATTTAGGAGCTTTGACTATCCGCAAAGCGAGCAGGGAAGACTTTCAGATTCCCCGGATGTTGAGTTTTCGTTGGGCGCAAATGTAATGAAGTGCATTTTCTCACTTTGATTCATTTTTGGTTCATTTTATTGTAAAGTTCTTTTAAAAACACAGGACTTTATGGGTAACATTTAATGGAAGCCGACCCAAAACTAAGGAACGAAACTGGCCTATTGAATTTTTAATTTTAAATAAATAAATTCCGCCCCCACACCCCTCTTAACCTAGAATTACTTCTAACATAAAACCTTACCTGAATCTACTCTAAATACACCTGAACCTAACCCTAACCTAACCCCAAACCTAACCAGCTTTTGCAGCTATGCACGGCCCGTATAGTCATTCTGTAGCGTTTGTCCGCAGGCACACGACTGTATATTTGTGATTTTTTTTTTTACATATTATAAAATGTTAGCCTATCATTACTTTTCTATCAAATTTCAAGTCGATCAGTTATGAAATAAGTTATTTGCAAAATGTCACTCCCATAGACAATAAAACACTATAGGTATGTGATGTTTTACGTCTTTGTTATTTCGCAACCAGTCGAATTGAAACTTGACAGTGAGCTAGAGGATATTTCCAGATATCATAATCTGTAAAAAAAAAAAATATTCCACCGAGTGCCTATGCGTTTGTCGGGTCTTCCAAGAAGTCAAGCACCGCGGTCACCCATCCAGCTACTAACCGCGATCTCCGTTGCTTATCTTTATGAAAAAGCTAACCGTCTTTAAAACAGATACAAAGCCGCACTAACCAAAATTGGCCTTATCGCCCAACATTGACGGGCCGTGCAATCTAACCAGAAAGTTAACCCTAAAGAAACCTATGTTACACCTCTTTACCAGCGTTATACCGGCGGACAAATTGTAAAGTCTTGCCATGCTAATATTTACAATTATCTGAATGCGCCTGTGCTGTCTTCACATTGCACTGTACTGTTGTTACTTTCCAAAGTATGTTATAGTGTATTTTTCAAACAGCTTTTTAGCGTTGCATAGAGTGTTTCCAAATCCTGTATTATAAAGATCTTGGATCATGAGATGTTACTTATGATATTTTTTCTTTACTTCTCCCATTTTTTTTCGAACGTTTTACGAATTAATGCCCGTTGAAGTGATTTCCAATTTTACCGTAAGTAGTCGGACAAACAAAACAACAGTTGGAGTTTGGGATGTATCTTGAAATAATATAAATACTAGTGGAAGAACATACATATGTAAATCTAAACTCTTGCGTCTTTAGTCTGGTAAAATAGTATAGAAGATGTCCAGGAATAGCCACAATCACAGATCATAGCCTACCAATGACACTAAGAGGAGGAGCAAACAAACCATGACAGACAGTACACAAACTACAGACAAAAAAAAAAAAAAAAAAAAGCAAAGCAACCAAGGTTGCGTTCAGTAGTGCAAAGTGATAGCGAACGTTTTTCCCTGGATCCCTGTACGAAATGTCGAGCGCAAACAGGCGCAGAGATCCAGGGCAAAACATTCACTATCACTTTGCAATTCCGAACGCAATCCAGCTCCCTCGTCCACAACTAGGTGATCGCATTGCCAGACAGATGCATTAAACACAGCAATGAGACAACGGTCGGGATAAATATATCCAAAGCTCTTCACTAGAACAACCATCTAAACCTTACCTCAGTATAAATAGAACGTTAGTCAGACGGAATGCAAAACCTCACAATCATGCAGTTAAACATCACGAAAACGTGCCTATATAATTTTGACCCCCCCCCCTTAAACCCCACTTTTATATAGTAAAACTGGGGTTTACAGGGGTATACATTATTTTCCTTATTTCTGCTCAAAACCATAGATTGTGGGTACTCGTTAGAACCGCCTCGTCGAGGCGGTTCTAACGAGTGCCTACAATCTATGTTTTGAGCAGAAATATGGAAAATATCAGATTTTTTTTATCTGAAAATTTTCATTTTTTGGTGGTAAAATTTTCAGTATATTTGAATAGGCTTATTTTCGTAATGAATAGCACCTAAGCATATAAATGAAGATAACCAGAAAATGCCAAAATCAAGGAACACAGCCTTCCCGAGGCATCAAAAGAAAGAGAGATGAGGAACTACAATGACAAAACAAACGTCACATATGAAACCACCGACGCACGAACAAAGAAGAACTGCAACAGAGGAATCGCCTTGGAACGGTCAGTAGAAAAACTACTGGGGACTAGAACGGCTACATTTGGAGTATACCTTCCCTCTCTAGCTCCTCAACATATACAAAATTGATTCAAATTTGATTCTTCTCTCTATGACAGTGTCTAAAAATGAAAAATAAATTGTGCTGTCGGTCATTTGAAAACAGGCGCACTGACGCACAACTTATATTTCACAAATAATATGCCCGTAGCTATTTCGTCCTATTAAACACACACACACACACACACACACACACACACACACACACACACACACACACAAAACAAAAAAAAAAAAAAAAAAAAAAAAAAAAAAAAAACAGACTCAGTACCCTCCTCCTTATAGACAAATAAGTGTTACATATACTGCTGGATGCAAATTACAGACAATCGGCTCAGACGAAAACGCCGCCTTCCTTCAACCCACAAGGACTATTACCAAAACAACCCCGTCTGAAAATATGTTATGTACTAACATTAAAATTGACTTGAACTATTTTACCTAGATAAGTTTCTTTTTGGTAATGGTATAATATCAGCGATATTAAAATAAAAATATATTTAAATCACAGACACTATATATGTACTCTGGCACGTCAAGAAAGTTATCTGGAAACTGCACGACCCGCAGAAAAGTCGACCGATTGAAAGGTTGACTTTCGAAGAGTGCCCAATGATCACCTTGTGTGTCCGTCTGTCTGTCCGTGATCAGTTAGCGAAAATGGCCATATCGCTTGAACCGTTGGGAATATTTTGATAATTTTTGGCATTCTGATAAATACCGACAAGATCTAGCCAATACGCTTGCCAAATGCCACTTTTCTTTGACCAAGGCAACGCCGAAGCAAAAAATGTGAAAATATGGAAATCGACGTAGGTCTTCAACCATATGGGATATTTTGATCAAATTTTGTATATGCATTAATATTGACAAGATCCAGATGAAGGAATTGCCAAATGCTACTTTTCCATGACTGGGGCAATGCCGAGGCCAAAATGTGACAGTTAGCGAAAATTCCATAACTCTTGAAACCTTATGAATACTTTGATACTTTTCGCACACGGATTGATACTGACAAGATCTAGCCAATGAGCTTGCCAAATGCCAATTTTCACTGACCTAGGCAACGCCGATGCAAAAATTGGGAAATAGCCCGGTATGTCTTCAACAATATGAATGTTTTGATAAAATGTTGCATACACATTAATATTGACAAGATCTAGCCAAAGGAATCGCCAAAAGCCCGAGGCTAAGAAGAGACACAGGCAAGAATGAGGCGGATCGTGCACCTTAGCGATATTTGATTAAAATACTCATTGTTTGCAGATCACTCCGCACATTAATTTTATTATATGGAAAGTGGGTCCTAATCTTGTGGCCACTTCTAACTCAGACATATAGTACTACTGTGTCCGAGCTTATAATGACAAACAAACAAAAAATCCACTCACTTGGTTTGGGTCCAGGCTGTTTGTTCAGCCTTCTGTTTGCTCAAATACAGTTGACTTTCGTTATCTCGACCTCGCTTATCTCAAATAACCGCTTATCTCGAAGTGAAAAATTGGTCCCTGCCTAAACATGAAAATCTAACATGTTTAAAATATTTTGGAAAAGAGGAGAAATTGCTCCTAAGGAGCAATTTCTCCTTTTTTCCACAATATTTTCAATATATCTTCAAGAGTCCAAGAACAAATATATTTGTTAAATGTGGTTAATTGAATTAGTTTTTCCTCAATTCTGCAAATCTGATATGTCGACGTAAGGATATTTCGAAGTATTTCAGAGAGTCCCTTGGAATTCGAGATAACGAGAGTCGACTGTATTTAAGGTATTTATCATATATATGCTCAGGACCTTCTTTGCCGTCTCACAAAATCAATGTGTACTGCAGAATATATCAACAAACAGATAAGGCCCCAATCAGAACGTGCGATTATGCAAGCCTCCTTATTGCAAAATTATTCCTGAGCCTCGATTCTGAATATTCTTCAGATTCACTATATTATAAACTTCTCAGCCGGGAAATTGGGACAACTCCATTCCTGTAGAAGTAAATAGCATTCGATTATTATTATTATTATCGCAAAAACAGAGTAAAGATTGGCGGGACTCTCGGTCCGGTTTGCTCGGTTATTTTATTATTTGGTAGATCACGTGACTTCCAAGCAGGGGGGTGCTGCTTCTAGTCCTTTTTCTTCTTTTAATTACTTTAATGGCGACGAGGTAAACTGGAAAGGCTATAAACTATCTAGTATGTTCAGTTGGTGCATGACACTTGAAAGTTAAATCGGGAAGGAATGTCGTGATTGGCGAGACTGTCGGCCCGGTTAGCTCATATGGTAGAGCACCTGACTTGCAAGAATGAAGTCGCGGGTTCGAGTCCTACATCGGACGCACCTTTTCCTTCTTATAATTACTTTAACCTCGTCTACATAAGCCACTTGAGTTACTGCTTCTGTACAGCTGTTAACCGAATCTATGTAGCAATATCCAGGGCAAATGGAGCCCTCAAACCCTGGTCGGCAATCCATCTAGGAGAAGGCAACTCCAAACAAAACCCTACATATCCGGATTTTTACTGTTCCAGCTATGTAAAGTCTGCTTTGGTAGTTGGGCGGAAGAAATCATTCAACGGCCCAAACGCAATGCAGCAGCATGTTGTGGAGCATGAAGAGCATGACAAGGCACTAAAGAAGTCAGGGTCATCCACTGCATCCGGGCTTAGCTCCAGATGTCTTGACACTGTCTTGCCTCTGAATCCAGCTAGGTAAGGACGAGAGAGTGAGGTTGACTGCGCGCCTCTCCCTCGCTATTTTCCAATTCACAGCGCATGTCATCTTAATCATATACACAGAGCACGCATACGAAAGCCACACAAAAAGCCCTGTGGCGAATGGCGAGCGGCGAAGCAGCAGGTGAGGAAACACTGGAAGCTGTAGTTGTGGACCTGCACACAGGCGGCTTGGTTCTATATGGTCGCTCTCCTCAAGAATGAAGCAGTATGGGGAATTCGGAAGCCGAACTGAGTGACTGTACAGACCTTTTTAGGATCGCACTGCTCACCCCCTTAGCATGGGGAAGGGGCTAGAAAAGGTGCCCTAAACAATTGTCTGCTTCAAAATCCCTGGCTGGTTAACCGTGATCAGCGGGGATCCCATTTAGCGGTCGAGCAAGAAAGAAGAAGATAAAGGTGATACCTTTGACAATCGGCGCAGGGAATGTGCGCATCTTGATGGACAATGCTGGCTCAGACAGACCACAGCGTAGAACAGCTCTAGTTGGTAGAGAAACTTGATCGGTACAAAATCGAGATTGCCGCTCTGAGTGAGACTCGCCTTGTTTCTTTCCCTTTGATGGGAGGTGTGGGATAATTGTATCGATTCCTGATCATTGCCTTCCTTTCTATTCTACTAAAAGAAGTTAGTGCTGGCTACACTTTCTTCTGGAGTGGACGCAAGAAAGAAGAGCGGCGTGAAGCAGAAGTAGGTTTCGCTATCAAATCACACGTTGTCAGCAAGCTCTCAGGACTTCTAAAAGGCATAAATGACCGCCTGATGACGCTGAGACTTACCTGATCTGGTAAGAGGTATGCAACTATTGTAAGTGCATATGCAGCCATAATGACCAACCCAGATGAGGTCAAAGAAGTTCTATGATGATCTGGATTCTGTGATTTCTGCTACACCCTGGATAGACTCATCCTCCTGGGAGACTTCAATGCTAGAGTGGGCACAGACCACCAAACCTTGGAAGGAGTGACTGGGACTGAAGGAATAGAAAAGTGCAACAGCAATGACCTCCTCCTTTTGAAGACGTGTGCAGAGCATGAACTGCTGATCACTGACACAGTCTTCCGTATGCCAACTCGCAACAGGACGTCATGGATGCATCCTCGCTCCAAACACTGGCATCTCATTGATTATGTCATAGTACGAAGGAATGACAGACAGGATGTCAGAGTGACAAAGACTATGTGTGGTGCAGACTGCTGGACAAATCATAGCCTTGTTGTCAGCAAACTGAAAAAAGGGTAAGAGAAAAGTCCAGGGAGTGCCACAATCACAAACCGCAGCCCTTCCCAGACACCAAGAGGAAGAGCAAACCGACAAATCTAAACAAGCACAAACCGAACAAACGTACGAAAAGCACTAAGATTAGCTCTCTCTTCCCCAAGCGAGGTAATCGCAATACTAAAAGGACTAAAAAACACAAGAACAAAACGACAAACGGAAAGACATACAACAAATCGCCTCGTAGAATAAACGACAAAGCAACAAAGAGTAAGACTCACACCGGGACCACCACCTTAGAACGGTCGGTAGAGCAAACCACCGTGGGGGGGGGGGGGGGGGGGGGGGGGCGGGGGCGGGGGGGTTTAAAGCACTTTTTTAGCTAGCCAACTTCACCCTGGGTCCCGATGCTACTCTTAATACAGAAATACATAAAAATTCGGTTCGCATAAAGGCTCCCAACTCAGTCAATGCATCAAAGCGAAAACATAAAAATCAAATTAATCACTATAATAAACAAAGACGAGTACTCATGGCTCATTCTACTGTATGCCAGAATAAATGAAAACCAATAGTTGAACCACGGCGGGCCAAGCCAAAGACATATCGTCAAGCCTCAACCCACTGGTTAAAGTTTTACGAAGAGGCCGTCGTTTAGTCTGAGGCCGAACCGCCGTCGTGCAATTAAAGAGTGAAGCATAGCCATCAACAATGATTGGGTTGACAACTAGGCATGCAGTCTGCCGCATAATATCCAGGCTATGGCCAATTCTTTTATAACGGTTAATAAGTTTTCTGAATTGCTCCGAAAAGTTAGATTTACCTACAATTATTCTAAATCTGTACACTAAGTCACCGTAAAATTCGGGTTCCGATATATCTTGTTGCAGAAGTGTTTTCAGACTGACGCTATATTTTTTCTAACAAGGCACTGTGTCTGCGATAAAATTTCGAAAACGCCTTACGAAGTTTAAAATAACGATAGCCCTGCCTAAGAAGTTTGGCAGTAAGGGCTTTATTACGGTAGTTAAAATCATTAAGGTGAACCCGCGCATTCCGTCTGTACGGCGATCACAAGGCAAGAAAGTGCCAAAGAGACTGGATGTCTCCAAGCTGAAACAAGACAGCAAGAGACAAGCCTTCATCAATGATATTTGCAGCCGATTAGATGCAATGGAACTCCGTTCAGATGATCCAGAAGAGAACTGGACAGCCTTCACTCTTCAGCAATGGATTCCCTAGGACTAGTATCTCGTAAACACCAAGACTGGCTTGACGAGAATGACGAAGAAATCCAGGGACTCCTTGAAGAGAAACACCAAAAACACAAGGCATACCTTAGTGATACCAGCTCAGTATCCAATAAGGCGGCATATTCAAATATATGCAAGACAGTCCAGACTAGGCTCAGAGATATGCAAGACTTCTGGCTGAGCAGGCTGATGAAATCCAGTCCCTTGCTGATAAAAAGTAAGTTCTTTGATGCGCTAAAGACAGTTTATGGTCCCCAGAGCTCAGGAACCCCCCTCTTCTCAGTGCAGATGGAACTAGTCTTCTGACTGTCAAAGCGGCTATTTTGAAAAGATGGGCTGGGCACTTTAATAGTGTTCTTAATCGGCCATCATCTGTCAATGCTGAGGCTATCAATAGACTACCACAAGTGGAATGTAATCTGCTGCTTGACGAGTTCCCAACCGTCTCTGAAACAGTGAAAGCAATAAAACTTCTGTCATCTGGCAAGGCTCCAGGATCAGATGCAATACCTGCATTCAAGGATGCGTCAATTATCCGCCTATTGAAACGGAAAGGGAATCCTAAGGTGTGTGATAATCATCGTGGCATCTCTTTATTGTGGATTGCTGGGAAGGTCCTTATAAGAATTCTACTTAATAGACTGAATGAACACCTTGAACAGTCAGGACTTCTACCAGAAAGCCAGTGTGGATTCAGAAAGGACAGAGGAACAATTGACATGATCTTTACAGCAAGGAAACTTCAAGAGAAATGCCAGGAACAGAACATGGACCTCTACATGACCTTTGTTGACCTTACCAAAGCATTTGATACAGTCAGTCGTGAGGGTATATAGTTTTGACCCCCTTAAACCCCACTTTTATACAGTAAAACTGAGGTTTACAGGGGTATACATTTTTTTCTTATTTCAGCTCAAAAAAATAAATTGCGGGTACTCGTTAGAACTGCCTCAGTGAAGCAGTTCTAATGAGTACCCACAATATATGTTTTGAGCAGAAATATGAATAATATCAGAATTTTTATCTGAAAACTTTCAATTTTTTGTGGTGAAATTTTCAATTTATTTTAATAGGTATGTTTTCGTAATGGGAAGCTTTTCAACCTAAGAATGTTGCAAGTCAAATCCAAGGTGCAGACAGGGGTGCTAGACGAGTTCCTATTTGCTGATGACATGGCAAAGGGTGCTCCAACAGAAGAGAAGATGCAAAAAGGTGTAGGTCAAATATCTGACTCCTGTGACAGCTATGACCGAACAATCAGCATCAAAAAGACCGAAGTGGTTTATCAACCAGCACCTGGCAAACCTTACAAGGAGCCCACCATTACACTGTGGTGCTGCCAACACTATTGTGTGCATGCGAAACGTGGCCAGTTTACCAACGGCATGCCAAAAGACAGAACCACTTCCATACAAGCTGCCTTAGAAAACTTTTAAAGATTACGTGGCAAGACAGGATTCCAGACACAGAAGTCCTGAAAAGGGCAGGGATGCAGAGTACATACTCTTCTGAAACTGGCACAGTTAAGAAGGACAGGCCATGTTACCAGGATGCCTGAGGAACGTTTGCCAAAGAAAATCCTCTCTGGAGAACTAGAAATGGGCAAACGCTCCCATGGCAGTCAGAAGAAGCGATACAAAGACACCCACAAAGCTTCCCTCGAGGATTTCAACATACCAACAGAGTCGTGGGAATAAATTGCACAGGGCCGAGCAAAGTGGCGAGGCCTCATCAGAAGAGGTGCTAGAGAATATGAGGCAAAAAGAATCTGCGAAGCCGAGCAGAAACGTGCACAGCGCAAAGCCAGAGCTAATGCATCACCAACAGAGCTGTCTTGTTCCGACCTCTATTGTTCCATCTGCAACAGACAGTTTAATAGAGCTAGAACTGGTCTAATCAGCCATCTTAGAACACACACAGTAGCATTTCTCACATGTGATTAAGACTGGTCATTGTCAGTAATGACAGACGAATTATTATTTATTATTATTATTATTATTATTGTCACCGGGTATAGATATATATTACACTTGTACTGCCTTGCGGTACAAGCCGGCTTTTATAGCGACGTGGTAGAGTGTAGGACTTTGAGTCCAGCGGACCGGGTTCGATCCCCGGTCGGGGAAAAACGTTATTTCCATTTTTTTCTCCTGTTACATTTGGCGCCCACCGTAAATAACCCACATGTGTGCATAAAATTCCTTGAGTCTCATTTCACGTGATCCCCGAACTCCTAGAAATTCAGGGACGAATTTCAAATTGGAGAGGGAGAATGTCACCGGGTATAGATATATATTACACTTGTACTGCCTTGCGGTACAAGCCGGCTTTTATAGCGACGTGGTAGAGTGTAGGACTTTGAGTCCAGCGGACCGGGTTCGATCCTCGGTCGGGGAAAAATGTTATTTCCATTTTTTTCACCTGTTACATTATTATTATTATTATTATCATTACTTAAACCTCATAACCTCATCCGGTTTTAACAGAACCATATTGGAAATCTATTGTTATGACTTTATGGACTGTCATGTGAACCTGTAGTCGAAATCTTATAAATGATCCGTTTTGTGTTGGAAAACCTCTAACAAATAAATAGATAAATAAAAGATAGAAAAATAAATAAATGAATAAATAAATAAATTCGGATTATTTAGGATGGATCCCTTTAAAAACAGGTGCTTGTTGGGTTTACAAGTGCTCCATGATATAAGGAGCAGAACTTGAGAGTAATTAAGCTGTATATCAGTCTAAGCTCACCTTTCACTTCCGTTTCCGATGTCAACGAGGACTGGAATCTCTGCGGTTTATTTACAAAGCTCTCAAACTTCTATAGACTGCTAATTGCATTCCTCCTCAGATCTAATTGTCTCCGCCTTTCTTATTGATTATACTGATTCCTTAATTAGGAGGCAGTTATTTTATTGGCGGACTTTTTGAAGGAATTTTAATTGGATTTTCTGTTAAATTTTGACACTGGCATTTTCTTTTTTTTCCCTTGAGTCATTAATACTCTTCCGCACGTCTCCTTAATTCGGACAAAAATGTAGAGGAATTAGGAATGGAAAATGGCATCTGACTGACTAACAGGTTTATGTTACAGGATATAATGGTTTGATGAGAGCATGTTTTATACTTCTTCTCTTCCTTATGGATTACCTCTCCTGTTATTAACAGGAATACACATTCTCCAACATGGTAAGTTGACGTTTGTCAGCATTTGTTTTATTGCTGCTTTGATTGCAGAATGTAGACAGATGATAAACGTTGCATTTGATAGAGATATTATGATTACTATAATTTTGTTTTGTTGTTTTCTTTCTCCACAAATAGATTCTGAAAGGAAATTTTGAGGGGGGTTCTGGGATATTTTGCATCATAGACATTTCTTCCCCACAAGTGGATGGGTAGAATGTCTCGGCATAACTCCAGAGAAGGCGCATTTTTAGATAAAAAAAAAATACTGATAATTTTCTGATTTCTCCACAAGGACTAGTCTGAGTCTTCGGCGTTTAAGTGGCTTTTCTTTATTTTGATATTTACCACTTACTGTCAGAGCAACTTAGCTATTGAAAATGCAAAATTTCCCCTGCCAGTTCTGGCTGGGCACTTTCAAATAAAATTCTGAATATCTTCTAGCAGATAGAGACGTAAAATTTTAGATTAAACAAAAGAAACCATTATCCAATAAATTAAATAATTTGTTTCATTGGAAACTTGTATAACCAGCGTTTTCTCTATACCTGTCTTAGTCGACCATCTTTACCTAGACTAGCCAATTTATTATCCCAAAATTATTTCTTACGAATTTTTTTTTTTTTAATTTGTAATGTAGATTGCCATTAAGCATTATCAAACTAATATTTTATATATTACAAAATTAATTTGTAATGTAGATTGCCACTAAGCATTCTCAAACTAATATTTTATATATTAGTTTGATAATGCTTAATGGCTATCTACATTACAAATTAATTTTCATGCCTCTAATTTGGTGGAAACCCTCATTTTAGACAGGACAGGAAAATTCCTGATTTTCATAATAGGAGTTACTCTTATGTTAGTGATAAATATCAATACAAAGAAAAGCCACTAAAACAACAGAAAAGACTTGGATTACACAAAGACGTAAGTAAGTAAGACTTTATTTATTTATCGAGGGTTACAACATTTAGCGCATACATTAGTACATGTAACAGCTAATCTTCCATGAGGCCCTCACTATTTACATATATACACAAATATACAAATAAACTGGTTATAAACTGACAATTTTTCTGTTACTGTAATATGTGTCGGTTTGAGGTCTGAATTTACATAGGGCAACTTCCTTACAATACCTTCCATTACTATATATTTCATGTATGGGATCTCTTACTGAAACGAAATGCAAGAGATCCAGGAAAATATTGTGTGAAATTGATGCTGAAAGAGAGACAGAAATTGCCTAACCCTCAAGCAGACACCAAATTACCACTACCAGATAGGGTTATATATAACATACATTTTAATAGAAAATATATACAGGAGTCTGATGCAGCTATTCTGAAACTTCCATATTTTCCAGTGAGAGTGTATACAAAATACTGCTTATGCACTACAGAGGAGGCTGTGCAGGTCTCTTTCTAAGCATAACATTCATATACATGTATGTTTATACAATATAGAAAGAAACATAAGTAAAAGATTGGATGCACAACTAATAACAAACGTGGGTACTCATTAGAAGCTTCTCACTTAAGTGCTTCCAATGAGTACCCAACCATTGTTTTTCTTTTTTTTGAGAAATAAAAAAAATGTCATGCAGATACCCCCTCGTATCTAGTGCTATGATTTCTGATCCCACTGTGGGGAAGGGGTGGGGGACTGTCTGGCATCCGTCTGTAAACAATTTCTCACTATCCCGTCTCCTCTGAGACCACTGGTCAGATTTTTTCAAAACTTGTCTGGGACTTTCCTCTAGTGGTCTAGTTGTGAAGGCCCAAATTTCCTGTCTGTCCACGACTATGGCCGCCATCGTCCAGCTTGGAGGTGTTTTTTTTCAATTATCGCATATCCTCCATAACCAGTGGAGGAATTTCGTCGAAACTTTGCATATGGATTCCTCTCAACCCCTAGATACATCTTGTCTAAAACAATTCTGGTCCGACAAGTAACTAATGTGGCCGAACAGCAGCTGTCTTTAAAGTTGAGAATTTTCATTTACTTAACACTGTTACCATCTCTTTATTGCACTTCCATGCCTGAATTTGGTTCTGGTCTGTCGGTAAATGTGATTGCCATTGGCTGTCTTGGATTTTTCACGTTATTGCATATCGTCCCTAAGGCCTAAAAAAAGTTCTTACTCCGATTTCCTGACTGACTGGTCAAAATATATGCCGACTATTTTTTTTGCACACGACGAAAAACGGAAAAAAAAAAAAAATCCACCACCGACCCAGACAATCCCAGTTCGTTACATAAATTTGTCTGAGTTGATCTTCCAGTATTTTTGTTCTTCAACATATGTTTATTTATTTCAAATATGGCTGCGTCCTTACAAGTCAGACTAAGCACATTAATGCTGTATATTTCAGAACATGAAGACACATCTCGGCCTAAAATAAAATAAAAACTGTTTAACACATCACCCCTTTATCATGGGTATTCAGAAACAGTCAAATGTGCGGTTAAAGAAGTCAACATATTTTAAGATTCCGTTTATGATTTACCTACCGTAATTTGATTTGAAAAAAAAAGGAGAGAGAAAAAATGGCTGACCTATCGACCTTATGGCATATTGGTCATGAAATCAAAAACGGAACTTTTTTTAGGCCTAATCAGTGGAGGAATCTCGTTGATACCTTGTGTATAGAATCCTCTCAACCCTAGATGCATCTTCCTGAAAAAGATTCCTCCCCGTTGACTTAATGGCCGAACAGTGGCCGTCTTTGAACTCATGAAATGGCCGAAAAGTGGCCATCTTTGAATCATGAGGTTTCCTATAGAGTATACTTAACACTGTTTGAATCTAGTTATCACATCTCCTCTGCCCTCTCAGAGACCACTGGGCGAATTTGTTTGAAACTTGTCTGGGATGTTAACCTGCTGGTCTCAGGGGTCATCCTAGAGGGCGATTTGGGAGTAAAAGTCTCCCTAAGCTGGCCGACTTCTTCCCTATCTTGAGCTGAGGGAGAAGTGAAATAGTATAGAATGTGTAGGGAAATCCAAAATTTGGACCAAAACTTCTCCCTGGAATCCTGAATATGTCGCAAAACTTCTCCCTCTGAGAGCTCTAGGATGACCCCTGTGGTCTAGTTGTGCAAGCCTGAATTCTTTTCTGGTCCGTTGGCTAAAATGGCTGTCAGCCTTGATTTTGTAACCCATTTCCTCTGTAACCCTCGGAGGAATTTCCTTGAAAATTTGCATATAGATTCCTCTCAATGCCTAGGTGCACATCTCCCCAAAAATGATTCCAGTCCTTTGACTAAAATGGTCGACAGATGGCCATCACAAAAATCATGGTCCCCCTCACTCAGCAGTACTCCAGCTAGGATTTGAGGGCAGAGGGGCGCTGGGTAGGGTACATTTGCACAGTCGGGCAAGAATGAGGGCATCACCTCATGTATGAAGTATCAAAGAGATGTTACAAATGATAAGGCATGTCACATTAATTGTCCGAAACTTGAAGGCACATATAATAAACAGGTAAACATGAATAACTTCTTTAGTTTTTGTCCGATTTTCATGGATTTTTTTAGCTCATCTGAGCTTTGCCCAGTATGAGCTATAGTGATCACATTCCGTCCATCCATTAACATTTTTAAACGACTTCTCCTCTGAAGCCCCTGAGCCAATTTTGTCCAGATTTCATATGGAGCCTCCTTAGGTTGGGGGAACAAAAGATCGCTAAAATGAGCGCAGTCTGTTGACTAAGGTGACCGCCATGCCCATATATGGTAAAAACCATTAAAAATCTTCTTCTCCAGAACTGAGGAAGCCTTGTGGCTGAATCTTTGCATAAATCATGAGGGACGGGAGGTCTATCAAAGTTTGCTAAAATAATAGTCGTACATTGACACTTGACCTTTTTACAGCAAGGTCGTTTGCTTCCCTATGCATTTGTATGGGAAAAGTGTTGAGAATTTCAAATGACTTCTCCTCTGGAGCCTCTGGGCCAGTGTTGCTCAAATTTCATTTGGAGCCTTCCTGGGGCAGGGAAATGAAAGATTGCTAAAACGGTTGCCGTCCATTGACCAAGATGGCCCCCATGCCCATATATGGTAAAAACCTTTAAAAATCTTCTTCTCCAAAACCAAGGATGCCTTGTGGCTGAATCTTTGCATAAATCATTGGGGACTGGAGGTCTACCAAAATTGATAAAATAATGGTCGTACATTGACATTTGACCTTTTTACTGCAAGGTCAAGTTTGCTTCCCTATGCATTTGTATGGGAAAAATGTTGAGAATTTCAAACGACTTTTCCTCTGGAGCCGCTGGGCCAGTGTTGCTCAAATTTCATTTGGAGCCTCCCTGGGGCAGGTGAATGAAAGATTGCTAAAATAGTTGCCGTCCATTGACCAAGATGACCACCATGCCCATCTATGGTAAAAACCTTTAAAAAATCTTCTTCTCCAGAACCAAGGATGCCTTTTGGCTGAATCTTTTCATAAATTATCAGGGACGGGAGGTCTACCACATTTGCTAAAATGATGGTCGTACATTAACATTTGAATTTTTTACGGTTAGGTCAGGTTTGCTTCCCTATGCATTTGTATGGGAAAACTGTTGAGAATTTCAAATGACTTCTCCTCTGGAGCCTTCAGGCCAGTGTTGCTGAAATTTCATTTGGAGCCTCCCTGGGGCAGGGGAATGAAAGATCGCTAAAATGGTTGCAGTCCATTGACATTGATGGTCGCCATGCCCATATATGTTAAAACCTTTAAAAATCTTCTTCTCCAGAACCGAGCATGCCTTGTGGCTGAATCTTTGCATAATTCATTGGGGATGGAAGGTCTACCAAAGTTGCTAAAATAATGGTCATACATTGACATTTGACCTTTTACTGGTGAGGTCAAATTTGCTTCCCTATGCATGTGTACAGTGCTTGCGCTAACTGTCGAATTAAGGAAGTCCCAGGACTTCCTAATTCTAATATCTGGAAGTCCAGGTAATCAAATTGTTTCTCTCACTTCCAAACATTTAACCTCCATGTTCTTAAATTATCCTTATGGAGTAAAACTGCCATTTTTAAGCAAAACAACATACAAATTCTTTCTGAATGCATTTTATAAATGGTCAGATATCTTTAACCCTTGTCCTGCTGATCCCAGATATGTCCTGCCTTTGCAAACAGTATAGGTCCAGATCAGTTGGCTTCTGAAGAAGCCATCTGATCTGGATCTACATTGTTTGCCATTAAGTATGTCAATTTATAGCAACAATCCGGATAAAGTAATCTGATTGGCTGAAAATTAGGAGTGACATCTTAATTTATTCAGCATGACAAGAGTTAAAACTTGGGAGTCCCAGACTTCCTGGCACTGAATTTTGGAAGTCCCAGGGCAGTTTTTCTGAGTCTCTGACTCCCAGACTTCCCTTAATGCAAGCACTGTGTGTATGGGAAAAATGTTGAGAATTTCAAACAATTTCTCCTCAGGAGCCTCTGGGCCAATGTTGCTCAGATTTCATTTGGAGCCTCCCTGGGGCAGGGGAATGAAAGATTGCTAAAATAGTTGCCATCCATTGACCAAGATGGCTGCCATGCACATATATATGGTAAAAACCTTTAAAAATCTTCTTCTCCAGAACTGAGGATGCCTTGTGGCTGAATCTTTGCACAAATTATCGGGGACAGGAGGTCTACCAAAGTTGCTAAAATGATGTTTGACCTTTTTACGGTGAGGTCAAGTTTGCTTCTGTTTGCATTTGTATGGGCCTCATACATTAAATTTGTACATGGAAAAAATGTTAATAATTTTAAATGACCTCCTCTAAAGCCTCTGGGCCAGTGTTGCTCAAATTTCATATGGCGCCTCCTTTGGACAGGAGAACAAAGGATTGCTAAAATGGGCTTGTCCATTGATCAAAATGGCTGCCATGCCCATATATGGTAAAAACTTTCTACTCTAGAACCAAACTTCCCAAAATTTTGGTCGCTTTGAGCTGAAACTTGCTCTGTAGCAACAGGATTTTAACAAGTTAAAATTTTGTTGATCAGAATTCCATCATCCATGATGGTGGCAATGGTCCCACTCCATTGAACAAGATGGCCGCAAGAGCTACAAATAGAAAATTTTCAAACGACATCTAGTCCTAGACCGATGGCCGATTTCAAAATATTTGCACAGAAGTGTTCATCCAATGACCCTCTACCAAAATTGCTAAAATGGTTCCGCTTGGCAGAACAAAATGACAGTCAGAGCTAAAAATAGAAAAACCTTTAAAAGATATCTCCTCCATGGCCAGTGGCCTGATTTCAAAGTTATTTCACAGAAGTGTTGCTCTTATGGCCCTCTACCAAAATTGCTAAAATATTTCTGCTCGGCTGAAAAAAAAATGCCACCAGAGCTAAAAACAGAAAAAAACAACAACAAAAAAACATTAAATGAAATCTCCTTGGCCAGTGGCCTGATTTCAAAATGATTTCACAGAAATGTTCCTCTTATCCCCTCTTTTTTTTGACTAAATGTGGCCTTTTGAAAATTTCATCATTTTAACCTTGTCAGCAAGATATCTCAAAAACTGTTTAAGCCATTGCCTTGAAACTTGACAGGCTGATAGGGAATGATGAGTAAATGACCTGATTATCTTACAGCAGTTAACCCTTAAAGCGCCAAGAAAACCTGCATCTGAAAATGTCGTCTGTTTACATGTATGTCGTCTGCTGAATATTCTTGCAAACTTTTCAAACCTATTTTTGCATACAGGCAAACAGTGTGGACCCAGATCAGACTGCAAAACTGTTGGACCCAGATCAGACTCTGATCTTGATCCACACTGTTTGCAAAAATGATTTTTAAAATCACAAGCAGATGACAAAGCAGACGACAATAGTTGTGTTTGGCAGTTTAAGGGTTAAGCCAGTGCCTTGAAACTTGACAGGCTGATAGGGAATGATGAGTAAATGACCTGATTAACTTACAGCAGTTAACTCAGGTGAGCGTTGAGGCCCATGTTCCTCTTGTCTCGTTATTGCATTTCCTTCATATCCACTGTAGGAATTTTGCCGAAAAACTTTGGCATATGGATTTCTTTCTACTGCTGGATATGTCTACATGAAAAAGATTATGGACTTAGTGGCCGACCAGCAGCCGTCTTTGAAATTGTAAATTATCTAAATTGATACTGTTAGAATCTCATTATTGCATCTCCTTTGAGAACATTGTTTGGATTTTTTTTTTTTTTTTCAAAATTTGTCTGGGATGGTCTACTTTTATATGCCTGGATATGGTTTTGGTGGGTTTGTAACGGAATAGTATATATATCACTTCTACAGCCTCGCTGTGGAAGCTGGCATTTATGGTGACACCGGTAGAGTGATTGGCTTTTTTACGAAGTTAAGCAACGGTGATCGCGGTTAGTACCTGGATTGGTGACCGCGGTGCTTAACTTCGTAGAAGACTCAGTTTCATGCAACATTGGTGGCAGCGGTGGGATGGAAGACAGTGTCTTCAGTGTGTTGCATAGGCTCCCTATGCCTAGTGCTGAGTGTGTGACTTCAAGACAAAGTCAAGAGAAGAGGGGGAGAAATGTAACTGAATAGTATATATATCACTTCTACAGCCTCGCTGTGGAAGCTGGCTTTTATGGCGACACTGGTAGAGTGATTAGTTTTTTACGAAGTTAAGCAACACACATCTCGGTTAGTACCTGGATGGGTGACAGCAGTGCTTGACTTCGTAGAAGACTCGGTTTCACGCTACAGGTTGACAAATATGGCCGCTGTCGGCCACGATGATTTTGCCCATTATTGCAGCATATACATAACCAGTGGAGGAATTTCATAGAAACTTTGAATATAGCTTACCATACTCTCAACACTAGTTGTGTCTCCCTGAAGAGAACTCCTGTCTGTCAATTAATACGGCAATACGGTGGCCATCTTTAAAATTGTGACATCAAATTCTCTCTGAGACCACTTGTTAGATTCTTTTCAAAACTTGTCTGGGATGTTCCTCTAGTGGTCTACATGTAGTTGTGTCACTGCAAATAGATGGTTACTGATAGATAGCTCCCACTAACCACTGCCTAGTGCATAGGTGTATCACTCATTACACCTTATGCAAATGCGTAAGGAAAAAATATTTGCAATAAAGCTAGATCACCTAACATTTCTTTCTTTTAGAGTAGCGCCCATTTTGGAAGCAGTATTAAGGAGAAGTTTTTCATGATTTTTATCCGTTTTGGCTACGCCACTGTAAAGAATACCATTCTGATCATTAACTACAAATGTAACATATTAATTTAATTAGCTATCCATATATACATGTAGTTGATATTCTTTTGTATTAGGCTGACTCAAAACTGTACATTCTTCAAAATAAACTTTCTCCCACATCTCAGGGTTGAGAGCTGCTCTATATTGGTTCTGGTCTGCCAACAAATATGGCTGCCATTGGCTGTGTTTGCTCGCTTATAGTTCCCTTGAATCCCCTATAGACGTGTCATGTTGTAAGGAAAAGTGGGATGGGCCCAGCTAGCATTCCTTCGGTGGCTTAGTTGGATGCGCCGTCTGACTGGAGATCAGGAGGTCGCGGGTTCACCCCCCGCCGAAGTCGGCAACATTCTTTGTGGAGATTGATCACAAAATATTTTCTACGGTCATTCTCTCCCTTCCGCTGATTCAAGAAGGTCAGTTGTCAGTTTCTGGAGAAAGAATGTGCACAATACTGGTTAACTGCTTAGAGGAGTAAACGTAGGTAAACTGACCATGCTCGACATGACCCCATTGGGTTGACTGGGCCGTAAAACCTCAACACAAAAGCATTCTTTTTATGAATCTACAGCTGGCCATTATCAGCCCGTCAGCTACTCTGATGGGCAAATAACGGCCCGCTATAGATTTATGTAGAATGCTTACGGGGGAGGGGGGGCGAGGTGGGGGTGGGCGGGTACAAGGATGGGGAGGTGTGTGAGCTTTTTTAACAGGTGTCAGTGTTGGGATACGTATTTTTTGTAAATTAATAGCCTTCTATTTTACCAAAATCAGCACATAAGCCATCGTCAGTGTTTGAGCAGAGCAACCAAGCTGATCTTACCACTCGTCTTTTTAAATTAATAATAGTATTACATGGCTGCTTATCTCCACACGCCCAACACCATGTTGTGAAAGGAAAATCGCAAGGAGATCTTTCGGAAGTGGTTGCGGAGCGTCAGTTCAGGTAGTGTTAAAGGTAGTTGAAATAATGCTGACATTTTGGCACGATCCCCGATATCTAAAATAGGGCAGTGTAATTCAACTTCTTATTCAGTTTCCCATATAATCAGACCGGAATTGTAGTCCTTAAAGGGAATACGAAGCAAATATCCTTTTTCTCCCAATGCAAGGGTGGTCAGATTTTGCCGCTTTGGTGATGGACAGGCATGTAAAACTTCAGTTCTTGGAGAGATTATAATTCTCTGGTTAAGTGCATCACCGTGGTAGTGATGGTTTAACATGTAACTGTATTGTTCAAGCCAAAATATGTCATATTCTTTTGCCATTGCACAGAAACTAGGCATTTTATTGACGGATAGTGCTTACAGAGAGCGGTGGCGAGTAAAGATATAGGTGGTGATTGAGAAGACCATTTTTTCAACATCATATTTCATACTGCCTGTCACGTTTACATATGATTTCTGATCCAGTTTCAGCAAATGTGTTCCTGAAGCCTATTTTTTGCTCACCTGAGCTCTGCTCAGGATGAGCTATTATGATCACTTTTCGTCTGTCTTCTGTCCGTCCGTGCATCTGTCCGTCCGTGCGTCCGTCCGTTAACATTTTCAAACGACTTCTCCTCTGAAACCGCTGAGCCAATTTTGCTCAAATTTCATATGGAGCCTTCTTAGGGTGGGGGAACGAAAACTGCTAAAAATGGTCGCGGTCCGTTGACCAAGATGGCCGCCATGCCCATATATGGTAAAATCCTTTAAAAATCTTCTCCTTCAGAACCGAGAATGCCTTGGGGCTGAACCTTTGCAGGAATCATTGGGGACGGGAGGTCTACCAAAATAGTAAAAGAATTGTCGTGCGTTGACGTTTGACCTTTTTACGGCAAGGTCAAGTTTGCTTCCCTATGCATTTGTATGGGAAAAACCTTTAAAAATCTTCTTCTCCAAAGCCGAGCATGCCTTATGGCTGAATCTTTGCCTATATCTTCGGGAACAGGAGAGCTACCAAAATTGCTGAAATAATGGTCGTACATTGACATTTGACCTTTTTAGGGTAAGGTCAATTTTGCATCCTTATGCATTTGTATGGGAAAAATGTTCAGAATTTCAAACAGCTTCTCCTCTGGAGCCTCTGGACCAATTTTGCTAAAATTTCATATGGACCCTCCTTAGGGTGGGGGGAACGAAAAATTGCTAAAATGGTTGCGGTCTGTTGACCAAGATGGCTGCCACGCCCATATATGGTAAAAACCGTTAAAAATCTTCTCCTCCAGAACCGAGAACGCCTTGGGGCTGAACCTTTGCAGGAATCATCGGGGATGGAAGGTCTACCAACATTGCTAAAAGAATTGTCGTACATTGACGTTTGACCTTTTTACGGCAAGGTCAAGTTTGCTTCCCTATGCATTTGTATGGGAAAAATCTTCTCCAAAACCGAGCATGCCTTTTGGCTGAATCTTTGCATATAACTTTGGGAACAGGAGGGCTACCAAAATTGCTAAAATAATGGTCGTACATTGACATTTGACCTTTTTACGTTAAGGTCAATTTTGCTTCCTTATGCATTTGTATGGGAAAAATGTTCAAAATTTCAAACAGCTTCTCATCTGGAGCCTCTGGGCCAATTTTGCTCAAATTTCATATGGAGCCTCCTGAGGTAGGGGGAACAAAAGTAAAATGGTCACGGTTCATTGACCAAGATGGGCACCATGCCCATATATGGTAAAAACCTTTATAAATCTTCTTCTCTAGAACCGAGTATGCTTTGGGGCTGAATGTTTGCATAAGTCATCGGGGACAGGGGGTCTACCAAAGTTGCTAAAATAATGGTCATACATTGACATTTGACCTTTTTACGGCAAGGTCAGATTTGCTTCCTTATGCATTTGCATGGGAAAAAACATTTAAAAATCTTATTCTCCAAAACTGAGGATGGCTTGTGGCTGAATCTTTGCATATATCATCTGGAAGAGGCGGTTTACCAAAGTTGCTAAAATAATTGTCATACATTGACATTTAACCTTTTTATGGGGAGGTCATTCTTCAAACTTTCTCCCACATCTCATGGATGATAACTGCTCTATATTGGGGTCATTCTACTCTTCTCTGGCAATAACTTAGTGCATGTTATGTGGATGACCTTGTTATCACTGAATCTCTCGAGGAATGTGTCAGGGGGCTCTTGACTTGGAAAGAAGCAATGGAAGAGAAAGGACTGAGAGTAAGTGCAGGAAAGGTGAAGATTTTGTTTGTGTTGGTGTTGAGGTTTTACGGCCCAGTCAATGGGCCCAATGGGGTCATGTCGAGCGCGGTCAGTTTACCTAACCACACGTTTACTGGGCAGGCTTAGTCCTCTAAGAGGTTAACCAGTATTGTGCACATTCTTTCGCCAGAAACTGACAACTGCCCTTCTTGAATCAGTGGAAGGGAGAGAATGACCATAGAAAATAATTCATGATCAATCTCAACGAAAGAATGTTGCCGACCTTGGCGGGGGTTGAACCCGCGACCTCCTGGTCTCCAGTCGGACGGCGCAGCCAACTGAGCCAAGAAGATCTTGATCTGTGGTATGGGCCTGGACCTCCTGTACGCAAGTTTCCATGAGCTGTCTGTCACACTGGAGTGGAAGCTCTCAGCTATCAACCCTCATGATAGGCTGAGACAATGTTTAGTCTGCGTTTTAGCTCAGTCTCTTGAACACCACCTGCTATCACAACATAGTCATTCAATGAATTTCTTGTTCTATATCATCTATACATTTTTGTTTGGATACAACAGTTGTTTAGCTAACACAGTATACTGCTTTGGATCCCAACAACAATGTTATAAAGGTTGTGTTGTATTTGTAGATGTTTGCTGAATCCAGATCCTCATTAACAGTACATTGCTCTTTTGATCTTGATCAGTTAACTTTAACAGTTTGGTCTCAGTCCGGTGCTTTTATGTCCTTTTATCAGGCACTACATCTTATTTCACTTAGGGTCAAGTAGCAAACACAACTACAGCTGTAGAAAAGAGGGTATTATTATTTTTCCATGAAAACGTGCTGTAAGTTCGCTTAACTCTAGTCCTGCTAAACCTGTCTATGACCTGCCTTTCAATGTAGCCTGACATACTTAAAATTGAAAATTGACTCTTCCAATATATAGTGTGGGAGAGTTTATTCAGTCTTTAATGGGTTAAACTTTTTATCATACTTCTTTGTAATCTGACCAAATCCATATTACAACCTGTTCTTGTGTCTGAAAATTGCTGGATGAGTGGCAAACAGTGTAGACCCTGATCAGATGCTGTGTTCTGATCTGGGTCTACATTGTTTGCTCAAGCCTGCCTATTCCAATACTTAGGGTTATTATGGTAATTACAATGATATTTCAGGATTTTGCCAGTCAGTAGCTGATGATGATCTCACCCGACATAAGTATGCGTGTGACAGTCCGCCATCATGTGGTACCTACATGTATTCTATGGAGTGTGCTGTTGGACAGAAGATAGCATTGAAAGGGGTCTATTATGGTGCTAAACCCTACACATCGGTGTGTCCAGAGACACAGTCATGTGTGAGTAAAACAACATGCTGTGTGTTCCACACAGGGGACTGTCTGATCCCCTACTCACCGAAGGAGCTGTTTGATGTCTACAGTCTCTGCTCCCGGGAGGTACAATGTGGCTGGCTGTTTGCATCATCCATAGACCTGACTAATAAATGTGCATTTCGGAAGAGGTCAAATTACATCAGAGCTGACTTCCAATGTGTTGATGGTAAGTGTTTTTATTTCTTCAAAGATCAGTTTTAATTTAGTAGAGAAGTTGAAACCTAAAATTAAATATAACTAGGAAAAGTCACAACCCTGTATGGCACTGAAAAAAGAAAAAAGCAAGATGCATGTGTGTCATAGCTAGATAAGAGGGGGTATCCACATAATATCTTTCTTATTTCTCCACGAAAACATATGTTGTGGGTACTCATTAGAAGCGCCTCACTGAGGCGCTTCTAATGAGTACCCACAATATATGTTTTTGTGGAGAAATAAGAAAGATATCAGCATTTTTTGGATGAAAAAAGCGTCCTATCTGTTGCTATGGTGTGTGTGTGTGTGTGAGTGTATGTGTGGTTTGTGTGTGTGTGTTCATGTTTGTGGGGTTTGATGTTGCTTTCAGCAATTATCTTTGAGGTTATCATCTTAAAAACAGTCTGATATGGGTCTTCTTTGCCATAAAAGGGATAATTTAATCTTCACCATTCTCTTGGCAGATTCAGCAGACAACAAACATATTTTTCTTAGAAGACTGGCTTTGATATTTCATGCAAATTGTGTCCTTAGGAGACAATTTGCATGAAATGTCAAAGCCTATTTTCTGGGAAAAATAAGAAAATATTTTAAAATGTCTGTCGAAAGTTTTTCCCAGCATTCTAAGCATTAAATAATGGAATTTCGGAGAACAAATTACCTCAAACAAGAATCCTGACAAATTGTGCACTTTGATGTAAATTTTATCAAAATTGGATGAAAAATAAGACTCTCCCAAGTTGTTTCGTGTGTTGAATATTTATGTAGTTCTAAAGATTTCAAAATACATTGTAATAAATAAAATCTTTCTGACAGAAAACTGCAGTTTTCAAGCAAAATTAGTGAATATGGACCATATTCATCCTAAGTATTTGGAAAGATGATATGCTTAAGCAGTGTAGAACCAGATCAAATGCTGCAGAATGCGGCCACAGAAAGGAGTACCTACAAGTATCGGGATCCACTCTGTTTAACATGTGTCTAGCAGTTTTTAGACATGTCTGCTGATAGTCGAATTGACTGATACAAATTTTAGGACCAGTTTAGTAAGGAGTGAAAGTGTCCAAATATCTAAGGTAAACATATTAGCCCTGGTCCTGCTGAACCCTGATATGTCCTGCCTTTGCAAACAGTGTGGATCCAATGGCTGAAAATTAGAAATGGGCATGGCATCTTTATTCAGCATGAATGCGGAGTAAAAATTCAGCAGATGTCATTTTGAAATATTTGTCATGTTTTGTTATGCAGAAAATAGGTTTTGATATTTTATGCTAGTTGTCTACTTGGGAGATAATTTCCATGAAATGTCAAAATCTGTTTGCTGGACAAATAAGAAAAAAAATGTCATCAGTTTGTAATCTGCTGATTTCACCCAGAGATTGGTGAGAATATAAGAATCCATCATGAATGTCCATGCAGGATAGGGAAATCTCACACTTGGTAGGAATTTCAACCAGGGCTGCTGAGTTCCTGGTTGAAATTCCTACCCAGAGGGTGAGATTTCCCTATCCTGCATGGACATTCATGATGGATTCTTTTTCTCCCACCTTTATTTAAGTGGATTGTTCCTAGGACCAGCGGATTATGTGGTGGACTGCAGTGGTCATGTGAGATAGAAGTTTCTCACATGGGCAAAAAGCCTATCTCATATAGGCAAAGGTGGGAGAAAAATAAGACTTGATTCTTTTTAGAATCTATTTGTATTTGAAAAAAAAAAAAAAAAAGAAAATACTCAATCTTTTTATAATACTATTGCTGAGATCCAGCCCAGAACCATGTTAGCTAAATAACTGTTGTATTCAAACAGGAAAGTATGGATTATACAGAAAAATGACTATAAATAAATAGTCATTTTTTCTATACAATCTATACATTTTTTGTTTGGATACAACAATTTTGGGATCGACATATCTGAAACTATGCTATAATAAGCCATATTATATAGATGCTATAGTGACTGGCACTTTTAACCCATCCTGCTGAACCCGGATATACCCTGCCTTTGTAAACAGTGACTTTCCACATCAGTTGGCTTCTGAAGAAGCCAACTGATCTGGATCTGCACTGTTTGCCTTTAAGTATGTGAATTTATATCAATAATCTGGATCAAGTAATCTGATTGGCTGAAAATTAGAAGTGGCCATGGCATCTTAATTTATTTGGCATGACAAGGGTTAAGGATTAATTGAGATTGTACAGTATGTCTGGATGTCATTCTTGTTGGGAGCCCTGAAGTTTAACATTTGACTGATTCTGTCTTTCATTGATTTTGTGGTCAAGTAAACAGACATTGATATTTTAGCTGATACTTTTTATTGAGTGATACTAGACCATGTATGGATTAATGGATTTAATTCATAATTAGCTTTATGCTTCTGTCTGTGGTCTTCATGCTTACCATATTTAGACAAGATCTTTTGTTCTAAACTATTCACGTTTTTCATGAAAACATCTTGTTATCAAACCCCACCACCCCCCACCCGCCCCCCACCCCCCCACACACACCCTTATTTTTCCAAGAAAATAGGCATTTCAAATTGTCTACTGTGTGCTGATAATCTGAATACCATAGCTCACAATATTAACCCTTGTCCTGCTGAATAAATTAAGATGCCACACCCATTTCTAATTTTCAGCCAATCAGATTACTTGATCTGGGGTGTTGCTATAAATTCACATACTTAATGGCAACAGTGTAGATCCAGATCAGTTGGCTTCTTCAGAAGCCAACTGATCTGCATCTACACTGTTTGCAAATGCAGTGTATATCCACTTTCAGCAGGACTAGGGTTAACAGGTATTCAGATGAACTCTAGTCAGTATTTAAGACAATATCAGAGGACTTGTTAAGGAGCTCTCAATGAAAATTCTGGGATAATTTTATGTAGTTCTCCATAAAAACATATAGAAGCACATTGCCTAGGCAATTCTAATGAGTACCCACAACACTGGATTTTATGGAGAAATAATTATTGAGAAATTAAGTATCCCAGAATTATCTGCAAATAGTATTCCCAAACAATTCCTCAGCTCTAGCTATATTCAGCTATCAAAGGAGTGTAGTCTGCAGACAGAAATGGATGATTTTTCTTTTTTTTGTTCTGTCCTCCACTAATGTGTGCCTCTTTGGGAGATGGTGTGAACTACTGATTGCTGGCCATTAACCTTCACCACTCTATGGGCTAATTCAGCAGAAGACAAACGAGTGGAAGTTTTCTTGTTTTTACCAGAAAATAGGCTTTGACATTTTGTCAAAGCCTAATTTCTTGGAAAAAAATAAGAAAAATATTTCAAAATGTTGTCTGCTGAAATTTAACGATGCCCTGCTATCATTCTCCATAATCATTCTGTCAGTTCCTGAAATGACTGAATTGTTAACACTTTGCTTGCTGGGTAAAAATTTCAACAGGTGGCATTTTTTAAATATATTTTTTTTTGAGAAAACAGGATTTAACATTTCATGCAAATTGTAGACAATTTGCATGAAGAGTCAGATCCTATTTTCAGGGAAAATAGCATTATTTTGTCGATTGCTGAAATTTTTACCCAGCATACTAATCGTTGAACCAAGGACACAAAAAGTGTGCTGCTATAGTCACTCTGTCAGTTCCTGGAGTGACTAAATCGTTGATGGCATGCAAAGAAATAAAACACTGTTCAAGAAGACAAAATATTTCAAGCCTGATAATTTATTTATTGATGATAGATTTTGTCTGACCAGAAAGGCATAAATTTGATTTTCTTTCTTCAAATTGTGAGACATTATCTGTCACCTAGGGGTTTGAAGTTCTGCGCAAATCAGATTGAATTTATAAAATAACATTTAAAATAGGAAAAATCTATATTGTTCTGACAGAATGCTTTTAAACTGAACAGGAGCTGTCATAGCCCCAGATAAGACGGGGAGACAGATAAGCAGTATTTTTTTTCATAAGTTTTTGGTACTCATTTTAACCCTTGTCATGCTGAATAAATTAACCCTTGTCATGTTGAATAAATTAAGATGCCATGCCCACTTCCAATTGACAGCCAATCAGATTGCTTGATCCAGATTTTTAATATAAATTCACATACTGAATGACAAACGGTGCAGATACAGATCAGTTTGCTTCTGAAGACAACTGGTCTGGATCTACAATGTTTTGCAAAGACAGGGCATATCCGGGTTCAGCAGGACAAGGGTTAAGATGCCACACCCAATTCTAATTTTCAACCAATCAGGTAACTTGATCCAGATGGTTGATATAAATTCATATACTGAATGGCAAACAGTGCAGATCCAGATCAGTTGAGATCAGTTGGCTTCTTCAGAAGCCAACTGATCTGGATCTACACTGTTTGCAAAAGCAGGGTCTATTCGGGTTCAGCAGGGCAAGGGTTAGGAACCTTGGTAACTCATGTTTAATAAGTACCACAATGTAATGTTTTTGTGGAGAAATTAGAACATAAACACAGAGCCAGATAATATGCTCTTTTTTTTTTTTCAGCCAAAGGGTACTGATAATTTTCTTATTTCTTCATGAAAATATATGTTGTGGGTATATTGTCTATGTTTCCTATGAGGCACTTCTAATGAGTACCCATAGCATATGTTTTAATGAGGAAATAGGAAAAATATCACATTTTAGGTTGAAAAAGTGCCTTAGCTGGCAAAGTATCTGATCAGTCTGCACATCTTTGCATTCTGTTTACATTTTACCAGTAAATTGTGTAGGAAGAAATATTCTGTATTTAGCGAACTATAAATTTCTTGATCAAACTGTCTACACTGCTGATCTGGGGCTGCACTGTTCTGTACATGAAGCTCCTTCTTTAGATTGGTGTGGTTGGTTAGAGCAACTTTGTGAGAATGTGTTATGGCCCTGGATGAGATGGGGTACATAGCTCTTGATAAGATGCTTTCTTCAATCTAAAAGATATTTTTCTTATTTCTCATTGAAAACACATGTTGTGGGTACTCACTAGAAGCACCTTCCTCAGATGCTTCTAATGAGTAACGCCTTGCCAAGGGCTTCTGATTAGTACCCACAACATATGTTTTTGTGGAGAAATAAGAAAATATTTACATGATACCCACTCTTATCTAGACCTATGGGGAAGCAGATTTTCATGGAGAAATAAGAAAAAAGAATTCAATATAATATCCGGGTTCTGCAGAACCAGGGTTAAAAAAATCACCCTATCTGGAACTATGTGTGTGCATGAAGCTCCCTCTTTTGATGGATGAAGTTGATATGTTCCACTATGAGAAAGTGTTATATGTAGTGTGAACAGGGCAGTCTGGAACTGGCCTGGACAGTCATACAATCTGGCAACAGCCATACTGTTCACTCTTCTATAAGAATCCTTTTCTGAGTCCAGCACTGGGTGTCTGTGTGACTAGAGACTCTCCTGACTGCTCTTGATAGATACTCAGCACCACTATTTATATATGGTCTTCAGTAGGCTTTTCTGTTTCTGTTTCTGTTTTGTTTGTTTGTTTTTTTCTCTGAAGAGATGTGGGATCTATTTTATGTGGACTTACTCAGCAGCCTAAATCTTTGTGCTACTTGTTGGCAGTTCTAGTTCTGGCCACTGAAATTGTTTGTTCAAGTGACTTCATAGCTCTTGATAAGATGCTTTTTTTTCAATCCAAAAGTACAGAGCCCAGTTGTTCAAAGCTGACGACTTCGTTAGTTAACGATTCGTTAAAATTTACATCGAGTGATACGCAAATATGCTGAAATTTTTTGCTGAAAAAATGTGAGTAGCTTTTGCAGTGCAAAAGCTACTCACATTTTTTCAGCAAAAAATTTCAGAAAATTGTATATTGAATCTGCTAAAATAGTTAACGAAATGGCCCTTAACAAGCTAGTTAAGCTAACGATGCTTTGAACAACTGGGCCCTGATATTTTTCTTATTTTTCCATGAAAACATATGTTGTGGGTACTCATTAGAAGTGCCTCAACAAGGCACTTCTAATAAGTACCCACAACATATGTTTTCATGGAGAAATAAGAAAAATATTTAATTGATACCCACTCTTATCTAGACCTATGGACCTGGGAGTCAGCTGGGTAGGTGAAAATGATGTCTAGCAGTCATCTTTGGGTTATCCTAACAATTTAGTTCTAGGTAAGGCAGAAGCGTCTGTGTGGCTGAGCAGTGCTCCTGTCTTCGAATCACGAGGTCCCATACACCGTGTTTGAATCCCGTTACAGGCGGAATGCAGCTCATGACTGTATGGTGCTTCATTGCACAAAGTCGTTCATTATCACCCATTCATCGTCTTAAATAATGTTCAAAGAGACGTAAAGCACCAATTCTAATGCACTCGCGTATGTAACGCGACGTCTTATTGGATAACGTCAAAAATTTGCGACGGTATATTCTGCGATATACTGTCGCAAATCCAACGTCATCACGTAACGTCGCTTCTCATTGGCTGGCATTTGGTTTTACGCAGCTCACAGCACTTGTCGTTTTGTGCAAATAGTACATATTTTTCAATAGAAAAAATGAATAAATGCATTAGAATGGGGATAACTGCATCAAATTTGTCATTTGAAGAGGTAAATCGGCGGTTTTACGGTCGCAAATTACGTTTTACGGCTCCGCGTCAAACGGTCGCAAATTACGTTTTACGGCTCCGGAGCCGTAAAACATAATTTGCGACCGTAAAACAGCCACATTACCTCCCCAAATGACAAATTTGAATGCAGTTATCTCCTAAATCATCATCATCAAGGTAAGGTATTTGCAGAAGGTGCAGGATGGGAAGGTTGGGGTGGGCACTGTTTTAAATTTCCTATTGTCAATCCTGTCATCTTTCCATATCTCTCCATCTATGGGAAAAAACTCCACTCAAACAAAAATAAGTCTGACTTGCAGCCACTCAGCAAAATCTCCAAATTTCCTCATCACGTTGACTCAAAACACAAGGCTAATTGTTCAAATTCTCAGCACTAGTTCTACTGTTAGGCTACTAAAATACAGTTACAATGAAACCTATTTCATGGCTGTCACCAAGTTTTATCTTAATATTACTTTTCAGTAGAATGTCTTTTTTTGTCTCAATCTTTTACATGAGAATATAAAATAATGACCTTTTAAATGGTTTCACTGTTAAAAAATTTCATTTACTGTGTTTTCTTTAAATTATTCGGACATCTTAACTCCTTAATATTGGAATATATCCATTTATCTGCCTGATGCTACATCTAAGCACTTCTGAATGAGCAGCAAACAGTGTAGACCCTGATCAGATGCCACATTTTGTGGCATCTGATCTGGGTTGAAACTGTTTGCCCATGCCTGTCTGTCTGAAGACTTAAGGTAAATACAGCATCCATTTCTTGGGATATTTACTTGCGAACCTGTAAGATGTTTTTGCTGTCATTTCGTGTGTGGTTTTCAAAGACTTTAGAGAATAGTACAATAGTATTTTGATTACTGTTTTATTTCTCTACAGAAAACATATCTTATAGGTAATCATCAGCATGACCTCTGCGGATTGATTCTGATTAGGCCAAAAAAAAAAAAAGTTGTGTTTCCGGTTCCCCGACCGACCCTGTGGTTTTGGCGCCAACTATAAACTTTTTTTTTTTTTCATTTCGCAAAAAAAAAAAAAAAAAATGAAAAAAAAAAAAAAAATGTGAGGTGCGCCTTCAACGTCCGATTCGGTTCATTATCGGCGATTCGGTTATTTTACTTTTCCAACATGGCGGCGCCCGTCTACTGGCCTTCGAGCGTGGTGGCTATAAAAATGAATAAATGCGACCACCTTGAGACAAAAAACTTCATGGTTTCTGTTAGAAACACGAAATTAATTGAGGAAGTTTTCAACGATCATCACCCAGGCGCCGAGGGTGACGAGTTTGAGAAAACGTACACCCTGAAATCACAGTGTAAAACTCAACTCAACGGACACATTTGAGGTGGAAAACTATCTTACAGTTGGAGAATTAGTAAATAAATTTAATATCAAATGCATAGAATTTACATGTGTTCGCCTACAAAATAGTCCTTTGAAACTGATCGGGGAAGCTGCAGAATCTATGATGCAGAAGGCTGACTGGTGAGTAGGCCCTGATGTTACAAAAAAAAAAAAGTAAAAAAAAAAAAAAAAGTAAAATCGACCTACCGACCCTATTTTTTTCTAGCCTGGAACCTGAAACACAACTATTTTTTTTTTTGGCCTTAACACCACGGACATGTTTTTGTGGAGCAATAAAAAAAAAAACGTTGACAGTTTATCTCCCAGATTGTGACTTCTCTGGAGTTCTGGTTTCACAGTTGACCTCACACTTAACCTTTATCACACTCTGGGCAAATTCAGGAGATGACAAATTCATGATATTTTTCTTATTTTTCCCAGAAAACAGGATTTGACATTTTATGCAAATTGTCACCATTGGAGACAGTTTGCATGAAATGTCAGAACCTGTTTTCAGGGAAAAATGAAAATAAGTATTTCAGTATGTGCTCTGCTGAAAATTTTATGGCAGAGTGCTAGGTTTTAAATAAGCAGAGCTGTAATTTTGTCTCCCATTATATACTATTAGATGCTTGAATTTGACACTTCGGTGCTATTGTCACACTGTATTTTGTACTCTGAATCGGTAGTTTTATTTCACAAGTAAAACAGCTCATTCCTATTTCTCACTGTTGCTTTTATGAAACATCTGAACAATTCACCTGTGGAGGTATGAAGTTGCATCTGATTTAGGGTTTAGTGAACTTTCATTACAAAAACATGCCTATTCAAATATACTGAAAATTTTACCACCAAAAAATGAAAATTTTCAGATAAAAATTCTGATATTTTTCATATTTTTGCTCAAAACATAAATTGTGGGTACCCATTAGAACTGCCTCCATGAGGCAATTCTAATGCACACCCACAATCAATGTTTTTGAGCAGAAATAAGAAAAATAATTTATACCCCAGTAAATCCCAGTTTTACTATATAAAAGTGGGCTTTAAGGGGGTCAAAATTATATAGGTATATTTTTCATGACGACAGTATTTACTCATGCATGGCTGAGTAAACAGTGTAGACCAATATCAGATGCTGCAGATTATGATGCCTGATCAGGGATCCGCACAATATTTTTTTAGGCAGTAATCAGGTAATCAAATTATAAAGTGTGGTTAAGATTTAACCTTTATTCCTCTCAGGGCAAATTCAGCAGCTAACAAACTGATGATAGTTTTCTTATTTTGCCCAGAAAATAGGCTCTGATATTAACGGAGACAGTTTGCATGAAATGTCAAAGTTTATTTTCTGGACAAAATAAGAAAAGAATCAAAATGTTGTCTGGTTAAAATTTTTACCCAGCATGCTAAGTGATACGGTGTCCAGGGCCCAGTTGTTCAAAGCTAACGACGTCGTTAGTTAACGATTCGTTCAAATTTACATCAAGTGATACGCAAATATGCTGAAATTTTTTGCTGAAAAAATGTGAAACTACTCACATTTTTTCAGCAAAAAATTTCAGAATATTGTACATTGAATCTGCTAAAACAGTGTAACGAAATGACCCTTAACGAGCTCGTTAAGCTAACGACGCTTTGAACAACTGGGCCCAGAATAGGACTTGGTATGTCTTGCAAAACCTTCTTAGAAGAAATTTTGCCTGAAATGTTAGCTCCATATAAAGGGAGTTTTGTAGTTTTTGACTGGTTAAAAATGCCTGCCCTCTTAGATTTAGAATTGCAAGACGAACTGCCCATTGCAACAAATTACTGTTTTTTTTTTTTTTTCTTCCATTCTGTCAGTACAGTACGGCAAAATCAAACTGAGACAATTAGTTCCCACCAACGTCTTCGTAGGTTCCCGTTGTAAACAGCGATCAAATTTTATTTTTAGGGGAAGATATATAGGATTGTTCGTTGCAGTTAATCAACCGAGTCGATGGTGTAATGGTAAAACTCACCGTTTTGTAAACTCGGTGTACATGGTTCGAACCACGACCAAAGCATTTTTTATGTTATTTTAGTATATTAATCTTTGCAGTTATTATTTTTATTATTATTATTATTATTATTATTATTATTATTATTATTATAGGTATTATTTTAGGATTTTCATTTCTCATTTTTTTTTCTTTCCTCATCTTTATTATATACATTTTAAAACAATTGACCAGTTCAAACAATACAATCTTCAGTGGAATTCCTCCAATTCACTCGCTGTGTCAATGCTACTGCCCTCTGCAGCTGTGTCAGCGCTGCTGTCATTAGTGCCCGTCCTGTACATGTAGATCACAAAACATTCACTGTGCTCCCCAGTATAGAGATTTGTGGCTTTCATCTCATCTATTATCTTCTCCACATGGTCGCAGGCCTCGAGTCGCAGGCTCGTCTCCATCGTGTCCACCCCAAAGCCCGCAAAGGCTCTCACAGTAATTTTTATCATGTCATTGAATCGATGATGATGATGATGATGATCATTTCAGGTTTAATGATGCGTCAATCCATGAGGATCATTTGTGTCAAAATGGTATATTAACTGTTTGGTATTGAAACGGCTGAAAAGATAAGTCATATGATTAAATCTGAAAAAGCATAATACATGTGGGGGTTTAAGATCAAAATCAACTCCGATTCGGAAAATTCTTAAATTATTATTGGAGGTCTGCAGTTTCCTACGTACATTAGCGGCCACTCAAAAATGACTCCATATGATCTTCAAGACAAGCTGCTGAATGCAGGATGAGCAAAATGATGCAGAAAGTTCTCTGGGAACTTTTTGTATTACATTCAGCCTGCATTAAGCAGCTGCCTGCCTCCACAGAATTCAAATCTTGTTTAAAGAGTGTCTGTTTAAATCCGTTTTACTTGGAAGAAAGGAAGAAAGCTATCTATAAATGTTTTCCAATTACTGGATGAATTATATTATATACCTAAATGAAACACATTGAGACACATCATAAGTCTTCATGTCGCATAAAAAGACAAAAAAAATTTCGCCAGTTTCTGCTGTGAGTCCAACCCACCACCCTGTAACTGAAAATTTACAGTTTTATCCATTAGACTAGCCAGGTAACTGTTACTTAATACATTCATATCTGTTGGTTTACCACAATGTACAGCTTACTTTATCATTCAGAAACTGATGATTACCGAATAGAGTTCACGGAATATGCTAATGTCTCAGTTTAATGTTGCAGTACTATATTGCTGATGTCAGAAGCATTGGTCTGTCCTTATCAGGAAGACATCTAGATATTACTTCGATTTTGTCAGTGGAGGATGTCAGAGGTTGTCCGAGAAACTCTTGAATGTTTAAAATTGGGACTGACAAAAGCTTATCAGAAAAATATTTCAAAATGTTAGATGTAGCATAGCTCTAGATATAATTTTGTTATCTGCAGATATTGTCTGGAGAGTGCTAAAGGTAAATATGGGTTCCATGGTCTGCTGTTGTTGTCAGGTTGAGGCTAATGTAAAAGTTATCATTTTAAGGTTACCATATGAAAGGTGTCAATGGCCAAACAACTGAAGATTTACACTTGACCAGTTTACCATAATAAGTGTTTACATGAAAGATTATTATAATAATTAATGTAATACTGTGTAATGGATTTATATTAGGTAGACTCACAGTTACTTAAATGACCTGGGGTTGTAATGTTCAATTGAAAATAGCTTGTTTGATAGTTTAACCTTGATTTAATGTTGTTTTTTTTTGTTTTGTTTTGTTTTTAATAAAATTAATAGCCTAAATTTTCTTCAGTTTTATACATACCAAAGTGTTATCCTTACAACAAAAGAAAAAACCTGTTAAAACAACATAAATAATAAATAAAACAAACAAAAAAAAATATTACAGATTAAGCTGGTAACCTATGATAGACAGTTTCATCTCAAGTTTTTCAACTAATATTAATGTAAAATCTTTTATAATGAGGCTGAAATTACTCTTTCTAACAAAATGTGTGATAATTTCTTTTCTTCTTTCTCTGTATACTGCTATAGGGTTTCTCGGTATTGATATATTCAATGTTTTTTGCATATTTATTTCTTAATATTTTACATGAATATAAAGGCCAAATAAAAAAAAAAAAAAAAAAAAAAGATTTTCAGACACATCAGTCGAGGGTTGATCGCAAGACTGTAGTAAGTCAGATGGTTGTTTTTCCCAATACTTAATCTCCTCATCATGAAGGCGTAGTGAAGATTACAACATTTCTTTCTGTAAACGATGCAAATTTAGGTGCCATTGCTCAATTTAGGTGCCATTGCCCATATGAGCAATGGCACCTAAATTTGCATTGTTTACAAAGGAGTCAAAGTTGCCCCTAAACAAGGGTTTCAAAAATATGTTTGAGTTACTACAGTCTTGCGCTCAACCCTCATTGTAATGAAAAAACAAATTAGAATCTTGTCTGCTGCAGATTTGCTTATAACTTTTAGCACTTCCCAATGCTATGGATAGTCAACAAATTTGCTACTCTTATGCCATTCTTATGCCAACCACAGAATGTCGATCAAATCAGGGTCTGCACTGTTTGCTGTTCATCCAATTGTTCTTATACACCAGGGCCCAGTTGTTCAAAACTAACAATGTCGTCAGTTAACATATCGTTAAAACTTTGATCATTAAATATGGCGTATATGCTAATATTTTTGCTGAAAAAATGTGAGTAGCTTTTGCATTTGCAAAAGCTACTCACATTCTTTCAGCAAAAATAACTGTAAATTAGATATTGTACTTACTAGAACAGTTAATAATTTGACCACTAACAAGCTCATTAAGCTTATGAAGCTTTGAATAACTGGGCACTGACCAAGTAGTAAAATGGACTTGTTCAAGTTTTGGGACAAGTATGGTAAGGACGTAAGGTATCCTAATACTGTACTTGAGGTAAACATAGCAATAACAATAGAAGTCCTGCTCAAACTGCAGTGAAGTTCTTGTCTGGATCCTTGCCAGTTTACAATAATTTCCTTGAATATTAACCCTTGTCCTGCTGAACCCGGATATACCCTGCCTTTACAAACAGTGTAGATCCAGATCAGTTGGCTTCTGAAAAAGCCAACTGATCTGGATCTGCACTGTTTGTCATTCAGTGCCTGAATTTATATCAACAACCTGGATGAAGTAATCTTGATTGGCTGACAATTAGAAGTGGGTGTGGTTTCTTTATTTATTCAGCATGACAATGGTTAAGACACATAACTACATACCCTACACATCTTAAATTTTGAACATGTCCATTTGATTACTGGTATGGGTCTAAAAACTGCTGGCTGAATGGCAAACTGTGCAGACCCTGGTTTGAGTGCTCATTTTGATCTGAGTCAACACAGTTTTCACAAACATGTCTCTCTAGAGTAAGATCTTTCATTGCTAAGATATTATTCATAGCATTTCTTCTTCCAACTTCTTAATTTTTCTTAATAGGAATATGTACCTCAAATAAACAAACAGCAATTAATGTTGACCTTGAACGAATTGTTCCTAAAGTAAGATTGATCTTGGTCCAGACTGTTCGCCATTCAGCAGAAATCAGGTTGTCAAACTTGCTGAAAGGTTAGGAAATGTATGTTAAGGAATTAGTGTTTCAGGATAAAATAATTGATCTTCATGAATAATCTTTATTTTAAGGAATATATTTATCCTTATGTAACTTGTTTCAGATTCCAGCCTATAGGGCTTTAGAATATTTGATGTCATTGATCATTTGCTTTCATGTTCAAAGTTTTGAATTTTTTATATACTCATAGATTTCTTTATTGACTTTTTTCTACTGGTACCTATTGTGCAACAATATGTTTAGAAATAAGAAAACAGCTATAATTTTGTTGAAAAACATTACAAGGATGGTGTTGTTGATACATATTTGGAAGGGGGCATCAGCCATTGGGTTACTGTAACAGTTTTATGTCTTTTTCATACATTATTGACATGTTTTAATGTAATGCCATAAGCCATGCATCATTACACAGTTTTGTTGAAGTGTATTGTAATAATGGTGATAACATATAATAAATCATTTAGTTCAAGGGGATTGGGTACATGTGGTAGATTTTCTGCAAGTTTTCACATGGGAGACAACTTTTGTGATATCCTGTTAGCTTTCCTGCACACCAAGGCCCTTATGAAAAAGGGTCTACTCTAAAAAGAAAGAATTTGCTCCCCTTTGGAGCAAATTCTCTCATTTTAGAGTAGACACCTTTTCAGGAGGTGCCAAAACATTTGACAGAGTTGCTGCCCCTGAAACATTTGACAGAGTTGCTGCCCCTTAAGGTTTAGCTGCTCATTGTACAGATCTTCGAAATGACATCTGCTAAAAAAAAAGTCTTAAATCTAACCATCATATAAGGCCTCTAATTAGCTCTTGTTTCTGTACAAATTTATTTTACAGAATATTTCGGAGAAAGAAATTATTAAAGCATGAATTTGCAACTTTTATCATTATTTATTTAGAAGTGTGTACATTAGAATTCAGCACTTGAAATATTGGGTTTTCACATATACATTACCACCCGTGCTTGTTGAGATTAGCCACACGAGAGTATAATAATACTCTGTGGGTATCTACCCCTGCTTTGTTAAATAGATCTTCTAAATATTTTTAAAACCACCTAAGTGTAACGAGGTTGGTAGAAGATAACAATATATAGAAACTTTGGTTAACCACAGTGTATTTTCATTATCATTATAGAATTTCTTAAATGTTACAAAACAATGTAGCATGTTACCTTATAAGTGGGTTTTGCCATGAGAAAACCTGTCTTATGTCTTTATAATAATTCTGTGTGTAAAAGTATAGCTCCAGATAAGATGATAATTTTTGTGATAATTTCAGATATTTTTTGTCATTTTTAGCTCGCCTGTACGAAGTACAAGGAGAGCTATTGTAGTCACCCCAGTCGTCCGCGTTTACGTTCCCGTTCCCGTCACACTGCGTTTAAGTTTTTCAAATGCTTATATCTCAACAGTCACTCCTCACAGAGGCATCAAATTTGGAACTTAGGTACCTTGGAGGGTCTTCTGAGATTCCAAGAGAATAAACCCCTGGGTTCATGCCCCTGGGTGGGGCTAGGGGTCAGAATCTAGGACACCTTTTTAATACTGTGTTAAAGTTTTTCAAATTCTTATATCTTGACTTTCACTCCTCATAGAGCATTCATATTTAGAATTTGGGTACCTGGAGAAGTCTTCTGAGATTCCAAAAGAACATACCCCTGGGTTCATACCTCAGGGTGGGCCTTGGAGTGGGGCTAGGGGTCAAAATCTAGGACACATTTGTAAAATCTTATATGCCTACAGGTTATAGACACAACTGGTTATACATCAGCTAACTATGTGACATCGGTTTAAGTGTAAGAGAGTGAAGGTCATGGTGACCTACATTTTACGGTCCAGGTCACCTAGATTTCACGATCCAGTGATTTTGCCTTATATCTTGAATACTATTTGTTGGATAAATGTCACACCTGGGATATTACTTCCATGTGACCCAATGAATGACCACTTACTATATCTAGGTCATTGTGACCTATATTTCATGGTTCAATGATTTTGCCTTATATCTTGAATACTATTTGTTGGATAAATGTCACACCTGGGATATTAGTTCCTTGTGACCCGATTATTGACGTCAAAATATATCTCTGTTGGTGTGACCTATATTTTATGGTTCAGTGATTTTGCCTTATATCTTGAATACTATTTATTGGATAAATGTCACACCTGGGATATTAGTTCCATGTGACACAATGAATGACCACTTACTATATCTAGGTCATTGTGACCTATATTTCATGCTTCAGTGATTTTGCCTTATATCTTGAATACTATTTGTTGGATAAATGTCACACCTGGGATATTAGTTCCTTGTGACCCGATTATTGACGTCAAAATATATCTCTGTTGGTGTGACCTATATTTCATGGTTCAGTGATTTTGCCTTATATCTTGAATACTATTTGTTGGATAAATGTCACACCTGGGATATTAGTTCCATGTGACCCAATGAATGACCACTTGTATCTACATGTAGGTCATTGTGACCTATATTTCATGCTTCAGTGATTTTGCCTTATATCTTGAATACTATTTGTTGGATAAATGTCACATCTGGGATATTAGTTCCTTGTGACACGATTATTGACGTCCAAATATATCTCTGTTGGTGTGACCTATATTTCATGGTTCAGTTGTTTTGCCTTATATCTTGAATACTATTTGTTGGATAAATGTCACACCTGGGATATTAGTTCCATGTGACCCAATGAATGACCACTTACTATATCTAGGTCATTGTGACCTATATTTCATGCTTCAGTGATTTTGCCTTTTATTTTTATTACTATTTCATGGAGAATTGTCATACCTGGATTATTATATCTATGTGACAAAATGATTTACATACAAATACATCTAGGTCAGTGTGACCTATATTATATGGCTTAATGATAAAAATGTTATAATATAAAATGTACCCAGCAGGCGAGCTACGCTGTCCTACGACAGCTCTTGTTATATGATTACATTTTATGGGTTCTCATTAGAACTGCCTCAGAGAAGGAATTCTTTTGAGAACCATAATATATTTCCATGCAAAAATCTACCCATAGTAATTCTTCATGCAAACATAACAAAAATTATCTTCTGAATATTGCTTTTATTGTCTCCATCGCTTTAGCAAGCAGGAGCGACTTAAGGATTACTTTCCAGCAATATCAACAATGTTATGTCTGTTCGTTTATCTCTGTTTCTCAAACACCAAAGCTTCTTATGGCTAACGAAAATGCATACACACAGCCACTATGTTGCACCCTGCCCACCACCATCAACCATTATTGACCTTGGCCTACTTTTCATGCTTGGCTGAACAATGTTTAGTCTGTGTGTTTAGTTGCATTTCTTGACCACCACAAGCAAGACATTGCTATTTGGTGAATTTCTTTTCTGGAGCCTTGATCATAGAACCAGACCAGTGGGCACATGAGGTTTATACAACGTCGCATCAACATTGATGCAAAATCTTTGATTTGATGTTGTCTCAATGTTGCATGCACGCTGGGAAGCCAGTGTTATGGTACTGGTGAGCATATCAGCCTTAATCACAGGACTGCATTGCACCCTTGTGATCTGTCAACATGATTCCAGCCTGGATCACAGAACCCAACCATTCTGAGCATCCTAGTGATCTGTGAGTATGTTAGTCATGTTCACTGGACACAATCAGTTTTAACCCTTGTCCTGCTGAATAAATTAAGATGCCACACCCACTTCTAATTTTCATCCAATCAGATTACTTGATCTGGATTGTTGCTATAAATTCAAATACTTAATGGCAAACAGTGCAGATCCAGATCAGTTGGCTTCTTCAGAAGCCAACTGATCTGGATCTGCACTGTTTGCAAAACAGGATATATACGGGTTCAGCAGGACAAGGGTTAAGCATCCTTGTGATTTAGGAGCATGACAGCCTGGATCACAGGAATGAGTCAGTTGGAGCAGTCTTGTGATCTGTGAAAGTGTCGGCCATGCTCACAGGACCCACTTAATCAGTCTTAGTATCCTTGTGATCTGTGAGCATGATGTCCTTTGAGCATGATGTCCTTGATGACAGGACCTAGCCAGTCTTACCAATTTGCCATTTGTGAATGTGTTTGCCTTGATCAAAGGACACTACCATTCTGCACATACTTGCAATCATGTGAGCCTTAATCACAGAATCCAGCCAATCAGAGCATCCTTGTTAGCTGTGAGCATGTCAGCCTTGATCACAGGACCTATCACAAACAGCCAGATGGTTCTAAAAATTCTGCAAATATCTTAACCCTTGTCCTGCTGAATAAATTGAGATGCCACACCCTTTTAAAATTTTCAGCCAGTCAGATTACTCGATCCAGATAGTTGATATAAATTCACATACTGAATGGCAAACAGTGCAGATCCAGTTCAGTTGGCTTCTTAGAAGCCAACTGATCTGGATCTACACTGTTTACAAAGGCAGGGTATATCCGGGCTCAGCAGGACAAGGGTTAAGTTCATGACAGCATACTTGTGATATCTCATTAGAATTTTACTTTAAGAAGAAAAAGTTAAATACCATTATCTGGTTGTTTATCTGGCTGCCTGGTGATATTTCTGAGGAAGAGGCAGGGGTAGTGAGGATATAGGGACAGACAGAAAAAAGTCTAGCAACAGTAACTTATGCTTTGAGGTTACAAAGTTCATTCAGGAGCAGAAAGATCGTAACAAATACTAAACCAGAGATTAAATGTTGGGTATCTAATTGTATGGTGTTTTTCTTTACTAATGGGTTGTTGGTGCCATTGTAGAATGATTTATATGACCACTATAAGTTTATCATAGTGTGTATAAACAGAATGGATAAATAGTAAAATAAACTACTGTGAATACCGTTGTTACCCTAAATAATCAGGCACCATAACATTTTACCATACTTTTCCTAAAATTTGAACAAGTCCATTTTCTCCCTTTTGATGTGTCTAATCATTCTGTGGCATCTGATCAGGGTCTACACTGTTTGTTTAGGCATTATTAAACTGTCAGAAAACATAGGATAAATACAGTTCTTATTTATAAACAGCAATAGGCTTAACCCTTGTCCTGCTGAACCCGGATATACCCTGTCTTTACAAACAGTCTTCTGAAGAAGCCAACTGATCTGGATCTGCACTGTTTGTCATTCAGTATGTAAATTTATATCAATAATCTGGATAAAGTAATCTGACTGGCTGAAAATTGGAAGTAGGCGTGGCATCTTAATTTATTCAGCATGACAAGGGTTAATCTTAATGCCGTGTAAAAATTTCAGCAGACAAAACTTTGAAATATTTTTCTTGTTTTTCCCAGAAAATAGGCTTTGGCATTTCATGAGACAATTTGCATGAAATGTCAAAGCCTATTATTTCAGAAAAATAAAAAGAAAATCAATTTCTCATCAGCAGAATTTGCCCATAGAGTGGTAAAGGCTAAAGTGGCATTCAAAATGCTAGTAGACAATATATTCTAAATTACTTTATTTATTATTTTATTTTTCAGAGGAAATGAGGATTTGCATTTCATGGGACTTATTTACTAAAATAATGCTTGGTGCTTCACATGAAATGTTTCAGTAAATGTCCTAAAACTTCAAACTCCAAAGTGTCTAACAAAAATGACATATGCAAACAGTGCAGACCCAGATCAGCCTGCTGAAGGAACAGTCTGATCAGGGTCTACACTGTTTGCCAATCCACAAAGTATTTTAAAAAACAGCTGTATAAAAAAACATAATTTAGGCCAAAATAGTATGGAATAAAGTGTTGGAAATTTTAGGACATTTACCGTAGTCCTTATTTTTTCTGAAAAATAAAAAGCTAAAATTTGATTTTAGAATGGCCTCTGTTACTGTCATGCATGACACTTTAATACTTAGCATGCTATGTAACAATTTCACATTTAAACTGTCTTATAATTCAAAACCATCTTATAATGAACTTTCTTATAAGAAGTTAAGAACAGATTTCAATGTTCTTACTTTATCTGGACGCCGGCCTTGGTGGCTCAGTTGGATGTGCTTTCGACTGGTGATCAGGAGGTTGCGGATTCGACCCCCTCCGGGTCGGCAACATTCTTTTGTGGAAATTTGATCATGAAATATTTTCTACGGTCATTCTCTCTCCTGCTGATTAAAGAAGTGCAGTTGTCAGTTTCTGGCGAAAGAATATGCATATTACTGGTTAACAGCTTAGAGGACTAAGCCTGCCCAGTAAAAGTGTGGTAAGGTAAACTGACCGCGCTCAACATGACCATATAGGGTTTACTGGACCATAAAACCTCAACACAAACAAACAAACTTTATGTGGTGATATGTAATACATATGGTAAAATCTGCAAAATCTGCCTATCTCAACAACTGCTGTCAGATCAGCTCCTATTCTTTTAAGGTCAATACACCTCCAAGAGACACCACTCAGACTAAAATGTATTTCCTGCCCCAGCCCAAGGAAGGATAATCTAAAGGAAAGAATCTATTTCCCCTTAGCAAACCCTTAAAGAATAGATTTATGTATCAGGAAGGCAAACTGTGTTGAAAAGGGAGGCAAAAACTGTTAGCCAAGAGTACTCTCCCTCTGAGGTATTATACATTCATTTGAAAGGGAATGGATACATTTTTAAGGGAACTCTATTAGAATGTTTTTTGTCCCCTTTTTGAAAAAAATGTACTCTAAAAGGGAAGAATGGTGTTTATCACCTTTCTGAAAAAATGTCTACTGTAATGGAGCAAATTCATTCCTTTTTGATTAGACCCCTTTTCAGAAGGGTCTTGGTGTACAGGGAAGCAAACTGAAAGTCACAAAAGTTATCTCCCTTGTGAAACATGGCGTAAAATATACTGTGTAACCAGTCTCCTTAAGTAATCTTGAGAACCTATTTTCTTTAGCCCTTAAAGTGCCAAGTAAAATTTGAAGCAGACGATAATCTAACAATTTTATTATTTTTTCTTTTATTTTTTAGAGAAAACAAGTCTTGACATTTCATATGAATCATCTGCTTGGCAGATGATTCACATGAAATGTCAATACTTGCTTTCTCTGAAAATAAAAAAAAAATAAAATGTCATCTGCCCCAGTTGCGATTGGCACTTTAAGGGTTAAAACAGCAGAAGCAGTTCATTTGAACATTATTTCACTTTCAAATGTCCAATGAATTTCAGTCCAAAATGGATTTCTTGCACAAGTAATCAGACAGCTTTATTCCAGATAAGGTCATAATTGAAAACACAGCTTAGGATAAATTTTTGATATCTTTGCTCAGACACACATTTCTGTGGGTATTCATTAGAATGGCCTCACTGAGATAGTTCTGGGAGTATCCACAAGATATTAAGTGCAAAAATAACAAAAACTATTTTCTGAATTTTCTATTTATCAGGAGGCTATGAGACAGATTAAATTTTCAGTAGATATTTATCATATTGATCGATCACAGAGACTTGGAATCTAATTGCTGATGCAAATGATTAACCATTTTGTAATCCCATAAAATGGCATATTTTCTCCACATTTCTGGGCAGAATTTTTTTTAAGATGAACAACTGTTAGCCCAAGAGTAATTTTGTCAATATTTTAGCCATCTGACAGACAGAATTGGAATGTTAACAAAAACCACAGTCAAAGACAATAAATAAAGCACTGGGAAGAACGCAGACATTGAAGATGTAGCCTGATCAGTGTTTTCCTCTTGTTTATACACATTCCTCAGGGTCCTGCTATTGACAAATGATGAAGCCACTAGCCAGTCTGCATAGATGCCTGGTTGCTTAGCTTGAGATAAATATTTTTCTTATTTCTCCATGAGGTACTTCCAGTGAGTACCCACAACACATGCATTAAGTGGTGGATACACTTCCTGGGGAGATAACTCTGTGTCAGTTGTTTTGCTCCCCGTCTGAAAAAGATTCTACTCTAAAAAGAAAAGAATTTGCTCCTAGTGGGAACAAATTCTTTACTTTTAGAGTACATCCTTTTCGGAAGGGGTTTGGGGTACAGGAAAGCAAACAGGAAGTCACAAACCTTGTTTGCCTTGTAAAAAAAATGGCAGAAAATCTACTAAATGTATTTGATCCCCTAAATTAATTAACCCTTGTCCTGCTGAATAAATTAAGATGCCACACCCATTTTTAATTTTCAGCCAATCAGATTACTTGATCCAGATTGTTGATATAAATTCACATACTTAATGGCAAACAGTGTAGATCCAGATCAGTTGGCTTCTGAAGAAGCCAACTGATCTGGATCTACACTGTTTGTAAAGGCAGGGTATATCCGGGTTCAGCAGGACAAGGGTTAAAAACAAGTAACTTGCAGTACTTCTGAACGTTATTTAGAGTTATCATGCTGTATGTTGGGCTTGGATCTTCATAGTTCACATAGAATACAATAAACGTCAAGAAGATTGCCTTTGGAAACAAAGAACACACTACAGATCAGAAAATGGGAGTCTCGGTTTTATTGAGACTCTTCATAAGCAGTAATGAAGTTTGCAACACTGCTTATGCCCTCTAGCTTATACATGAACAGAACTCCATTTTCAAATGTACCACAATAGGCCCAATGATCCCAAAGGAAATGAAATATAATCTGCACTATGGTGATGTACGGGGAGACGTTCTACCGCTGCCACACGGCACTAATACCAGCTACAGTGTAGTAAAATAAATGTCAAATAGATTGCCTTTGGAAACAAAGAACACACTACAGATCAGAAAATGGGAGTCTGGGTTTTATTGAGACTCTTCATTCCACAGAGCCTTTCATTATCACCCTTCCATGCTCTCTTTTACGGGTCTCCCAACTACAATGGGTCAGTTGGAGCTTTGAGTTATGTACACATCTAAAGCCAAGACTACTATACTTTGGGCATCAGTGGGGTATAGAGGGTTTATTGTCTTTGATTTGTCAATCTGTATGTCTGCCCTTCCATTATGTTTTGGTAAAGGCAGTCATTTCCTTGCAGAGAAATATCTACTAAGCACTCCTTATGATACTTCTCTTTTTTTTCAGAAAATAGGCTTTGACTCAAATTGTTTCCTTAGGTCTCCTTAGGAGACAATTTGCATGAAATGTCAGAGCCTGTTTTCTTGGAAAAATAAGAAAAATATCCTCAATTTGTTGTCTGCTGTATTTGCTCAGAGAGTGAGAAAAGTTAATCCTTGTCATGCTGAATAAATTAAGAAGCCACACCTACTTTTAATTGTCAGCCAATCAGATTACTTTATCCAGATTTTTGATAAAAATTTACATATTGGATGGCAAACAGTGCAGATCCAGATCAGAAGCCAACTGATCTGGATCTACACTGTTTTCAAAGATAGGGTATACCCGGGTTCAGCAGGACAAAAGTTAATATATGAACCAAGTCCTGCAAGAAGTGTTTTGAAGACAACTGTTCAACAGCAAAAGCACAGATCAGCCGGCACCTTCATTATCTGATGAGAGTCTTTACTGTACGTTGATATGTCCTTCAATATTCTTATAATTTTGTAAGCTGACAGTAAAAGTCCTGATCAGACTGGTCAGATCTTGCTGATCCAAGCCTTCATTGTCCACCTGTACTCTGAAGATATTTTCACATGGCATAGCTCATATCATAGCTTCTGATAAGAGTGGGTATTCACGTAATATTTTTATTTCTCAACATAGTGACATACTTCTAATGAGTACCCACAACAGAATTTTGTGGAAACCAGTGCTTGCACTAACTATCTAAATCAGGAAGTCCCAGGACTTCCAAGATCCATGGTCTGGAAGTTCAGCTTATTATACTTACTTCTAGAAATTTAACCTAAATATTCTTATATTCCATTTAGGAAGTAAAACTGCCATTCTGAAGCTAAATTTAGCACTAATTCATTTTAAATCCTTTTATATAAATGGTTAGGTATGTTTAAAAGTTGTCCAAGATTTCCTGACAATGATTTTTGGAAGTCCCAGAACAATTTTCGGGAGTCTCTGACTCCCAGACTTCCCTTAATGCAAGCACTGGGAAACCAAGGCACTTCTAATCGGTAATCACAACATGATTTTGTGGAAACCAAGGCACTTCTAATGGGTATCCACAACAGGATTTTTGTGGAAACCAAGGCACTTCTAATGGGTATCCACAACAGGATTTTGTGGAAACCAAGGCACTTCTAATGGGTGCCCACAACATGTTTTTGTGGAAACCAAGGAGCTTCTAATGAGTACCCACAACATACATTTTCATGGCGATCAGTATTTTTCTTATTTCTAGTATGAAAATACATATTGTGGATACACATTAGTACATTGGTGAGGCACTCCTAGTGAGTACCCACAGGTCTTTGTGAAGACCAAGGTTCTTCTAATGAGTACCTAAAACATATTTTGTGGAGATTGATGATTCTAATGAGTATCCAGAACATGTTCTCATGAAGAAATAATAAGCCGGCCTTGGTGGCTCAGTTGGATGCGCCGTCCGACTGGAGACCAGGAGGTCGCGGGTTCAACCCCCGCCGAGATTGGCAACATTCTTTCGTGGAGATTGATCATGAAATATTTTCTACAGTCATTCTCTCCCTTCCGCTGATTCAGGAAGGGCAGTTGTCAGTTTCTGGTGAAAGAATGTACACAATACTGGTTAACCGCTTAGAGGACTAAGCCTGCCCAGTAAATGTGTGGTTAGGTAAACTGACCGCGCTCGACATGACCCCATTGGGTTGACTGGGCCGTAAAACCTCAACAAACAAACACGGAGAAATAAGAAAAAAATTGTTATTTTTTGTAGGTAAAAGTGCCAGTACAGACAACCCTCTTTATACCGACACTCGATATAACGACAAAATTCGCTTAAGCGGTAATAATTAGTCACAAATTATGCAAGAATATTGTATTTGGTACTTTAAAAAAATATATGTTTTTGATTTTTGTTAGAATCGCCTCAGTGAGGTGATTCTAACAAATATCCAAAATATATGTTCTATGAGGAAATAAGAACAAAGTAAGACCTTTGTTACATATCAATCTGCTCGTGAAGTATCCTGTACAACAGCAAATTCATTTTAAGGCAAAATCCTTAGGATTAAATGCTGTCCTTTCAACGAAGGTTCCCTGTATATATCAGTTGAAAAAAGTGCTATTTATGGAGCAATGCCATATGATGTGTTTGGTTTTCCTACGGACCTGCCACTTCTCTCCGATGGTAATGAGTATTAGTCTAGACAGGGAGTCAGTCTCTATCATATTCCAAACCAATATATGGAAATTTAATGCATTTTCTATAGCTGAAACTCTAGTGGTGATTCAGGGATGTCAAAACCTTTGATCTAATCTATAGTTGATCAGGCTAATTCATTAGAGACATTTGTATGACCTGAATTAGATCCACTTCTACATTTAGTCTCAGTATACATATGGCCAAATTTCAGAGGTCATATGAATTGGTATCTAATATGCTTGTGATTATGCCAATGGTTATTGAAGTGACTCTTACTTCAGAAAGGGTGCTCTAACCACTGATTTCTGGTATTGAATTCCATGAGCTGAACCATGAGCATGTACCGGTAATTCAATGGCTGAAGCATTATCACTCAACATTTTCGCTCAACATTTATTGCTCTAATTTTCACCAGTTTAACCCTTGTCCTGCTGGACCCGGATATACCTGCCTTTGCAAACAATGTAAACTCAGATCAGTTGGCTTCTTAAGAAGCCAACTGATCTGGGTCTGCACTGTTTGTCATTCAGTATGTGAATATCAACAACCTGGATCTAGTAATCTGACTGGCAGAAAATTGGAAGTAGGCATGACATCTTTATTCAGCATGACTAGGGTTAACCCTTTCACCCTTGATTTCTGAAGTGGAGTCTACCATCTTTAAATCAGGTCAGAACCATTTTTCCAAACAGGGTATCATTCACAAATCAAATCATAATGGCAAACATTGTAGATCCTGATGAGACATCTCATTATGAGCTGTCTCATCAGGCTCTACACTGTTTGCATGAGTATTTGTGTTGGTCTGCTGTTGAAAGGATTATGGGAATGGTCCATGGTTGCTCTGGTGTTGGAGTGAACATCTTTTCTACATCAGTCGATCAGGGTGACCACTACTCAGATTGGAAAAAGAAATACCTGCCACAGCCAAACAATTTTGAGCGAAAATTATGAAATTCCTTGACTTTTCCCTGACTTTATTTGTTGTCAAAATTTTCCAGACCATTTTGCAAAATTTTCTAACTTTTCCCTGACCTTAAAGAAGAAGAAAAATTTCTCTGACTTTTCCATGACCTCTCAAACCTTGTATTTACTTTCCTTGCCCAATATTATTGATGTTGATTTTTAGAAAATGTATGCCTGAAAACTTTGAAACCTTTTACTTTTTTAATTGTTGAATAATTAACCCTTGTCCTGCTGAATAAATTAAGAAGCCACACCCTTTTCAAATATTCAGCCAGTCAGATTACTTGATCCAAATTGTTGATATAAATTCATTTACTCAATGACAAACAGTGCCTAGAAACCAACTGATCTGGATCTACACTGTTTTCAAAGGCAGGGTATACCCAAGCTCAGCAGGAGAAGGGTTAATTAAGGAGGTATATTCTTATGTGCTAAAAAATAGAATTTATCATTTATCTACTGGAAGATGAGAAACGGTCTTTAAAGTCTGTAGCTTTTTGGTCAGGGAAAAATAGAATTTGATCAGAGATAAGCTGGTGAAAATCAGGAAATTTGGTGGCCACCCTGAATCTTATCAGTCCTGTTAAATATTTTCTACACCTGTACTAAATCTGCATGCATTTGTCAGTATTCTGGTATTCTAAAGTGTCTCAATCTTTCTTTGTCTAATAAATGGCTTATGCTTTTTACAAGATGAGAGGCTCTTAGTTGAACATGTTCAAGAATAATTTTATTCTTTTTGTATGTAACCTCAACCTGGTTTAGTGTCATTTTAGCTTGCTTGATAAAGATATTTTTTCACCCTGTAAACGTACATGGCCAACTGACTTGAGTTTTTTGTCATGATATCTAGAGATGTGCAGGAGGACATGAAAATCTGAAAATTGAGATTTTTTTTTATATATATATATATATATAGAATATTTTGATCATTTAAGTGAATCTGCTGGTTTGAGAAATTCATTACCAGTCTTTCAGAAAGCTTAAAGAGAATTTGCTTCAGGTATGCAAATTTTTCTGGGACAATTGAATATGGGTTGATTAAAAGAGTTTCTATACTTGATTAAGTTTGAACTTGGAGCTAATCAACTTGAACAGATTTTTATTTACATAATCGGTAACCCTTAAAGTGTCAGTGAAAAGAGCAGTAGACAATATTCTGAAATTAATTTATTTTTTTGTGAAAATAAGGCTTGACAATTCATATGAATCACTTTATTTACATTAACCCTTAAAGTGCCAGTGAAAACAGCAGCGGATGACATTCTAAAATTATTTTTGTTTCATTTTTTCTGAGAAAATAAGGCTTGAATATATCACATGATGCACCCAGTAGATGATTTCCATGAAATGTCAAGCCTTCTTTTCTTTGAATAATGAAAAGGATATATTTTAGAATGTATTCTGCTGCAATTTTGAATGGTGCGTTAGAGGTTAACCCTGAACATGCTAAACTTAAGTATACGCAGACATTTTTTTTTCATTATTTTTGTCTGAAAATAAGGCTTGACTATTTATGTAAACTGTCTCTCTTGACCGTCTGGGAAGCTTTCCACAGTACATAACCCACTGCTTTCCTGGAAAAATAAGAACATCTCTCATCTGCTAATTTTGTCGTCAGTGGACTAAAGGTTAATACTGATGCACTGGATTATATTTTTTTTCAGTGCCAATAATTAGTTTAGTTCCAGACAAGCTGGTAATCCAGATGGATAATTTTCTTATTTCTTCACAAAACAATATGTTGTGGTACTCATTAGAAATGCCTCAGAGAGGCGCTTTTAATAAGTACCCACAACATACATTTTGGTAGAGAAATAAAGAATATCAATATTTTGTGATAGAAAAAAGAGATCTGATCTAGAGTTAGGAATTAGTATGTGTGAAGTATTTTTCCTGGCAGCAAATTTTTTCGCTGTCATCTGAAAATCAATATGCTTGTTTGAGCTGCCTTGTCAGAAATTAAGTTTTCTTGAAACAGAAAAGATAATCAGGTGAAGCTGATTCATGGAGACATGGCTTCATTCTTAACCCTTAAAGCACCAAGAAAAACTGCATCTGAAAATGTCGTCTGTTTATGTCATCTGCTGAATATTCTTGCACACTTCTCAAAGCTATTTTTTGCATACCAGCAAACAGTGTGGACCCAGATCAGACAGCTCCTGAAGGAGCAGTCTGATCTGGGTCCACACTGTTTGCAGAAGCGACTTTTAAAATCACAAGCAGAAGACAAAGCAGACGACAGTTGTTGTGATTGGCGCTTTAAGGGTTAATTTAGAACATACTGAATTTCAGTATTTCCATTCAGCATCATAACCCTTGTCCTGCTGAACCTGGATATACCCTGCCTTTGCAAACAGTGTAGATCCAGATCAGTTGGCTTCTGAAGAACTCAAATGATCTGGATCTGCACTGTTTTCCATTAACTATGTGAATTTATATGAACAAACTGGATCAAGTAATCTGATTGACTGAAAATTAGAAGTGGGCATGGCTTCTTAATTTATTCAGCGGGACAAGGTTTAACAGTTACCACTCTTATGGCAATTTCAGCAGATGAAAAATTGATTATGTTTTTCTTGTTTTTCCAAGAAAACAAATTTTGACATTTTGTGCAAATTGTCTCCAATGGAGACAATTTGCATAAAATGTCAAAACCAGTTTTCTGGGAAAGATAGGAAATATTTCAAAATTTCGTCTGCTGGAAATATTACCCAGACTGCTAAGCTTTTAAATGGTTTTCATAGCTCTAGATTAGATCTTTTAACCCTTATTAACCCTTGTCATGCTGAATAAATTAAGATGCCACACCTACTTCCAATTTTCAGTCAATCAGATTACTTGATCCAGGATGTTGATATCAGTTCACATACTGAATGGCAAACAGTGGTAGATCTAGATCAGTTGGCTTCTGAAGAAGCCAACTGATCTGGTTCTACACTGTTTGCAAAGGCAGGGTATATCCGGGTTCTGCAGGACAAGGGTTAAACACCGATCACAACCGTAGAGGACAAGATTTTGATTTTTTTTGTACTTTTTAGAGAAAATAAGGTTTGACGTTTTATGTGAATAGCTGTCCTTGCAGCTGATTCACATGAGATTCCAATTCTCTGAAAAGTACAGTATTAAAAATGTTGTCTACTACAATTTTTCTTGGCATTTTAAGGGCTAACCACCCTGGCTATTATATTGATGGGTGTGACGGTGTTTTTTTCATGTCAGAGCGGTAACTACAATACCCTTTGGAATATATCGAAGATAATATGATAGAATTATAGAACAGGTTGTCATGTCATGCCATGTACAAGAATGAAAACACTGCCTTTCTTATATTTTATATTATCTCCCCTTAAATGAATTTTTTGTATTTTTTCTTGTCTGGGCTGTAACTAGAGTACCTATTAAAATAGTTTGATGATACTTGGTACTTGGTCGGATTATAGAATAGTTTGAGGTGCTATGTCATGTGCAAGAATTACAACTCTTTCTTAATTGCTCATGGTGAGCTATTTTGATTACCCTCAGTCCGTTGTCCAGTCTTCGTTAGTCGTTCGTAGTCGACATTTAGTTTGTTAATGCACTAGAGGTCACACTTTTGACCCAATCTTGATGAAACTTGCTCGGAATTTTTGCCTCAATGAAATCTAGGTCAAGGTCAAAATTGGATCACTTGGGATCAAAAACCAGGCCACTAGGAAAGCCTTGTTAACACTCTAGAGGTCACATCTTTTCAGTTATCATTATGAATCTTGCTGAAAAAGTTTTTCTCGATGATTTCTAGGTCAGGTTTGAAACGGGATCACTAGGGGTAAAAAACTAGGTCACCAGGCCAAGTCAGAGGAAAACCTTGTTATTCTCATTTTTTGCAAGAAAGTTGGCCTTGACTTTGCATTCATAGGGTCTGTTTTGTTAATAATTTCATTTTTTGTTTTTTCAATTTAAGAAACATTTCGGTACTTTTTAAAAAATGAAAAGGGTCAACTGTTGTCTTCAGAAGATCAATGTTTTTAAGTTCTGTCAATATCTCTGAGAAACTTGACACAAAGCATAGCTCCAGATAAGGTATTTTTTTTTTTCTCTACTGAACATTTTTGATATTTTTCTTATTTCTCCATGAAAACATAAGGTGTGGGTACTCATTATATGAGTACCCATAACTTGTGTTTTCATGGAGAAATAAGAAAACTATTTTCCTGATACCCCCTCTTATCTGGAGGTATGTGACATGGTATCTGTTATAAGAGCATATCATGCAAGACCTCATTAACCCTTTTCCTGCTGAACCCGGATATACCCTGCCTTTGCAAACAGTATAGATCCAGATCAGTTGGCTTCTTCAGAAGCCAACTGATCTGGATCTGCACTGTTTGCCATTAAGTATGTGAATTTATAGCAATATTCCGGATCAAGCAATCTGAATGGCTGAAAATTAGAAGTAGGCGTGGCGTCTTAATTTATTCAGCAGGACAAGGGTTAATCACTGTACCAGACAATAGAACATTAGTTCCAATGTAGTCACTTTATATTTTATATCATGGTTCCATGCAGACTTCTGGTCTAAAATCTCATTATATCACTTTCTATACCAGCATTTTTTTAATTTCATGGCTTCATCTGGTGTTGATGTAAAAATATCCTAACAGGTAGTTAAGGAAACCAAAATGCTTTCTTTCTGATTGGTTTCGCTCCTTGAATGGATCTTCTTGGAATTAACTACAGATTAAATATTACTTGTATTTACCGCAAGTATTGGGGACACCTTATCTACTTACCATACTTGTCCTAAAATTTGAAATAGTCCATTCTACTCTTGTGGGGGTCGGGGGTTGGTGGGGGGGGGGGTGTAAAGGGGTAAATGTAGTACAAGTGTGCAACCAGTATTTCGAAACCTACCCCATTCATATACCTGACCTTTGGAAAAATGGACCCATTCATATACTTGATTGTCCGAAATATTGACCTATTCATATACTGCTTTTTGTTTTTATACCCATTTATTGCTGGTAGTTAGACAAATATAGCAGTCAGTTCATTGAGTACCAAGAGAACAAGCAGCCTGGACAAATCTTATGCAAAAAAATATAAGCATTTACAGGGATGTCAGGCCTTTCACATACAAATCAAGAAAAATATGTCAGACATATACTTTTTGTTGAAAAAAGGGGGCTAATCATATACCACCCCCCCTCTCCCAGCCAAGTTTCTACTACCTCTTGATGGTTCAGAAATATTCTGAAGAAGCCAACTGATCCTGATTTGCACTGTTTGTCATTAAGTATGTATATTTGTATCAAACTCTGGGCTCAAGTAATCAGATTGACTGAAAATTAGATGTGGGTGTGGCATCTTAATTTATTCAGCATGACAAGGGTTAAGGTATTTGTACAAAATCACAACAGCCACAATATAACATTGGGAAGGATTTTTGTCCCCAGTTTTAAATGGCTGACTCATCACCTCTGGGACAAAATAGCTTCTAACTAAAATAATACCAGAACTCTAGATAAGCTTGGTTTTATTAACCCTTGTCCTGCTGAATAAATTAAGATGCCACACCCACTTCTAATTTTAAGCCAATCAGGTTACTTGATCTAGACTATTGCTATAAATTCACATACTTGATGATAAACAGTTCAGATCCAGATTAGTTGGCTTCTTCAGAAGCCAACTGATCTGCATCTACTCTGTCCGCAAAGACAGAGTATATCCGGGTTCAGCAGGACAAGGGTTAATAAAATAATATTGATATTTTTTCCTTATTTCTCCATGGAGACATATGTTATGGTACTCCTTAGAAGCATCTCACTGAGGTGCTTCTAATTAGTAACTACAACATACATTTTCAAGGAGACATGAGGAAACAGTTACCTAACTACCCTTCTTAACCCTTATCCTGCTGAACCCTGATATACCCTGTCTTTGCAAAAGTGTAGATCCAGATCAGTTGGCTTCTGAAGAAGCCAACTGATCTGGATCTGCACTGTTTGCCATTAAGTATGTGAACTTATAGCAACAATCTGGATTAAGCAATCTGATTGGCTGTCAGTTAGAAGTGGGTGTGGCATCTTAATTTATTCAGCAGGACAGGGTTAACTCTTTTCATGCTGGGTAATTTTGCATGCTTTTCTGTCGTCTGTGGATTTTTCTTTAAAATTAACTTTTTCAAAAAAGTCTTTCAGGTATACCATCAGAGTGTCAAACATTTTGGATCCAGATCAAGCCTGACATTTTGTCCTGCCTGATCCGGGTCCAAACTGTTTGCAAAGGTTATCAGCAGACGACAAAGTTCACTAGCAGGGAATGATTTAGCTAGAGCTGTATAGAATGAAGTAGTATTGAAAGTTGTGAACATGTCCGTCACATTTTCTCTGAAGACATGACATGAGGGAATTACATCCTATTGTGGTGTTGGATTTATTAATTATGTCTGGAATTTTCTTAAGTAAATGACGGCTACTTTCTGGAGTTAACAGCTTTGCCTTTTACCAAGGCAATAACTGATCTCTTTATAGCACATTTACCATGTCCATTACCATTGAATCAATGTAGAGCTTCTAAACTCTCTTATAATGGCCTTGCAAACTCTTTGCTTGTCTATGCTACTCCTATGAGGAACTTCTGTCACATTTTTGACCATTGTCATTGTTGAAAGATGAAAAGTAAAGCAAACAGGAAAGTGTAGAAAATTAGTAATAGGAAAAAAAGACCAAACTGGCTACAATAGCTGCCTCTTAGCCCAGCAGGCATAACTCCAGCCAATCACCAGGTCTTACTTTCACTAAGGAACCTCTATAAAACACATTCATTATAGTACAATTTTGGATGTAACACAATGTAAAGATAGACCCACAGATATATTGTAATCAAACATGGTTGTTTAGTAAACATGGTTTTAGCATGTTATAAAAAGGTTATGGTTTAATTACTCTATTATAGTCTAAATATTTAATGCCTTATCTTTTTTTTTTTTACAGCTTATCTTTATATATTATCAGCTCACCTGAGTACCAAGTGCTCAAGATGAGCTATTGTGGTCAGTCGATTTCCATCATGCAACTATTGCTGATCCATATTTTTTAATTTTGTTTAAAACGACATGCTAGAATATTAAAGTTTTTTTGTTTTTTTTTTTCCTCCATGGAGCTTACAATATTGGGAGGGTCTGTAACAGTTTCATAATGTCCCATGTCAATTTCTTTTTTGGGTGATTGGTAGATTAAAAATAGCTAAATTTGTTCTGTTCGGAAATCCAAGATGGCTGCCATGGCAGTCATCTTGAAAATCTATTTTTCGTTTCTTCTCCTGAACTGAAAGGCCAATTGACTTGAAACTTGGTAGGAAGCGTCAGGCTGACTTGTAGATCAAAAATAGCTAAAATCCTTCCGATTTGAAATCCAAGATGGCTGCCATGGTGGCCATCTTGAAAATCTATTTTTGACTTGAAACTTGCTAGGAAGCATCGTGGTGACTTGTAGATCAAAAATAGCTAAAATTGTTCTGATCAGAAATCCAAGATGCCGCCATGGAGGTCATCTTGAAATTCTATGTTTTGCTTCTTCTCCTGAACCGAAAGGCCAGCTGACTTGAAACTTGGTAGGAAGCATTGGGGTGACTTGTAGATCAAATGTAGCTAAAATTTTCCAATCGGATATCCAGGATGACCTCCATGGCCGCTATCTTAGAAATCTCTTTCGCGCTTCTTCTCCTGAAGCAAAAGTCCATTCGACTCAAAACTTGGTAGAAAGCATCAGGGTGACTTGTAGCTCAAAAATAGCTGAAATTGTTCCAATCGGAAATACAAGATGGTCGCCACATGTGCCATCTTGAAAATCTGTTTTGAACTTCTCCTGTATACCTGAATAGAAAGGCCCATTGACTAGAAACTTGATAGGAGGTATCGGGTGACTTGTAGATAAAAAATAGCTAAAATCATTCTGATCGGAAGTCCAAGATTGCTGCCAAGGCAGCCATGTTGAAAATCTATTTTGAACTTTTTTTCCTGAACCAAAAGGGCAATTGATTGGAAACTTCATTGAAAGTATCCATGTGACTTTTAGATCAAAAGTAACTAAAAATGGTTCTGATTGGAAATCCAAGATGGCTGCCATCTTGAAAATCTGTATTGAATTTCTCTTTAACCGAAAGGGCAAGTGACTCAGACTTGTCTGTTAATCAGGTGAGACCAGAACTTGGTCCTCACATCCTACCCACTTCTATAATATGAAGTTCTGTGTGCTCCGATGAAAAAAAATTGATACACATGAATTGTTACACATAAAAAACCTTTAATTAATGAAGAAAGCTAGTCAGTTCTTCTTTAACACCCAAGAAGCCCAATTCTTTTCAGAGTAAAAAAATAAATTCGTCCTTTCTGTCTATTGAAACTGAAAGACACACAGAGAAGAGCGGGAGACCAGAATGTACTGAAAAGCCAGAAATCAGTGTATTAGCACTTTATGATTATTACTTGGCCAATTACCTGTACAGAAGGCAAGTGCTAGATTGGATATTAAAGAAAGTTATGCTTTACACTCTCAGGCATTTCTTTTCAGCAGCTCATCCATGTAGTAGTGGCTATGTTTAAATTAACCCTGAAACCGCCAATCACAACTGCAGTAGACAGCAATTTTGACTATTTTTTTATTTGCCAGAGAAAACAAGTCCTAACATTTCATGTGAATCATCTGCCAAGCAAATAGAAAAAAAAAATAATTAAGATTGTCATCTACTATAATTTTGCATGGGACTTTATGGGTTAAATGTATTCACAACCATGTCAAAGCGCTTTTCGGCATTCTTTATTTTGCTCAGGTTTTGGTTATTGCGGCTAGATCAAAGCTGACTGACAGCTACAGTTTAAACTTTAACCCCTAAAGCGCTGTGCAAAAATTTGTAGCAGGCAAGATTTTGAATTTTTCATTTATTAATTTTTATATTTCAGGGAAAAAAGTCTTGACATTTCATGTGAATCACCTTCTTGGCAGATAATTCACCTGAAATGTTAAGACTATTCTCTAAAAAAAAAAAAAATAAAAGTAAAATTGTTTTCTGCTGCAGTTGTGATTGGTGCTTTAGGAGTTAATCTGGTAGAGGAATGAAAATAATGACACATATTTAGTGCTCTGAAATAGCCAAAGGCAAAAAAAAAAGTACAGATGACAACTTTGGTAAAACAGAATGTGTAAATTAGCAAGTATATGGTCATGGCTAACAATTTTTCTGCAGAAAAAGGGCAAAACTTCCAAAATTGGAAAAAAAAAAAACTGCACAAAAGAAAATGGGAGCCACAGACCAACCACGTTCTTACGGTTTCAGCATTATAAAGGACAGCGTTATAACCGCATTTCAGTGTAATAGAAAGAAGCACACACACATACAACCCACACATGTTGAACATTGTGTAACCTACTGGTTTCGGGGAATGCATATATATAAATGTACCTGACAATGGATCTTTTGGTTTTGAGTATAATTTATGCTGGTTTTCCTGTTAATATGCTAAAGCCAAGGAAAACCTGAGCCTAATTTGTCTTTCAGATAAAGCACTTTTTCAGCCGAAAAATATTGATAATTTTCTCCACCAAAACATATGTCATGAGACGCTCCATGGAGAAATAAGAAAACAATTATCTGCTTACCCCTAGTTATCTGGAGCTCTCTGAGTGTGGTTTGTTTAACCTTTGTCCTGCTGAATAATTTAAGATGCCATGCCCAGTTTTATTTTCAGCCAATCAGATTACTTGATCTGGATTATTACTATAAACTCACATACTAAATGGCAAACAGTTCAGATCCAGATCAGTTGGCTTCTTCAGAAGCCAACTGATCTGGATCTACACTGTTTGAAAGGCAGGGTATATCCAGTTTCAGCAGGACAAGGATTAAAATGGAAAGCTGTGATCACATCATTTGCTCTGTGCACATCACTGATTCCTTCTAGTCTGGTATTAGTTTTAGCATAATGATATTACGAGGACAGTGTCCTGTGAGAGCATCATTTTGTTGCAGAAATAATTATCATTTCCCCATCGCTGAGATCTTTGACTTTGACATTTGAAAATGTCAGTTAATCTATGTTGTAATTTAGTAGAGTACTATGTGAAGTATAAATGACATTGCTTCAGATGAAGTGATAATCAAGTTAATAATTTGGAATTATTTTAGTTATTTTTGCATCAAAACTTACCTTGAGGGTACTCATTGGAATTACTTCAGTGAGGCAATTCCAATGAGTACCTCAAGATATGTTTTGATGCAAAAATAAAAGTTATTTTCTTAAAACTCACTTGATCTGGACCCATGGTAATCACCATTAGAAAATCAACATTTCTCCAGACAGGAACAACAAAGAGTCAATCGGTCTGTGCATATGTGCTGTCTGGTAAATATCCTTTCCAAGAGAACAATATTCAGATTTTCAAGAATTTGTTCATGAAGCAAAGATTCTGGCCAACCTGTTTCAATGTACAGCAGCTGACCAGTCTGAATCTAACTTGTTCACACTATGTGAACTTAGGAAAATGTTGGTTTTCAAGTTAGAAGCTACAGTTGATGATACCATAGTCTTTACATGCTGAATAGAAATATTAGCAGATGACCTTGCTGTTTGCGATCAAGGCTAGTTAGCTAGATAGTTGCTATTTGAGACACAGGGCAACTGGCTGTGAGACCCTACTCAGCTAGACATTTGCTGTTCAACAACCCATCAGCTGGCTGTTAGATCATACCAGCTGGCTGGGTATTTGCTGTTTGAGACCCACGTGAGCTGACTGCTTTTTAAGACTCATTTCAGCTGGCTGTGCTGTTTGAGATCCAGGCCAGCTGTCTAGATCAGGGCCTGACAAATCAAAACAAAATCCACTTGCCCACTGGGCAAGTAAATTTTTTTTTCACTTGCCCAGCTCAAATTCCTACTTGCCCAGGATTTGTGCGGCTCAAATTCCTATATGCCCAAGATTTGCAAACAGAAATAGAAGTCCCACTTTTAACATTGCGTTAACAAGTCTATGAAAGCAATACTCTTGTAAATCCCAGTTAATATACAGAAAAGCGAGGTTTTAAATGGCGTACATAAGTTTACTCCTTTTTTTTGGTTCAAAAACATAGATAATGGGCACTCAGTGAGGTAGTTTCAGACCCCACAATCTAAGTACGCAATGGAAATAAAAAAAGTATCATAATTTCACATCAGAAAATACCAAAGGGATGAAAAGAGAGCATATTGAAAAAGAATTTTATTTGTATTTACTTGAAGCCTTGGATAAATACTCATGTGTTTGTAAAAAAAAAAAAAAAAAAAAAATTCTTAAGGTAAATGTATACACCTGCAAGGAAATTAACTTGATTGAAGAACTGCCTACAAACTATAGGACAATTCATAATTAAAAGACTTCATTTTTTATCAAAGAAGCCATTTTGAAAATGGTGTATTCATTTATCCCAAGAACAGAGAACAACCTCCAAGAAATTGGAAAGAACTGAATATTATTCTGTGTTGTATTGTATATCAGTGCTCATCAAGTCTTTCTGGTTTTAGGAGCACATAAGTCATCAAGCACTAGTCAGTTGTGTAAGCCATCAGTGTTCATATTTTGTTTTTCATCCTAACACGTTATCAGTAATATCAACAGAGAATAAATTTTTCATAAATGACTTTGACACACAGTATTTTTAGTCTTACAAATTCATTATTATTTGATGAACACTAAGTAAATCCAGATTTCGAGAGGGAAATAACAAAGGTTTTGCAAACAGGCGAGATCGTAACGGTATCACGCTTTTTTTTTCTTTTTTTTTTCCAAACAAAAACTCAATTTCTTACCTGTGTTTTTATATTGTGTCATTTTGTACTTTCGTTTTCATAGCCAAACACGTCGTAAGCAACGACTTATTTCATTGGTGTATGCCCAGTCGCATAGCCAATGAAATACGAGAATATCAAAAACCAATAATTGCCGACCTTACTTGGTTCATACTACACAGAAGCCATGTTTAGATACAATTATTGATCAGCTGTTACGACGGAAGATTAAAGGCACGCGCCGGAAGGTAAACAACTGATTAATTGGATTAACGGTAGTGTGATAATGAAAACCGTTATACATGGGTTGTCTGCATTAATCAGGACAGCTGGGCAATTAATTATCAATATTTATTGACATCTTTTGATCAGACTTTTTTACCGTAAATACTCGCACTTTTAACTGTCCTGGCGATTTTTTGACACTTGTCCGACCGGGCGTCGTAAAGACGGAACAGACTTGCCCGGCGGGATTTAGGACTTGTCCCGGGCGGCCGGGCAATGGATTTGTCAGGCCCTGTAGATATTTCTGTTTGAGACCTAGGCCAGCTGACTGTGCTGTTTTAGATCCAAGCCAGCTGGTTAGATATTTCTGAGATCCAAGCCAGCTGACTACTGTTTGGGGGATGATCGGGTGTGTCGAAGATGTTATGTATCTTAGTTATTGGCATACAGTTGGGCAAGGCCTGCTATCCTTGTAGTAGGTAATTAAGGGTAGAGGGGGAATGTTTTATTATAATCAAGTTGTTTCTTCACTTTCATTCCTGATCCTCTTTCTTCCCTGTCCCTCTCTTTCATCTCCTCTGCTATCTCTTCTACCTCTTTTCTCCCTTTGGAAGATGACTCAAAATGACCCACAAGGGTTGACGTGTCGTTAAACCCCAACCCAATCAATGACTTCTGTTGGAGATCCAGGCCAGCAGCTGGCTAGATATTTGCTGTTTGAGATCCAGTCAAAATTGTGTGCTGATGTGTGCTGTTAGACCTAGGCCAGCCGGCTGTGCTGTTTGAGATCCAGGCCAGCTGGCTAGGTATTTGCTGTTTGAGATCAGTCAAGTTGTCAGCTGACTAGCTCCTGGGAAAATGTTATTTTCCTTCAGCTTGTCTCATATGTTGTGAATATCAGGACAGGTATCAGTCACAGATGATTCTGAAATCTTGCAGCTTATGTTGGTATAAAGCTAGAAAATATTTACCTGACTACTGCTTCTTCATCTGTTGCTAAGATGTGGATTGACATTCATCTAAATGTGTAGATTCAGGTTAAATAGAATGACAGCTTGTTTAAACACATTTGGTTTTACAGATTTCTCTTTAAGGTAAATTTCAACATCACTCTATTTGTTAGGATCCAGAATGAAGTGTACCAACAAAATGGGCTAAATATGGGCAGTGCAGGCAGAATTTAAGATAAATTTCAACATCATTCTATTTGCTAGGATCCGAAATGAAGGCAGCAACAAAATAGGCTAAATATGGCCCTTGCAAGCAGGATTTAATTCCTTGCTTTGATTCAACCCCCATTTGTCCACATTTATCACTAGAAATTGGTTAGGCAAAGCCTGCTTGGGCTTATCTTCCTGAAAATGCAAATATATGTAAACAGTAGCAGGCAGATAAATCGGGCACATTTTATATCTAGCAAATAATGGTAAAGTGTCTTGGTCAGGGAAAAATTAATTTTGCTTCTGTTTCTTATTGAATTTGCTAACAAGTAACAGCTTTCCCCAAAAGTGTTTGTCTGAAATGGGTGACAGTCGAGCGGAACACTCCTAAACTGTAGTAATGAATGTTTATATTCTAATATCTTTTATGGGCCATGTCAACATAGCAACAGATAAGGTGCTTTTTTCATCTGAAAAATGCTGATATCTTTCTTATTTCTCAATAAAAATATATGTTGTGGGTACTCATTAGAAGTGCCTCGGTGAGGCGCTTCTAATGAGTACCCACAACATATGTATTAATTGAGAAATAAGAAAAATATTATGTGGATACCCCCTCTTATCTGTAGCTATGTGTCAAGTGAAAAAACGCCTTTGAACGCCCAAAATGTGCATATTCAGCCCATCCTGTGCATGCGCAGAATTTCACCCCGCCGTTTACTCTCCGTTCATACATTCTATGGTATCAAATGATTATGTTATCCGACAGTGAAGGCCCTGATCAGACTGCAGCTGCACTGGCTGATCTGGGCCTTCGCTGACCGCATATGTGTGGACACGTTTTTGCACGGCGCGGCCCATTTTTACCATATTTACCCTAAATATTTGTTTTAGGTTTTGAAATGGGTACAATATCATTATAGCTTTTTTACAGATAGATTTATGTTGTAGTACTATGTTGTAGTACTCTGTGGAATGACAGTCTCAGTCAGTGAGTAATATGATATTATGGAGAAATAAGGAGAATATTACCTGACAGAGGAATTGTTAAGGAGAAATATTTGGTGATAATTCTGGAATGATTTTTCTTATTTCTCCATAAAAATGTATGTTGTGGTACTCATTAGAAGTGTCTCATTGAGGTGCTTCTAATGAGAACCAACAACATACATTTCCGTGCAGAACTGGTGAAAACTGTTCCAGAATTATCACCCAGAACTACATCTTAAGAAGTCCTCTGCTATGGAATTGCGTCATACAAGTGATCTCATTTGGCAATATGATTTCATAGAGAAATAAAAAAAATATTTATCTGAATGCAATTCTTATCTAGAATTGCGTATTCCCCTACATTCTATAGTGGTAAAATGATTATTATTGTTGCTATTTTGAACCAAGGAATTAAAGAACAAATTGGTAATTTCAAATTGTTGAACTGCTTTTGACAGATAATCCAATAACTCATAATGAAGATCACACCTCGGAAATCCAGCTTTAATGATTTAGAGCCTTCCAATAATGTGCCATATGGTTTCATTGACATTTGTTGGTTTTACCATTTAGCCTTTGCATAATGTTATACAGATCTCATATACCGTTGTTAGGTAATATAGACCAGCAGTTACGAAATAAGAAAGTTTGTGGCTTAACACTTAGTATGCTGGGTAAAAATTTCAGCAGACAACATTTCAAAATATTTTTTTCTTATTTTTCCCTGAAAACAGGTTTCGACATTTGATGCAAATTGTCTCCCATGGAGAAAATTTGCATAAAATGTCAGTCATGTTTTCTAGGAAAAATATCATCAATTTTGTCATCTGCTGAATTTGCCCAGAGTGGTAAAGGTTAACCTTTTAGTAAAAGGTCTTTGAATATCATACAACTGTTTAAGAGAAGTTGTTGAGGGTTCTTATTTCTGCATGAGAATGTATATGGTGCATACTCATTAAATGCACTTCAGGGCACAACATGTTTTTGTGGAGAACTGGGGAAAATTATCCTAGAATTATCATTAAATACACCACCTTAACAAGTAATCTGCTATTTCAGTAATTTTGCATTTCTGGAAGCAATTTTCTGTTAGATCTTCAAGCCGCACTTATTTTTATGTCCCCCACCATAGAGGGGGGGGGGGGGGTGGATATATTGTTTTTAGTGGGGATCGTGTTGGCGTTGGTGTTGGGGTAGTCGTAGCCTCTTGTCTGCACTCTATCTCCTTAATGAATGGATGGATTTTGGCCAAACTTACACAAATTTATCACTGGGTGGGGGAAAAATGCTGATTAGATTTTGATGACCTTGACCCCATTTTCAAGGTCACACGAGGACTTAGATTGGTGGAAAAGGCTGGAAAATTGCTTGTCTGCACCCTATCTCCTGAAGGAACAAATGGATTTTGACCATACCTGCACATCTAGATTGCTGGGACATGTAAAAGAACTGATTAGATTTTGGTGACCTTGACCCCATTTTCAAGGTCACATGATGGCTTAGATGGGTGGAAAATGGCTTTTCTGCACCCTATCTCCTGAATGAATGGATGGATTTTTACCAAACTTGTGCATCTATATTGTTGAGACATGGAAAAGAACTGATTAGATTTTGGTGACCTTGACCCCATTTTCAAGGTCACAGGAGGGCTCAGATTATTGGAAAATGGCTTGTCTGCACCCTATCTCCAGAATGAATGGATGGATTTTGACTAAACTTTTACATCTATTTTGTGAAATGGAAAAGAACTTATTAGATTTTGGTGACCTTGACCCAATTTTCAAGGTCACACAAGGGCTTAGATTGTTGGAAAATGGCTTGTCTGCACCCTATCTCATGAAGGAAAGGACGGACTTTGACCAAACTTGCACAACTGTATTGCTGACATGAAAAAGAACTGATTGGTCAAAGGAGGGCTCAGATTGTTGGAAAATGGCTTTTCTGCACTCTATCTCCAGAATGAATAGATGGATTTTGACCAAACTTGTAGAGCTATATTGTTGAGACAAGGACAATAACTGATTAGAATTTGGTGACCTTGACCCCATTTTCAAGGTCAAACTAGGGCTTAGATTTTGGAAAATGGCCCCCATCGACCACACACACACACACACACACACAAAGATAAATTATAGATACAACCTTTTTCAATAATAGGTCTGTACAAACTGGTGAGGGACATATGTTTTCCTCTGAAAACACTGTTATAGTTTGGTCCATTTCTTGTGACTGTTTTAACCCTGGTCCAGCTGAACCCTGACATGCCCTGCCTTTGCAAACAGTGTAGATCCAGATCAGTTGGGTTCTGAAGAGGCCAACTGATCTGGATTGACAGACTGACTGTTCAGAATTTTAACGCTACCAGGCAGCTGAGTCACATAGAGACAGCACCCTACTGATCTGGGTCTGCACTGTTTGTCATTAAGTGTGAATTTGTATCAACAACTTGGATCGAGTAATTGGATTATCTGAAAATTAGAAGTGGGTGTGGCATCTTAATTTATTCAGCAGGACAAGGGTTAACTAACCTTTTACCACTCTATGGGCCAGTTCAGCAGATGAGAAATTGATTATATTTATCTTATCTTTTCCAGAAAATAGGCTTTGGGATTTCATACAAATTGTGCATAGAACCTCAAAGTGTATGTTCTAGGAAGAATAAGAAAAATATTTCAAAATGTAGTCTACTGCTGAGCATTAAAGAAAAATGAGAATTTCGTAATGCATGTATTGTTTGTTTCATGCATAATTTGAAGTGAAATGCTATATTTACCCTAAATATTTAAACCCAAATTCCTGAGGAATCATCTTAGATCCAGATCAAACTATTCTTAACCCTAGTCCTATACCCTGCCTTTGCAAACAGTGTAGATCCAGATCAGTTGGCTTCTGAAGAAGCCAACTGATCTGGATCTGCACTGTTTGTCATTAAGTATGTGAATTTTTATCAACAATCTAGATTAAGTAATCTGATTGGCTGACAGTTAGAAGTGGGCGGGGCATTTTAATTTATTCAGCATGACAAAGGTTAAGTCAAGGTTTGGTGAAGGTCTGCTCTGTTTGCCATTCAGCCAGCACTGTTTATACACATAACTAGGTATTTAGTTGAATATTTCCACATTTTAGGATTAGAATAATAAGGAGATACAGTGTCTGAATATTTAGGGTAATTATCCTTTCCAGTACTGACTAAATTAAGATGCCACGCCCACTTCTAATTTTCAGCCATTCAGATTATTTGATTCAGGTTGGTGATACAAATTTAAATACCGGTACTTAAGGACAAACAGTACAGATCCAGATCAGTTGGCTTCTTCAGAAGGCATCTGGCTTCTGAGCTGGCTCTACAACTGATCTGGATCTACACTATTTGGAAAGCACGGCATATTTGGGGACACCAGGACTAGGGTTATGATATGGATAGAAGGTTTTGAATGTTTTGATATGCTTGGGAGAAATTTTATAGTGGAATCTTTAAATTCTAAGAGTACTTACTAGTCATGACTGCAGCAGACGACATTTTTTTTTTTGTGTGTGTTTGTTTATTTTTCAGAAAAAATAAGGCTTGACATTTTATGTGAATTGTGTGCCAAGCTGACAGTTCACATGAAATGCCAAGTTATTTTTCTCTGAAAAGTAATAAAAAAAATTAGAATGTTGTCTGCTACAATTTTGCTTAGCGATTTAAGGGTTACAAGCGAAATGCCTCGAAATTGGTTCTGTTTCATAAATTGTGATATTTTTATTTTTGCAGATCAGTCTTTCATTGATGTCTGCTCCCAGTCAAGTGTCACAAGTAGATCGGTACATCTTCACCACACCGGCCTAATACCAACGGTTTACAACTATCAGCAGTGCTCCTGTGTTATTGCCCCTGCCGACTGTAACAACACGGCCACACTCAAGTTTCGGGTTGTTGACATGAGACTCCACAGTAATGATAACCTGACTTCTTGCTCCACTGAAAGTAGGATTGAGCTGATTGGTCAGAATGAGCGGAAGGTGTACAGCTGCGAGAAAGAACAGTTCTTATATGGCTTTAATGACTTCCATATCAGCAACGAAAATGGGATGGTGCTATATTTGTACAAGAATGCTAGAGAATATCCAACTAAAGTCTGGCTCGAGGTTCAGAGTAAGTAGAGGGCACCCCAACTTAGCTTTTGTTAAGAGAGTATCCAGATAAATGTCTTTCTGGGCCCATTGTTCAAAACTAACAATGTTGTTAGTTAACGTATCGTTAAAATTTTGATCATTAAATATGGGCATATATGCTAATATTTTTGCTGAAAAAATGTGAGTAGCTTTTGCATTTGCAAAATGCAAAAGCTACTCACATTTTTTTCAGCAAAAATACCTGTGAATTAGATACTGTACTTACTAGAACAGTTAACATTTTGACTACTAACAAGCTGGTTAAGCTAACAATGCTTTGAACAACTGGGCCCTGATTTCTCTAAGAAAACATATATGATGTTAGTACTCATTACAAGTGCCTTGACATGTTTTTAAGGAGAAAAATAAGAACACACTCAAAAATCTTTTTTAGTTGAAAAAACAGAAACAAAAACAAAAACACCTCCTCAGAAGCAATGCTTAAAACTGGAGGAGGCAGGTGCTATGGCCTCTGAAAGGGACTTTTTATGTCAAAAATAAATTACCGTAAGTATTCTGATATCTTAACTCCTTACCATGTCTCCTAACATTAGCCCATTGAAGACTGGAGACCCCTAAACGGGTACTGGCAAACAGTGCAGACCCAGATCAGATGCTGCAGAATCATTTAGTCTGACATACCTAAAATCAAAAATGGACTCTTCCAATATAGGGTGTGGGAGAGTTTATTCAGTCTTTAATGGGTTAGAATAAGTCTATTCTGCTACTTGTAAATGTGTCCAATAAATGCTGGCTGCGTGGCAAATAGTGCAGATACTGATCACACACTGCATACTCAACTCTTTCTGCACCAAATTTCAGACAACATTTTCGTCTGCTTTTTTTCTGACAAACTATCAATAATTTTTTGGAAAGAACCTTATGTGTAAAGTTGAAAAGACAGAATGTCAAACAGCGTAGATCCTGATGAGACAGCTAATTATGAGCCATCTATGCTGTTTGCAAAAACCTATTATTATTGACTGTGGCAGTGAAAGAGTTAAGGGAATAGTCTGACAGCAGTTAAGACCACTTGAAGAGTTTGTTTAAACTCATTTCTTTCACTTTCCAAATCTGTGTTTTTCAGTGTACAGACAGAATTACCTTGTCTATTATCCTCAAAATAATACTAATTACTAAGTGTACTTGTTATCTGTTTAATGAATGAACCATTTCTCATTTAAACAACATCTAAAAGATATTTTCTTAATAATTTAAGTCATTTATTGATTTCAATTCTTCTCTTTTGTTTATGGGTATTGACCTCGTAGACCTTGTTTAAATGATTCATGTTTGGTGCTAGTGATTTAAACCATGTCTTTACAGTATTGGTAATATTATGGGTTATGACACTGTGATATCGATACATTTAATCTGTGAATAAAATAATTAGCATTATTTTTGTTTGGTATAGGGATAGCTCTAAGAGGGGTACTAGTGAAAAGTAAATATTTTTCTTATTTCTGCACAAAAACTTATGTTGTGGGTACTCATCAGAAGTGCCTCACGGCACTTCAGATGAGTACCCACAACATAAGTTTTTGTGCAGAAAGAGGAAAAATGTCAATACTTTTTGGTTTAGCACCTTATCTAGAGTTAAGTATTAGGTCTGTCTTGGTGACCTTATTTTATCTGTCATAGTTATTTTGCCCAAACTATTAATCTTATCTCTTGCATTGATGATGCACCTTGTTTTTATTCATTTATGAATATGTCACATTCAGTGTAGGAACAAAAACAATATAGTTCGCCTACCTTATACAGGCTGTGGGTGTTTCAGATTGTATATAAGTTTTGAAGGATGAACCCAGGGAAGATTGGACTATGTCCAACTGGGCATCCTCATTAAATAAAGTCATTATTATTATTATTATTTGCCCTTTGACCCTTTCAGTCTGTTCTGATACTTCTGGCTGGACTTGAGTTGCAAGACATTTTAAAATATTTTCTGCAGAAAATTGTGCTTGACATTTCATGCAAATTAATTCCTGTCAAGCCCCAGAATCTAGAAAAAAAAGTATTGATTTGTTGTCTGCAGAATTTGTCCAGATTGTGCAGTATTTTCAGAATGACATAACATGCCTGTTTTCTCCTTACAAAAATTTGGATGAAATGAAAACCCTATTTTCAAGGAAAATCAAGATGGAAAAAAGAAATGTGTCATCTGCTCAGATATTTAAATTAAGCCAATAAAAGTGACTTCCTTGGGAAACTATTTCTTTGAAAGCATCAGATAAAAGAGATAATCAGGAAACAATGAGCCATGCCATTCCACGACATGTCTTTGGAGATATATTCTGACAGTAAACCCACTAATGAGACAATAAAACTACCTGACTTTGCTGTCCATTGATACAGTCTACAGTATCCAATGATTCAATAAGTAGACCAGAGGAATTGTTAAGGAGGAGTTTTTGGTGATAATTATAGGATAATTTTCTCCAGTTCTCAATAAAAACATATGTTGTGGGTACTCATTAGAAGCGCCTCGCCAAGGCGCTTCTAATGAGTACCCACAATATATGTTTTTATGGAGAAATAAGAAAAATTATCCCAGAATTATCACCAAATACTCCTCAAGAATTCCTCTGTAGACAGTGAATGCCCTGTTCAGACTGCAGTAAATACCCTGTTCAGACTGCAGTAAATACCCTGTTCAGACTGCACTGTTGTGTAGTCAGATCTAGAATATTGTACATTTATATACCCTGAAGGCACTTTTTAACCCTTGTCCCGCTGAATAAATTAAGATGCCACACCTATTTCTAATATACGGCCAATCAGATTACTTGATCCAGATTGTTGATATAAATTCATATACTTAATGGCGAACAGTGCAGATCCAGATCAGTTGGCTTTTTCAGAAGCCAGCTGATCTGGATGTTCACTGTTTGCAAAGGCAGGACTTATCCGGGTTCAGCAGGACTAGGGTTAACATGGCATGCTTCGTGATATTTGTATCCCAACTAAAAACCCCATATTCAATATGCAGCTTCTTAATCTGATTCAAAGTCAAGCTATTTTTTTGATGATAAGAGCATTAGGAATTATCTTAGTTCTTCAATTTCTGCAGAAAAAACTTAGCATGCTGGGTAAAAATTGCAGCAGACAACATTTTGAAATATTTTTTCTAGACAACAGATTTTACATTTCATGCAAATTTTCTCCTATGGAGAAAATTTTCATGAAATGTCAAATCCTGTTTGCTGGGGAAAATAGAAAAAAAAGATATCAACAATTTGTTGTCTGTTGAATTTGCCCAAGGAGTGGTAATTGTTAGTGATTTTTGTAATACCCAGGGGCCTATATTTCAGTTCTGCTTTAATCGTTAAAGCACAAATCACAACTTCAGCAGATGTCACTTTGAAATATTTTTATTTTCAGAAAAAGTAAGGCTTGAAATTTCATGTGAATCATCTGATGATTCACATGAATTGCCAAGTCTTAATTGTTCTAAAAACAACAAAATCAATTTTAGAAAATTGTCTGCTACAGATTTGGCAGTGCTGTAAGGGTTAACAAACTACACCACAACCTCTTTATAACACTATTGTTGGGGTCCATAGCATAAACCGTGTTAGTTAGGCAACCGTGTTATATCCAAACAAAAATGTAGATTATATTGAAAAATGGCCATTTATGGTCATTTTTCAATATAATCTATACATTTTTGGGATCCATTTTTGAACCGTGTTATATACAAAACCGTGTTATAACGAATCGTGTTATAAAGAGGTTGTGGTGTATCATTACTTTGATGCTAAGAATTTTACTAGTTGTCTTATTTCTCCATGAATACTCAATCCCATTGTCTTGTTAAGAGATTAATACCAAAGAGACTACTATATTTGTTATAAATATTGGATAGTGGAAAATCATAATTCCTTACCATATTTGTCCTAAAATTTAAACAAGTTTATTTTTACTACTCGTTTTTGTGTCTAAAAATGGCTGGATGAGTGGCAAAAAATGTAGACCTTGATCAAATGGCACACCTGCAGCTCCTGATTTGTGTCTGCATTGTTTGCTCAGGCCTGTCTGTCCCAAACTTTGGGGTAAATATGGCATATTTCTGTGCTCTTTAACTGAATATTATTATTATTTCTCTATGATTGCCAGTAGCTTGAGCCCTTCCAATGATTTAACCATTGTCATGCTGAATAAATAAAGATGCCACACCCACTTCCAATTTTCAGCCAATCAGATTACTTGATCCAGGTGGTTGATATAAATTCACATACTGAATGACAAACAGTGCAGATCTAGATCAGTTGGCTTCTTCAGAAGCCAACTGATCTGGATCTTCACTGTTTGCAAAGGGAGGGTATATCTGGGTTCAGCAGGACAAGGGTTAATTAAGAAGGGCTGTTGTCAGTTACTGGCAGAAGTATGTTCTCAAGTACTGTTTAACCATTTAGAGGACTAAACCTGCCCAGGAAAGGTTTGATTAGGTTAACTGATCGGCTTGATGGACTTTAAAACTCCAACTCCAACTAGTACCTTGAGATATCATTGCTGTTCTCTTGCTATGATTAGTTGTGTGTATGTCAGTGCTGTCAGGAAGACGGTATATATGATGAAGAATTCCTTTGAAGAGTTTCCCTCATCAGTTGTTATTAAAACTTCACTGATAGGTTTTATTGTAGATCTAGGCACATCTCCGCTCATTAAATACTATTAAATTGTGTTTTATTGTCTCCTAGTGCTGAAACAGACTATGTATTAATGTCACATAGCCTGGGAAGATCTTATATGAGTAGCAACGTTAGAAAATATACGTTTGGATATGTGCATGTACCCAGTGAAGATTCAGATCAGACTGCGCAATTGCGCAGTCTGATCTGAATCTTCACTGGGTGCATTTTGGATAGCCGAAGATGCAAAGTTTCTTCATGCAAAGTTTCTTCATGCAGACAATGAAAATCCAGGCAGTCATTATAGTCTTCATTGGGTGCATATGTCAGAAGGGACGCTTCCTCATGTTGCAGCGTATAGGATCCAGGTCATGAGAAAACTTACAGAATGACACATGTGAGCAAAACAAACTGATCAACCTGCTCATTCATTATCAGTGATTTAATTTGACTTAAATGCTTTTCTGTGATATTTCACTGATTTAATTTGAGAGCCTCTATGTGATTACTTGTGTTGATTCATCTATCATTTGTGTACATTTATCACCAGTTGTTTGGTACAGTCTTTTTGGTTGGCACAGGAGCCTATTTGGTTGGCACAGGAGCCTGTTTGATTGGCTAGCCTCTTCAGGCAGTCTAATCCCTCTGCTGATATATTCTGTAGTATCTGACATTTCTATATGTTAGCATAGCTTCAGATAGAAGGAGTATCCAGACAATTATATTACTTAACCCTTAAAGCGCCAAGCAAAATTTGTAGCAGACGGCATTCTAAAAAATAATTATTTTTCTTAGAAAATCAGCCTTGAAATTTCATTTGAATCGTCTGCCAAGCAGACAATTCACATGAAATATCCAGACTTATTTTCTAAGAAAAATAAATTAAAAAAATATATTTAAAAGTGTTGTCTGCTGCAGTTGTGATTGGTGCTTTAAGGGTTAATTCTTCTCAAAAAAACATATCAGGTGGGTACTCATAGCACCTCTGTGAGATGCTTTTAATGTGTACCACAATATATATGTTCATGGAGAAATGTGAAACATATTTTTACTTTTTGGTTGAAAAAAGAAAAAGCCTTAACTGGAGCTATGAATCAGCCTGATCTGGGTCTTCTTGGCCCGGATATGTTATAAGCATCCTGTTTTTGTGTTATGCAGCATATGTTGTGCAGCATATGAGCTCTGTCATGAGAAAAAGGCTTTTCAGCATTTCTGTTGAATCCATGTTTCACTGCATGCCCGGCCCCTTAGCAAGGCCTCATGTTTATACCCCCGGCATATGAAGTATGTGGGGGTATATAGTTTTTGCTTTTCCGTTCGTCCGTTCATTCGTTCGTACATATGTTCGTTCATTCGTTTGTTTGTTTGTTCGTTTGTACGTTCGTTTGTTCGTCTTTCTGTCACAGGGTCAAAGTTTTTGCGTTAAAGTTTATAAGACCTCATATTTTGAAGACCCTTTGATGGATTTCATTCATATTTGGCATGAAGGTAGATATAGGTCTAAAGTTTTTATCAGCTTCATCCCCACCCCGGGGGTGACCTTGGGGTCAAGGTCACGGACTTCGAATTTTCATAAAGTCGGGGTCAAAGTTTTTGCATTAAAGTTTATAAGACCTCATATTTTGAAGACCCTTTGACGGATTTTTTTCATATTTGGCATGATGGTAGATATAGGTCTAAAGTTTTTATCAGCGACCTTGGGGTCAAGGTTACGGACTTAGAATTTTCAGAAAAAAGTCAAAGTTTTTTGTGTTTAAGTTTAAATAGCTATATCATCAAGACCCTTTAGGAATTTCATTTATATTTGACATGTTGCTAGATATTGGCCTAGAGTCTTACACCGCATGATCCCCACTCAGGGTGTGACCGAGGAACATAGAATTTTCATATAAAAGTAAAAAAAATTTGCGTTTAAGTTTATATAGCCATATCATCAAGACCTTTTGTTAAATTTCAGTATTCCCTAATTGAAAGGTCCAGCGGATATAGCTATCAGCAAGGAATCTGTTGGTCTGTCCATCCATCCGTTGAAGCATTATTCATTCATTATTTTTGTCAGGGTCAAAGTTTTTACGTTTAAGTTTATATGACCTCATATTTTGAAGTCCTTTTGATGGATTTCATTCATATTTGGCATGATGGTAGGTATAGCTCTAAAGTTTTTATTAGCACTATCCCCACCCCCGGGGTGACCTTTGGGTCAAGGTCACAGACTTCCAATTTTCATAAAAATGTCAAAATTTTTGTGTTTAAGTTTATATAGCTGTATCATCAAGACCCTTGTGGAATTTCATTTATATTTGACATGTTGCTATATATCGGCCTAGAGTCTTACTCTGCATGATCCCCACCCCGGGTGTGACCGAGGTCAAGGTCACGAACTTAGAAGTTTCATTTAAAAGTAAAAGTTTTTGCTTTTAAGTTTATATAGCCATATCATCAAGACCTTTTGTTAAATTTTATTATCCCCTAATTGAAAGGTTGAGCGAATATAGCTATCAGCAAGGAATCTGTTTGTCTGTCCATCCATCCATTGAAGCATTATTTGTTCATACTTTATTTTTGTCTTAGGGTCAAAGTTTTTACATTAAAGTTTATAAGACCTTATATTATGAAGAGCCTTTGATGGATTTAATTCATGTTTGGCCTGATGGTAGATATAGGGCTTAAGTTTTTATCAGCATCAACCCTATCCCGGGGAATAACGTTGGGGTCAAGGTTACGGACTTAGAATTTTCATAAATAAGTCAAAATTTTTGTGTTTATGTTTATATAGTTATACCATCAAGAACCTTTGAGGAATTTCATTTATATTTTACATGTTAGTAGATATAGGTCTAGAGTTTTACTCAGCATCATCCTTATCTGGGGTATGACCTTGAGGTCAAGGTCACAGACTTAGAAATTTCATATAAAAGTAAAAAAAAAATTGCATCTAAGTTTATATAGCTATATTTTATGAAGACCCTTTTGTTGGTTTCATTAATATTAAGCATGATGGTATATATAGGTCTGAAGTTTTTCTTGGCACCATCCCCAAGCTGGGGCATGGCTTTTAAGTCAAGGTCACAGACGTTTCATACAAATGTCATTTTTGCTTATATTATAAAGACTGATTTCACTGGTATATGGTGATAGTTATAGAGCTAAAGTTTTATTTAGCTCAGTCCCTGCACCTGTGCCTGACCTTTGAGATCAAGGGCTTCATATTATGTGTGATTGAATTTTTTTCAATGTTATAACATATAGCATACAACTGCCATCTCCAGAGTCAAAGCTACATACTTTGTGCTCTTTAAAAAGTGACGGTAGTGCTAGTCAGGGGTATATGTGCCCCACTGGGCACTTTGTCTAGTTAGATCTTCACCTGAAGGTTCCCCTTGGCCAGTGGCTTATGTGAGCAAACAGCATAGGTTCCGGCAAACTGAGCAGATGTGCAGGCTCGCTGGAACCTTTATTATGCTCCCCGAAGAATTTCGGGGGAGCATATAGTCGCCGCTTCGTCCGTGCATCCGTGCGTCCGTGTGTCCGTGCGTCCGTACGTCCGTGTGTCCGTGCGTCCGTCCCGCTCTTGTCCACGCAAATTCTCGGAAACTGCTTGTCGGATTTCAATGAAACTTCATGGGAATATTAAGTATCAAAGGTGGATGCGCATATCACCTGCGTGTTCTGGTTCGATGATTTTTCCAAGAGTTATTGCCCTTTGATGAGTTCTGCATGAATATATAGGGTACTGTTCGTGTCCATGCGAATTCTCGGAAACTACTAGTCGGATTTCATTGAAACTTCATGGGAATATTAAGTATGGAAGGTGGATGTGCATATCACCTGCGTGTTCTGGTTCGATGATTTTTCCAAGAGTTATTGCCCTTTGATGAGTTCTGCATGAATATATAGGGTACTGTTCGTGTCCACGCAAATTCTTAGCAAATACTGGCAGAAATTCAACGAAATTTTAATGGAATCTTAAGCAGCAATAGGGGATGCGCATATTGTTCAATCTTTCTGGTTAGATGATTTGTCACAGAGTCATGCTACTTTGTTTAAAGCTGCAGTGTAAGGTCACTGGCTATTTTTAGAAAAGAATTTGTCAACACTCTAGTGCCTACATTTATTGTTGGATTTTGATATAACTTCAAACAAATGTTGGGTATGATAATATCTTGAGCATGTTTGACATTCAGGGTCCTGGGCTCAAGGTCAAGGTCACTGTGGCTATTTTTAGAAAAACTTTGTTTTTGCTCTAGTGCCTAGATTTATTGATGGATTTTAATATAATTTCACAAAAATGTTGAGTATGATAACATCTCAAGCAATTTCAATTTCCAGTGTCCTGGGCTCAATGTCAAGGTCACTGCAGCTTTTAAATATCTATTTTGAAGTACAGTGAGTATACACAGTATACCGCTCTTTATCTAGGATAATGTTTCCTGTTCCGACTATTGCATGTTCGGGGAGCATCCATCGGTTTCACCGATATTCTTGTTGTTCATGTAATGTCTCTTTTCACATGATGCTGCTCATGATTTCTTGGAGAAGTAAGGAAAATACTGGAATTTTTTTGTGGCGTGTTGGGGTGGTGGTGAGGGGGTGGGGGGGGGGGTGGGGGGGTGCAAAATAAAAGCATCTTATCTTGGTTACTGGAGTTCATATATGAGGAGCTTTAGGATGCTCATTTGAATAACAGTCTCGTTTTATACACAATCCTTAGTGTCTTAAAACTAATTATTTCCAGAATTTGCAATTCTAGGGCTGCATTAGACTCAATGAAAGTCTTCTAAGATTCTTTATGTTCAATCAAGGCATAAAATATATGTAAATACAAGCCAGACTGAATTTGCAACAACAAAGAACTTAGTATTGGAATAGAAGCTCTGTTTAACACTCCAGTATACTTGGAAAAAAATTCAGCAGACAAGATTTTGAAACAGTTTTCTTATTTTTCTAAGAAAATAGGCTTTGACATTTCATGTAAATTGTCTCCTAAGGAAGAAGAAAATTTGCATGAATTGTCAAAGTGTATTTTCTGGGAAATAATAAAAAAAAATAATGAATTTGCTGCCTGCCTAATTTTCACGGAAAGTGGTAAAGGTTAAATTATTGCAAATGGAATGAATTTCAGTGTTTGTCTGTTGAAATATATTTTCATCAGGCATTAATTGGAACACTGACCCAGTTTATTACACTTGGCACATGCAGTCCTCTTCTTGCAATGCCAATCTGATTGCAACAACACTGAATTTTTGTGATTATGCACACATTACAAGTACCCACCATCCAGTGCCCCCATCAGTGCCTACTATGGTAATGACTGTAAAATTGTAGATGAACAGTAAAACAGTTGATTATCGAGCAATCATCATAGTGCACAGCCTACTTAACCTTTACCAGTCTAGGCAGATTCAACAGACAACAAATTTATGATATTTTTCTTATTGTACCGAGCATGCCAAGCGTTAACCCTTGTAGTCTGGAGACCCCTAAAAAAGATAATTGGCAAGCAGTGCAGACCTAGATCAGACACTGCAGAATGTGGTGTCTGATCAGGGTCTCCACTGTTTGCAAATAATTTAGCCATTTCTCTCTAGAAATATCTAAATCTGGTAGCTGGATGTACCTTAAATTGAAATTGGACTCTATCAATATACAGTGTGGGAGAGTCTAAAATGGATTAAGGAGTTGAGGCGTCTGAGTATTTAGTTTAAATACAGTATCCTACTTATCAATTACAGGCACACATGCCTTGAAGCATCTTAAGTATTGATACTATACATGCTAGGTAAAAAATTCTGCAGACAACATTCTGAAATATTTTTCTTATTTTTCCCAGAAAAGAAGATTTAAAATTTCATGCAAATTGTCTGATATGGGGACAATTTGCATAAATTGTCATGCTGTTTTCAGGGAAAAATTAAGAAAAATGTCATCAGTTTGTTGTCTGCTGAATTTGCCAATAGTGTGCTAAGTGTTAATTCGATTTCATTAAAATTCAGTGTCATATTCATGCCTGACTTCAATTTTCACTCAGACAAATCTAGGTCTCACACATGTGTAATTAATACTGTAGCTGATGGAAGTGAGAGCAGGAAGATGGGTGAGGGGTGGGGGCAGGGCAAGTGGATAAGAGATGGTGGGGGACTCAGGGCTCAGTTGTTCAAAGCATCGTTAGCTTAACAAGCTCGTTAAGGGTCATTTCGTTAACTGTTTTAGTGGATTCAATGTACAATATTCTGATATTTTTTGCTGAAAAAATGTGAGTAGCTTTTGCATTGCAAAAGCTACTCACATTTTTTCAGCAAAAAATTTCAGCGTATTGGCGTATCACCCGATGTAAATTTTAACGAATCGTTAACTAACGACGTCGTTAGCTTTGAACAACTGGGCCCAGAGCTTTGACTGTTTTTATTGTCAGCAAAGAGCAGGGCTTGCACTGGTTTCTCTGAAATGTCTGGATGGCTGACTGGTTAAGGCTCCCGACTTTGTATCACAAGGTGCCAGGCTCAAATCCTGGGAGGCAGAATTCTGCTATGACTGTATGGCACTTCATTGCACAGAGCCTTTCAGTGTCACACTTCCATCATCTGGATATGACAAGTAGTAATGAAAGGGACATAAAATGCTAAAACATCATCATCATCATCACCAGGTCTCTGCAAGGTGACAAGTCATAATCCTCCATTGTTGAGTATTCCCTGAACCAGAAGGACACTCATTACAAGTGATGACTAGTGTGTTTATGAGTAATTCAGCACATAAATAATTTTACAACCTTAACATTATTCCCAAAATTATTAAAATACTGTTAATAGGGCATAAACATAAAAGAGAAACATCATCAAAGGAGTATTGGCCATCTAGAAAGCTCAACAGAAAAGTTAGCAAATTTAAGCTAGTGGAAATAATTATAACACCAGATAAGTGCAGTATCCAGAGAAAGTTTTTCTTATTTTTCCATGAAAACATGTTTTGGGTATTCATTAGAAGAAAAGCACCTCATTGAGACAATTCTAATGAGTACCAACAACATACATTTTTGTGGAGAAACAAAAAACATCAGCATATGCTGGTTGAAAGACCCCATCTTATCTGGAGCTAAGAATAATGTCTATATCTGTTACACCTGAACCTGCCAATTCAAGGAAGGACTTTATGAGATATGAATGCAGGAACCTCTTTAAAACATGATTTATTATAGCATGGTTTTTGATATAAGACAGTTTAAAGATGGACCCCATAAGTATCGTATCCAAATAAAAATGTATAGATTATATAGAAAAATGACCATAAATGGTCATTTTTTCTATATAATCTATACGTTTTTGTTTGGATATAACAGTTGTTTAGCTAACGTTTGTGCTTTGGCTCCCAGCAGTAGTGTTATAAAGAGGTGGTGTATCTAACGTAGACAGAGTGTGGCCTGCACATAATTGACTATACTGTTTACTCATAGAATCTTCAATGGCTACCAATGTAGAGCCTGAACAGAATATGAATGTTCAGGTTGATCTATGTCATAAGGTCTTTTTTTCTGTTGAAAATGTTTCACCTTTATTTATCATCATCAGTTTTGATGTAACACCTACCTGTAAAAGTGTATCAGAACACTGCCTATTGTAAACCTCCCTTTTTATTTTAACCTTCTCCACTCATTGGGCAAATTCAGCACATGTCAAATTGATGATGTTTTTTTTCTTATTTTTCCTATAAAACAGGCATTGACATTTCATGCAAATTGTCTCCTAAGGAGACAATTTGCATGAAATGTCAAAGTCTGTTTTCTGGGGAAAAAAATCAAAATGTCAAGTTATTACCCAGTATATTACATGTTAATTAAAACTTAATTAAAACCATGAAAGCCTGACCAGACTGTGCATGCATGAGTGAAGACTGATCAGAGGTTCCCGATCTGCTTAAACAGTATTGAAAGAATATTTGGAGAATCTAAATGACAAATAGATAAGGTCTTAACCAAGCGGCTACTATAAACTTAGGTTGTTTGCATATGATTCAAGTGGGTTTTCTGTTGATGTGAATTATCTAAATGGGCTTTAACTATACAAGGTGACCATTAAAATAACAATTACACTTCACTTACTAGGTTAACTGGGTTTGTTACACAACTCAAGACATAACCAACAAAAACAAACCTTGCTAGGGCTACTATCTTAACTGAAACCTACTTTAACCTACTAGGTCTGAGAGTCATGGTCCTGAAAGAGGATTTGTTAAGGAGGAGTATTTGTTGGTAATTCTGGTATCAGTGTCTTCAGCTCTCCAAAACATATTCTGAACTGCCTCAGGGAGGTGCTTTTTTCTAGTGCCTCAGTAAACTGCTTCTTTCTAGTGCCTCAGTGAGTTGTTTTATTTCTAGGGCCTCAAGGAGGTGCTTCTTTCTAGTGCCTCAGGGAGGTGATTTCTTTCTAGTGCCTCAGCAAGGTGCTTCTTTCTAGTGCCTCAGTGAGGTGCTTCTTTCTAGTGCCTCAGTAAGGTGCTTTTTTTAGTGCCTCAGTGAGGTGCTTCTTTCTAGTTCCTCAGTGAGGTGCTTCTTTCTAGTGCCTCAGTGAGGTGCTTCATTCTAGTGCCTCAGTGAGGTGCTTCTTTCTAGTGCCTCAGCAAGGTGCTTCTTTCTAGTGGCTCATTGAGGTGCTTCTTTCTAGTACTCAGTGAGGTGCTTCTAATTAGTACCCATAACATACATGTTAAGAAAAAACGTCTCAGAATTATCACAAAATATTCACCATAGCAAGTCCTCTGTCTTGAGTATTCACTTATAAGACTGAGGGATCATTTTATTAGGTTACACAGTTGTAACATGTACAGGTCTGTTATCAGGGAAAATGACCACAGGGGCACAGTGGCCCAGTGGCCCAGTTGCCCAAGGCTCCTAAATTTTTGGCTGGTCCCATAACTTTTCTGAGAAAATACCTTTACCCCTAATGTTAAAAATTCAGTTACGGCAGTCTCAGTCCCTAAGTAAAAAATTGTTAGTCTTTATCCCTGGTTGTGGTCACTAATGTGTCCAGAGCCTATTTTATTTGATATGGACTGGATTATGAAATGCTCCTAATACTTCCAAACTAACCCTTTAAGAGCCACTCAAAATTGTAGCAGACACGACATTCATTTATTAGGGAGAAAATAAGACACTTCTAATGAGTATCCACAACACGTTTTTATGGAAGTCTGGAGAATATTATCACAGAATTATCAAATACTCCTCCTTAACCCTTGTCCTGCTGAACCCGGATATACCCTGCCTTTGCAAACAGTGTAGATCCAGATCAGTTGGCTTCTGAAGAAGCCAACTGATCTGGGTCTGCACTGTTTGCCATCCAGTATGTGAATATAAAACAGTAATCTGGATATAGTAATCTGATTGGCTGAAAATTATAAGTGGGTGTGGCATCATAATTTATTCAGCAGGACAAGGGTTAACAAGTTCTTTGCATGTCACAGAATGGTTCATAATTGTAGAGGATACTGACAAACAGTCAAGATCCCTGTGTGAATGGGGATTTCCTGGCAGATCTCAGCCACCATGCAGTTCACATATTGGTACTGCTATACTTACCCTAAATATTTGGACCTTAGGTAAATGTCCTAAAATTTTGAACACTTTATTCCATTCTTTTTTTTGCTTAAATTCTGTTTTTTATGTTATTTTTAGTTATTTCTTAAAATACTTAGTGCAACTGCAAATAGTGCAATCTTTGCGCAACCTTTTCTACTGATGCAGGACAGCTGTCAGACAGACTGTAATCTTTTGCAAGACAGATAAAAATCTGCAAGACTGAAGGCATATTTGTTGTCAGAATATTATTTTCTTAGCAATGGTTCAAAGGACATTTGCAGACAGACAAAATGAAAAAATGCCAGTTTTATCAGGCAGTCCCACACTTTTTGCGAAGACTGATAATGTAGACCCAGATTAGACTGATCCTTCAGGAGCAGTCTGATCTGGGTCTGCATTATTTGCATGTGCCATTTTATTAGCAACTTTAGTGTACAAAATTTTAGGACATTTACCATATATGCCTTCTGTGGAATGCTGCATCTGATCTGGGACTGCACTGTTAGCTGCTTGACCAGCTTTCTTTTAGACACTTTGCCAGACAGTGAAAGGGATTTAATCAATTGATGCTTAGTATCCAGGGCCCAGTTGTTCAAAGCATCGTTAGCTTAATGAGCTTGTTAATGGTCAACATATTAACTGTTCTAGTAAGTACAATATCTATTCATAGCTATTTTTGCTGAAAAAATGTGAGTAGCTTTTGCAAATGCAAAAGCTACTCACATTTGGATGCGCCGTCCGACTAGAGACCAGGAGGTGGCGGGTTCAACCCCCGCCGAGGTCGGTAACATTCTTTCGTGGAGATTGATCATGAAATATTTTCTACGGTCATTCTCTCCCTTCCGCTGATTCAAGAAGGGCAGTTGTCAGTTTCTGGCGAAAGAATGTGCACAATACTGGTTAACCGCTAAGAGGACTAAGCCTGCCCAGTAAATGTGTGGTTAGGTAAACTGACCGCGCTCGACATGACCCCATTGGGTTGACTGGGCCGTAAAACCTCAACACAAACAAACAAACTCACATTTTTTCAGCAAAAATATTAGCATATATGCCATATTTAAGGATCAAAGTTTTAACAATATGTTAAGTAACGACATAGTTAGTTTTGAACAACTGGGCCCAGATATTTAAGGTAAAAGATCCCTTTTCTCAGGGCACAGCTAATTTGAGCAGATGAGAACAGACTAATGAGCAGCTTCATTGCATCAGTACATGTTCAGATAAAACCTCACAGGTTAGTCACAACATTTAGAATATGTAAATAGGTCACTCAGTATACTATACAGATGTAGAATGTTTATATCATAGCTCCAAGTAAGGCACTTTTTTAACCAAAAAGTATTGACATTTTTCTATGAAAACATATATTGTGGGTACTCATTTAGAGTGCGGCTCAAAAACATGTGCTGTGTTGAGCTATGTTGAGGCCCTCTCAGGTGGGGGCAGGAGGGGGGGGGTACCTGTTCCCTTGTTCCCCTGAAAAAAATCTGCATTTTCCCTTGTTCCCCAAAATAAAAATCCTGATTTTCTATATTTCCTGTTCCCCAAAATTGCCTTTGTTCCTATTCCATTCAGTTTTAAACCTTTGTTCCCTTGTTCCCTTGAAATAAATGGTCTTATTCCAGTGTTCCCCAAAACCCCTGGGAGGGCCTCTATGTTCTAAGATTAAGTGGCTGGCTCCTTTGCATTAAATTTTAAAACAACAGACTCAAAGTGAAGAATCTGATAATACTAGAGGTCCAGATGGCAGAAGAAACATGGGATCCATCCAGCAAAAAAAAAAAAAAAAAAAAAAAAAAAAAATCATAGTAACTCTTAAAACATCAGTAACAGAAGCAGCAGAAAACTTTTTTTTTTTTTTTTCACACAAAAAATAAGGCTTCAGTCTGCTGTTTGCATTTCTTGTGTTTTTTGTTTCCAGAGGATTCCTTTTACAGAAAATATTTGACTTCACTGTAGCTGGTGTTAAGTTCTGTATGGTAGTTGTAAGATATCTGCCCATACTTCATCATAGTGAAGATTATATTTTCTGGGCCCATTTTATTCTTACGAAAACAGAGTTTTGCTCAGTTTGAGGCTAGAGCATACAGCCCAGTACCGCACATGAACAGATATGTTAGTTTTCTTTATCATATATGATCTGACCCATGGTGTAGACCAGTAACATCTTATTACATGCCTATCTTTTATTTTTACAGCATCACAGCCAGGTGTTGATGTTACAGTGACTTGTGGCCCTCGAAGTGTGCAGACAGCTAAACGATGCCCAGCTGTGCCAATTCTCAGACCTGGTATCTTGGATAAAGTGGAAACAGTTCCTGACAGGCCAGATAATACGCCTTGTAATTCTGTGTTTTGTTCTTGTTTTATTTTTAACTGTTACTGCAAATCACAGAGGTCAGAACAAATCCTATGCACTACCCACCAAGGCTTGCAAAATAGACAGGGTGTCTGTGAGTCAGAATAACTAGTAACAAGGCAGGTCTTGAGCCCAAGTTAGGTAAAAGTCCCATAAACTCACAGGCAACATCTCAGCAGGGCTAAAGTGTAAAAAGCTTGTGTTCACAACTCCTCCTCATATTTCATGGATTTTCAAAAAAAAAAAAAAAAAATGATAAAATGCTTAAAATTTTGGGTGACATTTGGACTATGACCTATGTTTTTTAGCAATAGCAGTACATGTTGTTTACCATTTTAAATGTTTGAACTAATACACCAAAAACTAAGTATTGGTAAAGACAAGACTGAGCAAACAGTGTAGATCCAGATCACATGCCTCGAAATGTTTTTTTTTACCTTCTGATTAGCTCACCTGAGCACAAAGTGCTCATGGTGAGCTATTGTGGTCAGTCAATGTCCGTTGTCCATTATGCGGCGTCAACAATTGCTTTAAAAGCCTACTCCTCCTACACCCCCGGGCCAATTGACTCGATACTTGGTAGGAAGCATCGGGGTGACTTGAAGATCAAAAATAGCTGAACTCGCTCCGATTGGAAATCCAAGATGACTGCCATGGCCGCCATCTTGAAAATCTATTTTTCGCTTCTTCTCCTGAACCCGCCATGGCGGCCATCTTGAAAATCTATTTTTCGCTTCTTCTCCTGAACCCAAAAGCCAATTGACTCAAACTTGGTAGGAAGCATTGGGGTGACTTATAGATCAAAAATAGCTAAAATCATTCCTATCGGAAATCCAAGATGGTGGCCATCTTGAAAATCAATTTTTGCTTCTTCTTCTGAACTGAAAAGCCAACTGACTGGAAACTTAGCAGAAAGTATTGGGATGACTTGATCAAAAGTAGCTAAAATCGTCCCAATCGGAAATCCAAGATGGCTGCCTTGGCGGCCATCTTGAAAATCTATTTTTCACTTCATCTCCTTAATCAAAAGGCTTATTGACTTTAAACTTGGTAGGAAGCATCGGGGTGACTTGTAGATCAAAAATAGCTAAAATCGTCCCTATTGGAAATCCAAGATGGCCGCCATGGCCGTCATCTTGTTATATATATACTTATATACCTTTAAAAATCTTTTTATCTGAAACCAGAAGGCCTTTGCCTTTGATATTTGGTTACATAGCTTTATCTAGTTCACATGCCTATTCAACAATAAGGCATCCATCGATCATGCTTCTGTCTAGCACCCCCAGCCTGTCAACAGAAAACATTCATTTTCAACAAATTTTAAACATACATAGTCCTATGAAGAGAAATCATAGTCTTTTAGAATATCCTAGAGACAGTGACACTCAGGTGAGCGAATTAGGGCCCTCTGGGCCCTCTCGTATATAATACTTTGCACAAACATATAACTGAAGACAAAGTTTGGCCACATCAAACATAGCTCTAAAAGGGTATCCAGATAAATATCTTTACATCTCCAGGGAAACATGTATTGTGGGTACTCATGAGAAATGCCACAGGAAGCCACAACTTGTATACATCATCATAGAGAAATGTGAAAATTTTGAGTAGTTTTTGATTGAAAAAAAAACAACAACAAAAACAGCCTTATCTAAAAAAATCTTATGACATATGCAGATGGTGACAGTGTAAATCAACTGTCTGATTAGTATCGTCACAGTTGAAAGTACCATTGGTCATTGCATAATATTGATGAACAGCAAAGATCCTGGTCATATGGCTAAATAGAAGGCAAATCCATTTCTTCACTTTTCCAGTATCCTATGAAAAAACCATTCCACTTGAATATGCTCATATTCTTTTATATTTATGGTGACAGCATCACGAAAACATTCTATATAATTTTGACCCCCTTAAACCCCACTTTTATATAGTAAAACTGGGGTTTAGAGGGGTATACATTATTTTTCTTATTTCTGCTCAAAAACATAGATTGTGGGTACTCGTTCGAACCACCTCGGCGAGGCAGTTCTAATGAGTACCCACAATCTATGTTTTGAGCAGAAATATGAAAAATATCAGTTTTTTATCTGAAAATTTTCAGTTTTTGGAGGTGAAATTTTCTATATATTTAAATAGGCGTGTTTTCGTAATGGTATAATAATTGGTGTCACACAAAAAGTGGCCTGAAATGTAGGAACAGTAAAAATGCAGATCAATTTTTGCATTTTGAGAGTTTTTGTTTGTTTGAGTTTAGATTTTATGCCCCAGTCAACCAAATGGGGTCATGTCGAGCATGGTCAGTTTACCTAACCACACTTTTACTAGGCAGGCTAAGTCCACTAAGCAGTTAACCAGTATTGTGCACATTCTTTTGACAGAAACTGACAACTGCCCTTCTTGAATCAGCAGAAGGGAGAGAATGACTAGAAAATATTTCATGATCGGCTCTTGAGAGTTTAACCAGGACCATCACATTTTGTGGGTAGATCTAAAGTATCAGTGCTTCTGAATGTCCAGATTAGACTGTATGCTAGATCTACTCACAACAAGCGAAGTTCCTGAATTATCAGTGTTCTATCATCTGCACAGTTTCAGAGGAGTTGTTAAAGAGGATTACATGTATTTGATGATAATTTTGGGACAATTTTCTCTAGTTCTCCATATAAACATATTTTGTGAGTACCCACAGCAGATGTTGTTATGGAGGAATAAGAGAAAATATCCCACAATTATCACCTGTACTCCACCTTAACTCCTCTATGGACTGAGATCCTTTTTTGCATGACACAGTTTATATTCTGTAATACTGGAATTATCATCAATTATTGTATAAAGACGTAGATTTGAAACCTGATCATAATTTTCATTTCACAGCAATAATAGTGATAGATCCTGCAGTCAGTCAACGTCCCGATATAGATGTTGAACCAGAGAACAAGAAAGATAATCCAGGTAATATCTACACATTTATTCTATCTATATTGCCTCCCATATTATAACAAACCCATAAAATCCTGGCGTCGTAATTTTTATCTTGTGTTGCAGTTTAGGCATAGAGCATGTCAGAAAGCAGGGTTAGTGACCTTACTGTCAGCTAACAAAATTGAAAAATCACAACTAGCAACCAGGAAATAATTTAATTAAAAAATTTAAGAAAAAAAAAAATACCAGGAAAAAACAAACAAAAACACACACTTACAGCAGGTAGGAGAAGGGGACATGTTAGTATTTCTTCTGTTTCCTCATTTGGTTTTCCCCAATCTGCCTTTATTTCTCTCTTTCCTCTCCCCTACTAGCACTTCTGTCCCTTTTCTCCCTTTCCCTAGGAGACAACACAAAATGACCACAAAAGTTGAGATGGCGAATTAACTCTTGTCATGCTGAGTAAATTAAAATGCCACACCCACTTCAAATTTTTAGCCAGTCAGATTGCTTGATCCAGATTGTTGATACAAATTCACTTACTGAATGGCAAACAATGCAGATCAAGATCAGTTGGCTTCTGAAGAAGCCAACTGATCTGGATCTACACTGTTTGCAAAGACAGGGTATATCTGTGTTAAGCAGGACTAGGGTTAAACAAGAACTCAGTCAGATTTTGATTCTTATGAAATGTCAAGCCTTATAATCTTGGAAAAATAAAAAAAAGTATATAATGTTAGAATGTTATTTTCTGCTGTTGTGACAGGGGCTTCAAGGGTTAAGAGTCGGTTTCTAAAGTGCTGTTTGACTAGTTACACTCACTGTTTGATTAGTTACACTCACTGTTTGATTAGTTACACTCACTGTTTGACCAGTTACACTCACTGTTTGATTAGTTACACTCACTGTTTGATTGGTTACACTCACTGTTTGACTAGTTACACTAACTGTTTGAGTAGTTACATTCATTGTTTGATTGGTTACACTCACTGTTTGATTAGTGAGTGTGATTGATTACACTCACTGTTTGATTGGTTACACTCACTGTTTGACTAGTTACACTCACTGTTTGACTAGTTACACTCACTGTTTGATTAGTTACACTCACTGTTTGATTGGTTACACTCACTGTTTGTCTAGTTACACTCACACTGTTTGATTGGTTACACTCACTGTTTGTCTAGTTACACTCACTGTTTGATTAGTTACACTCACTGTTTGATTAGTTACACTCACTGTTTGACCAGTTACAACCACTGACACTTGATGGGTAATTCTACCTCCAGACAAGGTGATAACTGAGATGCTCATTTGAAATCATTTTTGTTTTTGCACAAAATGCATGGATATCTGTGAAGGTATTTTTTGGTGTAAAAATAACAAGAGGTATCTTCTGAATACTTCTTTTATTTGCAAATATGGTGTAACAAGCAACACAAGAATTCAGATACAAATTAGCTTGCAGAAGTCACTGTAAATGATATGATTGTTATTATACCCCACACAAACTGTGTTTGTGTGTGTGTGTGTGTGTGTGTGTGTGTGTGTGTGTGTGTGTGTGTGTGTGTGTGTGTGTGTGTGTGTGTGTGTGTTTTCATGCTGGCGATCTGTCCATCCATCTGTTCCTACATAACATTTTAGTCATATCTGGGGGTATCTAATAAGCACTGCTTATTGACAAGTTCTTGTTTTATTTTTGCAGCATTCTGGGCTATTATAGGAGGGATAATAGCTGGAGTAGTGGTGCTGATTCTGCTACTGGTATTTGTCTGCCTCATACTGAGGAGAAAGTAAGTTACATGTTATAGTACATGATTCTTAATGTTTTACATGCTATATATCAATTTACCATAAATATTAATTTTGTGCATCTTTACTTCACTCAATACTTATCCATGCAAACAAACAAACCTATTTGACTTCGTGGTGAGGTGTTAGAAATGTTGTGAAGAAATGGCAAACAGTGTAGACCTAGACCAAACAAACCCTGTTTGACTATGCCTCAACAAAACATAAGCAGGTACTTTGCCTTTTTCTTCTGTGTTTTCCATATCCTTCATACATTAGCTCATTGACTTGTCAGTAGTTTATCAGACGAGATGATAATTTTATTTTAACCCTTGTCCTGCTGAACCCGGATAATTTTATTTTAACCCTTGTCCTGCTGAACCCGGATATACCCTGCCTTTGCAAACAGTGTAGATCCAGATCAGTTGGCTTCTGAAGAAGCCAACTGATCTGGATCTGCACTGTTTGCCATTAAGTATGTGAATTTATAGCAACAATACAAATCAAGTAATCTGATTGGCTGAAAATTGGACGTGGGCATGGCATCTTAATTTATTCAGCAGGACAAGGGCTAAGAAGCTAGGCTTCATTAACATATGGTTGAAAAGCAAAGCAGGACCTTTTCCCATGTTTATATTCCAATCAGAGGCTACACAATTGATGGACTTGATTTTAAAAGATACACAAAGGGTGAGTTTAAAGAATGGACAAAACTTGATCAGACTACATGAATCTTTGAGGTGATCTGACTCTGCATAATTTTACTTTCACTTCTCACAAACTATGTTTGAAACCTTTCCCATCTATTTTCCAGGAGAAAGTCAAGAAAAAGAACATCAGATGTAAATGGTAAAAGTCTTCCATACACTGATGAGGCCATACACCAGGTAAACTATTATGAAACCATCTCGCCTGAAGATAGCCTTGACAAGTCTCAGTCAGCAACATCCCCTACCGGACCACGAATATACCATCGACCATGGGGAACAGAAGAAGGGATTAAAGTGAATAGGGCTAAACCACATGATCTTGCTTATGCTACTAGTGAAGAAATAAAAGTACTTATTGAAAAGATGGAAAGAGATAGACACTTCTTAATTGAAGGTGAAGAAGATCGTTTTCCGCAGCCTGATCCCACGTTCTATAGACATATAAGTAATTACAGATATAAACCAAGTGAGGTTGAGACACCTGATGGTGTAAGTGAAGCTGGGGACGTCTCAGAAGCTGATAGTGAAACAGAATCTAAATCACTGCTCTCAGAAAACTGTGGTACTGAAAAACTAGAATCCGAAGATTCTAAAGTTGAGGCTGATAGAGCTATTGATTCAGATGTTGATTCACCTAAACCAGAATCAGAAACTGTCTCTGCCTATTTTGATGGTTACGAGTCCCCACGAGTGAGCAGTTTTCAACCATCAGATACATCTTCACAGAGAACCAGTGTTCGATCAGATATCCAATCAGATATGGGATATTCAAAATTTTGCCAGCCTGAAAATGTTATTCTTGAAGACAGCCAATCAGATTTAGATGTGCCATTGGAGCAGGCTCCAGTGCCAGATCTTACTTTGATTGGTAGTGGAAGTGACAGAGAAAGTGTTTGCCATAAGTCAGATAATAGTAAACCTGGAGACATTACTCTAGGAAGTTATAGACAGCCTAAAGGTAGTGTAGACAGTACTGAGGGACTAAAAGTTGATGTAGATGAAAATTTGGATGAAAATAATACAGGACATTACTACACAGCAGTATATGATAAAATCTCTGATGGACAGACAAGGTTATAAAATGATGGGTTTTATGACAAAAGGAGTTGCCAGATAAATGTTCCTTTGTGTCTATATGAATCATGCATTGTGGGTACACATAATAGCCTCAGTGAGGCAGTTCTTTTATGAACCAACAATGTACTTTTCCATGAAGAAACATGAAAAATACAAGAGCCATGCCATGTAAAAATGTTTCATCAGGGCATATGCAGGAAGGTAAAATTTAGATCAGCCTGCACTTTTACAGATTCTGATCAAGCCCCACACTGTCCATTTACAGAATTACGATAAATGTCCTAAAATTTCAAATACTTTGTTCCATACTTTTTGGTCTAAATTTTGCTTTTTATGCAGTCATTTCTTAAGATACGTAGTGGAATGGCAAACAGTGTAGACCCTGATCAGACTGCTCCTGAAGGAGCAGTCTGATCTGGGTCTTCACTGTTTGCATATGTTTGCATATACCATTTTGAGAGAAACTTTGGTGTAAAAATTTTTGGACTTTTACATTATTTGATACTGAAGATTATATTAACTAGCACCAATGGGCTTGATCAGATGGTGTAGCTGTGCAGATTGATCTCAGCCATCACTGTTTGCATATGCCCTTATGGGGTCTTGAAACACTTAGTAGATTTTCTTCCAGTTTGTAGAAGGGAGACAACTTTTACAGCTTCCTTTTTACTTCCTTGCACACTTAACCCCTTCTGAAAAGGGGTCTACTCTAAAAGGAAAGAATTTGCTCTGATGGGGAGTAAGTTCTTTTCTTTTAGATTCCGACCTTTTCAGAAAGTGACAAAACAAAAAGTTGCCTCCCCTGAAAGTATATCAGAAGACTTGTTAAGGAGGAGTATTTGGAGATAATTCTGGGATAATTTTCCTTATGTATCTTTAAAAAACATATGTTGTGGATACTCATTAGAAGCGCCTTGGTGAGGCACTTCTAATGAGTACCCACAACATATGTTTCTTTAGAGAAAGTTAGAAAATTATCCCAGAATTATCATTGAATGCTCCTGCTTAACAAGTCCTCTGATATAGCCACTTTCCTTAAGACTTCTCACAAGGTATAGCTCTGAAATATTGGTTTAGAAAATAAGTAGCTTATCTGGCGACTGTGAATACATTTAACCTATAGCCCACTGAGTTTTAACAGGAGCAGATGCCATTTCAAAATATTCTCTTATTTTTCACTTAATATGTAACCTTAACCTTTCATTTAAATACGTCGGCCTTTGTGGCTCAGTTGGATGCGCATCCAACTGGAGATCAGGAGGTTGCGGGTTTGACTCCTGCCGGGTCGGCAACATTCTTTCTTGAAGATTTGATCATCAATCTCTCCCTTAAGTTGATTGAAGAAGGGCAGTTGTCAGTTTCTGGTACAATACTGGTTTATCCCTTAGAGGACTAAGCCTGCCCAGTAAAAGTGTGGTTAGGTAAACTGACTGCGCTCGACATGACCCCATTGGGTTGACTGGGCCATAAAACCTTAACACAAATGTCTCCTCTTTTGAGGAAAGATTGAAAGAAATGTTAGGGTTTGCTTCATTGAAAAATAAGAAAACTGTCACTTGTTTGTCATCTGCTCATCTTGTCAAGTGTGTGCTAAAGGTTTGTCTTTTTTTTTTTTTTTATTGAAAAAATTAAATGCATATTGAGGATTGATCGCAAGACTGTAGTATAATTCAAACATATTTTTGAAACCCTTGTTTAGGGGCAATTTTGACCCCTTTATAAACAATACAAATTTGGGTGCCATTGCTCATTTGAGCAATGGCACCTAAATTTTCATTGTTTACAGAAAGAAATGTTGTAATCTTCATAATGCCTTCATGGTGAGGAGATTTAGTTTGGGGAAAAACAGTCATCTGACTTACTACAGTCTTGCGCTCAGCCCTTGATATATGGTCAGACAGATTATTGAAGATGCTGCTTCATAACTCAAACATTGAATGCAGTTGTCTCAGAGATAGTTATGGATGAAAACCAGTCAAAAATGTAGAGTGAAAATTTCTTTCAGATGAAAATCTCCCAAGATATTTTTCCTAGAAAATAGAGCAGATTTTTCATTCAGGTGTTTTCATTTTTGAAATGACGAGTAAAATGTCAGGGCCCAGTTGTGCAAAGTGTCATTAGCTTAACAAGCTTGTTAGTGGTCAAAATGTTAACTGTTCTAGTAAGTACAATATCTAATTCATTCACAGGCATTTTTGCTGAAAAAATATGAGTAGCTTTTCAAATGCAAAAGCTACTCACATTTTTTCAGCAAAAATATTAAAGTATTTGATGACCAAAGTTTTAACGATACGTTAACTAACAACATCGTTAGTTTTGAACAACTGGGCCCAGATATATAAGTAAAGGGAGACAATTTTTTTTTAAACTGGAAATTGCCTACCTATGATTTAAATCTGTTCAAAAATAGGGGCCACTCTTAAAGGAAAGAATTTGCTCCAAAGGAAGCAAATTCTTTCCATTAAAAGTAGACCCCAGTAGGAAGGGAGCTACTTTTCCATGTCTGAGTTATTTCCCCAGAACCCATCATTCCCATCTAGTCCATTTTGTGATAATATCATAGTTTTCTTCATCTGTATGATGATACATAGGTGTGATATTGTGAAATTTGCAAATGATATTTTTGAATGAAAATAGAAGATTTATTGAACAATGCATAGAACTTAAATATTTCTGAAAGTAGTTTTATTTTAATACATGATATACAATATGATTAACAGCATTTTCAGTTAATGACCTCGAATTTCTTATAAATTACTTAATATTTTTGTACTTACTGCCTTTTGTTACATAACAATGGGAAACCAATGAAATGTTCCATGTGGGATTCATTGTAGAGCTCTTCCAAACTGAGTAGGAAGGTTAAGTTTGATTGTGGACTTTCCTTCATATATATGTACAGTATATATGGACCTCCCTCAGCTCAAAAGAGAGGAGTTTCATAATCTAGATAAGAGGGGTAGCCACATAAATATTTTTTTTATTTGTCTACAAAAACATATGTTGTGAGTAGTCATTGGAAGCACCTCTAATGAGAACCTACAGCATATTTTCAAAGAGAAATAAGAAAAATATTGGAATTTTTGGATGGTAAAAATCACCCCAGCAGGCACACAACGTTGAAACAACATTGTTTCAACGTTGTGTGTCCGCTGGGACCTATCTGGAGCTGTCAGTTTTACTATACGTAGAGATTATTTCATTCAAACTGTCAGCCAGGCTGGGCCCTGACCTTGAGACATAATTAAAATATTGATTTTTCAGACCCTATTTGCTGTCTTACCTTGGACTCGGCGTTTACCGTATTCGCCCCATTGAGCGCCCCGGGCGCTAAAAAAAATGGAAAGAGGGGGCACCTATTAGGAACAACAATGTTGCAAGAATGGCGATTTTTTAAATCCAGTACATGCTTCCTCATCAGAATATGTGTAAAGGTACACTGTGTACACACGGTGTAGTAAACACCGTCATAGTAGCTATTTATAGAACAGGTGTGCTGACACATGTTGTAAAAATGGGAGTTGATTTAAACACGCGGCCACTATTGCTACTGGGGTCTGTAAACAGCCTGCAACAATCCAGTTGCGAGTATCGTTGATAGAGTTTACAGGCTGATTGGGACTGTCGCTATCTGCAAGAGTTTACTGAAGCGAGGGACTTTTATTTTTCTTCTGGGTACGTTATTTTCCCTTCCGAGAGCCCCATTTGTAAAACGGTCACTTTTGGACGAATCCAAAGTTCGGAAGGGTTGACAACATCCGTTTCTTTTCTTTTCCTTTTTTTTTTTTTTAAGTAACTAACTGGGGTGTGCAAAGTGAAATGATTTCAAGAAGAGTAATTTTAATTTTGAAGCTTGGCTGAAGCATTATCAACGCAATATCGTTCGGCAGCAAACTCTCTCTGTTGTGAAAGTGGGAAAGTCTGCTTCTGCAATGTGGGAAGCTGATTGTTTTGACCGCGTGTTTTGAATACACAAAAGTTGTGACATTGCATATATTCAATTCGCAGATTTCATGTTTTAAAAGATGTTTGAACCCAAGTGGAAGGAGAAGTTCTTGACACTGCCAGGAAATTTAATAACCGAATATGATAAATATGCAGCAGAAAAACCTCCGTTGGATATGTACCGCGTGAAATTAGCTAAACTGTTGCTTTTTTTTCATGAAACCTAGTGGAAGTGTAAACGTGTAGAGACAAGCAGTCCACACAGATGCATTGAGATAGCAGAGGGCTTTAAAATGCCTTTTGTGTTAAGCTTTACAGCAGATTCGCAATGACTGAAAGGCTGAAAATGTTTACTTTCGGTAAGTGAAAAATATTTTTTTTCTCTGACTGCAGAAGGGGGTGCTAATGACATTTTCCTTTAAAAAACAGTGAGGGGCGCTTATAGGGGCAGGGGCGCTAAATGGGATGAATACGGTATTTATGAATGAGTCGAGTAAAAAGTTGTTATTGAAGCATGTGTGGATCACAAAGGTCCAGACCAGCCTGTACGTCAATGCAGTATTGTCAAGGCCTTAGCTTTCTGATTCTGAACAGCCATGTTCCTGATGAGACTGCAGATATGCAGGATGATCTGAATCTGCATTTGGTATGTGCTCAGAGACATCTATTCACCCAACATCCCCCAAATATATTACAAGATATAAATAGAGATCCAGACCAGATTGTTGGCTGGTTCCTTGTGTGTTAAGTTAATTTTCTGCAGGATCCCAGCACATATTTTTGTGCATGTGCATATAAATGTCTAAGTGTTGTGAATTGAAGGAAAAACTCACCAAATAGAAAAAAAATATGCAAGTCAACAGGAATGAGAAACAGAGGCAGTGGTAAGAATTGCTTAAATTAAGGAAAGTTTGTATTATTTATAAATCATGGATAAAAACGAGACTATAAATAAATGTATATCTCAGCTCAAAAAATTGAAATTTCGATGTAGTAGAAATCCATAAGCACATAATGACAAAAGAAATGAAAATATATACTCTATCTATGTAGTAAAATATACCATGAGTACACAAGTTAAGATCTTTAAAAATAGAAATTATGGTAAATGTGCTAACATTTTGAACTCGTTATTTCATTCTTTTTGGCCTAAATTTTGCTTTTATGCAGTTGTTTCTTAAAATACTTAGTAGAATGGCAAACGGTATAGACTCTGGTCAGTCTGATCTGTATCTGCACTGTCTGTATGCCATTTTGTCAGTAACTCTGGTGTACACAATTTTAGGACATTTACCATACTGAATTTAACTGACAGTTTAAAAATTGCAGCTATAACTTACATCAAAATATAGGTTTCCATTATTGCCAACTAAAAGTGGAAAAGTTGCATCATCCAACATGTACTGGTCTAGTTTTTACCAATTTTCACCTGATATCGTCCGCTTCTTATACCTTTTGTCTTGAGTAGAGGTTTTGTTTGATGAATGTTTTCCATTGTGATGTGATATAGTTTTTGTGCTGTTACTCTGTGGTTGTGAAGCTTTTATATTAGACCAGATTTTATATTATTGTTAATATTGTCAGAGTAAAATGTTTATAACACAAAAACAGGTATTAAAATAGAAGGTCAAACAGATATATGAGTGTAAACTTGAGCTTATTTATAAGAAGGTTTGTCATAAGATGGTTACAGATATAATATGATTTAGAGGTGGACCCAAAAAATGTTGTATTCAAACAAAAATTTATAGATTATATAGAAAAATGACCAAACAAAGTGATAGATTATAGAAAAATGACCATAAATGGTAATTTTTCTACATAATCTATACATTATTGCTTGGATACAATGGTTTTGCTTTGGATCCCACCAATGGTGTTATAAAGCGGTTGTGGTGTATTTTAAAATTTATTTTGAAGGATTATTTTGTTAAGTATTTACATATAATATAATTATTATTCACTCAATTCTAGGAACCTTTTGGCCTCATGGCCTCCATCAGCCCGGAAACAAAACTTTAACTTCTACATCCTAAGTCCCTTTGTACGCAGTGTACAAAGGAATTTAGGATGTAGAAGTTAAAGTTTTGTTTCCGGGCTGATGAAGGCCTCCAGACCAAAACATTCCTAGAATTGAGTGAACAGTAAATGTATTATAATTAATTATTCTCCCTTTGAAGAAACTTTTGTTCAAAACAAGTATTTACAACTGTGATTCTGCAGTGTTTTTGTGGACTGGTGCATGCGTACAATCTTATCAGGGCCATCACTGTCTTTTTGCCAAATTTTTGGATACTGTTAAATATATGTTAACATAGAAGCTTTTGACCAGACTGCACTGATGCATAGCGTGATCTGGGCCTTCTCTGTTAGCATATTATGATATAACAACCCTCTTTACTTGATGTGGCCCAGGAGTTGTAACAAGAAAAATGAGACCTTATCCAAGGACTTGTTATGTAGGAGTATTTAGTGATAACTTGGAATAATTTTATCTCCAGTTCTCCATAAAATGTATGTTGTGGGTATGGTAAATGTCCTAAAATTTCGAACACTTTACTCCATACCTTTTTACCTAAATTTTGCATTTTATACAGTTATTTCTTAAATTGCTTAGTAGAAAGGCAAATAGTGTAGACCCTGATCAGACTGCTCCTTAAGGAGCAGTCTGATCTGGGTCTGCACTGTTTGCATATGCCATTTTGTTGGCAACTTTGGTGTACGAAATTTTAGGACACTTACCGTACTTTTCTCCAGTTTTTATGGAGATATAATAGAAGTTGTCCCAGAATTATCACCAAGTACTCCTTGACAAGTCCTTTGGACATTGTTTTACTTGTCAGGGTTCCACTATGAGCAACCTCTGGGTTGGATTGAGATTCTTTTCTATTTGTCTGTACAGGAGATGTGTCCAAACAAACAGCTGGTTTTAAGTCAGTCAGCTGCTAAGTTCTTGTCATGTACATTCCACAGTATCCCTATCTTGTGTAGGCCAATAGTAGAGGTACTGGCCAAACAGTGCAGATGAACAGGCTGGCCTGTGAATATGGAAAAATATTGTGTATTTTTACATGGTTTGCATAATCTTATTACTTACATACATAAACTGCAATGTAGTAATCTGGCGAGTCTTTAGTATTTGCTGTTTTGATATACCCTCAGTGATTATTGTTTGTGGATATATAGACAGCAAAGACTCTGAAAACACCAGCAAGCTGATCACATACCATTTGCATACTTGGCTTGTTTCGTAGTTCTAGATAACAGGGAGTATCAGGAATATATACTTTTTTTTATTTCTCCACGAAAACATATTTTATGGATAGTACCCATACATATGTTTTCATGGAGAAATAAGAAAAAGATTATGTTGCTACCCCCTCTTATCTGGCACATAAAATCCTTGAAAGTAGGTTGCAGATTGACTGGTTTTTTGAAACATTTGGATAAAAAGTCAATCCATAATGAATAAACAAATAAACAAACAAATAATCAGCCATGTTCAACATGCAATAGATTAAAGTGTTTCAGAAAATGTTGTATGGAAGGTGATCAGACTGTTTGAATGGCTAGCTGATTGAGTCGGTGTAAAAGCTAAGTTTTGCTTCACTTGCCTTGTTCAGTCTTCCTGACCACTGATAGTCTTTGACATAGTGTAAATGAAAAATGTGTGAACATTTCACCCTGTGGTAGCACAGCTAAAAAGACAAAAGTATAGAATGCTTTTTTTTCTGAGAATAGGGATTGATGTTTCATTCACTATATTTATCCTTAATGTTCAGACAGACATACTGGAGCAAACAGTGTACACCCTGGTCAAGCTGTATCTAAAATCTAAAGAAGTCTGTAATTCCATCAGCATGTATTAGACACTACTTTTATAGAGTGAGATTTATATTTTGCTCGACAAACACATTTATATGCATTATCTCCCTTAAACATATTAATAGAAATTTCCTATGCTGGTTGCTAACATAATGTAGTTATGGACCTGTAGGATTCTACTTGTGAACAGTGAAGACTCTGACTCAGTGTAGACTGATCTGGGTCTAGGCTGGTTACATATGTAATAAGATTGATTTCTAGTTGCAGAGGCTCATAAGCTTGTGTGTTATCATCGAGGTAATATTAGTGACAAATAATAACATATATTTTAGTACAAAATAACAAAAAAATTATCTTTTGAATGCTACAGTCAACCCTGTTTATACCGACATTCATTAAAACGACAAAATTCATTATAATGACAATATGAATGTAACAAAACCTTCGCTGAAGAGGTGACAATTAATGAGAAATTATGCCAGAATATTGCATTAAAACTTCAACTAACGTATGTTTTGGATATTTGTTAGAATTGCCTCACTGAGGCGATTCTAACAAATATCCAAAATATATGTTATGTGAGGAAATAAGAATAAAACAAGGTCTTTCTTACATATCATTCTATTCATTAAGGATTCTTTACAACAGCAAAATTATTTAATAGCAGCATCTTTGGGAACAAATGCTGTCATTGTAATGAGGGTTCACTGTACGTTTAGCTGGACCTAAACTGAGATACTCCTGTTGAAAGTATTCTCAAGTAAAATTTGATTCCTATATATTGTCCTATTATTTGCCACAATGGGAGAAACTCAGCCTATATACAAGAGCAAGGTCTTGTTAAATTAAGTCTTTACTTAACTTATTTACTTAAAAAAACTGAGGCTATTTTGCACATCCTTGCAATAGACCAGGTTTGTGACTTACCAAAGTTCAGGATGTATATAGTGAAGAGCTTAGATCCAGATCAAACTGCTCAAAGGTGTGTGTACTGTTCACATCTACAGTATGTTTGATTCACTGACAGTATGGGTCCTCTGTAAAATTCAGAATATGATTGATGGTAAAAAGAGAGAGAGAGAGATGTCATTTCTTGTCACATTTCAACAGAGTATTAATTTATAATTAAATTTAAGCTATGTCTTAAGGGAAAGAATCTTGTAGGACGTGTCAGAAGTGGAGGTCCAGAACTACCTGCACATTTGCTTAATTTGGTTCATTGCTACCGTATTCGACCTAATTACCGCACATACCCCTATAAGCACACAGTTGAGCAATTTCGTAGTCTATATGTTACAGCCATGTTTTTGTATGCACCTCTTTATAAAAGCATATGTTGGGGGTACTCATTTGAATTCAGATGAGTAATACAAATGAGTACCCACAACATGTGCTTTTATAGAGATAATCAGGAACAAATATCTAGGAAGCCTTATTCCCTCACGACATCCTCTGCTAATTGTTATCTAAAGTGTGCCTTTATTAGGTACATATTTTACTAAAAGGTTTTCCAAGTAATTTTGAAAAACCTAAGCGCACCGTGCGGTAATTAGATCAAATACGGTATTTGTTCATATGGTAAATGTTCTAAAACTCTGAATCTTAGTTTTTAACAAGAAAAGCACAAATAATTATTTGAGGGAAGAACCAGATTTTCAGAGGGAGACAGTTAGGCAATTGCATCCCTTTGCAAACTGAGTTACTTTCCTTTGCTTGTTTAGTGAGGAGACATAGTAAATTGAGGTCTCCTTATGTATTATTATTTTATTTGAATATTTTATAACATTTACAATATATTCCATAATATACAGTGATTCTGTATGTGGACGGCAAATACCCTGATTAGACAGTAGATGTTGAGCAGGCTAATCTGGACCGTCATCATTACGAAAACACTCCTATTCAAATATACTGAAAATTTTACCACCAAAAAATGAAAATTTTCAGATAAAAATTCAGATATTTTTCGTGTTTCTGCTCAAAACATAGATTGTGGGTACTCATTAGAACTGCCTCACCAAGGTGGTTCGAACGAGTACCCACAATCTATGTTTTTGAGCAGAAATAAGAACAATATGTATACCCCAGTTTTACTATTTAACAGTGGGATTTAAGGGGGTCAGCATTATATAGGTATGTTTCAGTGATGTTATTTGTATACCCAAGAAGATCCCTTTCTTTATGGTGTAGCTCATGTTATTTTTCTGCATAATAAATAAATTATTATTTTACATATATATATATAGTTAATTAATTTGAGTCAATTCTCATTGTTATGATTTTTATTGCTCAGTTGTGAGTTTTGTCTGTATTGTTTCTGACATTCCAGTAAACAGTATATTTTCGTATACAGAAAAAAATTTACCGGCAGTAAACAGTATGATTATATCTTTAACTGTACTAGGCCTAGTTGCTTAGTATGGTATTTTTTATGCCTGCATTACGAAAACATGCCTATTCAAATATATTGAAAATTTTATGATCAAAAGGAAAATTTTCAGATAAATAAATTCTGATATTATTCATATTTCTGCTCAAAAACATAGATTGTGGGTACTCATTAGAACTGCCTCACCAAGGCAGTTCTAATGAGTACCCACAATCTATGTTTTGAGCAGAAATAAGAAAATAATGTATACCCCAATTTTACTATATAAAAGTGGAGTTTAAGGAGGTCAAAATAAAAAAGGCATGTTTTCATGATGGTTACTATTTCCTGAAAGTGTGTGAATCAGACTTGGTCCAGGGCTTCATTTAAGAAGTGTAAAACCTGACCAGATACTATATATATGCGGAATTCACAGTTTATATTTTTCTTAATGAGCTTGCTATTTCATTGAAATTGTCTCCCTTTGGAAGCCATTTAAAGGAAATATCAAGCCCAGTTTTCTGAGATAATGTACACAAAAATATCATCATTATCTGCTTATTAAACTAGGATAGTGCAGGAGGTTCATGATTCTTAACCCTTGTCCTGCTGAATAAATTAAGATGCCACGCCCACTTCTAATTTTCAGCCAATCAGATTACTTGATCCTGATTTTTGCTATAAATTCACATACTTAATGGCAAACAGTGCAGATCCAGATCAGTTGGCTTCTGAAAAAGCCAACTGATCTGGATCTACACTGTTTGCAAAGGCAGGGTATATCCGGGTTCAGCAGGACAAGGAATTATTAAAAAAATGTTTCTTGACAGGGTTTTATGTGTTAATTTTTGTTGATTTTTTTGCATTTAATTATTTTGTATTGTTTATATATAATTTATATTGTAAATATTAAATAGAACTTACAGTTGTGTCCTTTCTGGACAACACAGTGTTATTGTTTATATTTACTGTGTTCATTTCATAACTGAACTATATCAGGAGAAAACTTCTTACAACATTTTTCCAAGCATACCTCAGCAAACAGTGCAGACCCTGATCAAACTGCTCCTAAAGGAATAATTTGATCTGGGTCTATACTGTTTGCCATTCAGCCAGCAAATTTTTTGACATCGTTAGGCAGTCAAATGGACTTTTTCAAATTTTAGGATAGGTATGATAAGAATTTTTGATATTCAGGGTCCAGTTGTTCAAAACATTGTTAGCTTAATAAGCTGGTTAGTGGTCAAATTAACTATTCTAGTAAGTACAATATCTAATTTACAAGTATTTTTGCTAAACAAATGTGAGTAACTTTCAGCCAAAACATTATAGTATATGCCATATCTAATGATCAAAGTTTTAACGATATGTTAACTAACGACATTGTTAATTGTGAACAACTGGGCCCAGATATTTAGCATAAGAATGTTACATGAATAACAAAGGCCCACATTTTCCATCACATTCATGCAGTTGATTCAGGACCTTCACAAAATCTAATGATAAATTGTGCGGGCCAAAATGAGTTTACATGATGCTTGATTCAAGAAAAGGGTCCTTATACCGTATGTGAAGAGTTATAGCATAGATAAGCCTGCACATCTGTTAAAATATTCTGCACTATCCAGTGATTCTGTAAGTGGGACAATGATGGCCTTAATGAGAATGTATCAATATGCAGGCTGATCTGGCTTTGTTGCCCGCACATTCCATCAAGGACATTTTCTTAAGGCATCTATCATATGGTTTTTGCTTTGTATAGTCCGTAGATTTGTTTTTCTCCTGATGTAGTTTAAGCCATATTTACACATTCCCTCACATAGGTTGTGTTACAAACAACATTCGCGGTCACATTACCAGATTAACACTAAGTATTCAGACAGAAGGGCCTCAGGAAACTATAGACCCAGATCAGATGCCATAGAATGGGGTATCTGAGCTGCATCATAGCTGATGATAAGATGCATTTTTTCAATCCAAATGTATTCATATTTTTCATATTTCGCCACAAAAACATATGTTATGGGTAAAAGCGCCACGCCGACGCGCTTCTAATGAGTACCCACAACATCTGTTTTTGTGGAGAAATAAGAAAAATATTTATCTGATATCCACTTTTCTAGACCTGTACTGCATGTACACTGTTTTCCACTCATCGTTTGACAAATCAACAGGTAGTGAAATGGAAATGTTCAGAATGTAGAACAAATATGGTAAGGATAAGGTCTTTGAATATTTAAGTAAATGTGGTATGTGGAAAGAGATATTTGAGCATATACAAAGGGTGAGGGATTACTTTGGTCTGTGTGTTGGTGCAATCCAGGCAGGACCAGTTAGCTACTGCACACTTTGATCCCTCACATTCTGTATATACTTAAAAACTCTGCTTTGATTTACTGGGCTCATTTATTTGTGTTTTTATTATTTAATTTTTTATGTACAATTGATATATTTTTTGTTACAGTAGACTTATTATACATGTACAATTATCATTTGAAGTTTAATATTTCTGTCATTATAGTCACTCCTGATAGGACACCAATAGTGATTGGTTTCGTCATTTCTAGCTAAAAGGACTGCATCAAGTCACCATGTGTCTTTTGGGCAGTGTATGAACAGTAAAGATCCAAACCAGGGCCCAGTTGTTCAAAACTAACAATGTTATTAGTTCACGTATCCTTAAAACTTTGATCATTAAATATGGCATAGATGCCAATATTTTTGCTGAAAAAATGTGAGTAGCTTTTGCATTTCATTTTTCAGCAAAAAATACCAGTGAATTAGATATTGTGTGCTAACAAAAACAGTTAACATTTTGACCAATAACAAGCTCATTAAGCTAATGACACTTTGAACAACTGGGCCCAGCTCATAAAGTCACCAATTCTGGTCATATGTTTTTGTTGACGTCTTGGCATATCTCAATAAATTTTGCAGTATTGAGTAATTGTGTAGTGGATAATGAAGACTCTTGACCACTGTAATGTTGTGCAGGCTCAAATGGGTATTACTGGTCTACATATGACATAAGGACTCATTTGTGACAACTCATTAGAATTGTCTCAGAGACCAACTAAGTACAATACTATAATATTCATTTGTTCATGTATTGAGAAATGTACTGTAATAATCCTAAGTATTTGGACAAATAGGCCTTTACAAACAGTGTAGACCCAGCTCAGACTATGCCACTGAATGCAGCACCTGATCAGGGTCTACACTGTTTGCCATACATACAGCAATATTTTAGACACATCAACAGATACAAGAATGGACTATTTCAAATTTTTAGAAGTATGGTAAATAAATAAGGTGTCCCAATACTTAGGGTTATTATGGTAGTTCTCTAAATCAGGGGACTTGTTAAGGAGGAGTATTTGATAATAATTCTGGGATAAGTTTCTCAGTTTTCTGTATAAAAAACAACATGGAGACTCATTAGAGGCACCTCAGTGAGGCACTTCTTATGAGTAGCCACTACATGTGTTTTGATGGAGAAATAGGACAAATGACATTCCTCCTTAACAAGTCCCCTGCTTATTGTTGGGCTTATCTGGTGCTATATATAATGATTAAAACTATAGATACAGCCCAGCCTTATTCCAACATTTTTTGTATCAGATATGATTTGTTAGTTATTATTTTTTTTTTTTAATGCAAACACATGCAGACAGCAGAGTGAATGACCTCATTGTGGAATATGTTAGCCATTCATGTGTTAATGCTTCAAGTCAGTCATTCAGTTACATTCATCCGAGTAAAATTAATTTCTAGGTAACTTTTAAAAAGTAAAATACTGTTTATTGTATGTAGAAGGTGTGGCAACAACATAGGACAAAGATGAATAAATGCTCAAGAACATTCCAAACTTCCGAATGCATTTCTGCAGTATCTGCCTTCTTAAGTCAAAAGGTGAACATGTAGGATTTTTGGGAGGTTATAGCACAGGAGAGGTTTACATCATGTACACACCTAGTCTCACCTCCAGTTTGTAATGTAAAGAGGATGCTTACATTACAATTGCACCTGTCCTCACTGTCAGATTATAGCATGTTAACCCATTATAGTCGGGAGACCTGTAAAAGGGTAATTGGCAAACAGTGCAGACCCAGATCTGATGTCTGATTAGGGTCTCCACTGTTTGCAAATAGTTTAGCCATTTTTCTCTAGGAATATGTAAATCTCATAGCCGGATGTACCTGAAATTGAAATTGGACTCTTCCAATATATAGTGTGGGAGAGTCTATTCCGTATACAATGGGTTAAACAGAAAATACATTCCAGAGGAACTTAGTTTAAACTTTAAAATGAAGCATATGTTTACATTCCAGAGGCACTTAGGCCCACATTCAGTTTGCCACATGCTAAAGAGGAGAAGTTTACGTGCTGTAGACTTGGTCTGACCATCAGTTTGTAATGTAAATTAAAAAAGACTTTATTTCTAGAGTTACCTGGCCCCCACCTTCAGATTGTAGCCTAGTTGGTAGATGTTACATTCCAGACACACTTTGCCTCTTCATGCTAAGCAGTAGAGGTTTACTTTCTGCTAGCTAACTTTCTGTTTTGAGCATTAAACAGAAGATGCTTACATTCTAGAGTCACCTGGCATTTTAACTTCATAATACATTAACCTATAGATAATGTGCTATTCTATTCTGTTTTCACACCTTCCACAGAAAAAACGACCTTTCAGTCGTTAATTAAAGTCTTAAACCAGAAGGTCCCTTAGGCAGTTACCTGTGTGACGTAACTCTTCCCGCTCAATTGACCACGTGTCAGTTTCTTTTCTGTGGACAAAGAAATTCAACAAGGATTATTTACCTGTGATAGAAATTTGGATTATTTCTTTCCTCACGGATAAATTTATGTATCCTTGTGTTTCTTTTGTTTATTTATCACTCCTTTCACTTTCTGTGTTATTATTTTAAATTTTCAATTTTCGATTTCATGTATTTTTGACTGGTCTTTTTCCACATGCGTTTTGGCGACTCTCGCTTTTCGGCACAACGCTCGTGCGCCATCGGTTCGATAGTCGTGTTTATATTTGCAGAATATTTTTGTTCTTTTCGTTCCAGGTTATTCAGCAATTACGATATGTTTTTTTTCCTGGACTTTTGTTTGCAGAGATCTTCAGTTGGCTAAAGATTCTCATGGTGGAGAAGCTGATTGTAAAGAACTTGTCAACCCTTGATGGGTTATAAGACAATTCTTTACTGATGGGAGCCCCACCCCATATGGCTATACTGCCGGGGTAAGACCCATCAAGGTGGCATCTTTGGGTACTTAGTATCCTATAAAGTCTAAGTCCACCAGTCACCAGTCACCAGTCATCCAGTCACCAGTCACCAGTCACCCAGGCTCCAGTCAATCAGCTTCACCAGTCACCAGTCAATCAGGTGCCAGTCAACCAGGCACCAGTCACCAGTCATCCAGGTGCCAGTCAACCAGGCACCAGTCACCAGTCACCCAGTCACCAGTCACCAGTCACCCAGTCACCAGTCACCCAGTCACCAGTCACCAGTCAACTAGTCTCCAGTCAATAATTTAATTATTTTCTGGAAAGACTTAGTTTCTGACATATTTCACCGGACAAAATAGTCACGTATACTAACTTCCGGTCATTATGTCTAATTATTAAAAATTTTTTTCACTGGGCAAAGTATCAGTAATATTTCTGATACTTATACCCGGTCATATTATTATATTATTTCTGATTTTTCACCAGGCAAACTTTTACAGAAAGTGTCTGGTCAATTTTTGCCTAATTATTAATTATCTTCGGGAAAAAGTTTCGAATACTTGTGCCCGCTCAGTTTTCATATATAATCTCCCTTTTTCATCGGACTAGAGTTACGAATACTACTATCCGATCAATTTGTCAAATTACTTGTAACTTTACCGGGCAACAGTTACGAATATTAGTGTCCGGTCATTGTGTCGGGTAACTAGTGTCAAAATAATGATTACTAATTCCCGAACAATCTATTATCGTTCATAGAGCTCCATTCACGTTTAAGTCAATGGATATAGGTTATTAAGTGAAATACATAATAACTTTTTATACAAAAAAATTCTGTACAGTCTTTCCCAAATCAGACTAGAATTTTTAATATTCCATTGACTTATTATAGGTGTGTAATTCCATTAATATTTTAAATTAACTTATGTTTTATCTCTTTTATCCGCTAGAAAGAGTTAAACTTCCGACTATAACAAAATTCTTACCGGGCAGCAGTTCGTAGACTAGTGCCAGTTCATTCAAATGATGTTTTATCTCTTTAATTCGCTAGACAGCGTTTAAATTCCGGCTCTAACGAAAATTTCATCGGGAGGCACTTCGTAGAGTAGTGCCAGGTCATTCTAACGAAATTCCACCGGGCAGTAGTTTCGTAGACTTTGTGTCGGATTACTAGTGTGCGAGTAGTATTCACTAGTACTCGCTCAAGATATATTCATTTATAACCACTATAGACATGTATAGTCTTGGATTATAGGTTATTGAATGACAGCGATGGGTTCTAATACCTAGTAGCCATTTATATTGTTGAATTCTGTCCAGTCACTTTTGAACTTGACTTAAACTCTATATATATATTTATTATTGAAAATGAATTAAGAATTATCGGTTACGATCAAATTCGCAATTCATTCACTAAGTGTAGAAGATACTTCCAGCTATAATTATATCTCTTTTATTCGCTACAAAGAGATGAACTTCTTACATATTCACCTTATTCGGCTCTAGGGCAAAGGTGAACTATAAAACTGTCGTTATTTATAAGAAGAAAAATATACACGAAATATAAAAAATTTTTCTTCTTTCCTCCCCTGTTTTTCTTCTACATGCTCCGATATGTAATCAGCATGTAATCTAAGGAGTAAATTGACAAGAAAGTAGCAATCGATCTTTTCTACTTTCTATTAATTTTTCATTCTTAAGGTATCGGAAATTTACACCAACCAGATAAATAAATTAACAGTTTATTTATTTATTCGCTACCTCTCTAGATTACTGCGATTTAAAATTCTAGTTGAGGTACATATTTTCCTTTTGCCTTTTCTACATGGAAAATAGTTGATCCGATAAGCTATTATTCTATTTTATACTATCTTTTGATTGATTATATTAGAGTCTAGGTCAGTCGTGCTCTGTCTAAACTCTGCTATAAAATAATAAATAAGAAAAAAATCTTATATTTAGGCATAGATATAATTCGATACGTTCTTTACTTTGCCTGTTTTATTTTTTCTTCTGGATCATTTAAGACTACGATAGCAATATACCAGATATTTTTGCCTCAGTAAGAATCTATTACGCTGAAGATTCTTCATATTGGAATAATAATTTTATTATGATTATAATTCTAGACCCAATTAATCCTCGTATATTATAGGTCTACTTTATCTTATTGAGGAATAGTTTTGCTTCGACTAGCTCTATACCTCTAATATTTTATTTATAACTAGAGTCCATGTCATTCAAAATTTTCTTGCACTTTGGTATTGACAATGGATACATATTTAGTAAAGGCATTAATTATTCAGTACGTGACAGATTATTATTGCCTAAATTAGATTTTATATACAATATTTTCCTTTTGATATTTTGTTTTATTGACTTTGTAACTATTCAGAAACTGCCAAAGTCAATCATTTCCTTCCTCTAAACTTACCGAAGCTCTAGATTATGTTGATATATATTTTTGATATATGCTTAGAGGTTAATTAACGAGAGTTTACCTCATAATAGCAGATATTATTATAATTATATTAATCAGTCTATAGTCTAGGCTTAGACAAAAGGGAAAACATCCTTAATTATTAGTATACGAGCCGGTAAAGAATTAAGACACTCTTAATTATCTCTTTACCCCTCCTTTATGTTTACATTCGTTAAAGGGATCATAGTAATTCTCGCTAAGAGTTCAAGTTCAGTTTGCGAATAATGCAAAGATTAATATCTTGATTTCCAGTCCGCATCAAAAATGGTCTATATATATAGATAAATATCTTTCCGAAACTGGATATTTATTTATTTTTCCACACAATAAGTCATTTCAAGATGTCGATGATTTTGAAATGCACTGCTTCAATTTATAATATAAAATATGTTTATATTAACTTCACAACTTAGTAAGTGCTGCACCTACTTTTCCTGGTCAGATCTTACTTTTGTGATACGTTTTTGAACATACTGAAAGTTTTCTCCGATTATACATTCGGTAAATAAACTTTCGAGTAGTATTTAGGCCTTTAAACATTCAGATTATTTGATAATTGTTGGAGATAATATATTATTCCGATATTTATATATCTATCTTCATTATTTATCTTTCTCATCTTACTTTTAAATTAGATTGACCTTCTCGCTACGTTCCAGGTTTAAATCTAGCTAACATTGTGGAACAGTCACTTTTTTATTTCCTAAACAATATTTTAACATTTTTCTCAGTATTCAGAGCATAACGACTTCATGAATACTTGAAAATAATTCAATTCTACGCTTGTTAAACTAAGCCTAAAACAAGCCCTAGTTTTTTAGAATGGATATTATCCTTCGATTCAGTTCATGGAGATACATCCTTTTAGATCCCATTATCTCTATTTCAATCATTCAAAATTCTAATGTCTAAGTACTCCTTTTCTACGTACGAATACAGAATATCGAGTCACTGTTGCTGCATATTGGTTAAAGATTAAACAAATTTTATCTTAAACCTATATGACGTTAAATTAATTATTATCTCTTTCATATACATGTTTTTACCCTTCCGTCAGGGATCGCGGTAATAATATTATTACTCTCTATGGTTTACACATAGATCTCGAGAGTATATATATGTATTTTCTTCCTGAACTCATTTGCGAGTACGTAATTTGATATTTCAGGAATTACCAATTATGAAGACATAGATTTTATTCTATTAATATTCAATTCTAAAAAAAATTTGATTGAATGTTTATCTATAAAATTTCCGGGCAGTAATTTTATAGAGAGTTCTATGTTTAATAATTCCTTGCTTAAATAATAGTTACGCTTAACCTATGATTTATAGCGGGAATTTTGTTCAGTAGTATAATTTTTATTTAGTATTAATATATTTCTTACTATTCTTAAATATGAGTATAGAATAGTAATACTATCTCTTAACTTTTAAATTAAGTGTTTTTTGAGATTAATAATCAGTATTATTGTATAATCTTTCTTCAGAGATTATCACACTATTACTTTTTCTCTGAGTCCTTCTCTTTTTATGAACATTTTGATTCGTATCAAAGTGGATTTTTAACATTTCTTGATTTCCATGATTATTTACTCAGGAGTACTTTTCATGGCAATCTTCTGGTATAGAAAGATTCTATCCAGCTTATTTATTATTGTTTAATCTTATCAATACGGTAAGATTTAGCCAAACTATGACCGTCATACAGTTTGCTGCGATCAACCTTATTCTTATCTCTCTTATTCTCTGTCAAACTCTTTAGTTATGATGTTGACAGTTTATTCTTTATTTTTTGTCAGGACATCAAACGCTTTTATATGTCTATGACAAAACTAATTATCAGTGGTTTAGGTTGTTTTTTCTTCCCAGCAGTTATACGCAAACTGTATTATTTTATTGCTTGACTAAAAATTCGTTATACAATTAGTCTAGCAATAGTTTTAACCATTATGTTTGTCTATACTTTTTTTTCTTCCGATGGATAACTTAGTTATAGTTAAGTTAACTCCATCTACTTTTATTATCTCCCCTTCTTTAATTTGATCAAGGGAAATAATTACACATTATGGTTATTTTAAGTCTGTGTCTGTTCATTGGAAACTGTCCTGTCGCTCCAATTAACAGAATTTAATTAGTTTATAATTCTAATAGCTTAGACTATTACAATTACATAGCTTCACATATCTAGAATTTTATCCAAAATATCTACATATGTCAGTTATCTATAGGAAACTCCACCGAGTAGACTTTTCCTTATTTATTCAAGATCCTACATAGACTACTTACAGTGTATGGTCTTGGCTTTTTGTTTTACAAATTTTGTTTTCAAAATTTTCTATATTCCTAGCTTACTTTGCGATGGAATATTTATGTTATGTCTCAATGACTCCCTTTTCTTTTTGAAGCCAATTGTTGTTTTCCAAAAAGAAAAAAAGAGTGGGGGGGGCCGATGTTAGGTCTCTGAGACTTAAGAACTGGCTTCCTCTAGAGTCTACTAATATATATAAGGTTGTTAGATCATAACACCTTAAAGCTATTTTGTGAATCTAGACCATTCTTTCTATTAAATATAGAATTAGAATGTATCTGATTCCTTTGAGTTTCCTGAGTCTTAACCAGAAGTGGTGAGATATTATTGGTGTTAGAATTAGGAGAGCACCTCCCTCCTATTCTGCAAATTCTAGCACATTATCTATAGGTTAATGTATTATGAAGTTAAAATGAAGTTTTTTAAAAGTAAAACATATTTTAACGAGTAATACTTAACCTATAGATAATCAATTATCTCCCTCCGCCCACCCTCGCTTATCTCTCCTAATTGTGTCTATTGTTTTACACATAAAAGAAACTGACACGTGGTCAATTGAGCGGGAAGAGTTACGTCACACAGGTAACTGCCTAAGGGACCTTCTGGTTTAAGACTTTAATTAACGACTGAAAGGTCGTTTTTTCTGTGGAAGGTGTGAAAACAGAATAGAATAGCACATTATCTATAGGTTAAGTATTACTCGTTAAAATATGTTTTACTTTTAAAAAACTTCATGTTTTTCAGTTTGTAACACATTAAACAGAAGATACATTTACTTACATTCCAATGGTATTTTGTCTCAACTTCAATTTATAATGTTTATCAGATGGTGCTTGCATCCAGGGCCCAGTTGTTCAAAGCGTCGTTAGCTTAACAAGCTCCTTAAGGGTCATTTCGTTAACTGTTTTAGCAGATTCAATATACAATATTCTGATACTCACATTTTTTCAGCAAAAAATTTCAGCATATTTGCGTATCACTCGATGTAAATTTTAACGAATCGTTAACTAACGACGTCGTTAGTTTTGAACAACTGGGCCTAGGCATGTAAAGGAGGAGAGGTGTACATCCTGTATGTTCCTGTTCTCATGTGCGATGTGTAATGTTCAGTAGAAATGCACCAGAGGCACTTGGTCTCGCTTTCAGTTTGCTAGAGGATGACCTGGAGAGGTTTTTATCCAAAGCATGTGATCTCACCTTAGTTTGTAAGGTTAAACAGAATATGCTTACATTCCAGAAGTGTTTGTCTCTCCTTCACTTTGTAACTTGCTGAGCAAATATGTTTACATTTTATTCGCATTCAGTCTCCCCCTTAATTTGCAATGTACTAAGGAGGAGTGGTCTATATCCTGTAGATGCTTAGTTTCAACTCTTAAGTTGTAATAGTAATTCTTTCATTCCAGGGCACATGGTCTCGCCATCAATTTGTAACTTGTGAAGCAAACAATGCTAAAATTCTTGAGGCATTTGGTCTCACCTTCAGTTTGTGATCTGGAGAGGTTTTTATGTGGTCTGACCTATCTGTAGCATCAGACAATGCTTACCTTCCAGGAGACCTTATATTTTGTTAAACAAAAGATTATTGCATGGCAGAGATACTTGGTCTCATCTTTAGTTTGCAGCATGCAAAAATAAAAATAATTTTAGAGTTCCATCTACTAATGCTATCCAGTGGATGAATAGTTAAGATTTTTTATAATAATTAGTAATTCACAATAACCCATTTACATTGTTTCAAAAAATTATTCAAAATATTTCAAAACTCCATTCAAAATGTCACAAAATGATGAATACCATATTTGTCATAAATATGCAGCATATGCCTGAGCAAACCATGCAGACCTTAATCAAATTGCTGCTAATGTAACAGCATGACCAAGGTCTACATTGTTTGCCATTCATCATGCGTTGTTCCAACACATCCCCAGATAGTAGTTAGATGATTTGTTTATATTTCAGATTAAGTATGGTAAAGAATTAAGTGTATCATGGTACTTTTCTTTTCTCTCTTTTCTTGTCATCATTTTTAAAAGATAACATGCATTTTCCATTTACTTGTTGATATTTGAAACAGAGTGGAAGATGTATTACAGTTTCAAATGAATTGTGTCATGTAAAAAGTCCTTTGTTATATGTATGAATGGCAACAGCCCGGATCAACATGCCAACCTGCATAGTTTGATTGCACTTTCACATTTTGCTTGTAGAATCTAGAGTCTCCTGGCTGCCTCTGTGCAAAATGTGAATGTCATAATCAGACTGCACAGATATGCAAATCAGTCTGGATCCTTGTTGTTTGTTTATGTACTAAGGTTATTTTTATGTGACTATCATTTGTTAGAAGTAGACAATAGGTAACCAGGAAGACAAGAAATACAGACAAGATTGTTTCAAGTCCTACTGATTGTGCATACTAACATGTTTTATGTTTTCTTATTAATAAACTGAAGCCAGTATTATGTTTGTTTTTTCTTTGTATTATCCATGGTGTGTGACATTAACCCTTGTCCTGCTGAACCCAGATATACCAGCCTTTGTGAACAGTATAGATCCAGATCAGTTGGCTTCTGAAGAAGCCAACTGATCTGGATCTGCACTGTTTGTCATTCAGTATGTGAATTTGTATCAACAACCTGGATCAAGTAATCTGATTGGCTGACAATTAGAAGTGGGTGTGGCATCTTAATTTCTTCAGCATGACAAGGGTTAATGCAAATACAAATGTATGACACTTTGTTTAACCTTTACCACTCTCTATGCTAATTCAGCAGACAAGGAATTCATGATATTAAAAAAATTGGCTTTAACATTTCATGCAAATTGTGTCCAAATCATCTTCGGAGTAAATTTGCTTGAAATGTCAAAGCCTATTTTCTGGGAGAAAACAAAAATGTGTTTGCTGAAAGTTTTACTTAACACAACCGTTACCCTTAAACTCCAGCATAATTCATAAATCAGGCCTATTAGAGAGGGTACCCCTACTTGAGAAGCCATTACTCCCTTAATTTTTCATTGATTTTGATGGCATTTTCACACATATTTTAAAGATTGTATGTGGCCATTATACCAGAGAAGTAACAATCACATGACTTCCAGTCACATGGCAAGCAGGAACCATTTCAGACCCTTAAAAAATGACAAGAGACCAGCACTTACTGTGTGCTATTCAGAAAGAAACAGATGACATGTAGGATCTACTGTTGTTCCTACTTCTTCCTCTCTGGACATGATTTAGGTGTTATGGGTGTTTTTTCTAGAAAATCATGATAAAACTGACGAAGTGAATGCCAAAATTGCCAACAGCTTGAAATATGGTATACCCAGTCTTTATTAGCAGGGTAAAATCCAGCACCTGACTTTCTAATGAAGAGCAACATGTTTGTATGAAAGGAGGTTCCATCCTGTATGTGAGGACTTGCCATAAAATGGTTGCATGTGGTGTATAGTAAGTATGACAGGCTTTAGAGTTTGCATACCCCTCCAAACAACAAGTTATGATTAGCAGCACTTCAAGGGTTAAAGGACAATTTACTCTACATGTGTATCTATGTAATGTATTTATCCCAAATATTCAAACCTAAATAAATGCTGAAGCACACAGACAGAACAAACTGTCCCCAAAAGAGCAGCCGTATAGGGGTCTATTGTTTGCCATTGGCCAGCAGCTTTTAGTCATATCATTGAGTAATCTATTGGATTTAATCAAATTTTAGGACCAAGTTACATGAGTTTTGATGCTTAGCATTCTGGGTAAAATTTTCAGGAGCCAATATTTTTCTTATTTTTCCCAATAAAAAGGCTATGACGTCTCATGTAAATTGTCCCTTAGGAGACAATTTGCATGAAATATCAAAGTCTATTTTAGGGGGAAATATAATCAGTTTGCAGTCCGCTGAATTTGCCCAGAGAGAGGTAAAGATTAACCACTCTGTTATAACAGCCAACCCCATAGAATGGGCAGTTTAATACCTTTCCAAAAGTGACCATTGTAGAAAGTTTGCACTGTATAAATGCATAGACCTCCTAAAAAACCTTTAACTTTTAGAATATTTATAGAGAAAAATCTTTTTAACTTTTATTTCTTTATATATGCTGTGAAAATCTTTATTTTCTCTATCCAGAGGGTTTTAGAATCTTTTAGAAGTGTGATGTAGTTCAACCAAGTTATTTTGTGAATCTATTTAAATGTTGTGAAATCCATTGATGAGATCAACAAAATGCATGTCCACCCATCAGGGCTCACAAAATAGATGGGCTACCTGATGTTTCTGTGGCAAACTGCTAGTAGCTTCAGGCAGGACTTTAGATCATTTGGCAAAGTGAGAGGCAGTGTCTCAGCATGACAAAGTATTGTTGACTGTGATGTTAAATCCCAACTCAAAGCAATAAAACACAATACTGTTTCAAATCCAACCTTTTGGTTGTTTAACCCTTGTCCTGCTGAATAAATTTAGATGCTACACCCATTTCTAATTTTCAGCCAATCAGATTACTTGATCGAGATAGTTGATATAAATTCAAATACTTAATGGCAAAGAGTGCAGATCTAGATCAGCTGGCCAGCAGATCTGGATTTGCACCGTTTGCAAAGGCAGGACATATCTGGGTTCAGCAGGAGTAGGGCTGAAAAGCATCAAATTTGAAGCAAAACTAATGTATGTTTGCAAATAACATTTGGACAATGCAGATCTCAAATAGCATGAAAGATCCAACCATACCAGATCTGGACCTTTCTGTTTGTTCATATGTGGTATAAGCTAGGTCTTTCCTGTATGTTAACCCTAGTCCTGCGGAACCCAGACATACCCTGACTTTGCAAACAGTGTAGATCCAGATCAGCTGACTTCTGAAGAAGCCAACTGATCTGATTCTGCACAACCTGGATTAAGTAATATGATTGGCTGAAAATTAGAAGTGGGCGTGGCATGACAAGGGTTAACCTAGAACCTGCAGCAGATGACAGCTAGAAGATGATCAATATTGATGCTTCTCTGATTTTATTGTTTTTCCTGAAATGGAAATTAACATTTCATTTGAATTGTCCAAACAAAATTAAAAAATGGAAATCCAAGGAAGGCCACAATCACAGAACACAGCCTTCCCATGGCATCAGATATGTGTTTAATCACATGAAATGACAAAAATTTTGAGCCACCTCTTGACAAAACCAACAAATGGCACATGCACCCTATGAAGACTCAGATTGGCCAGGGCATCTGCCCAGTCTGATCAGAATCTTTGCTGTGTTCTCAATGGGAAGCTAAGGACCCAAGCTTTCTTCATGCTGACAGCAAAAATCTGATCAGACTGGTCGGATGCCCGCGATGATCTAACAAAAGAAACTGCAACAGAAATGATGTCATTTAACAGTCAGCAGTAAAACTTTTACAAGGTTTAACCCTCGTCCTGCTGAATGAATTAAGCTGGCACACTCACTTCTAATTTTCAGCCAATCAGATTAATTTATCCAGGTTGCCAATACAAATTCACATACTAAATGCATAGTGCAGATCCAGATCAGTTGGCTTCTTCAGAAGTCAACTGATCTGAATCTACACTGTTTGCAAAGGGTTCAGCAGGACAAGTGTTAAATCTGGTTTTATGAACATCCAACCCTCACCCTTGTGGTTTTAGTGACAGGAATGCCAAGGCTGTTCAATGAATTGACTGAAATGCAAGGCCCTATTTTCAGAGATAATGAAATCATCGTATTTTTGCCTGCAGTAGGCTGATAGTTAACACATTTTACTCTTTACCACTCTTGACAAATTCAGCAAAAGACAAATTTATACTTATATATATATATCTTCTTGTTCGTCTGTCATTACTGACAATGACCAATCCTAATCAACTGTGTGATGTGTTATTATTTGTGTTCTAAGATGGCTGATGAGACCAATCTTAGCTCTAAATTGCCTGTTGCAGATAGAACAAGAGAGGTCTGAGGAAGAAAGCTCTGTTGGTGATGCCTTAGCTCTGGCTTTCTGCTGTGCACGTTTCTGCTCGGCTTCACTGATTCTTTTTGCTTCGTATTCATCAGCTCCCCTTTTTATGAGGCCTCGCCACTTTGTACGATCTTGTGCAATCTGTTCCCATGACTCTGTTGGTATGTTGAAGTCTTTAAGGGAGGCTTTGAGGGTGTCCTTGTATCGCTTCTTCTGACCACCATGGGAGCGTTTTCCTACTTCTCCAAAGAGGATTTTCTTTGGCATACCTTCATCAGGCATTCTTGTAACATGGCCTGTCCATCTTAATTGTGCCAATTTCAGAAGAGTATGTACACTCTGCAACCCTGTCCTTTTCCAGACTTCTGTGTCTGGAAGCCTGTCTTGCCACTTGATCTTTAGAAGTTTTCTAAGACAGCTTGTATGGAAGTGGTTCAGTCTTTTGGCATGCCGTTGGTAAACTGTCCAAGTTTCGCATGCGTATAATAGTGTTGGCAGCACTACCACTCTATATACTTTCAGCTTTGTGTCAAGTCTGATTCCACTTCGGTCCCAAATACTTCCATGTAGCCGGCCAAATGCTGCACTAGCTTTGGCAATTCGAGCATTGACTTCATCATCAATGTGCACAACTCTAGACAATGTGCTTCCAAGGTAGGTGAACTTGTCTACCACTTGCAGTCGTTGACCTTTCACTGTGATGGTAGGCTCCTTGTAAGGCTTTCCAGGTGCTGGCTGATACACTACCTCAGTCTTTTTGATGCTGATTGTGAGATCATAGCTGTCACATGAATCAGATACTTGACCCACACCTTTTTGCATTTTCTCTTCTGTTGGAGCACCCTTTGCCATGTCATCAGCAAAGAGGAATTTGTCTAGCACCTCTGTCTGCACCTTAGATTTAGCTTGCAACCTTCTTAGGTTGAAAAGATTCCCGTCAAAGCGATAACTAATAGGTATACCATTGTCACCATCCTGGAAAGCATCTGTAAGCATGGCAGAAAACATCATGCTGAACAGTGTTGAAGCTAGTACACAGCCTTGCTTAACTCATTTGTCACAGGAAATGGATCAGAAAACTCGCCATCATTTTGGACCCTTGCAAGCATACCATCATGGAACTGCCGCACCATTGCTATATAACCAATTAATAAATATTCAAGCAAAGTATATATCAGTTCAGAATGTGTGTGTGTGTGTGTGTGTGTGTGTGTGTGTGTGTGTGTGTGTGTGTGTGTGTGTGTTGTGCATGCGTGCATGTGTGCGTGTGTTCACAGTTCATTTCTTTTGCCTTTTTGTACAGAATTTTGGTATTGAGTGCTGTGGTGGTCTGTAGGCAATCATTGATTTGTACACCTGTACATACTTTTGAGGGCCTCATGGAAGCTTAGCTAAAGAATGTGAATGGACATGCTAAATATTGTTACCTTCATTTGCTAAAGACTTTATACTTACTTACATAATTGCATAAAATGTAAAAACCTGTTTTCCAGGGAAAAATAATAATAATAAAAAAAACTAAAATAAAATTGCTATCAGCTGATTTTGTCCAGAGAGCACTAACTATGCATCCTAAATGTATATTTACATTTATGAAAGAAAAAAAACATTCCTTTGTAAAGTTGGCCTAATTTTTTGTTTGTTATTTTGACAGAATCTATCTGTTATCTTAAGAGATTTTAGCATAAATGAGCCACTTCTTGGGAAAACCCATCTTGTGTCTTATTCAGGCAGTTTATCTATACAGACTGACCTTGACTTTTGCTGTTTGCACAGACAATATTTCAATTTCCTAGATAATGATTTGAGGACATTGAAGACAGGATTATACAAGACTTCTCTAATGACATTATGTGCAAATTAACCTTTACCACTCTCTGGCCAAACTCAGAAGACAACAAATTTATATTTTTTCTTATTTTTCCAAGAAAACAGGCTTTGATATTTCATGCAAATTGTCTCCTCAGGAGACAATTTGCATGAAATATCAAAGTCTGTTTTCTGGGAAAAATTAGAAAACTATTTCAAAATGCTTGCTGAAATTTTTACCAAGCATACTAAGCATTAATAAAAGGACCCAGTTGCCATATGCAAACAGCAAAGGCCCCGATCAGTCTGTTCATTTTCCATAATCTGATCAATGCCCCCTGTTTAGATTACTAAATGTGTTACCCTCTATAAATAAAGTCGATTATTATTATTATTATTATTATTGTTTATGGTATCCCCCAATTCTGTAAGTGGACACTGAAGGCCCTGATCAGACTGTGGAAAAGTGCACTTTGATTTGTTGATCTGGGCATCTGTTGCCTAGGTATCATTATGAAAACATACCTATTCAAACGGAAAATTTCACCTCCAAAAACTGAAAATTTGCAGATAAAAAAACTGATATTTTTCATATTTCTGCTCAAAACATAGATTGTGAGTATTTGTAGAACTGCCTTGCTGACTGTACCCACAATCTATGTTTTTGAGCAGACATAAGAAAAATAATTTATACCCCTGTAAACCCCAGTCATCCTATATAAAAGTGGGGTTTAAGGGGGGTCAAAGTTATATAGGCATGTTTTCGTGATGTGATTAAGAAATTTTCTTACACTGCAGGACATACTGGTATCACTTTAGGCAGTTTTTCATGACATACTTCTAATGGTATAATTATTTTCTGTCTGTCTGTCAGGTGAGGACAAAAAAGCAGTACTAAAGTTCAAGAATTATATGACTACATCTTATGTTGGACTGGTTATTTGCTTTACACTCTATGAAGCAAGCATTTACCAGTAAAACCCCTAACAGCATGCTAGGAAAGAAAAGTTTCAGCAGATTACATTTTGAAATGTTTTTCTTATTTTTCCCAGAAAACAGACTTTGCTATTTCATGCAAATTGTCTCCCAAGGAGACAATTTGCATAAAATAGCAAAGTCTGTTTTCTGGGAAAAATAAGATAAATATCATAAATTAGTCGGCTGCTGAATCTGCCCTGTCTGTGGTAAAGGTTAAAGTGCCACTCCAAATTACAACAAACAACATTCTAAAATAATTATCTTTTTATTATTATTATTATTTTTTTTTTTTTCATATTTAAGAGAAATTAAGGCTTGGCATTTTGACGGGACATGAAATATCAATCTTTATTTTCTCAGAAAAACAATTCAGATTGATGTCTGTTTCAATTTTGCATGGTGCTCTAAGTGTTTACTATTTTTACTATAAGTCTTCAAACAGACAGGCCTAAGCAAACAGTGTAGACCTAGATGAGATGCTGCACAATGTGGTGTCTCATCAGGGTCTACACAATTTGCTATACATACAGCAGTATTTTAGATACATCACGAGGTAGTAGAATGAACTGTTTCAAATTTTTAAGACAAGTATGACAAGTAGATAAGGTATCTGACTACTTAAGGTAAATACGGTAACAAAATGAAGTTAAATAGGACAAATAGCATATATCATGGGTCATAATGTAGAATAAGGTGTCTTCTGTGCATATGGAGACAGCAAAGTCCCAGACCAGCCTCTGCATCTGTGTAGTCTGATCAGGGCCTTCACTGTCCACTGGCAGAATCATTGGATGCTGTTAAATATATCGTACAACAAAGACCCTTTGCTATCTGACACCTGTTAGATCCTGAATATATCACCACTTTAGGGGTACACCTTTCCATCTGGATCTACACTGTTTGCTAAGACAGGGCGTGTCATGTTCGGCAAGAGAAGGGTTAAAAATGATTTGGCACACTTGCCAATAAGGTTATTATCCTTTAACATTCTCTGGAAAATATTTCAAAGTGTCGTCTAGCATCTGATGAAATTTTTACTCAGCATGTTGCGCCTCAAAGAAATGAATGGTGAAGTGCATTCCATGTTAATCACAAGAAGAGCTTAACTTTGCTAATCTAATACTGAAGTGGCTTATGGCACCTTGAACTCCATGTGAGAATTTTGTTATACATAGAAAAAACTATATCAATTACATTTGGTACTATACCTTAATGCTTTGCAGCAGACAAGATTTTGAATTTTTTTTTCTTACTTTCCCCAGAAAATAAGCTTTCCTTAGGAGACAATTTGTATGAAATGTCAATGCCTATTTTCTGGGAAAAAAGAAGAAAATTATTTCAAAATGTCACCTGAAATTATTACCCAGCATGTCAAGCATTAAAATCCACCAGGTATTCTGTGGTTTTGAAATCTCAGATATCAGGTATCTTAATTACCCGAAGTATTATAAACAAACAGTGCAGACCCAGAGCAGATGTTGCATTCTGCAACATCTGATCAGGGTCTACACTGTTTGGCATTCATTCAACAGTATTTAGACACATCATCAGGGCCCAGTTGTTCAAAACATCATTAGCTTAATGAGCAGGTTAGTGGTCAAAATGTTAACTGTCCTAGTATTTGTTTGTGTTTAGGTTTTACGGCCCAGTCAACCCAATGGGGTCATGTTGAGCATGGTCAGTTTACCTAGCCACACGTTTACTGGGCAGGCTTAGTCCTCTAAGCGGTTAACCAGTATTGTGCACATTCTTTTGCCAGAAACTGACAACTGCCCTTCTTGAATCAGCGGAAGGGAGAGAATGACCGTAGAAAATATTTCATGATCAATCTCCACGAAAGAATGTTGCCGACCTCAGCAGGGTTGAACCCGCGACCTCCTGGTCTCCAGTCGAACAGCACATCCAACTGAGCCACCAAGGCCAGCGACTGTCCTAGTAAGTACAATATCTAATTCACAGGTATTTTTGCTGAAAAAATGTGAGTAGCTTTTGCAAATCATATTTTTTCAGTAAAAGTATTAGCGTATATGCCATATTTAATGACCATAGTTTTAATGATGCATTAACAAACGACAACATTAGTTTTGAACAACTGGGCCCAGGTTCAAAATGTTAGGACAAGCATGCTATGGATTTAAGGTGTCCAAATACTCAGCCATGAGGCAACACCAGAACCACCATCTCAGAATGGTCACTAGTAATGGCTACGTTTAATGGGAGTGTTTTGGGGTAGGGGGAGGTCGGGGTTGAGAGGGGAATGGTGGTGTTGATCAATTTTACTAGTTGAACCATGGAGGGGTGAGGGTGGGGTGTTCATCAATTTTACTGGTGCCATATATTCACACTAGGTTAAAATGTTATAAAAAATACAAAATGATTAGTCGGCTTGCTTAGAGGCTCCCTAACTCAATCAGTGAAACAGCAAAAAAAAAGTGTACCTGAAATAAACCCATTGTAGTCTGGAGACCCCTAAAAGGGTAACTGGCAAACAGTGCAGATCCAGATCAGATGCCATAAAATGCGGCATCTGATCAGGGTCTCCACTGTTTGCAAATAGTTTAGCCATTTTTCTCTAGGAATATCTAAAGCTTATAGCCTGACGCACCTAAAATTGAAATTGGACTCTTTCAATATACAGTGTGGGAGGAGTTTATTCGGTCTACAATGGGTTAAGGGACTTTGATAAAGCAAGGAATTGGGCTCATGACAAATACCTCAGACACTGGCAGCCAGAGCTAAAGAAAACCATTGGTTGAACCACAGAGGGCCATAACAAACACATGACATCAGGCATGAACCCTTAACCCATTGTAGACTGAATGAACTCCCCCATACTATATATTAGAAGATTCTAATCTCAATTTTGGGTATGTCAGGCTATGAGATTTAGATATTCCTAGGGAAAAGTGGTTGAACGATATGCAAACAGAGGAGACCTCGACCAGATGCCGCATTTTGGGATGTCTGATCTGAATCTGCACTGTTTGCCATTTACCCTTTTAGGGGTCTCCAGACTACAATGGGTCAAACGAAAGGTTTAGTAAGTCCTTCATAAAGTTCAAGACCCAACCCAACTAAAACTAGATAAAAATATTTGTAGATTAGAAAGTGGCTTGTATTTTTCATCATAATAACACAATATGGTTGTATTGGCACCACAGTTGAATGGTTTGAGCATTTGACAGTGGTGCTGACTCAGACCAATGCCTGAAAAATTATCTCTATTCATCCAGCAGTAAACAGGTAGGTTGAAGGCTGCAGAAGGAGAGTTCTGGGCCCCACTGTTGATATGTGATTAGACTTGGTGGGACCTTGCCCCTATAGCTGCAAGACTATGGGATAACTTTATCAAATGGATTAAAACAAAATGTCTGGTGGGGGTCGGGGGTGGGGGGAATACATATATTATAGTATGGGGCATTAATTAGAGGATGGCATGGTATGAAACAATTGAAATAATGATGGCTTGATAAGAATAATGATTTATAATAGTAACAATTCCTTTATATCCTGAATTGTGTGTAGATATAAGAAAAATTTATCATAGATAATGCTATTAATAGCCCTATCTAAACTGCAGTGAAGATAAACCTAGTGACCCAAGTGTACCAAACAACAAACATACATAAACAATTACCACCCACATTACTGAACAAAGTTTCAGTAGCCAGGTACCCTGTTTACCAGATTTACCCAAGCAAAGTTAAGAACCAGCTCAAGGAGCAGTTTGATCAGGGTCTGCACTGTTTGCCAATCAATCACCACATGTAAGTCAAAAGAACTGGGTCAAATTTTAGGGTAAGAACAGTAATAAGTTATGCTATGCAAGAATTAAGGTAATTCTGGTAAATTTATCTCCCCTTCAGTACCCACCAGGCAAATTTGACTGATGACAAATGAGAGGTATTTTTATTATTACCATATTTATCCTAAATATTGGGACATCTAGGCCCAGTTGTTCAAAACTAATGATGATGTTAGTTAACATATTGTTGAAACTTTGATCATTAAATATGGCATATACAATAATATTTTTGCTGAAAAAATGTGAGTAGCTTTTGCATTTGCAAAAGCTACTCACATTTTTTCAGCAAAAATACCTGTGAACTGGATATTGTACTTGCTAGAACAGTTAACATTTTGATCACTAATGAGCTCGTTAAGCTAAGGATGCTTTGAAGAACTGGGCCCTGAATGCCTTACCATACTTTTCCTAAAATTTGAATGTCCATTTTACTTCCTTGCTGTGTCTACAAACTGCTGTATGAGTGGAAAACTGGTGACAGTGATCAGATGCCACATTCTATGGGTCTGATCTTAGTCTACGCTGTTTGCTCAGGCATGGCTGATTATTAAGAATAGATATGGTATTACCTGAAAAGAAGATCTAATGTTTCATTTAGATCATAATTCTTTTGAAACAATTTGAATAAAATATAAGGGAGAAAATGAGAAACCTATTTTAATGCTTAGCATGCTAGGAAAAAAATTTCAGCAGAAGACAGCTTGAAATATTTCATACTTTCCCCAGAAAAAAATTTCAGCAGACAACATCTTGAAATAGTTCATACTTTCCCTAGAAAACAGATTTTGACATTTCATGCACATTAAGGAGACAATGTGCATGAAATGACAAAGCCTGTTTTTTTTGTTTTTTTTGGAAAACATAAAAAATTTATCATTAATTTGTCGTCTGCTGAAATTTTACCCAGCATGCTAAGTATTAAACAGTCTACTGATATCAAATTTTTCCTGTGTATTTGGACGGTCCTGCCTGACCAAACAGTATAAACCCGAATCAGGCATTACAAAATGCAGCATCTGATCAGCATCTGCATAGTTTGCCACTCATCAAACTGTTTTCAACACATCAACAGGTATTAACCCTTAAAGCTCCAATTACAACTGCAGCAGATGACATTTTGAAATATTTTTTTTTTAATTTTTCAAAGAAAACAAGTCTTGATATTTCATGTGAATCGTCTGCCAATATTTTTTTTAATTTTTCAAAAAAAACAAGTCTTGATATTTCATGTGAATCGTCTGCCAAGCAGACGATTCACATGAAATATCAAGACTTGTTTTCTTTGAAAAATTAAAAAAAAAAATTAAAAATAAATGTCATCTGCTACAAACTTTGCTTGGCACTTTAAGGGTTAAAATGGACTTGTTCAAATTTAAGGGTGAGTACAGTAAGAAGTTAAGGTATTCCTATAATAAGGGTAAACCCAGTATTTTAAACGTTTGCATGCTGAGTAAAAATTTCAGCAGGTGACATTTTAAAATATTTTTCTTATTTTATCCAGAAAATATGTTTGACATTTTATGCAAATGGTCTCTTAAGGAGACCATTTGCATTAAATGTCAAAGCCTATTTTCTGGAAAAAAATAAGAAACATGTAATCAGTTTGTCATCTGCTGAATTTGCCCAGACAGTGGTAAATGTTAAGGTATCCATATGATAAGGATAAAGGCAGTACTTAAATTCAGAGGACTAGGGTTATCTGACACTAATATTTCAGCTATATTTCATTAGAGCTCATGAAAGCTTCTGTTTACTTTGTGTCTTAACTGTTACCACTCTGTGGGCAAATTCAGCAGACAACAAATTGATTATATTTTTTTCTTATTTTTCCCAGAAAATAGGCTTTAAACTTTCATGCAAATTGTCTACTTAGGAGACAATTTGCATGAAATATCGAAGCCTATTTTCTGAGAAAAGTACTTCAGATTGTTGTCTGCTGAAATTTTTACACAGCATGCCAAGTGTGAAGCCATAGATCCCATATTAAGTCAGAAGAAATTATTCAAGAACTTAAAGATAAGCCTAATCAATTCTTTTATTTGCCTTTATTACCTCTCATTAGATAAAAAAAAATGGAAACTAAGAGCACACAATCTTCAAATCAATAAAGTGTGGTGCAGGGTTTGAGGGCTTAGCTCTCCATCTTAATAGCAGTTTGTCCTTTTACAACTGACCAACACCCTCACAGTGACCATCGGTCTGTTGGGAGAAGGGTACTGATTAGGGTAGCAGAGTGGAACCAACAGAAGTATACAGATGCCAAGGGCTATATTTCATAAAAAGCTTGACTCTGACTGGACAATAATAGATGATAGCAGTTGTCCTTTTACAAATGACCAACACCCTCAGAGTGACCATCAGCCTGTTGGGAGAAGGGTACTGATTAGGGTAGCTTGACATAAAAAGCTTGACTGATTGGACAATAATAGATGAGACTGTTTGAATTTTTGTCAATTTTATACAAAAATATATTTAACTGCAGACCAAATTTAAATGTCAATAATATTTTTTAGAGGGTTGAAAATCAGATCTGATAAACTTATTTTTTCTTTGGTTTATTTTCCTCCAAAATGAGAATACAAGTGTTCAAGGGCAGAAAAGTGCCGAAACATACTGAAAGACCCCTGTTAAAAGTTTCAGCAGACAACATTTTGAAATACTTTTGTTATTTTTTTTTTGCTAGGAAAATAGAAGACAGTATGCATGAAATGTAAAAGCTTATCTTCTGGGTAAATTAAGAAAAATATCATTAATTTGCCGTCTGCTGAAATTTTTACACCACAGACTAAAAACATTAACTCTTAAAGCGCCAAGAAAAACTGCATCTGAAAATGTCGTCTGTTTATGTTGTCTGCTGAATATTCTTGCAAACTTTTCAAACATATTTTTGCATACAGGCAAACAGTGTGGACCCAGATCAGACTGCTCCTAAAGGAGCAGTCTGATCTGGGTCCATATTGTTTGCAGAAATGACTTTTAAAATCACAAGCAGATGAGAAAACAGACGACAATTGTTGCGATTGGCGTTTTAAGGGTTAATGATAAAGCAGCCTTCCCTTCTTTCTTGTACCTTGTCAGTCTAAAGGCTAACCTTTTATTTGAGACTGAATTTGCGAGCCGATGAATATTGTGAAGGTCAGAATTTAGCCAAATGCTACAATGGAATAATTAGGCTCCTGGTCCATGTTGTGATGCTAGTGCATCTTTTGTCAATGTTCATACCATATATACACTAACTTTTTAGACAGACATGCCCAAGCAAATAGAGCAAATAGAGTGGATCCAGATCAAACTGCTTCTAGATCAAAGTCTTCACCATCTGGCATTCTGTCATCACTTTTAACCCTTCTCTTGCTGAACATGACTTATCAAACAGTGTAGATCCAGATATGCACTGTTTGTCATTAAATATGTGAATTTCTATCAAAAACCTGGATCAAGCAATCTGACTGGCTGGAAATTAGAAGTGGGCGTGGCAGATATTAACCCTTGTCATGCTGAATAAATTAAGATGCCACACCCACTTCTAATTTTCAGCCAATCAGATTACTTAATCCAGATTGTTGATATAAATTCACATACTGAATAACAAACAATGCAGATTCAGATCAGTTGGCTTCTTCAGAAGACACTGTTTGCAAAGATAGGGTATATCCGGGTTCAGCAGGACAAGGATTAAGGATGACTACATACAGAAGTTAGTTCCTACCACAGACAGAACTTCTGAATATTTCAATTGACAGTACAGTAGCTGTCCTAAAATTTCAAACACAAACTTTTCTGACAAAATGCAAACAGTGCAGACCTAGATCAGACTAAAATTTCATACACCAATATTTCTTACAAAATAGCTGACCACAGTCTGTGAACCTGGCAAACTATAACTGATTGTGGTCTACAGCTACTTCCCATGCTGCAACTGTGATACTGTATTCTCCATAAGACAATGTTACTTTTACATCATAATGACATCATAAGTAATGACAAATAAATCTTGTTAACCCTTATCCTGCTGAATAAATTAAGTTGCCACACCTATTTCTAATTTTCAGCCAATCAGATTACTTGATCCAGATTGTTGATATAAATTTGCATACTTTATGGCAAACAGTGCAGATTCAGATCAGTTGGCTCCTTCAGAAGCCAACTGATCTGCATCTACACTGTTTGCAAATGCAGGACAAATCCAGGTTCAGCAGGACTAGGGTTGATAATCAAGATCGGACCTGGATCCCTCTTTAGAGTATACAACTTTCGAGTAATACATGGTATTACAGACGTTTTGTGATTTGTGAATTCAAAAAACGGATTCACTTAATCAAAATTAAAGCTTAACTCATTTTAACCCTAGTCCTGCTGAACCCGGTTTGCCTTTGCAAACAGTGTAGATCCAGATCAGTTGGCTTCTGAAGAAGCCAACTGATCTGGATCTGCACTGTTTGCCATTCAGTACGTTAATATATATCAACAATCTGGATCAAGGAATCTGATTGGCTGACAATTAGAAGTGGGAGTGGCATCTTAATTTATTCAGCAGGACAAGGGTTAAGAGACAAGAGAATGACATCTTGATCCAAGACAATTACAAGCAGGCACATAACGTTTATACAACGTTGCATTAATGTCAATGCAACATCATGTGACGTATAAATGTCGTGCCAACTGGTAAGACTATTTTCTCAAAGCAGTTCTTCAAAAATAGTACTTAACTCTAATTACAGAGTATTACCAACCATCATTCTAAGGTGTCAGAATATTTAGGAAAAATATGGTACAGACGCTTATTTTGCCATGTTTAGATCAAAATCTCTTATTCATTTCCTACATGACCTGGATATCTTGTAAGACTGGAAACTGGTATGTTTTCAGAGCTGTGGCTACAGATCATGACAACTCATGTGGAGCTTTCGATCAAGTGAGCTACTATTCTTTCCACATCATTTTGAAAGACAGTTTTCCCTTGGCACTTTATTCTAAATGTAAAAACTTATTTGTATTTGGCAATATCTCATCAGGAACAATTTTGTCATAGGATTATTGCCCTGATATTGGTGATTATTGTCCCGAATTGGGATATCAAAGGACGCAAGCTTATTCACCAATATCTGTGCAATAACCCATTTATTATATAGCTACAAATATTTTTGCATCATTTTCAGTTGTCTGTAGCCTCAAAACAGGCATGTCTAAAATTCAGAGCCGGTACAAACGTGTGACAAATTTTGGTGTGACGTCATTGTCCTATGGTGCCACCAAAAGCAACGTCACATAATGGTAACATTCAAGCATCAAAAGTGTCCAAGGAGGTATGCAATATTAAGTGATATCTGCATGCTTGCTCGATATCAGCCTCCTTGGAGGCATGCAATATCAAGTAAGGGTGCTGATATCAAGTGATATCTGATGCTTGCTCCTTGGATTTTATCACATATTTCTAATCATTCAATATTTATTGCTATATAATAATTTACTGTAGAAATAATGTCGCTGCCAAAAAATGGGTCTGACCTATGGAATTTCCATAGTAAACTGATTTTTTGAAAATGTTTTACTTGAAAATACTTTTTGTTTTTTCTCCACCGATTTTTTTTTATTGATGTTTCATAAATTATTGTGAAAATTTCAGTAATTTTGAACAAGGCAAACTTGTTGACAAGCCAAACTACCTACAGCATAGATTTTTGCATAACGAAAATACCTACAGCATAGATTTTTGCATAATTTGCAGCCATTTTTACTATGCCATTTTTAATATAGGAAAATGAAAATAATGCAATTTTTAAAAAGCATTAACTTTTGGTGCATTGGGAGTTACAACAAAAGGTTTTGCATTGAATCATGACAGAAGATATTTTTTTTCATTTCTGAGTAAAGCACCATGCAAAAAAGGACTTTCTGAAAGATATCGAAAGCAGAGAAGTAGAGATAGAAGGTGTGTCCAATCTTATCACCTGTCTGAGAAATTATACAATCTAAAATAAAACCACAAGATGCAAATCAGTTCTGAAAGGAGCCTCTAACACTAAATTAGCAGACTAAATCTTGAGGTGAATGGATACAGCTCCAAGGGAGATTACAGACTTAAAAGCATTTACCCCCTTTCTCAAAAGGAGCTAAGAGTGATCTCCCTTTCATATGTATCCATTCACCTTAGACCAGTTTTTACTAAAATATAGCTCATCATATCAAATATTCACACTGTTAACCTTTAAAGCACTATTAATCACAACTACAGAAGACATCTTTCGGAAATATTTTCATTACGAAAACATGCCTATTCAAATATATTGAAAAATTCACCATCAAAAACTGAAAATTTTCAGATAAAAATTCTGATATTTTTCATATTCCTGCTCAAAACATAGATTATGGGCACTCGTTAGAACCGCCTTGCTGAGGTAGTTCTAACGAGTACCCATAATCTATGTTTTTTAGGAGAAGTAAGAAAAATAATGTATACCCCTGTAAACCCCAGTTTTACTATATTAAAGTGGGATTTAAGGGGGTCAAAATTATATAGGCATGTTTTCATGATGATTTTCAGAGAAAGTAAGTCTTGACATTTTGTGTGAATGATGGTTCACATGAAATGTGTCAAGCCTTATTTTCTCTGGAAAAATAAGAAAATCAATTTTAGAATATTGTCTGGATTAAAGTGTTCAAGAGAAAATTTTCATAATTATGTAACATGCCAATATACTACAGTACCTTTGATCTGCTGAATTTAGTAAACATTTACAGTCATTATAAAATAGTCTGTTTTCTTTATTTTCCCAGAAATTAGGGTTTTACAAGTGATGCCTGGAACAAGTTCTCTCAAGTTTTCTGCTGTTTTAGCATACAAAACATTTATTAAAATAATAAAATGCCAATATAAAAAAATAAGCATGTCTATAGTAGCTTAACTCTTGAAGCTCTAAACAAATTTGTAGCAGGAATTCTAACATTGATTTTGTCATTTTTCAGAGAAGATTGGACTTGACATTTCATGTGCATCATCTGCTAGGCAGACCATTCACATGATATGTCAAGGCTTATTTTCACAAAAAAAAAAAAAAAAAAAAAAAAATAGCAAAATAAAAAACAAAAAAACAACAAAAAAAACAAAAACAAAGTGTTATCTACTGTAGTTGTGATTAACACTTTAAGGGTTAATCATTTTTGTGAATGAGCAGACAACAAATATATTTCATTCAATACTGCACTTGATATTTGAATCAAAGTACCAAAGCAATGAACTCTTAAACTGCCAATCACAACAATTGTCGTCTGCTTTGTCATCTGCTTGTGACTTTAAAAGTCATTTTTGCAGCAGTGTGGACCCAGATCAGACTGCTCCTCTAGGAGCAGTCTGATCTGGGTCTACACTGTTTGCCGGTATGCAAAAAAATAGGTTTGAAATGTATGCAAGAATATTCAGCAGACGACATAAACAGACGACATTTTTAGATAGATGCAGGTTTTCTTGGCGTTTTAAGGGTTAAGATTAAATGCCAAAACCTTTTTTTTAGAGGTCAAGAAAAATCTTCTTTACCAATTTCAAATACAGCATGCTAGAGGTGAATCTTTCATACACTGCTCCTGAAAGCGAACATTTTCTTTATGAAACATGGCTTCTTGAAATGTCTAGCCCTATTTTCAGGGACACAATAAGAATGTAGACTGCAGATTGTAATTCAGCAGGTCAAGGACACTTATGTTGAAACCAGCTGATACTTCCTCAATGCCATTTTCAGATACCCTATTTTCTGAAAAAAAAAAAAAAAAAAAAAAATGAATTTCACTTGTTAATTTTATGAGTCTGAGGCAGCGTCAGCAGCTGACAAATCAATTTTTTTATTATTTTCAGAAATTTGTCCGAAGGACACATATGCTCCCACCTGAAAAACTTAAACGCTAATCGCCAATGCCTAAAAAATGCAAATTGCTAACATCATCTCGGATGTGGACAGACAGACATATGGACAGATGGTAGGGTTAACACTATATGCCCTTTCCAGCATTCATTGAATGGCGTGGCCATAAAAATATTTAACTAAAAATGTGTCCAAAGGACATGGATGCCCCCGCCTGAAAAACTTAAAAAATAACCCCGCAAATTGCTGATGCCTGAAAAACTTAAACCCAAATTGCTAATGCCTGAAAAACTTAAATGCAAATTGCTAATGCCATCTCAGATGCGGAGACAGATGGACAAACAAACAGACAGGGGTAACACTATATGCCCTTTCCACCATTCTTCCAATGGCAGGGGGTGGGGCGGTATTGGGGGGTGTGGGGGGGGGGGGACATAAAAATGTCTTCTGTTGAAATTATTTCACAGCATGCTAAGTGTTGTAATGTTTCAAAGCAGCTGCTCTCTATGTTACCTGATTATTGAAGGCATTACAAACAATCAGAGGTGTAATTATCCTACCCAGCCTTATCTCCTGCTTTCAATTACTCACAAATAAGCTGAGTCACCTGGGGAAAACCTACCTGCCCAGCTAGCATTATTTATAAATCTATAGCGGGCCGTTATCGGCCCGTCAGGGTAGCTGACGGGCCGATAACGGCCCGCTATAGATTTATGAATAATGCTAGCTGGGTGGTTGTGTGTGAATAGTGAAGGCCTCATCAATGTGAACATCTGCAAGGTCTGTTCAGACAGGGTCTTTGCTGTTCTTCTACCTCACACTTTGCAGGCTGGGTAAAAATTTTAGCAGAAAACATTTTGAAATATTTTTTTCTTATTTTTTCTGGAAAATAGGATTTGACACTTCATGCAAATTGTCTCCTAAGGAGACAATTTGCATGAAGTGTCAGATCCTATTTTCATGAAAAATAAGAAAAATATTATTAGTTTGTCATGTGCTGAATTTGCTCATAGCATAAATCTGCACCTTCCAGAATGTAATTATGAGAAGTGAAGATCATGTGACTGAATACACAGACTGAGCAGGATTTTCCTGGTTCTTGTAGGAATTAACCATTAAAACGCAATGTGAAACTGTTGGAGACACATTTTCAAATATTTTTTTATACTTTTCAGAGAAAATAAAGCTGACATTTGATGTAAATTATCTGCTAGCTAGTATAGACAATTTATGAAATATCTATCTTATTTTTCTATGAAAAAAAAAAAAAAAAAAATCGGAAGTCTGCTACAGTTGTGATTAGCATTTATGATAAGTTTTCCTGTAATGTTCAAATTATGTCTCTACTGCTAATAATTCAGTTGTAGATAAGGCGCTTTTTTTTTTTCAGTGAAAAAGTATTGATATTTTTCTTCCTTATCTATGGAAACTTATGTTGTAGGTACTCATTAGAAATGCTTTGCATATGTTTCATGGAGAATTAAGAAAATTTTTTATCTGGATAAATCTCGATAGCTATGTAATATAGTTTTGATTAACATTTAGCAATCCCACCCACGACTGCTTGTTGCTAGTCTGGCTGAACTTTGTCAGAATTTACTCTAAATAATGTTGAAAGGCACATAAAACACCAAATCATCATCATCATCATCATCATCATCATCATCAAATGTATTGTACTAAGAATATAAGGGTTGATATCTAATTGATGAAACTAAAGTAAACATATGCTTTTTACCCACAATCCATTGTCGACTCGAAAGTGCAGCCATTGATATCCACTGGTGTGAGTACAGTTGCAGTGATATTCACTGGTGTGAGTATTGTTGCAACCAGAGATGCACTGTTGAGTCAAGTTGCAGCCAGTGATATCCACTGGTGTAAGTCAAGTTACAGCCAGTGGTATCCACTGGTGTGTGTAAAGTTGCAGCCAGTGATATCCACTGATGTGTATCAAGTTGCACCCAGTGATATCCACTGGTTGAGTCAAGTTGCACCCAGTGATATCCACTGGTTGAGTCAAGTTGCAGCCAGTGATATCCACAGGCTCAGTAAAGTGGCAGCCAGTGATATCCACTGGCTGGATCAAGTGGCAGTCAGTGATATCCACTGGCTGAGTCTAATGCAGTCAGTGATATCCACTGGTTGGTAGAAGTGGCAGCCATTGATAGCCACTGGTGTGTCAAGTTGCAGCCAGTGATGGATATCCACTGGCTGAGTCCAGTCATAGCTAGTGATATCCACTGGTGTGAGTCATGTAGCAGCGAGTGATATCCACTAGCTTAGTCAAGTCACAGCTAGTAATATCTGCTGATATGAGTCAAGTCAGCGGTATCCCCTCGTGTGAGTCACAGCCAGTGAATCAAAGCATCTACAAATAGGATCCCTAGAGTTTAAAAAACAACAAATAAATTGTGCTGATGCAGCAAAGAAATTCCTATGGAAGGCAGATCACTGCTCCAAGGGAAAATTGAAAACCCTAACCACGTTATACAGAGAAATTACACCATCCTTGTTATGCATACAACTTTAGTATTCAATTATACACCGACATAATACAATTACAATACAGTATTTACCCTAAACTTCCAGTCATGTCTGAGCAAACTGTAGACTGAGATCAAGCTGCTCCTGTCTGATCAGGGCCTATTCTGTTTATCATTCAGCCAGCACTTTTCAGATGCATCCGCCAGGTACATAGATGGATTTGTTCAAAACTTACGACATAGTTTGGGGTTATGGTGTCTAAATATTTTGGGTAAATACAGTACATGTATCTTTAACCATTGTCATGCTGAATAAATTAAGATGCCACGCCCACTTCTAATTTTCAGCCAATCAGATTACTTGATCCAAGACTTGGATAGAAATTCATATTTAATGACTAACAGTGCAAATCCAGATCAGGTGGCTTCTTCAGAAGCCAACTGATCTGGATCTATACTGTTTGCTAAGACAGGGCATGTTGTGTTCAGCAAGAGAAGGGTTAAACTTTACCCTTCTCTGGACAAATTCAGCAGATGACAAATTCATGGTATTTTTCCCAGAAATAGGCTTTGACATTTCATGCAAATTGTCTCCATTTGAGACAATTTGCATAAAATGTTAAAACCCATGCTTTTGGGGAAAACTAAGAAAAATATTTCAATATATCATCTGCTGAAATTTTTACACAGAGTGTTAAGTGTTAAATTTATTGTTATATCAGATTGGTTGGCTATATAAATCACAACAATTAAGTGGTTTCCAATAATTTATTCATATACATTTTATGAATTAAAATCCCCCCAAATAAACGAGACTTACCTTGGTTAAGTTGATGTTTGTTTGGGATTCTTTGTAGTCATACATACACTGACGTGATCAGATGAGATGCACGCTGGTATTGTCGTAGCATACAGCCCTCAGTATTTCAAAGCCTAAACTTTGCAAAAATCTATATACTGAAGTGAACATTACTCTCTCCCAAGGGAGGGTAACTATTAATGTTTCTTGGGTGGGCATCTGATCACGTCAGTGTATGTATGACTACAAAGAATCCCAAACAAACATCAACTTAACCAAGGTAAGTCTCGTTTATTTGGGGGGATTCTTTTACGTCATACCACTTCCGTTCACAGATGAGACTTTACAGCCAGATTTTTGTAAAGTGAACATATTAAGTAAGGCTGTTTCCTATTATTTATTCTGAACACCATTCTAACGATAACGTTAGATGCAGCCTGTATAAATATATGTACTGCAATCTGTTACAAATGTCATGACAAAACAGCACTACTGAAGTTAATGTCAGTACCTTTAGTAATATTTTTGTCGTAAAATTTTGCAAAGGTTCTTTCTGACGACCAACCTGCCGTTTTTAATATTTCATCTATAGGAACCATGTTACTTTTTGCTTTTGAAACTGCAGCCGTTCTAACACTGTGAGGTTTATAAATAGAAATATCAACACCTGCTCGAGTCATTATCTCTTTGAGCCATCTACTTATAGTATCTTTAGTAATAGGCCTATGTGGTTTAACATAACTGATAAACAGGCACTTATTGTTTCCACGGATTACTTCTGTTCTTTTAAGGTATTCTTTAAGCACAAAAAGTACACACAGTCTTCTGTCTGGTGGATAAGCACGTAATTCAGCAATTGGGTTATTATGTCCCGATCTTGACTGCTTAAGCAGACCACTATACTGCAATGTATAAGATGAAAAACCCTTTTTCATATTATCTAAAGTAAGCAAATGTAAGGATTGCGAGCGACTTGCTAAAGTCAATGCCAGTAACATGACTAATTTTAAGGTAAGCAATTTTAACGTTAAACTAGAAACTGGGGACAATTTCCTCAAATATTGCAAAACACAAGCAATATCCCATATTTGGGAATACCTCGATTGCACCGGCCTTAAGTTATACACGCCCTTCATAAATCTCACAATTAAAGGGTGAGAACCTATTGAGAACCCATCACATGTTAAGCCTATAGCTGATAATGCCGAACGCGCAGTATTTATAGCACTGTAACCCAAATTATTACCGTATAATTCACTTAAAAAATCGAGCACAATGCTCACATTTGCTTGAAATTTATCAATTTTCCTTTTATTACAGTACTGAAACCATTTCTTAATGTGGGTTGCGTATTGCTTTTTAGTCCCAAATCTCCAAGAGGCCATGATGATGTCTGCTGCGCGTTCAGAAACCTTTCTACCTCTAAGGGCTTGCCTGATATCCGACAAGCCATGAGTGTTAATTTCTGGTGTAATGGGTGTATTCTCTGTGTTCCTGGTAACGTTAATAAATTCTCCCTCTTTGGGAGTAGAATTGGAGTATCCGTCATCATTTCCATCAACATGGGAAACCATGATTGTGTCGTCCACACAGGTGCGATCAGGATACAGTTGCCTCTGTCGTGTTGTAACTTGGCCAGGCATCGTGGTATCAAGCTGAAACAGGGAAAAGCATAGAAATAATATTGTGACCAATCGCACGAGAATGCGTTTATTATTTCTGCTTCAGGATCTGGATGCCAGGATACAAATCTTGCCAACTGATTATTTAATCTGCTGGCAAACATATCTATCTCTGGTGTACCCCAGATGTCAAATATCTTGGAAACTATGGACGAGTCCAATTTCCATTCTGTGTTTTCCTTATAATTCCTAGACTCAAAGTCTGCTACATTTTCCGAGCCCGGAATGTATTCTGCTGTAATCCAAATATTTCTCTCTTGACACCAATGCCATATTTCCTTTGATATATCATTGCATTCTGGTGATTTTATACCACCCATTGCATTAACATAGGATCTGGCACAAGTGTTGTCAGTTTTAACCTGAACATGTAGCTGTGAATGATTCTTGCAAAAAGATTTGAGGCCATAAAAAATTGCTAACAATTCTAAATAATTTATATGATGTTTTGCCTCTTCTTCTGTCCAACGACCACCTATTTTTTGTTTGTTGCAGTGGGCACCCCACCCACTCAAACTAGCATCAGTGATAATGACAAGATCAGCATTATCATGTCTGATTTTCCTTGTTTGACTGCTTACATTTTCTATCCACCACCTTAATTCTATCTTCATTGTGGGTGTAATACACATGTTTGCCTCAAAATTACCTTTCTTTTCTTTTAGTGCAAGAATTTTCTCCCTCTCTAACTCTCTATAATGAAGAGGGCCATATTCTACAGCAGAAAATGTTGAGACACACAATCCTATTACTTTGGCGACGTCACGAATTCTGGCAACATTGACTTTGCTGAGCTGTCGACACTCTGATATAATTCGTGCCTTCTTCTCTGAAGGCAAATATACTATCATATCTCTAGAATTAATTCTATTACCTAAGAATTCTATGTCTTGTGTAGGGACTAAGACAGATTTTCGTCTATGAATCAGAAAACCTACACCTTCCATTACACTCAGAGTATCTTGGACATTAATTTCGCAATCCTGCTTAGTGTCACCAGTCAACAATGAATCATCAATGTAGCCAGAATTTGTGTGCCCCATTTGTCTCAATTTTGAAAAAACTGGCTTCATGAGCTTGGTAAATTGTCTCGGAGCACAAGCGATTCCATTTGGTAAGGAACAGTACTCAAAAATTTTCCCTTTCCACATGAATCTTAAAAATTTTCTTTCTCCTCGGGCCATTGAAACCGAATAATAGGCATGCCTCAGGTCCACTGAGGCCAGAAAACAGTTCGGTTTGACCAAATGTAATGTACTTTCAAACGTATCAAGTTTAAAATGATAATATTTAATATACTGATTTAATTCTTTTAAATTTAGAATCATGCGGTATTCACCATCTTTCTTGGGACGAGTGAAAATTGGAGAAATAAATTGCCCCGGTACAAAAGAAACCTCTTCAATAACTTTCATATCCAACAATTTTTTAATTTCTATCTCTATAATTTGCTCTTCTTGCTGATTAAATGCTTGAAATGGCAATTTTGTTTGTACTGGGACTTCATTTTCAAACTCTATATGGCAGTGAAGAGCTATATCTAAAACATCTGGATCAGATGTTAAATTTCTCCAATTTTCCTCAAACTTTTTGAGCCTACCTGCCTCAAATTTTTCTACATCCTCTTGTGCTCCGTTTTGGAGTTTTTTGAACTCGACACAGCAGTTTTTGGTTGTGTCGAGCTGGTCTGAGACCCATAAGATGACCCTCGGCGTCTATTGTAGTTTCCTCTGAAACGGCCTCGAAAGACCCTGCCACGCCCACGGCCCCTACCCCTCAATCCAACTTGTCTGCTAATCTTGTTGAACTCTTGGGCATCTTTGATGTCTTTTACGATGGTGTCACCATATAATTGGTCAGTGGACTGAAGGGCAGCTGAGCATAAGTAATGTAGCTTGGGATCCATGTCCCTCTTATGCAAGTCTTTACGTCGAATGTTTAGCCATTTGTTTGCTTGCCCAAGTATAACAATAGCATCTGTTCCCCAATCTAACATTTTCTGTGTGAATTGATTCGCTCCTGCATCCACCATCTTTGATACATTGATTGTCGCCTTAACAATGGCATTCTGTATGCCTCGGAGCTTCGAGTCCTCGGTTTGAGTATTGGGTTTAAGCACATTCCATACCCCTTGGTTCACCCTAGTCTCTTTTAGGGAGTCACAATTGGCGGGTCTATTAATATTCTTAGAAAGTTCCGAGAATACATCATCAGGCATTCCCTCTCGGAATGCATTATTAACAATGGATGCAAGTTGGGGGTTTATTTCTTCCTCAACAGAGTCTGTCTTTTTAAATTTCTTCAAATATGAAGCAAAGACCCCATCAGATTCCGACTCTTCTACTGGTCTCTTCTGTTGGCTAGTCCCTGACATACCTGATAGGGAGGAGATATCCTCCTCTTGTTCATCATACATCATTGATGGGTCACAGTTTTCATATTCATAATCATCACAATAGTCATCACACTGCTCTGACATATTGTAGATCTCATCTACTTTTTGTGACAGCTGTTCGACTTTTTCGTTTGTCTTATTCTGGTTAGTGTTCATTTGCCTCAAAATAGCAATGGCTTCCGCATTGAAATCAATGGGTGATGAGGGGGTAGGGGAAGGGCCAGGGGTTACCGTTTTCTGTCTAGACTCAGTTTCTTTCGATGACAGTGGTACCGTAGGTGGCGCCATTACTTTCTTAGCTTTCCCCTTGCTTTCTTTCGGGTTAGCCGCCACGGCTTTCGCTTCTTTTGATTCTTGTTGCTCAACTCGCAACATCGCATCCGCCATGCTTTAGCCAAATAATGCGCTCTACACACAATTTTCTATCGAGTGATAGAACACGACAGCAATTCGCTGTTAGCCTTCGTTCGATTGGCTAGAGGTATATAACCTGCATTACAATTGGCTAATATATATGTGCAGCGGCCCCGATATCCAATAATGTATATTCATAACCGGTAAACAGGTAAAGAATCCAATAATAGATTTACACACACAGGTGTAGAGTATATACCTGTCAAATCAATACACATTCGATAAATATGAAATATTTCAACCGCGTTGAAATTTATTTGCGTGTATGAATAAATCTAACTTATAAAATTAGATTTATTCCGTAAGGATATGTTTTTATCAGATAAATGATTTCCGATAGAAATCTGACATTGCTCACAACGTGAGCAATATATTTGTATATGTACGCTACGACACCTGAACAAACCCACGTCCGTTCAGGTCAGATTTTGAAAGCGCACTGAGGGCTGTATGCTACGACAATACCAGCGTGCATCTCATCTGTGAACGGAAGTGGTATGACGTAAAAGAATACAATGTACATGTATTATCTTCACTTGAAAAATAGTGAGTTCATGGATATGGTAACAGTATAACAACCACATAGTATATGTTTCAAGGTTAACCCATTGTATACTGAATAGACTCTCCCACACTATAAACTGGAAGAGTCCAATTTCAATTTTAGGTACGTATGGCTATGCGATTTACATATTCCTAGAGAAAAATGGCTAAACTATTTGCAAACAGTGGAGACCCTGATCAGATGCCGCGTTCTGCGGCATCTGATCTGGGTCTGCACTGTTTGCCAGTTACCCTTTTACGGGTCTCCGGACTACAATGGGTTAATAAACAGTCACAACAATCATCCATCAAGGAACAAATGAACCACAGTATGACAAAACGTACCTTCTGACATGTATGTACAAAGATGATTCAAATAATCCTCCACATCAGCACAGTCTGATCAGTTGTTTTGACTGTGATTTGACTATGTGAAAGCACAGGCTGATCTCAATCCTCCCTGAGCACACATCCGGAGGTATATTTTATAATGTTATGGCTCCAATATATTATATTTACCCCAAATATTGGGACACCTTAACTCCTTACCATACTTGTCCTAAAACTTGAATTTCGCCTTTCTTGATGTGTTTAACCCATTGTAGACTGAATGAACTCATAAACACTATATACTGGAAGATTCTAATTTCAATTTTAGGTCTGTCAGGCTATGTGAATTAGTTATTCTGAGAGTAAAATGGTCAAACTATTTGCAAACAGTGGAGACACTGATCAGATGCCACATTCTGCGGCATCTGATCTGGGTCTGCACTGTTTGCCAATTACCCTTTCACGGGTCTCCCAACTACAATGGGTTAAAACCTGCTGGATAAGTGTCAAATAGTGTACATCCAGATCTGCAGCAGACTAGATGTTGCATTCTGCAGCATCTGATCTGGGTCTATACTATTTGCACAAAATTGTCTGTCCCAATACTTTGGTTATTATGGTAATACACACAGTAATACAAAAACATATCCTTTACCCTTGTCCTGCTGAGTAAATTAAGCTGCCACTCCCACTTCTAATTTTCAGCCAATCAGATCAATTGATCCATGTTGTTGATACTAATTCACATACTGAATGGCAAACAGTACAATCTTCTTCAGAGGCCAACTGATCTGAATCTACACTGTTTGCAAAGGCAGGGTATATCTGGATTCAGCAGGACTAGGATTAAGAAAGTGACTTCTTTGCACACTAAATAAAAATATCAGCAGACGACATCCTGAAATATATTTCACACTAACCCAGAAAAGAGGGCATGACATTTCAAGCAAATTCACACATTTGTTCGCAAAATGTGGGGAGTTAACAATAACTAGATATTTCGAAGCATAGACAAACAGAAAGGTAATCTGACCATCAGCATGCTGTACAAGAAACCATCAGGCAATAACTAAGTGATGTTTTTTTTCTGATTTTTTTGTTAAATTCAACAAGTGAAAGGCTCACCAACAGACACAGTAATGATCATATTAACAGTACTTCAAACATTTCAGGATGATTTTCCTTGAGCAAATTATATACTTGGGTTTAGCATCATGGGCAATGTTCAACACTTACAACACTTTTCAAATACTAGAAACAAACTATACACAGTTTAATCAACACATGAATCTCTATGTTACCCACTTTTTCCCACCCCTAATACAAAATAGAAAAAAAAATGAAATAAGTGTTTTAAATGGTTGACTGACTGAGATTTTCTGAGAAAAGTTGTGCTTTAGCATATAATGAAAATGTAATACTGTACACTGACTTCTGAGTAAGAATACAGCCAGTTGCAGAGCTATCAAGCTAAATAGTTAGAAACTATTACCATAACAACCCTATGTATTAGGACAGACAGGCTTGAGAAAACAGTGTAGACCCAGATCAGATGCTGCAGAATGCAGCATCTGATCGGGGTCTACACTGTTTGCCACTCAGTTCAGTAGTTTTTAGACACACCATTTGGTAATGTAATGCACTTGTTCCGATTTTAGGACAGGTATGGTAAGGAATTAAGGTGTCCGAATATTTAGGGTTAACCCCTGTCATGCTGAATAAATTAAGATGCCACACCCATTTCTAATTTTCAGCCAATCAGATTGCTTGATCTGGATTGTTGTTATAAATTCACATACTTAATGGCAAACAGTGCAGATCCAGATCAGTTGGCTTCTTCAGAAGCCAACTGATCTGGATCTATACAGTTTGCAAAGGCAGGGATATCTGGGTTCAGTATCACAAGGGTTAATACAGTAACTCTTTGCTATCCTTAAACCAAAATTTTAACAAGTCTATTTGACTATCTAGTGATGTATATAAAATAACCCTGATTAGAAGCAGTCTGATCTGGGGCTATACTATTTGCTCAGGTGATTCTGTTTTAATCCTTAAGGTGACATGTGAATTTGTAGAGAGACAAACTTCTCAAATATTAAAAAAAAAAAAATCCAAGAAAATAAAGCTTGACATTAATTTAAATTGTATGCAAGCCAACTATTCACATGAAATGGCACATCTTATATTCTCAGAAAATAACAAAACCAAAAAAACAACAACTTTATTTCAGTATGTTGTATGCCGCTTTTGTGACATGCTTTAAGGGGTAGGACAACTATAAATTTTCTTTCTACTGCAATCAGACTACCTTTGAACAGGTGGTGCTGTTGTTGAGTTATCATTATATTAAACTTCATGAACCATTCCAAATAGAAAAAACCTACCATATTTACTGTATGTATTCAGACAGACAGGCCTGAGCAAACATTGTAGGCCCAGATGAGATGCTGCAGAAAGCAGCATCTCATCAAGGTCTACACTGTTTGCCACTCATTCAGCAATTTTTAGACACAACATTGGGTAGTAAATGGTACTTGTTCAAATTTTATAACAAGTATGGTAAGGAGTTGAGGCATCCTTACACTTATGGTAAATAGGCTATTACATACACGATCAGTGTAGACTTAGATCAGTCTGCACAGTCATGCAGTCTGATTAGGGTCTACCTTGATTGGTACCAGAATCTGTATGGTCTATGCAATTTGACAGAGTAATGTAATCACTATTCAAACCCATGCCCTCTAGAACAGTAGATTAGCTCTAAACACGCAGATACAAAACCAGCCATGCTGCTCTCAGTGGATGTACTAGTCCAGTAAAAGTTGGTGAATTTATTCCTGATTAGCGAAAGCATACATACTTTACCAATAATATCTTGTAGTTTTCTGTGGAATAAATTATATCTTCATGTTAAGGATCTTCTCCGTAAAGTGAATTGTTTGTGTTGAGGTTTTACGGCCCAGTCAACCCAATGGGGTCATGTTGAGAAGTGAAATTGTTTGTGTTGAGGTTTTATGGCCCAGTCAACCCAATGGGGTCATGTCGAGAAGTGAATTGTTTGTGTTGAGGTTTTACAGCCCAGTCAACCCAATGGGGTCATGTCGAGAAGTGAATTGTTTGTGTTGAGGTTTTACAGCCCAGTCAACCCATTGGGGTCATGTCGAGAAGTGAATTGTTTGTGTTGAGGTTTTATGGCCCAGTCAACCCAGTGGGGTCATGTTGAGAAGTGAATTGTTTGTGTTGAGGTTTTATGGCCCAGTCAACCCAATGGGGTCATGTTGAGAAGTGAATTGTTTGTGTTGAGGTTTTATGGCCCAGTCAACCCAATGGGGTCATGTTGAGAAGTGAAATGTTTGTGTTGAGGTTTTATGTCCCAGTCAACCCAATGGGGTCATGTTGAGAAGTGAATTGTTTGTGTTGAGGTTTTATGGCCAAGTCAACCCAATGGGGTCATGTTGAGAAGTGAATTGTTTGTGTTGAGGTTTTATGGCCCAGTCAACCCAATGGGGTCATGTCAAGTGCGGTCAGTTTACCTAAACAGGCTTAGTCCTCTGAGCGGTTAACCAGTATTGTGCACATTCTTTCGCCAGAAACTGACAACTGCCCTTCTTGAATCAGTGGAGCCTGTAACCGGTTTATCTGGAGCCATGTATATGCTTCCTGGTTCTTTTCAGCAAGGCACGGCTTATCATAATAGTTCATACTGTGCTTTTTGCTCTAGAGAGCAAAAAAACATTAGAACTGTTTTTAGCTTTTCCTTTTTACATATATTTATATATCACTAATGAGGAGATTCCCACAGTCTGGCAGTCGACAATACCACATAAATAGTTTTTCAATTATCAGGCATCTCTCTGATGGTTTCAATTTTCAACAGGTAATTTTCAGGTAAGTACAGTATTTACCCTAACTATTCGGACACCTCCTCCTTACCATACTTGTCCTAAAATTTGAAAAAGTCTATTTTACTACCTACTGATGTGTCTACAATAGTGCTGGAAGAGTGGCAAACAGTGTAGACCCTGATCAGATGCTGCAGAATGTGGCATCTGATCTGGGTCTACATTGTTTGCTCAGGCCTTTCTGTCCCAATACTTAGGGTCATTATGGTATTCATAGCTACAGATATGACACTTCGTTGAACCAAGAAACTTCTCATATTTTCTTAAATCTCCACACAAGCATCTTAGTGGAAACTCACTGGATTCATCTCAGGAAGGCAATATTCAAATAAGTTCCTCAATATACAGTGAACAAGAAAAAGAAGAAAAATATCTACTTTGAAATACTTTTTATCTGGTGTACTGGACTACTGTACAGGAATGTGAAGTGTACAATAAAACATCCTCAATCCAAAAAAAAAAAAAAAAAAAAAAATTACAATGCCAGTATACATCAAACAAATTAACCAGGCAATTAATCCTTGTCCTGCTGAATAAATTAACATGCCACACCCATTTCTAATTTTCAGCCAATCAGATGACTTGATCCAGACTGTTGATATAAATTCAAATCTTTAATGGAAAACAGTGCAGATCCAGATCAGTTGGCTTCTTCAGAAGCCAACTGATCTGGATTTACACTGTTTGCAATGGCAGGACATATCCGGGTTCAGCAGGACAAGGGTTAACATGAAGTCCAAATTGACTAGTTGCAACTTGAGACACAATTATTGGCTGGAGTGACTATACATGTATTTGTAAATGTAGAATGACCTACGGTGGCTGTATTCCTGAACGAGACTGTCTTGATAAACTTGGCTACAGTTGTGACAGCAGCTACAATGGGCAACAGCACCAGTACAGTTTAACCCTTGTCCTGCTGAACCCGGATATACCCTGTCTTTGCAAACAGTTTGAAGAAGCCAACTGATCTGGATCTGCACTGTTTGTCATTCAGTATGTGAATTTATGTCACCAACCTGGATCTAGTAATCTGATTGGCTGAAAATTGGAAGTAGGCATGGCATCTTAAAGTATTCAGCAGGACAAGGGTTAACAGTCATCTTAATACTTAGCATGCTTGGTAAAAGTTTCAGCAGACATTTTGAAATATTTTTATTTTTCTCAAGAAAATATACTGACATTTTATGCAAATTGTCTCCTTAGAGACAATTTGCATGAAACTTCAGTCAATTTGTTGTCTGCTGAATCAGCCCAGAGTGGTAAAGGTTAATTGCCTGGGAGAAAAATGTGTCTAGAACGGTTAAATCTGCAGTCTAAATCACAGGCACCAAACATGGTCTGACAACACAACAACACAATGTGTCTAGAATGTTTGACAACTACTGTAAAGAATTACTGGAGCTAGACCAATAGTATTGCACAAGAATTTCATATAAGGCGGTATTGCACCTGCAGGTATGTTAGTATAACAGAACTGAATAATTCATTTAAGCATAACTAAGTCACTGAAACTTGAAATGTATACCATGGTCACAAAATACCCCAGTCCATATTAGAAGTGTATGCCATGTTTGATGGTCAGTTAATCAGAAAAGGAGCTAAATGCTAGGGATGACATAAAACGACATTCATTAAACCATGAAATGTAGGTCAGAGTCATAAAATGATGAGGCAGTTTTTGAGTCTCTGTTAGGAAAGAAATGTATACCAAGTTTGATGACTGTAAGTCATATATATAATCAGAAATGGAGCCAAATGCTATACTGATAGAAACAAGAGCCACAATGGGCCACAATGCTCATGTGAGTTATCTGCTGTAAGTTAATAAGGTCATTTACTCATCATTCCCTATCAGCCTGTCAAGTTTCAAGGCAATGGCCTAAACAGTATTCAAGATATCTTGCTTACAAGGTTAAGGTGCTGAAATTTTCAAAGGGTCATATGTTATAAAAAAAATCCAGATTTTTTTCAAAAGTTAGTTGGGTCATCTACTTATCATCCCCTATCAGCACATTAAGTTTCAATGCAACAGCTCAAATAGTTTTTTGAGATATCTTGCTTACAAGATTTCATTGCAATTTTTTGCAAAGGGGCATAACTAAAACGATAGCTTGTGGAAGTGATTGTGTCATGGCTTGAGATATGTCAATTAAAGGTATGGAAAAACTTTTACGTAGGAAATTTGTGAAACATCAGTAAGGAAAGAAGACTATGTGAAGCAGGGAAAAAAACAACATGAGATGGGATAGCAGGGAAAGAAATCACTGTGAAGCACCAGCAGGGGAAGAAGACCCTGCATGGCTTGTTTCTTGTCAAGTTTTAGCTCTGGTGGCCTTTTATTCAGCCTAGTGGAATCATTTTAGCAATTTTGGTAACAAGACATAAGAGAAACATATCTGTGATATTTTTTTTTGAAAATCGGGTCACCGGTGGTGGAGGAGATGTCATTTAAAGGTCTTTCTACTTTTAGCTCTGGTTATCATTTTGTTCAGCAGAGCAGAACCATTGTAACAAGTTTGGTAAAGAGGCTTAAGAGGAACAGTTCTGTGAAATTACTTCGAAATCCGGCCACTGGCCACAGGGATTCGTTTAAAGGTTTTTCTATTTTTACCTCTGGCGACCATTTTGTTCAGCAGAGTGGAACTGTTTTAGTAATGTTTGTAAAGGGGGATAAGAGAAACATTTCTGTGAAATCTTTTTGAAATCGGGCCACTGGCCAAGGAGATGTTGCTTAAAGACTTTTCTATTTTTAGCTCTGCCAGCCATTTTGTTCAGCTGAGCGGAACCATTTTAGCAGTTTTTGTAAAGGGCCACAAGAGGAACACTTCTGTGAAATTACTTCAAAATCAGACCACTGGCTGTGGAGTAGATGTCTTTTAAAGGTTTTTCTAGTTTTAGCTCTGGCCCCCATTTTGTTCAGCCAAAGAGTGGTAAAGGTTAAAAGACTACAGTACAGGTTTTAAAACTTGAAACAATTTCTTAACCTGATCTTATTTTGCAGCAAGGGTTATACAAACACAATTATGGTATTTGTTCTAATTATTGTTTGTAGGAAATAAAATAGACTTTGTCATCACAAGAGAACATTGACTACTTCAAAATAACAACAAAATTAAACAATGTAACTTAATTAAAACAAATCATGAACAGCCAATATGCATAAACTCATAAACTACAAATGATCATTTGAACATCCAAAACGCAAATTAGCCCTTGTCCGGCTGAATAAATTAGGATGCCACGCCCACTTCTAATTTACAGCCAGTCAGATTACTTGATCCAGATTGTTGATATAAATTCACATACTTAATGGCAAACAGTGCAGATCCAGATCAGTTGTCTTCAGAAGCCAACTGATCTGGATCTACACTGTTTGCAAAGGCACGCTATACACGGATTCAGCAGGACAAGGGTTAAACTGGAATTTTATGGAAATGAGAAAGAAAAGAATTACAACTAATTAAGGGGACTGACTACATCTGGTACAATTTCCACCATGTTTTACAAGAATGACTTGTGGCTATTTTTGTAACTTCCTGTTTGCTTTTCCTCTTGTCCCCGATGACTTGTGCAAAGAGTAGGCCCCAGGGCTTATCTGGTTCTGTAGAAGATTTTTAAACATTTTACCATATATGGGCATGGCGGCCATCTTAGGCAATGGAACCTGACCATTTTAGCAATCTTTCATTCCCCTGCCCTAAGGAGGCTCCACATGAAATCTGAGCAACATTGGCTTAATACAGCCTCTAAGGAGATTCAAAGCCAGGGCCTGAAGTAAGGAGCATTAACGACTTGACCACGCAGATGCTTCGTCTCCCAAAGGGAGAAACTGGACAGATGATATAATGGAGGCGAGTAAAGACAGAGATAGAGGAGAGTTTGGAAAAGAGAAAGAGCATGGAGAAACAAAGAAATAACAATATAGTCCCTACTCCCCACCTACTGCAAGCACAGAAGGCTCTTAACCCTTAAAGCACCAAGCAAATTTGTAGCAGACAACATTTAAATTTTTTATTTATCATTATTTATTTTTCAGAGAAAATAAGTCTTGATATTTCATGTGAATAAAGTCCACATTTCATGTGAATCATCAGCCGAATAAAGTCCACATTTCATGTGAATCATCAGCCAAGCTGCAGCTGATGATTCACGTGAAATGTCAACTTTATTCTCTGAAAAAATAAAAGTAAAATTGTTTTCTACTGCAGTTGTGATTGGAGCTTTAAGGGTTAACCCACTAAAGCCACTGCAAGATTTGGCAGTTAGCACATAAGAAGCAGTTTTAGTCTTATAACTAGAAATTGTAGCTTGGAGTGACTGGCTTGAAGTACAGTCTACAAACCCCTGCAACATCTGTGGTCTAGAATGACTAAAACAAGAGCTGTTGCTTAAAATGTCTGGCAGTAAATTGTAAAATTGAAGTTGGCACTTAGTTGCTGACAGCAATAATAAGCCTTAATCCATGTTATGCTGAATAAATTAAGATGCCATGCCCAACTTTTCAGCCAATCAGATTACTTAATCCAGATTATTGATATAAATTCACATACTTAATGGCAAACAGTGCAGATCCAGATCAATTGGCTTCTGAAGCCAATCACAACTGCAGCAGAATATCATCTGCTACAAAGTTTGCTTGGTACTTTTAGAGTTAAATATGCAAGAGCAAAAGTAAACAATATGGTACCATTGTGTGCATAAATAACATTGTCAACTCCATGTTACCACATTAAGACTTTCAACAACCACATTAAGACTGTTGAAAAGCCATTAAATTCCATAACTCATCCTATGACAGTCTCAATATTTTTCCCATTTCAAGCTCCAGTATATTTCCTGTAACAATCCCTAGTATTTCTACTATTTCTCCCGGTCCACAGCATTTTTCTCAAGACTGTTCCTAGTAATTCTTCCCTGACAGTCCCTGCATTCTCAAGTATTATTCCCTAATATCCCTTGACAGTCCCTGCATTTCCTACCATGACAGCATTTCAACAAATCACCAACGTTCCTCCTGTACCAGTCCATACATTTCCCTGGTATTTCTTCATTAACAGTCTCCCCTTTTTTCTCCCAAAATAGCCCTAATATTTCTCTTATGATAATAACCTGATAATTCTCCCATAAAAGTCCTTAACCGTTCTCCCATAAGAATTCTTAACATACTTCCTCCTGAGAATCTTTCACATTTCTTCTATGACATCTCCTTCCATTTGCCCCAAGACATCCCCTAGCATTTCCTAGTATATCTCCTAAGACATTCTATACCATTCCTCCCAAGACATTCCCTAGTATTTCTCCCAAGACCCAGTATTTACTAGTATTTCTCCCAAGACATTCCCCCTAGTATTTACTAATATTTCTCCCTAGTATTTACTAGTATATCTCCTAAGACATTCCCCAGTATTTACCAGTATTTCTCCCTAGACATTCCCCAGTATTTACTAGTATTTCTCCCAAGACATTCACTAGTATTTACCAGAATTTCTCCCTAGGTATTCTCTAGTATTTCTTCCAAGACACCTAGTATTTATTAGTATGTCTCCCTAGACATTCCCTAGTATTTCTCCAAAGACATTCCCTAGTATTTCTCAAATGCCCAGTATTTACTAGTATATCTTCCTAGACATTTCCTTGTATTTCTCCCGACATTCTGTAGTATTTGCTAGTATTTCTTCCCAAGACATTCCCTAGTATTTCTCCCTAGACATTTTCTAGTACTTCCTGGTCTTTCTTCCAAGATATTTTCTGGTATTTCTCCAAAGACATGCCCTGGTATTCTTCCCAAGACATTTCCTAGTATCCTAGTATTCATTCCCCCTAATCCCCACCCCCTGGTACTCCCAAGACAATATCTCCTGGTACTCCCAAGACATTATTTAGTACTTCTTGGAATCTCTCCCATGACATTCCCCAGTATTTTCTGATATTTTTCCAAAGACATTTCCTAGTATTTCTCCTAAGATATTCCCTAGTATTTCCAGATATTTCTCTCAAGACATTCTCTTGTATTTTCTGGTATTTCTCCCAAGATATTCCCTATTGTTTCCTGATATTTCTCCCAAAACATTCTCCAATATTTCCTGGTATTTCATGACATTCCATAGTAATTCTACCAAGATATTCCCTCATATTCCCTGGTATTTTTCTCAAGACTTTCCCTAGTGTAGCCTGGTATTTCATGACATCTCCCAAGACATTCCCTGATATTTTTCTCATGACATTCCCTAGTATTTCTCTAATGGCATTCTCTAATATTTTTTTTTCCAGTCCCTAGACATTTCTCTAATGACAATCTCTGAAATATCTCCCACAGCCAGATGAATCAACATCATGATCAGAATTTACTTATCTCAAGTTTGCAAACCAATCCATGCATCAATTAACAAATCCTACAAAATCAAGTGATCATGAAAAATTGCAAAGTGACTCCTTATCAATACAGCAGTAAAAATGCAACTGACAATATTTGACATGTTAGTCATAGCTACCGATAAGGAGGATATAGAGAAAATACTCTCTTATAAATTTCTCCAACCTCTTAACTTTTGATAATTTAGACAGACAGGCATGAGCAAACAGTGTAGACCTACATCAAACAACTCAGAATGTTTCCCACTCATCCAGCAGTTATTCACACAGTTCAATAAATTGTCAAATGGACTAGAAATTCTAGTAATGAATTATGGTGTCTGAATAGTTAAGGTAAATACTTGATTTTAACCCTTGTCATGCTGAATAAATTAAGATGCCATGCCCACTTCCAATTTTCAGCCAATCAGATTATTTGATCCAGGTTGTTGATATAAATTCACATACTGAATGACAAACAGTGTAGCTCCAGATCAGTTGGCTTCTTAGAAGCCAACTGTTCTGGATCTACACTGTTTGCAAAAGCAAGACATATCTGGGTTAAGCAGCACCAGGATTAAGTATAAATAAACATGTTTAAGAAATAAGCTGGCAAAGACAAAAACTTACAAAACACTAAATGTTTATGCTAACAGAAGTCCAGCATATATGCAGGCCTGGTCAGGGCCTTGGCTGTTCACACACCAAACTGAATCTCAACACTAGATAGGAATGGTCCAGGTAAGACTGCACCCTGCGCATGCCACCCGAAACTTCGTACATTTTGTTGTATGTTGGCTAAATTACATTTTTTGTATGTTTTCTACAAGCATACATTGCAGATCCAGAAAAAAGAAGCACTTTGATCAAGACCTGCACAGTTTACAATTCAGACAGAACTTTCTAGTCAATCAACACTTAGTACTGTTCAACATTTAGGAGTAGTATATCAATTGGTACCACTCTCTTCACTAATTCAGCAGACAACAAATTGATGATATTTCTCCAAAGATTTTTTTCTGAACAAGGTCACTCATCCCCTCCCACTCCCCAGTGGCCCTAATGTCATGTCACAGATTTCAAATTTTTCATAATTATGAACAAGCACAATTTCAGGTGAGCTTTCCTGTGCTGTGACATGTCTTGTTGTATTTGAAATAAATCCGATTTACCTTTACCACTCTCTGGGCTCATTCAACAGATGACAAATTGGTGACATTTTTTTCTTATTTTTCCCAGAAAACAGGATTTGACATTTCATGCAAACTGTCTCCAATGGAGACAGTTTGCATGAAATGTCAAATCCTGTTTTCTCGGAAAAAATAAGAAAAATATTTCAGTATGTACGCAGCTGAAAATTTTACCCAGAGTGCTAATGAAGTGATGAACTCATAGTATAAATAAAGCATATTTCATGGTATAATGTAATGCATTTTTCATGCCATAAAAATGTTTTGACAGAATGAGAACAATTTTAGTCTTTATGATACATGACCTCCATCAAGTTAGTCAAAGCAGAAAATATACACCATATAAATCAAATATTATTATGTGTGGTTTTAGCCATATGAAGCATACAAAACTCTACAGGAATAGGTCTTGTTTATCAGTACTTTGTCATCAATGAAAGAGATGATGATGATGATATTGCATGATGATGATGATGATGATGACCATGACCTGAATCTGAATTGGTTATGGTGATTTGTCAAAAAGCATGTATATATTCATTAATAGTGTGCTACAGGGAGCTTAATCTCAAGACCTGATCAATGTCACAATGTCACATGGTTGTGATGATGATGATGAAAAATATGAAACACTTCTGGTTTGATAAAAGTATCTTATCCAGAGATATATAGTCTACTAATGGTGCTCCTACAAGAATAAACAGAGTAACAGGACTTTAAAATAAAATTTTAAGGATTCTTTTTATCACTTAAATATGTCAGTACTCCTTACATACACCTCATAGTTCTAAAGAGTAACCCCAGCATATATTTTTTTGCAAAGTGTTCATGGAGATACTTGGTAAGTAACAGCACTACCAAACTTCCATGGGCAATCCAGATTGGACAAGTGGAATTACATATTAAGGGGACTGACTACTCTTTCAGGAGGTTGGGGAGGGGGAGTGGGGGTAGCTGTCAAAATTTTGTTTCCCTTCTGAAGAGGGGTCTATTCTAAAAGGGAAGAATTTGGCAGCAAATTCTTTCCTTTTAAATATGACCCCTTTTCAGAAGGGATTTGATATGCAGGAACACAAACAGGAAGTTGTTGTCTCCCTTGTTAAAAATGGTGGAAAATCTACCAGAACTACCCAGTCCCTTTAAACATATTGACAGTCCCTCTGTGTGCCTTGAGTCATCTGACTATCTCTTATACCTCATACATGACAAAGCCGATATTCTGTCTCAATAGAGGCCTCTTTTTCTATCTCAACAGAGGCCTCAAGAGATGGAACTCTGATATGGAACACTGTTATTTATGAACCTAGCTGCTTATTCTTATTTTTTTGTAACAAAGTCTGAAAAAAAGTGACCAGGCTCCAAACTAAGAGAGAAATCAGAACATCTTCCAATTTCCATGACAATGTAAATCTGTGTATAGCTATTGATAAGGCATTTTTTTTTCAACAAAAAAAGTATTGATATATGTATTTTTCTTCTCCACTGGATACTCCTTAGAAATGCCTCATTGAGTTAACACTGAGGAGTACCCACAATATGTTTTGGTAAAGAAATAAGAAAAACATTTACCTGTATCCCAGTGTGAGCATTATATAATCATCTTACCAAGCTAATTCTAATAAAATAATAGAAAGTATATTTTTCATGAAGAAGTAAGAAAATAAAGGTTGCCAATCACAACTCCAGCAGACAACATTATTTTTTTTTTTTTTTTAAAGCAATATACATCCGTTCACCATTTAATCACATGGACAAAGTTTTAATGGGAATCATTAACAGTGCTATTAAAAGGAGGAGCTAGCTGGAAACAAAATGTTTATGAAATTTTTAAAGGGGCATAATTCTGTTAATATTTGATGGACTGTAACCTCGAAACAATATGCGCTGCTCCTCATCATGGTCTTATATATCATTTTAGCTTGAATGGATGTAAACTGTAGGAGGAGTTAGCTTGAAACAAAATGTTTGCAAAAATTTCCAAAGGGGCATAACTCTGTTTATATTTGGTGGACTGTACTCTCAAAACAATATATGTTGCTCTACATCATGGTCTAACTATATGTCAAGTTTCAGCTTGATTGCATGTAAACTGTAGGAGTTACCTGGAAATGAAAAGTTTACAGATGGACTGGCAGATTTTCAAAGGGCATAACTCTTTTAATATTTGGTGTACTGTAACCTTGAAACAATATGCGCTGCTCCACATCGTAGTCTAACTATATATCAAGTTTTAGCTTGATCGAATGTAATCTATAGGAGGAGTTAGCCGGAAAAGAAATGTTTACAAAAAATTTCAGACAGACATAACTCTGTTAATATTTGGTGGACTGTAACTTCAAAACAATATGCACTGCTCCACATCATGTCAAGTTTCAGCTTGATCGGATGTAATCTACAGGTGGACCTAGCTGGAAACAAAATGTTTACAAAAATTTTCAAAGGGGCATAACTCTATTAATATTTGGTGGACTGTAACCTCAAAACACATCATGGTCAAACTATATATCAAGTTTTAGCTTGATCAGATGTAAACTGTAGGAAGAGTTAACTGGAAACATAATGTTTAGAAAAATTTTCAAAGGGGCATAACACATTTGGTGGATGTAACCTCGAAACAATATGTGCTGCTCCACATCATGATCTAACTATATATCAAGTTTCAGCTTGATCAGATACAAACTGTATAAGTTATCCGGAAATGATAAGATGGACATTCGCTGTGGGGCATAAAATAATACGAGCGTTTTTCAAACTGGGGTATAAAAACAACAACAAAAAAACAACAAAAAAACAGCTTAATATTTCAAGAGACACAATTAATATGTAATGTCAAGCTATGTAAACTAATAAAAAATTAGAATGTCATCCGTTACAATTATGCTTGTCACTTTAATTAACCTTTATCACTCTCTGGGCAAATTCAGAAGATAACAAATTCATATTTTCTTATTTTTTCCCAGAAAACAGGATTTGACATTTCATGAAAATTGTCTCCACTGGAAAAAATCAGAAAAATATTTCAATATGTTATCTGCTGAAAATTTTACCCAGCATGTTTTAAAGTGTTAAAGGTTAAGAATATTAGGATATTGATTAAGTTAAGGTTTTATGGCCCAGTCAACCCATTAGGGTCATGTTGAGTGCAGTCACTTAACCTGACCACACTTTTCCTGGACAGACATAGCCCTCTAAGTGGTTAACCAGTACTTGTGCACATTCTTTTGCCAGAACCTGACAACTGCCCTTCTTGAATCAGTGGAAGAGAGAGAACGACATTAGAAAATATTTCATGATCAATCTCATGAAATATTAATGCTAGGTCCAGCGGGGATTGAACCCGTGACTTCCTGATCACCAGTTGGATGCCCATCAGACTGAGCCACCGAGGCCGGTAATATTTAGGGTATATATGGAAAAACAATTATGGTAAGTTTTCTAGCGAAATCAGTAGAATATTTATCTGTATATTCTCCTATCTGAAGTATATCATATTAGTTGATTTAAATGACAGGCAAACTGCTACTACTGAGATATATTGCACTCAAGGTCAGACAAATTATGACATGCTTCTCTCTAGTGACCTTGGTCCTAACACTTAGCATACTTGGTAAAAGTTTCAGTAGATGACATTTTGAAGTATTTTTTCCCAGAAATAGGCTTTGACATTTCATGCAAATTGTCTCCATAGGAGACAATTTGCATGAAATGTCAAAGCTTATTTTCATGGAAAAAATAAGAAAATATCTTCAGTTTGTTATCTGCTGAATCAGCCCAGAGAGTGGTAAAGTCTATGGCTGAACTGTCTGGTAACTGTCCATACAATGTCAAATGAGTTGCTATTTAAGACAAGATTTCTGCAGGCTTTCACAGATAGATAGTGTTTTGCATACAATATTCATTGCTCAAGTCAGCAGAATATTCAGAAGATATTTTTTTTTTTTTTTTTGTTATTTTTGCACAGAAATACATCTTATGAGAGCCCACTGGATTTACCTTGACAAGGTATTGCCAATGAGAACCAACAATATAAATTCCCATGAGTACCAGCAATATATATTTTGATGCAAAAAAAACACAAAAATGCAAAAAAACAAACAAACAAAAACAACAAAGATCCTAAATTATTGCCCCAAATCATTGCCTTATCTGGAACAGTGTGATACATGCAGTATGTCAAACAAACTGCACAAGTGAATAGCAATATTTCACATCTGCCTGTGCATCAGCTTCAAGCAGAAGTTTGGATTATTATATATGGGCCATTTCAAGAGGAAAACCTCCTTAGAACATGTGCAAAATGCGCATATTTAGATCATCCTGTGCATGCATCAAAAAAGGAGCCAATGAGAATGTAAAATCAAGCCTTGTTTTCATGGGAAGAACTTGCTTGTTTGCCCTCTGATATTGCCTTTAATATACACACATTAATAAAACAGCCCCAGATAAATATTGTCTTATTTCTCCATGAAAACATATGCTCCGATTACTTGTATTACCTCAGCTTCTCCTCAAAAACCTATCTTGTGGTACTAACTGGAATCAGACTAATGTGTATCCAAGTTTTCATGGAAAAATAAGAACAAGAGTTCCATGGGTCACTGCGTGCTCACCTGTGAAATAGCCACTGCAGATACGCAGATATTATGCAACATTTTTCCAATCCTGTCATTGCAATTAATGAAAGGATCATCATATAAGCAGGTCTTGGTTTTGAAGAAGAATGTGTTGTTGTTTTTATGTTGTTTTTTTTATCATTACTTTGCCATATATGGGCATGACAGTCAATGCAGCTTGACCATTTGAACAAACTCTCAATCCTGTTTCAACAGTAGGATCAACATGAAACTTGGTGGACTTTGGCCAACTGATTTCTGAAGAGAAAGAGTTTAACAATATCATGATTTTATACATGTATGCAGCATAGGGGCAAGGGAATATAAACTTCGCAGAATAAAATGTTGATTGCAACTTAAAGCTTTTGCTACTTCAATATATATTGTAAGTTTTAGACACCTTAGCTATTTTTGTCTTTGTGTTTCATTCTTTTTATAATATAGGTATTTTCGATCTAGAGGTCATTCTGTTGCTACAGTGTGTTTCAACTCAAACCGCCCAACGGTTTGGGTGAAGTCGAAAATTGGTTTTCAAGATGTAGGCTATGGCAGCATTTTGGATTTCCAATCGGCATAATTTTAGCTATGTTTCATCTTCACATTAACCTGTTGCTACATTGTAAGTTTCAACTTAATTCCCCTTGTGGTTTGGGAGATGTCCATAACAGATTTTCAATATGGCGGTTGTGGTGGCCATCTTGGATTTCCGATCAACACCATTTTAGCTCATTTCGATTCAGATGTTGTCCTGCTGCTACAGAGCAAGTTTCCGCTCAAATCGACCAAAGGTTTGTGAAGAGATGTTGAAAATTGATTTTCAAGATGGCGGCTGTGGTGGCCATCTTGGATTTTTGATTGGCTCATCAATTTTAGCTGTTTTGTGTCTACTAGGTACCCCGATGCTCCTCATCAAGTTTCAACTCAAATGGATCATAGTCTTTAGAGGAGATGTCCAAAATATGAATTCTCAACATTTTTCCCATATAAATGTATAGGGCCCATACAAATGCATGGGAAAACAAATCTGACCTTGCCGTAAGGTCAAACGTCATTGTAGGACCATCGTTTTAGCGCTTTTGGTAGACCTCCAGTCCCCAATGATTTGTGCAAAGATTAGGCTCCAGGGCTTATTTAGTTCTGGAGAAGAAGATTTTTAAAGGTTTTTACCATATATGGGCACGGTAGCCATTTTGATAAATGGACCACAACTATTTTACCAGTCTTTCATTCCCCTGCCCCAAGGAGGATGTAGGACTATCATTTCAGCAAATTTGGTAGACCTCCCATTCCCGATGATTTGTGCAAAGATTCAGCCCCAAGGCATCCTCGGTTCTGGAGAATAAAATTTTTAAAAGTCTTTACCATATATGGGCATGGCCGCCATCTTAGTCAACGGACCACGACCATTTTAGCAATCTTTTGTTCCCCTAATCTAAGGAGGCTCAATATGAAAGTTGAGCAAAATTGGCTCAGCGGCTTCAGAGGAAAAGTCATTTGAAAATGTTAACAGACGGACGGACTGATGACTGACAAAGGACAAAAAGTGATCACTATAGCTCATCCTAAGCATAGCTCAGTTGAGCTAAAAATATGTTAATTCTAATTGGAAAATTAAGAAGAAAACATGTAATCCTATCTAGAGGTATGAATGAAGCAAGTGCAAGAAGGATGAGCTGTGCCCAGTGAAAATTTAGATCAGCCCACACATTCACAGTCTGATCAGCATCTTCACTTGGCACAGCTTGGACAGCCAAGGATGCAAAGTTTCTTCATGCAGACAGCAAAGACCAATCAGTGCATGGACAAGCTGATCTGAGTCTTTGTTGGCCTGGCACACGTGTCCGAAGGTACGTTTTCTCATGTTGTATCTTGTATAGTCTAAGTATATCTGGCAAAACATGTCCCCAGAGGGAGTAAGACACCGGTCAACAACTTGGCAGAACTTGAGGTCTAATCATGGCACAATGAAAAGGTAGAACTGAAGTATATCATGCATGGTTCTAGATGAGATTGGATATTGATGCTTAGCATGCTGGGTAAAAATTTCAGCGTACGACATTTTGAAATATTTTTATTCTTCCCAGAAAATAGGCTTTGCCATTTCATGCAAACTGTCTTCCCAGAGACAATTTGCATAATTGGCAAAGCCAATTTTCTGGTACGCAAGAAAAATATCAGTTTGTCGTCTGCTGAATTTGCCCACAGCATGGTAAGTGTTAAGATCAATATTTTCCTTATTTCTTCAAGAAAACATGTTAGTAGTAGATTCATGGTTCTGGTGTAATCAAAGCTTAGACAGTCAAGGAAAGTCAAATTCAAGTTCTGTTTCAACTAACAAAAATACATTTTTTTTTTTTGTAAAATGGCTCTAAAAAGTGTTTTTTCCTGCTATATACATGTACTCTAAACCAATTCCTGGATAAGATAAATTAATTTTAACTTGCCCAGGACAGATGGTTACTTGTCCCAGCCAGCCGGAGGCAGGGTTATTTCCAGTCCAGCAGTAAAGAAATACATGTATTGTGCCTAAATATTTATGGTAACAATGCTTTGAGTTGTTTCATCTGTATAATAACTTAAGATAAGGTGATAAAAGATATAACAAGAGGCCCATGGGCCACAATGCTCACCTGAGTCAACTGCTGCAAGTTAATCAGGTCATTTACTCATCATTCCCTATCAGCCTGTTAAGTTTCAAGGCAATGGCTTAAACAGTTTTTGAGATATCTTGCTTACAAGGTTAAAATGCTGAAATTTTCAAAGGGAGATAAGAGGAACATTTCTGTGAAATCATTTTGAAATCAGGCCAATGGCCAAAGAGGAGATGTCGTTTAATGCTGTTATTTTTTTTTCTATTTTTAGCTCTGGTGGCAATTTTGTTCAGCTTAGCAGAACTATTTTAGCAATTTTGGTAAAGCAACGTAAGAGAAACACTTCTGTGAAATTACTTTGAAATCAGACCACTGGCTGTGGAGGAAATGTCTTTTAAAGGTTTTTCTATTTTTAGCTCTGGCCGCCATTTTGTTCAGTTAAGTGGTACCATTTTAGCAATTTCGGTAGAGTGTCATTGGAGGAATACTTCTGTGCAAATATTTTGAAATCGGGCCATTGGTCAAGGACTAGATGTCGTTTGAAGATTTTCTATTTGTAGCTCTGGTGGCCATCTTGTTCAATGGAGTGGAACCATTGTGGCCATCTTTGAATTCCGATCAACAAAATTTTAGCTTGATTCGATCCTGTTGCTACAGAGTGTTTCGGCTCAAAGTGACCAAAGATTAGGGAAAAGATGTCAAAAATTGATTTTCAAGATGGTGGCTGTGGCGGCCATCTTGGATTTTCTAGAGAAGAAGTAATTTGAAATTATCAATAGTTTTTCCATACAAATGTATTGGGCCCATACAAATGCATATGGAAGCAAACTTGACCTCGCCGTAAAAAGGTCAAATGACAATGTACGACCATCATTTTAGCAACTTTGGTAGACCCCCCATCCCCGATGTTTGTGCAAAGATTCAGCCTGAAGGAATCCTCTGTTCTGGAAAAGGTTTTTACCATACTTGGGCATGGCGGCCATCTTGGTCAATGGACGGCAACTATTTTAGCAATCCTTCATTCCCCTGCCCCAGGGAGGTTCCAAATGAAATTGACCAACATTGGCACAGAGGCTCCAGAAGAGAGAAGTCGTTTGAAATTCTCAACAATTTTCCCATACAAATGCATGGGGAAGCAAACTTGACCTCGCCGTAAAAAGGTCAAATGTCAATGTACGACCATTATTTTAGCAACTTTGGTAGACCTCTTGTCCCCAATGATTTATGCAAAGATTCAGCCACAAGGCATCCTCGGTTCTGGAGAAGAAGATTTTTAAAGGTTTTTACCATATATGGGCATGGCGGCCATCTTGGTCAATGGACGGCAACCATTTTAGCAATCTTTCATTCCCCTACCCCAGGGAGGCTCCAAATGCAATTTGAGCAACACTGGTCCGGAGGCTCCAGAGGAGGTCATTTGTAATTCTCATACAAATTTTTCCCATACAAATGCATAGGGAAGCAAACTTGACCTCGCTGTAAAAAGGTCAAACAACCATTATTTTAGCAATTTTTTTAGACCTCTCGTCCCCGATGATTTGTGCAAAGATTCAACCACAAGGCATCCTCGGTTCTGGAGAAGAAGATTTTTAAAGGTTTTTACCATACATGGGCATGGCGGCCATCTTGGTCAATGGGCCGCAACCATTTTAGCAATCTTTCTTTCTCCCAACCTAAGGAGGCTCCATATGAAATTTGAGCAAAACTGGCTCAGGGGCTTCAGAGTAGAAGTCATTTGAAAATGTTAACGGATGGACGAACGGACGGATGCACAGACCGACGGACGGACGATGGACGAAAAGTGAGCATAGCTCAGGTGAGCTAATAATTTACAATGTTTCTTCTGCACCAAAACAGACTTACTGCACCAAAACAGACTTACTCAACTCACTAACTTAAACAACTCACTAGATTGGCCTCTTGGACGTAATTCCAATGAGCATTTATAAAAAGTTTTAAGTGAAAAAATAACAAACATCTTTCAATTACTGACTTTGTCTAGAGCTATGTTGGAACATTGGGAGAAACTTATTTCATACATCTAGCTAACAAGATAATTTTCGTGACAACAATTTCTGTTCTTTTTGGCCTAAAACTGAATGTTGTAGGTCACCATGAACTAAAACTAGAAATGAGTCCGAGTACATGGATGCCCCGAGCTTATGCTCTTTGAAAATCTAACTATGGTAAAATTTGCTGACAAAAGTTGCTGACAAAATGTCATATGCAAACAGTATAGACCCTGATCGGACGGCTCCTGAAGGAGCCGTCTGATCAGGGTCTATACTGTTTGCCATTCCACTCAGTGCTTTAAGAAACAAGAGCATAAAAAAACAAAATTTAGGCCAAAATAGTATGGAATAAAATGTTTGAAATTTTAGGCCATTTACCGTACATGTTTCATACGAAACATAATCTCACAGGCATATGCACATCCATACAACACCAAACGATACAATCCTGTTCATGCTGATTACTGCACAAAACAAAAATTACTGTCTGAATCCTCCTTTAATCTGGAATCCTGACACCAGGCTCTTGAACAACTGCCCTATTCATCCTAGTGGGTTCTTCAATCTTGGAAATGGGACCGATCCATTTAGTATTTAAAGGGGTGTTTTACAATACAGTTTTCTTAAAATTTAATGGCAATCAGTACACACACTAATCAGATGCCCCAAATTTGTAGTATCTGATCTGAATCAACACTGTTGCCAGTGTCCACTTTGTGGGAAATGTCACATTTAGGGTTTGCCAGTGGCCACTTTGTGGGACATGTCACATTTAGGGTTTGTTGGTGTCCACTTTGTGGGACATGTCACATTTAGGGTTTGCTGGTGTCCATTTTGTGTGACATGTCACATTTAGTGTTGTCAGTGTCCACTTTGTGGGATATGGCACATTTAGTGTTCACCAGTGTCCATTTTGTGTGACATGTCACATTTAGGGTTTGCCAGTGTCCACTTTGTGGGTCATGTCACATTTAGTGTTTGCCAGTGTCCACTTTGTGGGACATGCCACATTTAGGGTTTGCCAGTGTCAACTTTGAGGGGCATGTCACATTTAGGGTTAGCCAGTGTCCACTTTGTGGGACATGTCACATTTAGGGTTTGCCAGTGCCCACTTTGAGGGACAGGTCACATTTAGGGTTTACCTGTGTCCACTTAGTGGGACATATCACATTTAGGGTTTGCTGGTGTCCACTTTGTGGGACATGTCACATTTAGGGTTTGCCAGTGTCCACTTTGTGGGACACATCACATTTAGGGTCTGCTGATGTCCATTTTGTGGGACATGTCACATTTAGGGTTTGCCAGTGTCCACTTTGTGGGACATGTCACATTTAGGGTTTGTCAGTGTCCACTTTGTGGAACATGTCACATTTAAAGTTTGCTGGTGTCCACTTTGTGGGCCATGTCACATTTAGGGTTTGTTGGTGTCCACTTTGTGGGACATGTCATATATAGGGTTTGCTAGTGTCCACTTTGTGGGACAGGTCACATTTAGTGTTTGCCAGTGTCCACTTTGTGCAACATGTCACATTTAGTGTTTGCCAGTGTTCACTTTGTGGGACATGTCACATTTAGGGTTTGCCAGTGTCCATTTTGAGGGACATGTCACATTTAGAGTTTGCCAGTGTCCACTTTGTGGGACATGTCACATTTAGGGTTTGCCAGTGTCCATTTTGAGGGACATGGCACATTTAGGGTTTGCCAGTGTCCACTGTGGGACATGTCACATTTAGGGTCTGCCAGTGTCCATTTTGAGGGACATGTCACATTTAGAGTTTGCCAGTGTCCACTTTGTGGGACATATCACATTTAGGGTTTGCCAGTGTCCATTTTGAGGGACATGTCACATTTAGGGTTTGCCAGTGTCCACTTTGTGGGACATGTCGCATTTATGGTTTGCCAGTGTCCACTTTGTCGGACATGTCACTTTTAGGGTTTGCCGGTGTCCATTTTGTAGGACATGTCACATTTAGTGTTTGCCAGTGTCCACTTTGAGGGACATGTCACATTTAGGGTTTGCCAGTGTCCACTTTGTGTGACCTGTCACATTTAGGGTTTGCCAGTGCCCACTGAGGGACAGGTCACATTCGGGGTTTGCCAGTGTCCACTTAGTGGGACATGTCACATTTAGGGTTTACCAGTGTCCACTTTGTGGGACATGTCACATTTAGGGTTTGCCAATGTCCACTTTTTGGGACATGTCACATTTAGGGTTTGCCAGTGCCCACTTTGTGGGACATGTCACAGGGCAATGTTAAACAAACAAAATAATATCTAAGCAGACAGGTTTATAAATCTCATAGCTCCAGACAGGACACTTTTCAACCAAAACATATTGACATTTTTCTTATTTCCCCACAAAAACTTATGTTGTAGGTTTTCATTAGCAGTACCTCTTAACCCTAGTCCTGCTGAACCCGGATATATCCTGCCTTTGCAAACAGTGTAGATCCAGATCAGTTGGCTTCTGAAGAAGCCAACTGATCTGGATCTGCACTATTTGCCATTAAGTATGTGAATTTATATCAACAATCTGGATCAAGTAATATGATGGACTGAAAATTAGAAATGGGTGTGGCATCTTAATTTATTCAGCAGGACAAGGGTTAAAGGCACTTCTAATGTCTACCTGCAACATTAAGTTTTCATGCAGAAATTGGAAACTTATTTACAGGAATTTCTGTCTTATCTGCAGCTATGAAATCTTCTGTGAAATTGTTGCTATTTTCTTACAAAGAGGGACATGAACAGCTGAAACTACAAGCCAACACATAATAATTGCTGTTATATTATACATAATCATTTAAACAAAACAAGATTTTTCTCCATACAAATAGTTTATAAATGCAGTGGGATGATAACTTCATGGTTTTGATTATACAGGTAGTATAGTATTTCTCGTAAATATTCAGACAGAAATCTCTGACCAAACAGTGTGGACCCTGATCAGAGCTTGTACTGTTTGCCCTATAGCCAGCACATCCAGGCAGCTACAAGAGTTTGTTCAGGGAACTAGATACCCCTGCTCAATTTCTTGCTATTTCATACAAATAAGACAACTTCTGTGATTTCCGGTTTGCTTTCCTGCATCCAGTCCCTTCTGAAAAAGGATCTATTGTAAAAGGGAAGAATTTGCTCCCATGAGGAGCAAATTCTTTCCTTTTAGAATAGACCTCTTTTCAGAAGGGAAAACAAACAACAAATTGGCAGAGTTGTATCTCCCATGAAAATGTATCAATTCCATTTAAAGATTTCAGTATAGGTCCAGATAAGAAGCTGTATCTGGAAGTATTTTTCTTATTTCTCCATAAAACATATGTTGTGGGTACTCATTTAAAACACCTTGATGAGGCACTTCTAATGAGTACCCAAAACATATGTTTTGTGCAGAAAAGAAAAAAAATGTGAACAATTTTGGTTGAAAATATTGCCTTATCTGGAGCCATGATTTCAAGAGGATAAACTAAAGTGTCTGAATATTTAGGAGAACTATGGTAAAAAGAAGAAACGTAACATGCTAATCAATTAAAACAATACACTAGGACACATTCAATAAAGCATCAGTAAAAAAATCAAACATTTTCTCTATGAAAAGCGTCAACCTTACTTTTAATTTCTCAGGCCTGCACTGCTGACTTCTAGTAAAAAAAAATGTCAGTTTTCCCCAAAGCAAGCCTCAAATACCTAGGTTTGAACAAAAGGAGACATAATAGTTTCTGGGGGTCATCTTAAGGTTACAGATATTAATTAGGGTGAAATCTGGACATATTTTCTGTTGTTTTTTTTTTTGTTGTTTTTTTTTTTTGTTGTTTTTTTCTTGCATTTCTAGATTTCCCACATTTTAAAACTGAGATAAAAATAAGTTGAAAATTTTGGAGATAATTTTGTTTGTGTTGTGGTTTTATGGCCCAGTCAACCCAATGGGGTCATGTAGAGCGTGATCATTTTACCTAACCACACGTTTACTGGGCAGACTTAGTCCTCTAAACGGTTAACCAGTATTGTGCATATTCTTTTGCCAGAAACTGACAACTGCCCTTCTTGAATCAGCAGAAGGGAGAGAATGCCCATAGAAAATATTTTGTTTTTGGAGATAATTATATTACATGATCAGGGTCCTTGCTTTTCACTGGTATACAATCTTTACTCTAAGTATTGGACAGACAGGCTTGAGCAAACAATGTAGACCCAGATCAGATGTCACACAATGTGGCATATGATCTGTGTCTACAGTTTGTCACTCATTCAATAGGTTTTAAGCCACATTAATAGGTAGTCAAATGGACAGGTCAAAGTTTAAGGCAAGTAAGATAATGAGTTAACATTTAACATACTGTGGGCAAATTCAGCTGACAACAAACTGGACCCAGTTGTTCAAAGCGTCGTTAGCTTAACGAGCTTGTTAAGGGTCTTTTCCTTCACTGTTTCAGCGGATTCAATACACAATATACAGTGTACTGATATTTTTTGCTGAAAAAATGTGAGTTGCAAAAGCTACTCACATTTTTTTCAGCAAAAAATTTCAGCATATTTGTGTATCACTCCATGTAAATTTTAACGAATCGTTAACTAACGACGTCGTTAGCTTTGAACAACTGGGCCCTGATATTTTTCTCAGAAAATATCTGCAGGAGACAATTTGCATGAAATGTCAAATCTGATTTTCTGGAATAAAATATTTCAAAATGTTGGCTGCTGAAATTTTTACCCAGCATGCTCAGTGTTACAGTATATTACAGTATATTATCCCAGTTTCTATATATTCTATATATTAACCCAGAATGTTGTAATCAGACTGATCAGGACCTTCCTGGTTCATATACATTTATATACTAATGAGGCTGCAGAGAACTACAGTAGTCAGATTACTTTTATTACTTCCTTGTGAAGTATATGTTCTCAAATCTTCATAAAAAATGCAGGCATAACATTTTAATAAGTTTCTGGAACCATCATAGAAATAAAACAGAATAACATCAAAATTATTATCTTTAACAGTTACCACACCCTGGGCTAATTTCCCCAGAAAACCAGATTTGATGGTTCATGCAAGATGTATCCATTTGAGCCCATTTGTATGAAATGTCAAATCCTGTTTTCTGGGAAAAATAAGAAAAATTTTTCAAAATGTCTGCTGAAAATTTAACCATAGTGCTAAGCATTAAATGACAAATGATCTGAGGTCCTAATAGATTTTAATATTCTTTGGGCAAAATCAGCAGATGACAAATTGATGCCTTTTCCTTCTTTTTTTTTTCCAGAAATATGGTCTGATATTATAGGCAAACTGTCAAATCATTTTTTCTGGGAAATATAAGGAAAGTATTTCAAAATGTCACCTGATGAAAGTTTTAAGGGGTAGGCGAAGCACTAAAAGGGTACCTTGATAATTTGAGCAGACATTCATCCATCATCTCCAGAACACCATGCCATTACGCAATACTTGTGGTTCTTAAAAATCAATATACAGAAGGTTTATTCAACCAAAGCCAATGGAGACACACAAAAGGGGAAGCACTCTTAAGCTGAAAGATTTTCCTCCCTTTTCAAAGACAGACCACTCCAGCAGAAAAGTATTTACTTCCCTTCTCAAGGGAGGTTACCTTTAATGGAATAAATTTCCTACTGGTTGAGCAAATTTTTATGTTTTAACTCTTAAACTGCCAATCACACCAAATGTTGTCTGCTTTGTCATCTGCTTGTGATTTTAAAAGTCATTTTTGCAAACAGTGTGGACCCAGATCAGACTGCTCCTCTTGGAACAGTCTGATCAGGGTCCACACTGTTTGCCTGTATGCAACAAATAGGATTGAAAAGTTTGCAAAAATATTCAGCAGACTGCATAAACAGAGGACATTTTCAGATGCAGGTTTTCTTGGCATTTTAAGGGTTAAGGTAGCCAGCCCACTTTGGGAAGGGAGACAAATACAAGTCAGGCCAGAGTGGCTTCCCCTGGAGATGTATCCATTTACCTTAAAAGTCAGCTGAACGCAATAGGCTTTAACTCTGCAAGCCAAATAAAAATATCAGATGAAAACACTTTTCAAATATTTTTTCATATTTTTACCTTGACCCATTTATGCCTGGTGTCCCATAAAAGGGACATTGGCAAACAGTGTAGATCCAGACGCTGTATAACATAGCATCTGATCAGGGTCTACAGTGTTTGCATTAAAAAAAAGGAATTTCTATAAAACATGGTAATAATGAAAAGTAACCAGACACTCATTCTACTGGAAATGGACCAGTCCACCTGACATAAATGGGTTAAAAGAATGTTTGACATTTGATGTTAATTATTTCACTGGGAGGTAATTAGCATAAAATATCAAAACCTGTATTTTCTGGGACAAACATGAAAACTGTGACACCTTAGCTCCAATATAAAAGCGCTTTTTTTTTTTGCCTAAACCTATGTTTTGGGCTCATTCAAAGTGCCTTTCTGAAGTGCTTCTAATGAGTACCCACAACATATGATGTTTTTGTGGAGAAATAAGAAAAATATCAATAATTCTGGACTGAAAAAAATAAGCATTTTATCAAGAGCTATGATGATGGTTAGATTTCAAAAACACACAGAGCAAAGAACAAACCCTTCACAGTTTTAGATTTGAATGGTATCCAGATAAATAGTCTTACTTGTTCACAAACACATATACTGTGACTACCTTGATTAGCACGTTTTTTGAGGAACAAAGTGTCTTTTACTCTCAGCAATGGCTGTTGCTCTCAATGAACAACTCTTCACTGTACACATCCCTTTTCCCACATGTACAAGCAGCATATCTCATTTTTTTTTTTTTTTTTTTTTTTTTTTTTCCCGAAAGTCTCTGAGTCAAAGATTTAGTTTACCATGTGCAATGAGAAATCAAATTCCTATCAATGACAATTCAGCCCAATGAACATTAGGGGTGTTCAGACCAAAGATTTATGTTTTGTGGTTAATTTTTAAAAAAAAAGTGTGTGTTTATCTACTTATTTTTTTTTTTTTTTTTGCTTTTTAGTATTGATAAATATCAGCTACTTTAGGCAATTCTAGTGAGTACCTGTAGCATGTTAAAATGGGGAAATAAAATATCACAGTTTGGACTTTTTGTCAAAAAAAATGTAGAAAAAACAAAGTCCTATCTAAATAACTACAAAAAAAACATTACTTTAAGTGTGTCAGTGTTGTGCATACTTGGATATTCCAGTTGCCACCTGTCTTCCATACTCAGTACAATTACTCAAAATAAATAAATAGTTATAAAAAACATAAATACTCATTATCTCGCTGTTTTATTTCTATATAACAAAGAGATTATTTGGTGCCCTAAATCTGAAAAGAAACAAAATGTGAACGGTGATCTGTGAATGTTTTCCTAAAGGCCCTATTTAAAGTTTTTGATTAATTGATACTTTCTACAGTTTTGAGAATACTGTAATTACTCTAAGTATTGGACAGACAGGCCTAAGCATACAGTGTAGTCCCAGATTAGATGCCGCAGAATGCAGCATCTGATCTGGGATTATAATGTTTGCCATATATACAGCACTATATATCTGAAAAAAAAAATGAGGTTAACCGTTTTACTCCAGAATTTAAGAAATCTTTAATCCTTGTCCTGCTGAACCCGGATATACTCTGCCTTTGCAAACAGTGCAGATCCAGATCAGTTGGCTTCTGAAGAAGCCAACTGATCTGGATCTGCACTGTTTGTCATTAAGTATGTGAATTTATAGCAACAATCCAGATCAAGTAATCTGATTGGCTGAAAATTAGAAGTGAGCATGACATCTTAATTTATTCAGCAGGACACGGGGTAATTTTTTATTGTGGACTCATCCACTATTGCAAATAGGGAGCTTGTGTCAAAAAACAAGATCCAAATGACAAACAGTGTCGATCCTGATAAGATGGCTTATTACGAGCTGCCTTATTTTGATCTACACTGTTTCCAAAGGTATCTGGTTTGATGTACAGGGCTGAAGGGATTAAAATTTACCATTTACACTTCAATTTTCAGTTGCTATTTATGACAAAAAAAAAAAAAATACCACTTCTCTTTCACAGACTTGTCAGAATTATACACATACATAGAATATCTGAAACTGATGGCTAAAATACAATAGGTTTTGCAGTAAAATTTCTTAAAATACATGAGGGTACTCATCAAGCTCAACAGTATTTCTAAAAACTGGCGTCCTGGGCCCGGTTGTTCAAAGCATCGTTAGCTTAACGAGCTCGTTAAGGGTCATTTCGTTAACTGTTTTAGCGGATTCAATACACAATATTCTGATATTTTTTGCTGAAAAAATGTGAGTAGCTTTTGCAGTGCAAAAGCTACTCACATTTTTTCAGCAAAAAATATCAGAATATTTGCGTATCACTCGATGTAAATTTTAACGAATCGTTAACTAACGACATCATTAGCTTTGAACAACTGGGCCCTGAAGTTTTCTAGAAAAAACTGGTACAAATGTACAACTTTAGAAAAGACTGGTACAAATGTACAACTTTAGAAAAGACTGGTACAAATGTACAACTTTATCAAAAACTAAGTCCAAGAATGCAAAATAAAAGTCTTGAAGTGCAAGATACTGACTTTCTCAGAATCTGCACTAGAATTTTACTCTGACAATTATGAGTACCCATAAAAGTGTCTTTGTGCAGAAAAATACATATATCGTATTTACCCTAAGTATTCGGACACCCCAACTCCTTACCATATACCGGTATGTTCTAAAATTTGAACCAGTACAATTCACTACCCGATGTTGTGTCTAAAAATTGCTGGATGAGCGGCAAACAGTGTAGACCCAGATGAGACGCCGCGTTCTGCGGCGTCTCATCTGGGTCTATACTGTTTGCTCAGGCCTGTCTGTCCGAATACATATGGTAAATGCATGTAGCTACAATTTTCTAGTCATAAAAAAGCATCATGTCTGATTCCCTATCATATGCAATGGAGTATTCAGAGAATATATTTTGCAACAAACTTAATATCTTTTGATGTAAAAAATAACAAAAATAATAGATACAATTATTTCAATTAACCTTTGCTAGACTCTAGGCTTTGATATTTTCGAAATGTCAAAGCCTATTTTCTGGGGAAAAATATGAAAACATATTTCAAAATGTTGTCTGCTGACATTTTTATCCAGCATGCTAACCCTTAAAATGCCAAGAAAACCTGCATCTGAAAATGTCATCTGTTTATGTCGTCTGCTGAATATTCTTGCAAACTTTTCAAACCTATTTTAGCATGCAGGCAAACAGTGTGGACCCTGATCAGACTGCTCCTAGAGGAGCAGTCTGATCTGGGTCCACACTGTTTGCAAAAATGACTTTTAAAATCACAAGCAGATGACAAACGACAACTATTGTGAATGGCAGTTTAAGGGTTAAAGACTTATCTGTGCCTATGTCCTATGATACATTGTACTTTATAAGTACTTAAAAATGTTCACACATTCATTTTTACAAGACATAAAAATCCTGTACACTTTCAAACCAATAACAAACTCTTAAACCTTATATCTTAGACACAAAGGTTTAATATATATATGCTTCATTATTACTAGGTTAAATTTGTACAGTTTCATGATAAACAAGAATTCTATGGGAGGTTGTGTTGCACCTGCCGGTGCCTGTCAGTAATTAAGATTACTATTCATGAAAAGAATGACAAAGTCAATGGACCATGGTGCTACAAAAATGATACTGCAGTGATGGAGTCCCTGTTAGTCAGGAAGAGTGCTCAAGGTCTGATGACTGTAGGTTGTGTAGTTTTTTGCTAAACACTAGGGCCAATGCAAAAATTGAAAGTCACTGGACCGTGAAATATTTGTCAGGGTCATAAAATGACATTGCCATGTTTGAATCCATGTAAGGAGAAAGAACCCATGTGAAGGTAGATGAATGGCAGTTTCAGTTACTCAGAAATAGAGCTAAACACTAGGGTTGACATAAAAAAAAATGGCAAAATAGGGAGACCCAGAAAAATAGGCCATAGTCATAAATAAAATGGTATCACAGTGTACAATCATGATACAGAGAAAATGTAATGCATATTGTATCTATTGGTGTAATGGTTATTTAGAAATGGATCTAAACCTAGGGTTGATGCAAATGTTAACAGATGGAAAATTGAACCCCTGTATCTCACGCCTGGGCCCAGCTGTTCAAAGTATAGTTAGCTTAACAAACTCATTTGTGGTCAAAAAACGTTAACTGTACAGTATCTAACTCACAGGTATTTTTGCTGAAAAAAGTGAGTAGCTTTTGCAAAGCTACTCATTTTTTCAGCAAAAATATTAGTGTATATGCCATATTTCATGATCAAAGTTTTAACAATACGTTAGTTTTGAAAAACTGGGCCCTGTTGTAGATACAACAAAACAAAAAAAAACATACTATCTCATATTACTATTAATAAAAAGTACACACTTTATTCGCATACATATACTGGGGTAAATCTGCAATGTTACATAACATAAATCCATATACTTCTGTGTTTATATCGAGGGTTGAGCACAAGACTGGCTAAGTCAGATGGTTGTTTTTCCTCAAACCTAATCTCCTCACCATGAAGGCATTATGAAGATTACAACATTTCTTTCTGTAAACAATGAAAATTTAGGTGCCATTGCTCGTATGAGCAATGGCACCTAAATTTGCATTGTTTACAAAGGGGTCCAAGTTGCCCCTAAACAAGGGTTTCAAAAATATGTTTGAGTTACTATAGTTTTGCGCTCAACCCTCGATATACTTGTGTGTTTATATATTATGTGGGTAATTCATACATCCACACATATCCACAGCTCCACATACCAAGGGGTATCCGCATCTTTCTTATAACTCCATAAAAATACATGTTGTGGGTACTCATTAGAAATGCATCGGTGAGGTGCTTCTAACGAGTACCCAAAACATATCTTTTTGCGGAGAAATAAGAAAAACATCAGTACTAATCCCCTTATCTGGAGCTATGCATATCTCAAACAGGAAGGATCATAATAATAATAGTCTTCACTTTCAATAAGGCATACAAATAACAAAGATTTTTTTTTTTCATCGGTAAACTATATACTTTTTTTCGTAAGTCCACAAAAACACTATATATATATATATATATATATATATATATATATATACTGTGTCGGTACTCAGTAAAACACCTCACAGAGGCAATTCAAATAAATACTCACAATGTATATTTTAATGGGGAAATAGGAAAAAATCTGGCTGCAAGGCTCCAGATAAGGCACTTTTTCAAACACTGATGTTTGAGCCAGCGCATGACAAAACTGCCCAGTCTGATCAGAGTCTTCACTGTCCGCATGAAGGAAGCTTGGGTTCTTAGCTATCCATCGAGTGCACAGTACACGGATGCCCAGGCTGATCTGAGTCTTTGCTGGGCGCACATGCCATTTTGTAGGTTTTCTCATGCCCTGCCTCATTTTTCTTATTTCTACACAAAAACATATTAAGTACTCATTAGAAGCACCTAATCGAGGCACTTTTATTAATTACCTATAACATGTTTTCATGGAGAATAAGGAAACTATATATAGGATACCCTCCAGGTGTGTGGGTATCAAGTTTTTTGTTGTTGTTTTTTTTTTTTGTTTCTCCATGAAAACATATCTTGTGGGTACTCTGCAAGGCCCTTCTAATGAATACCCACAACACATATATTCATGGAAAAATAAGAAAAACATCAGGGCCCAGTTGTTCAAAGCTAACGATGTCGTTAGTTAACGATTCGTTAAAATTTACATCGAGTGATACGCAAATACGCTGAAATTTTTTGCTGAAAAAATGTGAGTAGCTTTTGCAGTGCAAAAGCTACTCACATTTTTTCAGTAAAAAATATCAGAATATTGTATATTGAATCTGCTAAAACAGTTAACCAAATGACCCTTAACGAGCTCATTAAGCTAACGATGCTTTGAACAAATGGGCCCTGTACTTTTTTAATGAAAAAAAGCATTATCTGAAGCTATGGGATACATCATTTCAGGACTCAAGAGAAACTTATTTTAGAAACAAACTAGACATTTGTCCAAAGTACACAAATGCCCCTACCCTTTGGTCTTTGCCCATATGGCAACAACATCTGGATGCATAAATTTCAACAACTATTTTCCACAGGGGGGTAGGGGTGGGGTGTATTCCAAGAATACACAATAAAGCACAGAAAAACTAACACAACAACATACTGTATTTGACCTAAATACTGCACTGTGCACTTAGGTCTTTCAAAAGCACTGAAAACTAGTAGTAAAATATCCACCTAATAAGGGCGCATTTTAAAGAAAGATCAACAAAGGACTTCATTAGGAGCATATTTAATGATGCTTATGCGATATTATTTTCTGTTTTCTTTATAGAAGCATATGTTGTGGGTACTCATTTGAATTGCCTCAATTTGACAAGGCAATTCAAATGCGTACCCACAACATATGTTTTTATAAAGAAGTAGATAAAAGTACACTGATTGTAATCTTTTAGATTACTAAATTGCTTGTGCGCTTACAGGAGCATGTGCAGTAATTAGGTCGAATACAGTATGTCCAGAATGATGTCAGACACTGGCCTGCACACTTGAGCAGACCGAATCCAGATCAGATACAACATATAGCGATACATGAAACTGATTATTCTGTCTTTGAGCGGAACGGCTACACTTTCAGGGACAGGAAACTCTGTCAAAAAGGTTTGTCTCACTTCTGAAAAAAGGTCTACTACAAAAGGAAAGAATTGGCTTCCTTTGGAAGTCTTTCCTTTTTAGAGTTGATCTCTTTCAAATGTTTGTTTGTGTTGAGGTTTTACGGCCCAGTCAACCCAATGGGGTCATGTCGAGCGCGGTCAGTTTACCTAACCACACGTTTACTGGGCAGGCTTAGTCCTCTAAGCGGTTAACCAGTATTGTGCACATTCTTTCGCCAGAAACTGACAACTGCCCTTCTTGAATAAGCGGAAGGGAGAGAATGACCGTAGAAAATATTTCATGATCAATCTCCACGAAAGAATGTGGCCGACATCGGTGGGGGGAGCTTGGCTAAAGGAAATTAAGATCCTGGTGGTGGTGGAGCTGGGAGGGGATGGAAAGTGGAAGGGGAAAGCCAGGGCTTTTTCCTTGAATCCAGCCTTTTATCTGCTTTATAAAGTCAGATTTTTTTCATAGGTGGAAAGCATTCACATTTTAACCTTTTCATCCCTGCAGACCAACATGGATACCTTTGTAAACAGTGTAGATCCAGATGAGATAAGATCTACACTGTTTGCCGTTCTATTATTGAATTTTGACTAAACCCCTATTTGCAACCAAGGATGTGTCCAAATTCAGAGATGGACAAGCCCATTTTAGAACCTTGGGGGGTGAAAGGGTTAACCCACTGTATACTGAATAGAACCTTCCACACTATATATTGGAAGAGTCCAATTTTAATTTTAGGTATGTATGGCTATGAGATTTAGATATTCCTATAGAAAAAAGCCTAAACTATTTGCAAACAGTGGGGACCCTGATCAGACACTGCATTCTGGGTCTGCACTGTTTGCCAATTACCTATTTAGGGGTCTCCCGACTACAATAGCTTAAAAAACCACACTATTATGCCTTATTTCATAGCAACCGATAAGGCGCTTTTTTTTTATCCGAAAAATGCCGATATCTTTCTTATTTCTCCACAAAAACATATGTTGTGGGTACTCATTAGAAGCGCCTCGGTGAGGCGCTTCTAATGAGTACCCACAACATACGTTTTCGTGGAGAAATAAGAAAAATATTATGTGGATACCCTCTCTTATCTGTAGCTATGTTATTTTGCTACCATCAAGTTTTTAAAAATCAAATGACAAAGTTTTATATTCCTGTTTCTCCGTTATAGCCTTAAAGGCATTGTTTCAAGGATCATGATGTAGAAAATCACATGCAAAAATTCCAATGGGCTGGAATTTTTTGATGCAGTTTTTGGCAATATTATTCACTCTGGCAGCTCTATCAGTATATAACAATTCCACTGAAACAGTAAAAAACTTAGTCATTTGATCTTTAAAGAGTATTTTTAGCATACATGGCTTAGAGTAGCTATACATGTAGGAAAATTTGGTGGATGCTACTGAGTATTGACATGGCAAATAACCCATTGCTCCAGATAAGGCAATATTGTCAACTGAAACATTTTGATATTTTCTTATTTCTCCACGAAAACATATATTGTGGGTATTCATTAGAAGCGCCAAACTGAGGCACTTCTAATGAGTACCACAACCAATGTTTTCATGGAAAAATAAGAAAAATATTATCCGGATACCGCGTCTTACCTGGAGCTATATCAGCAAGCATTATCTAGTGTGATTTTTTTCTTCTGATAACATGTTTCATTCATGAATTAGAATTTTTCACATGTTCATTAATGAGATACAGCTCCAGAAAAAGTAGATGCATCTTCAGAAAGAGTTGACACAATACTGAGTCTTTAACCCTTGTCCTGCTGAATAAATTAAGGTGCCACGCCTACTTCTCATTTACAGCCAATCAGATTACTTGATCAAGATTGATGATATAAATTCACAAACTGAATGGCAAACAGTGCAGATCCAGATCAGTTGGCTTCTTCAGAAGCCAACTGATCTGGATCTACACTGTTTGCAAAGGCAGGATATTTGTTTGTGTTGAGGTTTTACGGCCCAGTCAACCCAATGGGGTCATGTCGAGCGCGGTCAGTTTACCTAACCACACGTTTACTGGGCAAGCTTAGTCCTCTAAGCGGTTAACCAGTACTGTGCACATTCTTTCGTCAGAAATCAAAGGCAGGATATATCCAGGGTCAGCATGACAAGGGTTAAGACATTCAAAAGAGGGCATAGAAGTTAGTAATTATACAAAGAGGTCTATGGGGATTTGTCCCCCCACCCCACCCCAAAGCCAAATGATTTTGAAAATTAGATGTTATTAGAAAATTAGATCTCATGGAAGGTAAACAAGAATTTTTCCTTCTTTCATTTTTCTGACATTATTTTTTTTGAGCCAGATTATTTTGTCTTGCAAAACAGAAGTCAGATTATTATTATTTTTTTTTTTTTGAGGAAAATGTAGATATTGCCCCCCTCCCCCCAGCAACAGCCCCACCTCCCCTCCCCCTTGACTATCTATCAAATATTCAATCCCTTATTGAAATGACTTTATTAAGGCTATTACATGGGAAATAAGAAAAATATGCTCTTATCTATAGGTATGTCATGTCATGTAACTTTCAATGAAAAGTCAGACCAATCTAAACATCTCCATACTCTGAGACAGTGTTTGCATAATTCCTTCCTAAGATATCAGAAATATGGACTGTACACACATATACCTGATGGAATCTTTTTATAACACAGTTTTGTTCAGTCATGTCAGCTGTGGACCCCAATTTTCTGGATATTCTATGTATATTTAGCTAAGACAATTATTATAAGTTAATATGTATTTTTTTTTCTTTTCTTTTTTTATTTTTCCAAATTGGACCCCAACAACAGTGTTATAAAGAGGTTCAGATATATATCTGATATGTAACACAAGGAAAAGGGCCCTCATTCTATATGGGCTTACAGACTCGCTGAATATTTAACCCTTTAAGCCCTAAGCAATTTTCAGCAGACAACATTCTAATTTTTTTTTTTTTATTATTATTTTTGCTGTAAAAATAAAACTTGGCATTTCACATGAATCATTTGCAAGGCAGATGATTTACATGAAATGTCAAGCCTAATTTTCTCTGAAATTAAGCCTAATTTTCTCTGAAAAATAAAAATGTTGTCTGTTGCAGTTGTGATTACCACTTTAAGGGTTAACTACCTTACAATGTGTGACAGTGCAGACCCTGATCTAATCTGGGTATACACGGTTTACTCTAGCCTGTCTGTCCTACTACACGGGGTTAAGAGTTATTATAGTATATCAACAGAGAAGGCCCTGTAGGGCCCAGCTGTTCAAAACTAACAATGTTGTTAGTTAACCTATATATTGTTAAAACTTTGATCATTAAATATGGCATATATGCATATATTTTTGCTGAAAAAATGTGAGTAGTTTTTGCATTTGCAAAAGCTACTCACATTTTTTTTCAGCAAAAATACCTGTGAATTAGATACTGTACTTACTAAGACAGTTAACATTTTGACCACTAACAAGCTTGTTAAGCTAACAATGCTTTGAACAACTGGGCCCAGATGTGTAAGCTGATCTAGTCCTTTGCCATCCAAATGAATACAGACTTTTTCCTATGTTTGATGTAATATAATTGATACAGAGAGCAACCAAGAACCTGGACAGTCTACAAGCCAAGAACCTGGACAGTCCACAGGCCAATAATCTGGACAGCCTACAAGAACCTGGACATTCCACAAGCAAGAACCTGCAAAGTCCACAAGCCAAGAACCTGGACAGTCTACAAGAATGTGCAGGAGAATTTCCTCTACAATGAAGTTCAAATTCTCCCTCAGCAGTTACCGTAATAACCCTAAATATCTGGACACACAGGCCTGAGCAAATAGTGTAGACCAAAATCAGATGTTGCAGAATGTGTCATCTAATCAGGGTCTATACTGTTTGCCACTCATCCAGCACTACATCAACAGGTAGTAAAATGGATTTTTCTCAAATAAAGTTAACCTTTCTCTTGCTGAACACGACATGCCCTGTCTTAGCAAACGGTGCAGATCCAGATCAGTTGGCTTCTGAAGAAGCCAACTGATCTGGATCTGCACTGTTTGTCATTAAATATGTGAATTTCTATCAAAAACATGGATCAAGTAATCTGACTGGCTGGAAATTTGAAGTGGGTGTGGCATCTTAATTTATTCAGCAGGACAAGGGTTAAGGGTAAGTATGGCAAGGGCTTAAAGTGTCCCAATACTTAGGGTAAATATGTTAAATTTCCCCACAGATATTTCTGTCTATACAACATCTACTTTCACATCCAGACACCCTACCAAAAACAGCAGCACAGACATTGAAAGCCCTTCTGATATTGAACAACACACGAAATTCTACTTCTCACTATCATACGAATTCAAAATCCATGACAGTGGTCCCATTTTCTTCTCAGCAACTAATCCACCTGAACTGAACTGGCGTGGATGGGACCACTATCTTGACGAGACCACAAATGGATCCAGCCCTCATAACGAATCCATCTTTTAATTCTCTGGTTATATGTTTCTTAGTCATTGCACCTCATGAATACAACCCACTATCAGTTTTCCAGATACAGTTGAACCTCAATAGCTCAAACACTGATGGCCTGTTTACCATGGCTAATTCAAACTCATTTTTGAGTCCCTACGAAACTCTTCCAATAGCTCAAGAAAACAAATATTTATGGAAATTCTCTTATTTTCTTGTGAAACTGTATGTCGTGTATACTCATTAGAATCACCTCAATGAGGTGATTATAATGAGTATACTCAACATATTATTGTCTAGATCGAAAACAATTCCCTAAATTATCGCCATTTGCTTCCTGACCTGGCATCATGATTAACCCTCAATGGCTCAAACTACCCATATCTTGAACAAATTTCCATGGTCCCAAAGATGTTCGAGCTATAGAGGTTGGACTGTATGTTTTTTTTTTTGTTTTATTTTGCACACAAAAAATATTTTTTCTTGTTTCTCTGTGGAACTATAATGTCTTGTGGCATCTCATTAGAGTGTTTAGTAAGACACTTCTATGCATATTTTTTGTGGAAAAAAAATATAAAAATAACAACACGTATTTGAATTTCTGCTTATCTGAAACCCTGCACACACTTAGGACAAATGTATAGCACTTTTGGATAGTTCATTTTCTTACATTCTCACTGTAACATCAGTGACTTCAAATTATCTTGCAGAATTGTATCTTTGACAGCTTGAAAGACAAACTTGATGTTTTCTGTGTCTATTGCAGTAGTGAAATGATGAAACAATGGTTTTGATCTTTCTCGTCGACGTTCATCGAACAACCCCAACATGAAATTTTGCACATCTTCCAAACAATGAGGATCTCCCTCGAAGTCTGGGAAAGAGTCCCTTATACTTATAATTTTAACTTTCTCCTCTAGAAGGTCTGTTTTGTTTAAGAATAGAATAATTGACACATTAGAGAATGTTTTGTTGTTGATGATGGTTTCAAAAATGTCACATGACTCTACTAATCTGTTAGTTTTCCTGTCTTCCATTAACACTTGGTCAAATTCACTTGATGAGGCCAAGAACAATATAGAGGTAATACCCTCAAAACACTGAAACCATTTCTGTCGTTGTGATCGCTGCCCTCCGACATCGACAAACAGGAAGGGTATACCTTTGATGTCGAACTGATGTTCAATGATGCCTTTTGTTGCCTTTCTTGAATGAAGAATATCCAATTTTGTTGGAACATAGTTCTGCAACAGAAACAAAAGGCATTAACCCTTTCAAATTAACCGTCACTTTCTGAAATGTGCTCATCCATCTCTGAATTTGGACACATCCATTGACGCAAATAGGGACTTAGCATAGGTATTGTGAAGGAGGAGTATTTGGTGATAATTATGGGACAATTTTTCTTATTTCTCCATAAAAACATATGTTGTGGGTACTCATTAGAAGTGCCTCGCTGAGGCACTTCTAATGAGTACCCACAACATATGTTTTCATGGAGAACTGGAGAAAATTATCCTACAATTATCAATAAATACTCCTCCTTCACAATTTCTCTGGGCTTAGTCAGAAATCAATAATAGAATGGCAAACAGTGTAGATCCTGATGAGATGGCTTGTTATGAGCAGTCTCATTTTGATCTACACTATTTGCAATGGTATTCGTGTTGGTCTGCAGTGATCAATTGTTGGTCTGCAGTGATCAATTGTTGGTCTGCAGTGATCAAGTGTTGGTCTGCAGTGATCAAGTGTTGGTCTGCAGTGATCAAGCGTTGGTCTGCAGTGATAAAAGAGTTACAATTTTCATCTAAAGCCTCAACACTACTAATCCATTTTATACTAACTCCCCACACTATATACTGGAAGTGTCCAACTTCAAATTTAGGTATGTCAGGCTATGTGATTTAGATATTCCTAGAGAAATATGGCTCAACTAATTGCAAACAGTGGAGACCCTGCATTCTGCATTGTCTGATCTGGGTCTGCACTGTTGGCCACTTACCATTTAAGGGGTCTCCAGACCAACATGGGCTAAAACATAATATTTTTTATGCTCCATGTCTTCATTAGAATCCCCTCATTAAGGTCATTCTGATGAACATTTACAACATGTTTTGGGGGAACTTATGGTGGACATACGAAAAAGAATTCAGTGGAAGGCCACAGTGTGCATTTAGGGCCTGTCAATCTTAGTCATAATATATATAGTCTTAAATGGAAGCTAAATGAAATTAGTAAGGCCAGAGAAAATGAATTATTCGATATTCATTCCCACTCGCCCCTAAAACATTGACCAAATAAAAAAAATAAGGTGAAAAACTTTTTCAGAGACAACTGGACTTATGCTGAAAACAGATTTTATAACACTTTTACGAATTGCAAACAAGTTATCTTTTTTTGTGTGTGTGTGTTGAGGTTTTACGGTCCAGTCAACTCAATGGGGTAATGTCGAGCGTGGTGAGTTTACCTAACCACACTTTTACTGGACAGGCTTAGTCCTCTAATTGATTAAGGCTATTTAAACAAGGCAGAGTTCTCACTAGGACTTTGAAAGCAGGAGTTTAAGAATCCATCTCTGAGAAAAGTTGGAGTTAAAATTGAAAAATAGGAGTTTGACCTAGAAAACTTGGAGTTTTCGGCTAAATATGAAAACTTAATATTTAAGGACATTGTCTGGACAACTTCATTTTTCAACACAGTTAACCTTGACCACTGAGTGTCTGGTAAGGATCCAAAAGCTTTTGGGGCTTAGGAAATAGTGACAGGACTTCCATTAACTTCCACTCAGGAAGTCCCAGACTTCCTACCCCTCAAATTTGGAAGTCCCACAGGAAAATCTAGGAAGTCCCACTTTTTTCCCTGCTGCGGCGGTCAGCCCTTTCTTTAGTAGAATAGAGGTTCTTAATTCAGTGTCACACAGAATCATCATGATATACACTTCGAATCATCATGATATACACTTCTCTTAGATGTGTTTTAAACATATCCTTATTGCTTATTAAAATTCGATCGCATCTTTTTGGAAAGCCTGTACTTGTATGTTGGACCTTAGAGAAAGCATCAATATTGGTCCAACTTCGCGCAGAGAAAGAAAAAAAGAAAAGAAAATACATGAGAGAAAACACCCAAAACATGTTTTCTTAAAAACAAACTATGCTGAAATTATTTTGCAGAAATGTATTTAATGAAATATTTGTTCGGACTGAAGCTGATCAACACGAGCGAGCGAGTTGCTTACTTCACAAAAATTGCGAGAAAACAGCGCCGACTAGTGCAACAACAAACAAATAAAAGGCAGCTCTCAATGAGTTACCAACAGCAATACGTTCGTTCGCGGAGAATAGCAAGCAAAACCATCGCAATTCGCCTATATTTAGACTTACTTTGCGTCTTTTCCGCGCTGGAAAACAGCGCAGCCGGAACAAGGCTACGAATTTAGGAACGGGTTTTCCGAAAATTTTGACGAAAAATATGTTTTCTTCTCATTTGAAAAATTGCTTTTGTTGTCATGACAAACATAAGCTTCTAAATTCGAATAGATTTAAATTTGCGTTCTGTGCATAATTGTTATTTATTTATTTAATTTCACTCGGTAACTCCCGGAAGTGTTGAGGTGTTTTCAGACGACACACGTTCTTAGCAAAATAATAATTTAAGATTTTAAGACGTGAATATTTAACAAGAGCTGTCGGAGGACAGCGAGCTCGCCTGCTGGGTACATTTTATATTGTAACATTTTTATCATTAAGCCATATAATATAGGTCACACTGACCTAGATGTATTTGTATGTAAATCATTTTGTCACTTAGATATAATAATCCAGCAGGGCCTGACAAATAAAAAAAAAATCCACTTGCCCACTGGGCAAGTAAATTTTTTTTTCACTTGCCCAGCTCAAATTCCTACTTGCCCAGGATTTGTGCGGCTCAAATTCCTATATGCCCAAGATTTGCAAACAGAAATAGAAGTCCCACTTTTAACATTGCGTTAACAAGTCTATGAAAGCAATACTCTTGTAAATCCCAGTTAATATACAGAAAAGCGAGGTTTTAAATGGCGTACATAAGTTTACTCCTTTTTTTTTGGCTCAAAAACATAGATAATGGGCACTCAGTGAGGTAGTTTCAGACCCCACAATCTAAGTTTGCAATGGAAATAAGAAAAGTATCATAATTTCACATCAGAAAATACCAAAGGGATGAAAAGAGAGCATATTGAAAAAGAATTTTATTTGTATTTACTTGAAGCCTTGAATAAATACTCATGTGTTTGTAAAAAAAAAAAAAAAAAAAAAAAAAAAAAAAATTCTTAAGGTAAATGTATACACCTGCAAGGAAATTAACTTGATTGAAGAACTGCCTACAAACTATAGGACAATTCATAATTAAAAGACTTCATTTTTTATCAAAGAAGCCATTTTGAAAATGGTGTATTCATTTATCCCAAGAACAGAGAACAACCTCCAAGAAATTGGAAAGAACTGAATATTATTCTGTGTGGTATTGTATATCAGTGCTCATCAAGTCTTTCTGGTTTTAGGAGCACATAAGTCATCAAGCACTAGTCAGTTGTGTAAGCCATCAGTGTTCATATTTTGTTTTTCATCCTAACACGTTATCAGTAATATCAACAGAGAATAAATTTTTCATAAATGACTTTGACACACAGTATTTTTAGTCTTACAAATTCATTATTATTTGATGAACACTAAGTAAATCCAGATTTCGAGAGGGAAATAACAAAGGTTTTGCAAACAGGCGAGATCGTAACGGTATCACGCTTTTTTTTTCTTTTTTTTTTTCCAAACAAAAACTCGATTTCTTACCTGTGTTTTTATATTGTGTCATTTTGTACTTTCGTTTTCATAGCCAAACACGTCGTAAGCAACGACTTATTTCATTGGTGTATGCCCAGTCGCATAGCCAATGAAATACGAGAATATCAAAAACCAATAATTGCCGACCTTACTTGGTTCATACTACACAGAAGCCATGTTTAGATATAATTATTGATCAGCTGTTACGACGGAAGATTAAAGGCATGCGCCGGAAGGTAAACAACTGATCAATTGGATTAACGGTAGTGTGATAATGAAAACCGTTATACATGGGTTGTCTGCATTAATCAGGACAGCTGGGCAATTAATTATCAATATTTATTGACATCTTTTGATCAGACTTTTTTACCGTAAATACTCGCACTTTTAACTGTCCTGGCGATTTTTTGACACTTGCCCGACCGGGCGTCGTAAAGACGGAACAGACTTGCCCGGCGGGATTTAGGACTTGTCCCGGGCGGCCGGGCAATGGATTTGTCAGGCCCTGATCCAGGTATGACAATTCTCCATGAAATAGTAATAAAAATAAAAGGCAAAATCACTGAAGCATGAAATATAGGTCACAATGACCTAGATATAGTAAGTGGTCATTCATTGGGTCACATGGAACTAATATCCCAGGTGTGACATTTATCCAACAAATATTCAAGATATAAGGCAAAATCACTGAACCATGAAATATAGGTCACACCAACAGAGATATATTTTGACATCAATAATCGGGTCACAAGGAACTAATATCCCAGGTGTGACATTTATCCAACAAATAGTATTCAAGATATAAGGCAAAATCACTGAACCATGAAATATAGGTCACAATGACCTAGATATAGTAAGTGGTCATTCATTGGGTCACATGGAAGTAATATCCCAGGTGTGACATTTATCCAACAAATAGTATTCAAGATATAAGGCAAAATCACTGAACCATGAAATATAGGTCACACCAACAGAGATATATTTTGACGTCAATAATCGGGTCACAAGGAACTAATATCCCAGGTGTGACATTTATCCAACAAATAGTATTCAAGATATAAGGCAAAATCACTGAACCATGAAATATAGGTCACACCAACAGAGATATATTTTGACGTCAATAATCGGGTCACAAGGAACTAATATCCCAGGTGTGACATTTATCCAACAAATAGTATTCAAGATATAAGGCAAAATCACTGAACCATGAAATATAGGTCACAATGACCTAGATATAGTAAGTGGTCATTCATTGGGTCACATGGAAGTAATATCCCAGGTGTGACATTTATCCAACAAATAGTATTCAAGATATAAGGCAAAATCACTGAACCATGAAATATAGGTCACACCAACAGAGATATATTTTGACGTCAATAATCGGGTCACAAGGAACTAATATCCCAGGTGTGACAATGACCTAGATATAGTAAGTGGTCATTCATTGGGTCACATGGAACTAATATCCCAGGTGTGACATTTATCCAACAAATAGTATTCAAGATATAAGGCAAAATCACTGAACCATGAAATATAGGTCACAATGACCTAGATATAGTAAGTGGTCATTCATTGGGTCACATGGAACTATTATCCCAGGTGTGACATTTATCCAACAAATAGTATTCAAGATATAAGGCAAAATCACTGAACCATGAAATATAGGTCACAATGACCTAGATATAGTAAGTGGTCATTCAATGGGTCACATGGAAGTAATATCCCAGGTGTGACATTTATCCAACAAATAGTATTCAAGATATAAGGCAAAATCACTGAACCATGAAATATAGGTCACAATGACCTAGATATAGTAAGTGGTCATTCATTGGGTCACATGGAAGTAATATCCCAGGTGTGACATTTAACCAACAAAAAGTATTCAAGATATAAGGCAAAATCACTGAACCATGAAATATAGGTCACAATGACCTAGATATAGTAAGTGGTCATTCATTGGGTCACATGGAAGTAATATCCCAGGTGTGACATTTATCCAACAAATAGTATTCAAAATATAAGGCAAAATCACTGGACCGTGAAATCTAGGTGACCTTGACCGTAAAATGTAGGTCACCATGACCTTCACTCTCTTACACTTAAACTGATGTCACATAGTTAGCTGATGTATAACCAGTTGTGTCTATAACCTGTCGGCATATAAGATTTTACAAATGTGTCCTAGATTTTGACCCCTAGCCCCACCCCAAGGCCCACCCTGAGGTATGAACCCAGGGGTATGTTCTTTTGGAATCTCAGAAGACTCGTCCAGGTACCCAAATTCTAAATATGAATGCTCTATGAGGAGTGAAAGTCAAGATATAAGAATTTGAAAAACTTTAACACAGTATTACAAAGGTGTCCTAGATTCTGACCCCTAGCCCCACCCAGGGGCATGAACCCAGGGGTTTATTCTCTTGGAATCTCAGAAGACCCTCCAAGGTACCTAAGTTCCAAATTTGATGCCTCTGTGAGGAGTGACTGTTGAGATATAAGCATTTGAAAAACTTTAACACAGTGTGACGGGAACGGGAACGCAAACGCAAACGCAAACGCAAACGCAAACGCAAACGTGGACGACCGGGGTGACTACAATAGCTCTCCTTGTACTTCGTACAGGCGAGCTAAAAATAATAATGACTTCATATAATTTCACTGAATATTTTCGGGTGTCGCAGAAGAAAGTTTAATTATACAAACATTAATTAATCAACTCAGCACGCGTGACAAATATACACAGTGATCACGCAGCAATCAAAATGGTGCCCCGACGCTTGACACCGATGTCAATAAAACTCCCGCAAGCGGAAAGTGGGACGTCCTTAAAGCTCAGTCAACACAGGTAGCGAATTTCCAATAAGTAGGCGGGGCAAACATCATACAACTCGTCAAAAGTGGGCGGGCTTTTTGACAATTTTTGGACATCTCGGGTATCGATTTCGACGGACAAAAGAAATTTCGGAAGTCCGCGGTACATCTTTGAAGTTCAGTTTGAACGTCCGTTGGCAATAGAGCGTAAATGAGAATCCTCGGAAGGAAATTTTACGCGTACAAAAGCAAAAATAGGCGTAAAAATACGCCGGATTCGGCATTTCCGAGAACTCTGCAAGGTTTTATTCTTTTAGAACATGACTGTTAGCGTTAGTTATCTTGTCTTGTTATGATTTACCTCTTCAATGGATGGCCCAGGATTAAAAAATATAAAATAAAATCCACCCACCCACTTCATTTTTTTTTCTAAAATCTGGATGAATCTAATAAATAATTTTCTCTGGTCTAACAGTGTTTTCAGAGAAAACAGATGTTCCCCAACCATTAATTTTCAGTTTTTCTATTACTGTGATGTTGAAAATCATATCATGGTCACCAAAATCTAAACATTTCTTTGATATGTCCCAATTACATATCCATGAAAATTTGGTAAGATTACAACCAACTGGTTCACAAGATATTGTGCAGACAAGAAAGTGTCACTCCCATGCAAATGCCGAAGCAAACAGGATCCACACCAAAATCAATATGTCCCCATCCCGGTAGGCTGGGGGATATAAAAATGTCCAGGTCGTTAAGGAGTAAAAATTCAGGTCAAGTCACAAATACCTGTACCAAAATGGCAACTGTTGGACAAGGTCATAGTATCAGATGGTAGTGTTGGGAATTGGAGAGAAAATCATAATTGATTATCGAGAAAGTAACAAGACCTGTCGCCATACAGGACAGCTTGCCTGAACTCTCACTTGTCAATCAAATAAAGCTACATATGTGTCCGAAGTATACAGATGCCCCCAACCTATGGCCTTTGCCAATATAGCTGTATCCTTTGGCCACACCCCACAGCCCCACCCCTAGCATGATCCAGTTTCCAAACCCTGGTTTCTGTATAAACTATTTCATCTGTGATCATTAAATCCGATTTCAAACTTTCTAGGGCATCTAATGGTACCAGACATGATTCTATTGCCATTTTGCATGTGTTCAATATAACCTGTTACATTCTGACCCCTAGCCCTGCCCAGGGGCAAGCCCCAGGGGCAACTCTACCATGAAGTCTAAGGTCTTGGTCTGGGTAAATATCATACCAAATTTTCAAGTTTGTAGCATAAAAGGTATCAAAGTTATGAGCAACTTGGACATAAATGTGAATGTAAATGCATGTAAACTTGACTGTAAAACTGTAACGTTTGTTAGACTCTGGTTACTAACATGACATATGCATGTACGCATGTACAGACATAACATCAAGGCAAAACACTATATGCCCCACTCCTGCTTTCGGCAGGCACGGACAAAAAAATAATGAGGTCCTAAAAACCATGACGTCAAGTTTTAACATGAAAATTCTAAGTCTGTGACCTTGACCTTGACATGACCTAGGGTGGTGTGGATGGTACTGCGCAAAATTTTGGACCAACATATATAACTAGAATTTTTGTTTTTCTACAAAAATATAGATGTCTCCCCACTTTTTTGTGTCATATTGTATTGTACATTCAGCGACCATTTATATTAACAAATGAGATTCCAAGAGAAATAACCCAAAAAGTATAAAAGCAAGAGTTATGTTTCTTGCGCTTTGCATGTCACCTAATGTTGATTGATATTCATATATAGTTTCATGAAGATATCTTGAATGGTTTTCAAGTTATAGAGCGGACTCATTTTTTATGACAGACAAAGTTCCAAGGGAAATAATTCAAAAAGTATAAATGCAAGAGTTATGGTTCTTGCGCTCTGCATATCGTCTAATGTTGATGTATACTTACATGAAGATTTTGAAGATATCTTGAACAGGTTTCAAGTTACAGAGCGGACATGATTTTGTATCGGACAAAGTTTCAGGGGACGTACATGTAACTCAAAAAGTATAAATGCAAGAGTTATGGTTCTTGTGTTCCGCATGTCGTCTAATATTGATTGATATTTACACGATGTTTCGTGAAAAAAGCCTGAACGGCTTTCAAGTTATAGAGCGGACACGTTTTTTATGACAGAGTCAAGGGAAATATCTCAAAAAGAATAAATGCAAGAGTTATGGTTCTTACGCTTTGCACGTCACCTTATGTTGATTGAGATTTATATGAAATTTTGTGAAGATAGCTTGAACCATTTTCAAGTTATAGAGTGGACACAATATTATGACAAAAGTCTAAGGGAAATAACTCAAAAAGTATAAAAGCAAGAGTCACGGTTCTTGTGCTCTGTACGTCGCCTCATGTTGATTGATATTTATATGAAGTTTCGTGAATATAGCTTGAATGGTTTTCAAATTATAGAGCGGACACGATTTTGTGACAGAGTCCAAGGGAAAAAACTCAAAAAGTATACACGCAAGGGTTATGGTTCTTGCACTCTGCATGTCATCTAAAGTTGATTGATATGTATATGAAGATAGCTTGAACAGGTTTCAAGTTACAGAGCGGACATGATTTTGTATCGGACAAAGTTTCAGGGGAAGTACATGTAACTCAAAAAAGCGGACACGTGTGACAGACAGACAGATTTGCCCAGGGGAAAAACAATATGTCTCCCAACCCTAAAGGAGGGAGACATAATCATACCAACGATGAATCAAATCGGTGATATGGTGAGGAAATAATGAGGTCTTAAAAATTTAAACGAAAACTTTAACATTTGTGGACGCCACAGTTTATGCCAACGCCAACACCGCCACCAACAGTAGTTTAATAGTTGTTCAGGCCAGCTAAAAACGATTGATTATTGATTGTACAATCAGATATCCCATACCTCACTCCAAATAATAGACGATTATAGCATATGGGATTTATGTTAATGTATTATATAGAATGCAACAACATATAACAGCCTAACAAGGTTAATTCAAGATATGGTTTGTTTCAAGACAAAGTAAACATTAGCAGGAAAGTTTCTAGTCAATGATCTTTCATAATACTCTTAATTTGTATGTCTTATTATGTGCCCTTTGGTCCATGTTTCTTAAAAAGACTTTTTCAAACAAATGATAGCAAAAAAAAATCAATCGATAGCTGTCGATAGTTTTCGATTAATTTGTTCGTGTTGAGGTTTTATGGCCCAGTCAAACCAATGGGGTCATGTTGATGTTTGTGTTGAGGTTTTACGGCCCAGTCAACCCACTGGGGTCATGTCGAGCGAGGTCAGTTTACCTAGCTACACGTTTACTGGGCAGGCTTAGTCCTCTAAGCGGTTAACCAGTATTGTGCACATTCTTTCGCCAGAAACTGACAACTGCCCTTGAATCAGTGGAAGAGAGAGAATGACCGCAGAAAATATTTCATGATCAATCTCCAAGAAAGAATGTTGCCAACCTCGGCGGGGGTTGAACCCGCGACCTTCTGGTCTCCAGTCAGACGGCGCATTCAACTGAGCCACCAAGGCCGGTGGGGTCATGTTGAGCGTGGTCAATTTACCTAACCATACTTTTACTGGGCGGGCTCAGTCCTCTAATTGGTTCACCAGTATTGTGCATATTCTTATGCCAGAAACTGAAAACTGCCCTTCTTGAATCAGCGGAGGGGAGAGAATGGCCGTAGAAATCATTTCATGATCAATCTCCACAAAAGAATGTTGCCAACCCTGCAGGGGTCAAACCAGCAATCTCCTGATCACCAGTCGGACGTGCATCCACAATAGCCATGGAGGCATCTGCTAACCACTATGATATGGCTTTATTTGAGTCAATATTACTATAATTAGAATGGAAGGGTATAACAGATTTGAAGACAGTATTATACATGTATTTAATTATTTATAGTCAATCAGAGATGGCGCTACACAGATTTGATGTAAAAAACTACAATATAACTAGAATGTGATATATAGGGCAAGGTCATAAATGATACCATATTGTTTGAATCGAAATACATGCCATGTTTCATCACTAAGTCTTGTATACTTAGTCAGAAATACAGCTAAATAAGGGCTGTCACAGAAACAACTTACAGGATGGCTAACTCTCTCCAAGTTACTCAGGAAGTACCTCAATGAATCACCCTGAAAAGAGAAAAAAAAATCTGTTAGAAAAACGTACCACAATACATGTATCTCTGTTCTTAACCCTTAAAGCACCAATCACAACTGCAGCAGACGACATTTTGAATTTTTTTTTTTTTTTTTTAATTTTTCAAAGAAAACTAGTCTTGATATTTCATGTGAATGATCTGCTTGGCAGATAATTCACATGAAATATCAAGACTTGTTTTCTTTGAAAAATTAAAAAAAATAAAAATAAATGTTGTCTGCTACAAATTTTGGGTTAACAGATACTTTAGTCTGCTCTAATTACTGTATTTACCGTAAGTATTTAGACAGACAGGCCCCAGAAAACTGTAGACCATGATCAAATAAGGCACTACACTGTTTATAACAATACAAGGAGACAAACTTTTGAACCAGTTTTCTAAATTTCCCAGAAGAAACTGTCCAAAATTTCATACAAGAATTCGGCGGAAGGCGTCGTCGCACCTGCTGGGGCAAAAGTCACAGGAGCCACAATCAGAACGTGGTTATTAAATAAGTTTATTTCACTCTTAGCAGTGCTTAGTTGGAAAACTGGATTGAAAAAAATGTAGACAAAGTGCCTAGTGGGACACATATATCCAGGCCAGTGCCATTCCCTCTAATGGCTATATCTTCAGCACTGATTTTTCGTATTATACAGCCCAATGATAATGGAATGTCGATGTAAAATGTGTAAGTCACCCGAGCGTGAAATATAGGCAAGGTCACCAGGTCAAGGTACCTGCTAAATCAGTATATCAAGGAGAAGCACTAGGCAAGATATGGTGGTAGTAGGCCTTGTAATTGAGGAGTTATCGAACATCAACGTAAAATGTGTCAAATATAGGTCAAGGTCACCGGGTCAAGGTACCTGCCAAGCTAGTAAAATGAAGTGAAGCACTATGCAAGGTTTAGTGGTTGTAGGTCTTATATTTGAGGAGATATCGAACATCAACGTAAAATAAGTCAAAGGTAATGGAGTGCAAAATATAGGTCAAGGTCACCGGGTCAAGGTACCTGCCAAGTCAGTACAAAAAAAATCGAGACGGAGCACTATACAAGGTTTGGTGGCTGAAAGCCTTATAGCTGAGGACATATGGAAGGGCGACGTAAAGTGTAAAAGTCAATGGAGCGTGAAATATAGGTCAAGGTCACCGAGTCAAGCTATCTGCAGAGTCCGTACATTGAGGAGAAGCTCTATGCAAGGTTTGGTGGTTGTAGGCCTTATAGTTGAGGAGATATTGAACAGCACTTGAGTGCAAAATATAGGTCAAGGTCACCGGGTCAAGAGACCTGGCGAGTCAGTACATCTTGGAGAAGCACTATGCAAGGTTTGGTGGTTAAGAGGTCTTACACTTGAGGAGATCTGGAACGTTGACATAAATTATGTCAAAGTCACTGCAGCCAAAATATAGGTCAAGGTTACCAGGTCAAGGTATCTGCCGTCAGTATATTGAGAAGAAGCACTTTGCAAAGTTTGATGGTTGTAGTCCTTATAGTTGAGGAGATATCGAACGTCGAAGCAAAATGTCTCAAAGTCACTGGAGCACAACATATAGGTCAAGGTCACCAGGTTACGGTACCTGCTGAGTCAGTACATCTAGGAGAAGCACTACGCAAGGTTTGGTAGTTGTAGGCCTTATAGTTGAGAAGATCTGGAACATCAACGTAAATTGTGTCAGTCACTGGAGCACGAAATATAGGTCAAGGTCACTGGGTCAATGTACCTGCCAAGTCAGGTGGTCAGGGAGATGTATCATGCAAGGTACACGTATGATGGTTGTTGTAGAATTGTAGTTGATTAGAATACTAACTTTTATGAAAATGTCGAACTTCGACATAAATGTTGAGATGAACGGATGGACGAACGGACAGATGAACAGGAAAGGGGATGCCTAGGTCACAAAGTCAGGAGGTCAGGGAGATGTTTCATGCAAGGGTTGATGGTTGTTTAGTCTTGTAGTTGATTAGAATACTAACTTTGACATAAATGTCGAACTTCGACATAAATGTTGAGATGAACAGACAGACAAAAGGACAGACAGACAAACGGAAAAGAGGATGCCTATGTCGCAGTCAGGAGGTCAGGGAGATGTTTCATGCAAGGTTTGATGGCTGTTTAGTCTTGTAGTTGATTAGAATACTAACTTTGACATAAATGTTGAAGTTCGACATAAATGTTGACAGACGGATGGGCAGACGGACGGACGGACGGACAGAAAAGCGGATGCCTATATCACACCCTGCTACAAGCAGGTGCGACAAAAAGTAGTAAACAGAGTTTGAACCTTTATTCTCATCATCTCTAGATCAAATTACCATAATAACCCTAAGTAATTCGACGGGTAGGCCTTTGCAAACAGTGTAGACCCAGATCAGACGCCGTAGTCAGCTTTCTGTGGCATCTGATCTTGCCATACAAACAGCAATATTTAAGACAGATTGTCAGGTAGTAGAATGGTCTATTTAAAATTTTACGAAAAGAACTGTAAGTAGATAAGATGTCCCAATACTTAGGGTTTGTTTGTATTGAGGTTTTACAGCCCAGTCAACCCAATGGGATCATGTCGAGCGCGGTCAGTTTACCTAACCACATGTTTACTGGACAGGCTTAGTCCTCTAAGCAGTTAACCAGTGTTGTGCATATTCTTTTGCCAGAAACTGACAACTGCCCTTCTTGAATCAGCGGAAGGGAGAGAATGACCGTAGAAAATATTTCATGACCTGTCCCTCCCTAAATTTGTCATAGTTACCCTAAATACTGGAACCCCTGAACATGGCTACAGATAAGGCGGTTGTTTTTTCAACAAAAAATTTAGTCAGTTTTTTTCTTATTTCTCCACACAAACATAAGTTGTGGGTACTCATTAGAAGCACCTCACAGACATGTTTTCGGGGAGAAATAAGAAAAATATTTTCCTGATAGCCCTCTTTTCTGGAGCTATGCCCTTACCCCCTTCCATATTTATAAAATTTCAAGGTCCATGTGTTGTTCTGTCCAAAAACTGCTGAATGAGTGATTAACCCTTATTCTGCTTTCACGACAACCCCTACCTTTGCAAATAGTGTAGATCCAGATCAGATGGCTTCTGAAGAAGCCATCTGATCAGGATCTTCACTGTTTGTCATAAAGTTTGTGAATTTGAATGAAAACCTTTTATGATGTAATCTGATTGGCTGATAGTCAGAAATGGGTGTGGCTAATTAAATTATTCAGCAGGATAAGGATTAACAGTGAGGACCCTGTTCAGATGCTGCATACTGTGGATCCAATCTGGGTCTACATGGTTTGCTCCAGTTTGTCTGTCTCAATACATATTAAAGGTCAAAACAGTTCTCTCATGCACATTTTATGATACTTATACGGTAAATGTCCTAAAATGTACTACATTAAAATTTCTGACAAAATAACATTTGCAAACAGAGCAGACCCAGATCAGACTGATCCTGAAGTAACAGTCTGATCAAGGCCTACACCATTCACTCCAATAAGAAGCAACTGCATAAAAAGCAAAATGCCCGCCAAAAAGTATGGATTAAAATTTTAGGACATTTACAGTATAAGTATCATAAGTATGCATGAGAGAACTGTTTTAACTGTATTGAGACAGACACACGGGAGACAATTGGCATAAAATTCCAAATCCTGTTTTCTTAAAATAAAAAATATGAAAAATGTCATCAATTCGTTGCCTGCTGAATTAACCCAGAAAGTGGTTTTGGGCTTAAATATACTCTCATATGACCTCAGTACTAGCACACATCTTCATATGCTACTGTATTCCTATACACACATTCATTCATTTTCTTGTCTGCCCTGCACACCTTTATTTATACAACCCTAGTTAAAACATTTTTTTGGTTAACTTAATCAACAAGGTTAGGTAGGTAGCCAAACTGTTAACTAAACCTGCTATTTTCTACATCATTAAACTTTTCTCATACACCGAATACCTTTGCTACTGTTTGTTACCTCTACATTCAAACAAGCAGAGAACTTGTTAAGAAGGTATCTGGTGATAATTTTGGTATAATTTACTCAAATTTTCCACAAAAAAATATGTTGTGGGTATTCATTAGAAGTGCCTCAGTGAGGCACTTCTAATGAATACCCACAACATATTTTTTCATGGAGAAATAAGAGAAATTATCCCTGAATTATCATCATATACAACTCCCTATCAACTCCTCTGAAACCTGTGTACTTTATCAACTGCCGTCAAATGACACACTTTCACTTGAAATATGCTGTGACATTAATGGTCAGACTGATATTTATTTGTCAGTTTTCAATTTTTTTTTGTTGTTTTCTAGAAAGGTGCTCATCTTTTAACTTAAGACTATATTTTGAAAGTGAAACTTCCATTTACTTTAATTCTTGGCATGCTGAAGGATGATTTTAGCAGACAACAAATGAGTAAATTTTTCTTGGACTTTCCTAGAAAAACAGCTTTACATTTTGTGTGAACTTTCTCCTCAGGAGACAAATCACATGTCAGACTTCTTAATCCTTAAAGTACCTGGCAAACAAGCAGCAGATGACATTCAGAAATATTTTTTGTATTATTTTTCTAGGGAAAAGGTTTGACATTTCATGTGAAATATTTGTTTACCAGTAGCCAATGTCAGGATTTGTATCATACAAAAAGTCTTATTTTCTCTAAAAAATAAAAACAAACTGGAAAAGGTTTTATAGACAAAAAACAAAAAAAATGTCCCCCCACAGCCCTTGGCAAAAGTAAGAAAGGCAGAGTTGTCATTCTTGTATGCGACATATCGTCATCCTGTTCTACATTTCTACCAAGTATAATCAAAATATTCCAAAGGGTATTCCAGTTACACAGCGGACACGAAATCTATTTGAAACAAAACAAAGGGTAATAACTCCAAAAGTAAGAAAGCCAGAGTTGTCATTCTTGTACATGACACATCGTCTTGTCATGTTCTATATTTCTACCAAGTATCATCAAAATACAGTGTAACCTCGATAATAGGAAGTCCAAGGGAACTGAGAAACTACTTCGGAGTAATCCGAAGTTCGAGATAAGCAAATTGTGACGTCACCAATATACATGTACAAACTGAGCACTTTGGTAGATACAGCATTTCTACAACGTACATTCAGGGTTTTCCCTCAGGGTTTGAAACTAAGGGTCCAACGGACTCGTTGATCTTGAGTTAAAGGGTCCATATTGGTGTTTGTTGTTCTAAAGACTGTTTCCCAAATAGTTCTATTTCTTTTCCTTCAGGTACAAACAAATCAAAATTCAAAGCCAAAAATGAATTAAATTAAGTTTACACTGATGATATATGCATCAATCAAGACTCTTATCCCTTAGTTCTGAGAGTCCAAAACATGGTTTTGGGAGTAAAAAACTGCCAAAAGTGAGTCAGGGAAAACCCTGGTACATGTACCTTCCAGTTCACATGTACATGTACTCATACTATTTCTACTGAAAATGGGATAATAAAGGCATAAGAAAAATCAGTTGACTTTGTTTTATTTCCATTTTAAAAGTGAAACATTTGAACAAACAACCAAACAAGCTGATACAATCTACACGTATGAGAACATACATTTATAGGGAAGCAACCACAAGCATAAAACACGCAAATCGTAACACCACATTACACTGTAACACTGTTCGTCCAGCGTGATGGAGCAGGACCATAAAAATTCCTATACTACTGCAAGTGTGGCTAGCTGAGTCAATCTGTGCATCCGCAGTCTGATCTGTCTTGCTGTCCTCCTTGAAGAAGTGTCAGACTGTTCACACAACAAAGACTTTGTTCAGACTGTGCATAGACATTATAACAGTTTAACCCTTGTCCTGCTGAATAAATTAAGATGCCACACCCACTTCTAATTTTTAGCCAATCAGGTTACTTGATCCAGATTGTTGTTATAAATTTGCATACTTGATGGCAAACAGTGCAGATCCAGATCAGTTGGCTTCTTCAGAAGCCAACTGATCTGGATCTACACTGTTTGCAAAATAGGATATATCCGGGTTCAGCAGGACAAGGGTTAATTAATCACAAATGTTATTAAGCAGACAATAAAGGTGCATTAAATATCCTCTGTATGAGTTACTCATTTATGACACTAATTTTGAGACGGTGGCAACAGAAATTAAAGAATGTTTATAATCGCTCTCATCAGAAGAAGCTGCTTAACAGTGCTCAGTCAATAAAAATTGAAAGTCGCCGCTAATTGTTTGGAGGTTCTAGTCAAATGCACCTTGCCTGTTACGTATACACATAATCAAGGTCAATTAGTCTACACAACAGCTGATCTGTAAACAATATGTCGGCATCGTTTACACGCTTTAATCGGACGTCATTCGCAATAATGGATTATTGTGAGCTCAATTGAAGGCTATTATCGATGATTTAAAGGTAAATTACCTTGTTTGTCAAGCAAATTGTTAGACTTTTGTATCGCGGAAGTAAGGAAATTACGCGGCCGTAAGTGATTGACAAACAAAGCATGGCCGACAAATTTTGACTTTGATACAAGCGGTGGTAAAATAATGTAAAACTGCTTATCGGGAATAGAAAATCACTTCAAAATAGCAGTCTTCATGTTAACTGAGTTCGACACAAACGGGGTCGAAATGCAATAAAATATAGGGAAACTGTTCGGGAATGGAAGATCACTTCCACATAAGTGGTGCTTTCGAGATAAGCAAGTTTGAGATAACGGGATGCACCTGTATTCCAAACGGTATTCAAGTTACAGAGCGGACAAGAAGTTTTACGCAGATGCTGACGCCAACGGGAACCGTCCCAATATGTTTCCCCACCCTTCGGGAGTGGGGGACATAATGAGCTGGGGCATAGCATTTCCTACAAGACTGCATGTGTGCCCAGTGAATTCTCAGATCAGCCTGTGCATATGCACAGTCCGCAGGGCAATCTGTGGATAGCCAAATATCCAAGATATCTTCAGGCGGGTAGCAAAGACTCAGATACACATGCAATCTTGTAGAAAATGTTGTGTCACAGCTCAAGTATAACCCTTGTCCTGCTGAACCCGGATATGCCCTGCCCTTACAAACAGTGTAGATCCAGATCAGTTGACTTCTGAAGAAGCCAACTGATCTGGAACTACACTGTTTGTCAAAACGTACATGTATGTGAATTTGTATCAACAACCTGGATCAAGTAACCTGATTGGCTGAAAATTAGAAGTGGGTGTGGCATCTTAAATTTATTCAGCATGACAAGGGTTAATAGAAAGTTTGAATGGTGCTTTCATCTTCCCAGAACAAAATGAAGACCACAGATCCTGATTAGACAGTTCACAACTACAATAAATGTCCTAAAATTTAGTACACCAAAGTGTCTGACAAAATGGCATATGCAAACAGTGCAGACCCAGATCAGACTGCTCCAGATGGAGCAGTCTGATCAGGGTCTATACTGTTTGCCACTCCACTAAGTACATTTGTATTTTAAGAAACAACTGCATAAATAGAAACACTTAGGCGAAAAAATAATGGAATAAGATATTCAACATTTTTAAACATTTACCGTACATGTAGACAACCACACACTTAATGCTTATCATACTGGGCAAAATTTTAACCAAAATTTTGTCTCTTTCTCAGTTTTGCTTTGATATGCTAAACAACCATGTTATAAAAAAAAAAAACTTAATCTGAATTATTTGACCCCTATCCCATCATTAACAATAACATGTAAATGTATCCTAAATGTATCAAAATTTTAAGTTTGTAACCCTAAAGTTATGCACTAAGAAACAGAGTCAGTTAAACCCATAAGGTGGATCCATGATTTAGAAATAAAATGTGGGGATAAATAATGCTGAAATAGCAAAGCAAATGCTGGGATTTTGTTTGGTTGAGTTGAGGTTCAAGGTCAATGTCTCCAATCTTTCGGTCATGTAGCGATGGCATCTGCATGTGACAATGGAATAGATTCACTGTTATAAGTGCTCACCAAGAATTATTTACCGGACATTACCTCCAGTCACACTATACTGACAACGGTGCAACCAATCCCACCTCTAATGCCAGTACCAATTTTAAAAGTCTTAGGTATGACAAGATTGGGGTTCCCAATCTGAAGGCAGACACTCTACCAAGCCACTCAGCAAGGTCATCACAGGTATAAATACCATTGAAAGAGCCAAAAACCTCAAAAACACCACCAATATTAATGCACTGTTAAACTGATTTGTTTCAGTTCATAACTCCTGTTGGCAGGTTTTCATAAATATCCACAGCTACAGATAAGACGCTTTATTCATCTGAAAAAAGCTGATAATTTTCTTATTTCTCCATGAAAACATATGTTATGGTACTCATTAGAAGCCCCCTCCCCGCTCAAGATGCTTCTAATTGGCTCCCACAACATATGTTTTCATGAAGAAATAAGACAAATATTACCTGATTCATAGGTCTACATAAGACAGGGTATCAGATAAATATCTTTCTTATTTCTCTACGAAAGCATATGTTGTGGGTATTCATCAGAAGCGCCTCTGCAAGGCGCTTCTAATGAGTACCCACAACATATGTTTTCACGCAGAAATAAGAAAAATATCAACATTTTTCGGCTGAAAAAAGCATCTTATCAAGAACTATGTGATTAGCCCGCTTATCTGGAGCTATAAATATCTTCGGTAATTTCCAGCCTGATGGTTCATCTGGGACATAAGTGCTTGTACACATCAGCTAATGAACAGGTAACTACTCAACTGATACAAACATTCCAGATTCCTTTACTTCAATGAAGATTTTATGAAAAATAACCCAGAATTTTCGCACTTTTCCATACTACTCTATAGCTCTAGATAGGCACATAATCCTTGCGGGGGTGGGGGGGGGGGGTGTTGCAGTGCAACTGGATAGATAGATAGAGCATCAGTTAAGTATTTTTTGTATTTCCCCACGAAAACATATAGTGTGGTACTCATTAGAAGCATCTCAATGAGGCCCTTCTAATGAGTACAATGAGGCCCTTCTAATGAGTACCCACAACATATGTTTTCATGGAGAAATAAAAATTATCATTTTCAGTTCAAAAATGTGTCTTATCTGGAGCTATGTATTCAAACAATTAAAACAAAACCAACAACAAAAAGAGCACACAGTTTTTCTTCACACTTCAAATATCAACTGCTGCAGTGTAAAAGCTTCCAAAATGCCACCTACAAGCAGTGAGGGGTCAGACAAGCCTGACTATCCCTATTAACCCTTGTCTTGCTGAACCCGTTTTTTTTTTTTTTTTGTGTGTTGAGGTTTTACAGCCCAGTCAACCCAATGGGGTCATGTCAAGTGCGGTCAGTTTATCTAACCACACGTATACTGGGCAGGCTTAGTCCCTGTAAGCGGTTAACCAGTATTGTGCACATTCTTGAATCAGCGGAAGGGAGAGAATGACCATAGAAAATATTTCATGATCAATCTCCATGAAAGAATGTTGCCGACCTCGGAAGGGTTGAACCTGCGCCCTCCTGGTCTCCAGTCGGATGGCACATCCAACTGAGCCACCGAGGCCGGCGCTGAACCCTGCCTTTACAAACAGTGTAGATCCAGATCAGTTGGCTTCTGAAGAAGCCAACTGATCTGGATCTGCACTGTTTGCCATCGAGTATGTGAATTTATAGCAATAATCTGGATTTAGTAATCTGATTGGCTGAAAATTAGAAGTGGGTGTGGCATCTTAATTTATTCAGCAGGACAAGGGTTAACAAAATCCTTGTTAAAGCTACATTTCATTTATTAAGTACAAGGCTGCTTAGCCAACCAACGCTCCTGAGAAAACCAGAGTAGGCAGTGAGCAGGCACTTACAGTAATAGGCCACTATTTCTTCTCTTTGGTCCTGCTGAACCCGGATATGCCGTGCCTTTGCAAACAGTGCAGAAGCCAAATGACCAGCTGCACTGCTTGTCATTAAATATGTGATTTTGTATCAACAATTTGAATCAAGTTATCTGATTGGCTGAAAAAAAGAAGTGGGCATGACATCTTAATTTATTTAGCATGGCAAGGAGCTCTGGACAAATCCAGGAGATGACCTGCTGGTGATATTTTTCTTATTTTTTTCCAGTAAATACATGAAGTTTTGAAATTCATGCAAATTATTGTATCTTTATTGTTTTTAGGAGACAATATGCATGAAATGTCAAAGCCCTATTTTCTGGGAAAATAAGAAAAAAATATTTCAAAATGTCATCTGCTGAAATCTTTTCCCAGCATGCTGAGCATTAAGTTGTTGAAATAGTATTAATAGCTATTAATTTAATGAGTACCCACAACGTGTCATTGTGGAAATGTACATGTATAAGAAAACAAGAGGCCCACGGGCCACGGTTCGCTCACCTGAGTGACATAGACACTGCAGACATGCAGATGTTCCCAATAATATATGCAAAGATTCAGCCATAAGGCATCCTCGGTTTTTGAGAATAAGATTTTTAAATGTTTTTTCCCATACAAATGCATAGGGAAGCAAACTTGTACGACAATTATTTAGCAACTTTGGTAGACCCCCTGTCCCCGATGATTTAAGCAAAGATTCAGCCCCAAGGCGTCCTCTATTCTGGAGGAGAAGATTTTTAAAGGTTTTTACCTTATATGGGCACGGCGGCCATCTTGGTCAATGAACCACGACCATTTTAGCAATCTTTCATTCCTCAAACCTAAGGAGGCTCCATATGAAATTTTTGCAAAATTGGCCTAGAGGCTCCAGAGGAGAAATTGTTTGAAATTCTGAATATTTTTCCCATACAAATACATAAGGAAGCAAAATTGACCTCACGGTAAAACGGTCAAATGTCAATGTACGACCATCATTTGAGCAACTTTGGTAGACCTCCAGTTTCCGATGATATATGTAAAAATTCAGCCACAAGGCATCCTCGGTTTTGGAGAACAAGATTTGTAAAGGTTTTTCCCATACAAATGCATAGGGAAGCAAACTTGACCTTGCCATAAAAAGGTCAAATGTCAATATACAACATTTTATTTTAGCAATTTTGGTAGACCTCCGGTCTCCAATGACTTATGCAAAGATTCAGCCCCAAGGCGTCCTCGGTTCTGGAGGAGAAGATTTTTAAAGGTTTTTACCATATATGGGCATGGCGGCCACCTTGGTCAATGAACTGCAACCATTCTAGCAATCTTTCATTCCCCCAACCTAAGGAGGCTCCATATGAAATTTGTGCAAAATTGGCACAGAGGCTCCAGAGGAGAAGTTGTTTGAAATTCTGAATATTTTTCCCATAGAAATGCATAAGGAAGCAAAATTGACCTCACGGTAAAAAGGTCAAATGTCAATGTACGACCATTATTTTAGCAATTTTTGTAGACCTCCAGTTTCCAATGATATATGTAAAGATTCAGCCACAAGGCATCCTCAGTTTTGGAGACCAAGATTTTTTAAGTTTTTTCCCATACAAATGCATAGGGAAGCAAACTTGACCTTGCCGTAAAAAAGTCAAATGTCAATATACAATAATTATTTTAGCCATTTTTGGTAGACCTCCCGTCCCCAATGACTTATGCAAAGATTCCGCCCCAAGACATTCTTGGTTCTGGAGGAGAAGATTTTTAAATGTTTTTACCATATATGGGCATGGCGGCCATCTTGGTCAACTAACCGCAACCATTTTAGCAATCTTTCATTCCCCCAACCTAAGGAGACTCCATATAAAATTTGACCAAAATTGGCCCAGAGGCTCCAGAGAAGAAGTCGTTTGAAATTCTGAACATTTTTCCCATACAAATGCATAAGGAAGCAAAATTGACCTTACCATAAAAAGGTCAAATGTCAATGTACGACCATTATTTTAGCAACTTTGGTAGACCTCCAGTTTACGATGATATATGTAAAGGTTCAGCCATAAGGCATTCTCGGTTTTGGAGAACAAGATTTTTAAAGGTTTTTTCCATACAAATGCATAGGGAAGCAAACTTAACCGTGCCGTAAAAAGGTCAAATGTCAATATACGACATTTATTTTAGCAATTTTGGTAGACCTCCCATCCCCGATGACTTATGCAAAGATTCAGCCCCAAGGCATCCTCGGTTCTGGAGAAGAAGATTTTTAAAGGTTTTTACCATATATGAGCATGGCGGCCATCTTGGTCAATGGACCGCGACCATTTTAGCAATTTTTTTTTCCCCCAACCTAAGGAGGCTCCATATGAAATTTGAGCAAAATTGGTTCAGGGGCTTCAGAGGAGAATTCGTTTGAAAATGTTAACAGACGGACGCACAGACGGACGGACGACAAGTGATCACTATAGCTCATCCTGAGCATAGCTCAGGTGAGCTATAAAAGATGTGTAGTATTCTTTTGCTAACACTATTCATAGCTCAATTATTTACAACCAAACATTTACTGATATTTATCATATTTCCACAATGACATATGTTGTGGGTACTCATTAGCAGTGCCATGCAATGGCACTTCTAATGAGTACCCACAGCATATGAATTCGTGGAGAAGTAAGAAAAATATCTGGATTTCATCAAAATACAAATCTACAACATTTAGTTATACAGGCACCATAGCTGATCATTTCACTGTGATGCTCAAGCTTGCAGATTAGAGCCTAGCTCAGACCAAAGACTGAAAAAACTCCCTTGTTTAACCCAGCAGTTAATGGGTATTCTTCAAGGGAAGAATAAAGACAGAAAACAAGAGTCAGGCCTAGCTTTCCATATATTGGGCCCATGATGCAGTGGGCTTTAACTCTCACCACCCCAATGAACTCAAGGCTACGGGACACATGCACTGAATAAGATTTATCTTTGGGGCAGTATTTAACAATGGTTCATATATCAACTGTTCAGGATATACGAAACCTTTAAAAACTTCAATGTAAAACTTATAATATGAAAAATTCAAAATGCAAAGCCTGTGATTTTCAGCTTGAGACTCAGGCAGGGTCAGTAGGTAATGATAAAAACTTTCAACCAGAAGTTATTATCATGCCAACCATGAACTAAAATCCACTGAAATGTTGGGACAATATGAGTTGTTTGTAACAAAAGTTCTCAGAAAAATGGCAAATATGAGGACAGTACTGCATACAACTTTAGACCAATATCTATCATGATGATAAAAACTTTGTATTTTCTGTCTATTTTAATAGTATTCCAGTTCTATCAGGATGATGGAAGGGTGATAATGAAAGGCTCTGTGCAATGAAGTGCTGCCCTTATAAGCTGAATTGCATCTCCAGTGGGATTCCAACTTCTATCCCCAGACCCTCCAGACCTGACCCTGCACTTATAAGCTGAAATGCATCTCCAGTGGGATTCAAACTTCTATCCCCAGACCCTCCAGACCTGACCCTGCACTTATAAGCTGAATTGCATCTCCAGTGGGATTCCAACTTCTATCCCCAGACCCTCCTGATCTGACCCTGCACTTATAAGCTGAATTCCGTCTCTAGTGGGATTCCAACTTCTATCCCCAGACCCTCCAGACCTGACCCTGCACCTATAAGCTGAATTCCATCTCTAGTGGGATTCTGACTTCTATCCCCAGACCCTCCAGACCTGACCCTGCACCTATAAGCTGAATTCCATCTCTAGTGGGATTCTGACTTCTACCCCCAGACCCTCCCAATCTGACCCTGCACTTACAAGCTGAATTCCATCTCTAGTGGAATTCTACCTTTCCACAGACCCTCCTGATCTGAACCTAGGATACTAACTGCTCAGCCATATAGACACTTCACCACCATGCAATATACACCATTTTAACCCTTAGTATTTCAGACAGACAGGCCTGAGCAAATAGTGTAGACCCAAATAAGTAACTGCAGAATGGACTGAAAAAAAAAAAATAAAAAAAATGCATGGACACCACTCTTATCTAGAGCTATGCCTAGATTCAGAACTTATTAGTGGCCCTGGTGACCTCCAGCCAAATCACATCCTTTTTGTCCTTGTCCACAAAAACAAATAAATGTGGCTACTTCACCAGAATCCCTGCAGAGGCCAAACTAAATATTACCCAGAACTCATTTTTGCATAGAAAATAATAAAAAAAATATTAGGTCACCCTACTGGTTTATGGTGACTGCCTCCAAATAATCTTTCAACCATTGCCTTAAGGTCATATATTTGTAAACAAATTATAGTACAAAGTAGAAAAATGAACCTATAGACAGCATTACTGTAGCTACTATCTGGAGATGTAAAATGATTCACCGTTACCACTCTCTGTGCAAATTCAGCGGACAACAAATTCATAATATTTTCCTATTTTTTCCCAGAAAAAGGGCTTTGGCATTTCATGCAAAATGTCTCCCTAAGTGACTCTGAGAGACAATTTGCTCAAAGTCTATTTTCTTGAAGAAAAAAAAAAAAAAAAATAAAATAAAGTTATTTCAAAATGTCATCTGATGAAATTTTCACCCTGCATTCTAAGCACTAGAGATTGAATACCAGTCTTCCGGAAAAGTGCAGGATTGCCTGAAAAAACTGGCATTTTTTTCATTTTGTCGTGCAAAAACTTTTAGTCTGTCTGACAAATGTCCTGTGAATCTTAGCAAAGAAAATAATATTCTGACAACAAATATGCCTTCAGTCCTGCAGATACTTATCTGTCCTGCAGAAGATTACAGTCTGTCTGACAGCTGTCCTGTATCAGTAGAAAAGATTTTGTGAAGACTGGAATACTCTATTTTTTTAGGTACTTGAACCGACATGCCTGATCACAGTGCAGACCCAGATAATATGCAGCAGAATGCAATGTCTGATCAGGGTATACATTATTTGTCATTCATCCAGCAGATTTTGGATGCAGAAATAGACAGTAAAATGGACACTACAGCGTATCTCCAGATAACACTTAACCCTAATCCAGCTGAACCTGGATTTTGTTTGTATTGAGGTTTTACAGCCCAGTCAACCCAATGGGGTCATGTCGAGCACGGTCAGTTTACCTAACCACACGTTTACTGGGCAGGCTTAGTCCTCTATGCGGTTAACCAGTATTGTGCACATTCTTTCGCCAGAAACTGACAACTGCCCTTCTTGAATCAGCGGAAGGGAGAGAATGACCATAGAAAATATTTCCTGATCAATCTCCACGAAAGAATGTTGCCGACCTCGGCGGGGGTTGAACCCGCGACCTCCTGGTCTCCAGTTGGACGGCGCATCCAACTAAGCCACCGAGGCTGGCAGCTGAACCCAGATATGTCCAGCCTTTGCAAACAGTGCAGATCCAGATCAGCTGGCTTCTAAAGAAGCCAACTGATCTGGATTTACACTGTTTGCCATTAAGTATGTGAACTTATATCAACAATCTGGATCAAGTAATTTGATTGAGTAAAAAAAAACTAGAAATGGCTGTGACATCTTAATTTATTCAGCAGGACAAAGGTTAGCACTCTGAGTAAAATTTCAGCAGACATTTTGAAATATTTTTCTTATTTTTTTCCCAAAGAACAGGAGTCGACATTTCATGCAAATTATCTCAAATGGACAGGGTCTTCTTTCCTTGCTGGTGTGCAACAGGGTCTTTTTTTCCAGCTGATGTGCAAAAGGGTCTTCTCTCCCTGCTGATGTGCAAAAGGGTCTCCTTTCCCTGCTGGTACTTAACATGATCCTTTTTCTCTGCTGGAGTTCTAAAAATTTCGAAATTTTGGTGGCCAGACTGGCTTGATTTGGCCAATTAGTCTCCATGAATGACCCTTATTATCCCCATGCTTTTTAAAAAAAAAAAAAAAAAAAAAAAGTGATCAGGATGTTCTGAACACTTCTGTCTGTCTGTCTGTTTGTCTGTCTTTCACACTATCTCTTCCAAAACCACTGGACAGAATTTAACCAAACTTGCTACATGACTTCCTTCAGAGCCACAGATAATTTTGGGGGCATTTGGGTATTTAACCCCATCAAAATTTGACCAAATGGGTAAAATCATATTTTCTTTTTTCGGTTTGAGTAAAGATACCCTCAAAATGAAAATAAATTTGGTAAAACTTATAAAACAGACAAAAAACAAAACAAAAAAAAACACACAAAAAAGCCTGATTTAGGTATTTAAAACATGGTATTTCATTATACCTTACTAATTTTATGACAGTATTTGTCATATGAAGAATAAAAACACCTATTACATGTAAGTGCAGTAATCATAATATAAAGTAGTAAACATGTGCTTTTTCTGGTCTTGAAACTTCAATTTTCACCTTTGAATTTGGTAATAATTGGGTACTCTGTCAAATCAAATTAATCAACTGAGTATCAATACCTAAGTTTTTGAAAATAATTGAGTATTTGCTCAAAACATATGGGTATTTTACTTGGATATTCCCCTTATCTTTTGCCCTGCTTCCTTGCATGGTAAGGGTGTGAGAGAGCAACATTATTTTTCACTTCTCCCTGCTTAGTGGTGAAAGTGTGGGGATTTGTGATGGCATGCCATCAACTTATTTAACGCTCTGCATACTGGGTAAAAACTTCAGATGACATCTTGAAATATTTTTCTTATTTTTACAACAAAAGAGGCTTTAACATTTCATGCAAGTTATCCTGTTTCTTGGGAAAAATGAGAAAAATATAATCAATTTGTTGTCTGCTGAATTTGCGCATTGAGTGTTAAGACTGATATGGATTCCATGGTCTGGTGTTGTTGTCATGTTGAGGATAATGTAAAAATTATTCTTTTAAGGTTACAGTATTAAGGGTGTCAATGGGCAAAAAATTTGTTGTCTGCTGAATTACCTCAAAGAGTGGTAAAGGTTTAACAGTATTATACCAGCTAGCTGAGGACACACAGTTTCAGTGTTAACTCTTAAAAGCAGCAGAAGACAACTACAGCAAACGACAATTTTTAAAAAATTTTTTTATATATAAAAAATGTTTTTTTGAATGTCATCTGCTACAAATTTTACTTGGCGCTTTAAGGGTTAAGAAGAAAACTTATGGTATCTTGCATATTATCAGTGTTCTTTATATCCTTTTGATTTCAGACACATGTAATCTTTATCAAACACTGCTATAAGGTTTGCACTATTTGCAGATATTTCTGTAGTCTGTTTGTTTAAGATTACTTCTTTATTAACCCTTAAAGCGCTATGCATGACTATTGTCGCTTTGGAGGGGTATGCCATCTCTAAACCTATCATACTAACTATACACCAATCATTCACAGCAAGTGCTCCCATACAGAAGGGAATCTACTTTTAAACAAACACTAGAAAAGGTTCTTTAGAAAAAAAAAACAAAAAAAAAAACAAATGTCCCCCCCCGCCACCCCACACTCCCCAAACCCTGCCAGAGCTAACATTCTTGTAGGTGACACGTTGTCTCGTCTCGTTCTACATTTATATCAATTAACATCATATATTTTGAAGGGTATTCAAGTTACAGAGCGACGACAAAATACAGTAGCGGAGATAACTCCAAAAGTAAGAAAGCCAGAGTTGTAATTCTTGTATGCAACATGTTGTCTTGTCCTGTTCTACATTTCTACCAAGGAGAATTAAAATAATTCAAAGGGTATTGGAGTTACAGAGCAGACACAGAATAAAATTCAAACACAAGAAGGGGAGATAACTCCAGAACTAAGAAAGCCAGAGTGGCCATTCTTGTTTCATCAAAATATTCCTTACAGTATTTGAGTTACAGAGCAGCCACGAAATCAAATCCAAACACAAGGGGAGATAACTCCAAAAGAAAGCCAGTTGTCATTCTTATATGTGACATATTGTCTTGTCCTGTTCTACATTTCTATCAAATATCATAAAAATATTCCAAAGGGTATTTGGATTACAGAAAATCAATGCATAATCACTGTCAAATATGTTTTTTTTTTTTTATTTGGGTTTTACGGCCCTTTCAAGAATATTTCACATAAAAAGTTATATCGAGCCGATCGTTCATCAAAGGTGGGCAAAAACCGGAGAACCTGGAGAAAAACCACCTGACCACCCTTAAGCAGAACTTGGCTTTCCCACATGTCACTCGAGCGAGGCTCTAACCACAGCGGTGAGAAACCTAATAGATTAAGAGTCAGCTCTCTTATCCACTAGGCTACAGGGCCCCACCTGTCAAATATGCCAAAGGGAGATAACGGCAAGAGTAAGAAAGGCAATGTTGTCATTCTTGAACATGACATATCATCTTGTCCTGTTCTACATTTCTACCAAATACCATCAAAATATTCTGAAAGGTATTTGAGTTACAGAGCGGACATGAAATCTATTTCAAAAACAAAATAAAAGGTAATAACTCCAAAAGTAAAAAAGCCAGAGTTGTCATTCTTGTACCCAACATGTTGTCTCATCCTGTTCTCCATTTCTAACAAGTATTATAAAAATAAAAATATTCTGGAGGGTATTTGACTTACAGAGCTGACACAAAATCAATGAATAATCAGTCAAATATAACAAAGGGAGATAATGCCAAAAGAAAGACAAATTGTCATCCTTGTACTTGACACATCCTCGCGTCCTGTTCTACATTTCTGCTTAGTACCATCAAAATGTTTCAAAGGGTATTAGAGTTACAGAGCAGACACTTAGTCTATTTCAAACACAACAAGGGGAGATAAATCCAAAAGAAAGAAAGCCAGAGTTGTCATTCTTGTTGCCTCATCCTATTCTACATTTCTACCAAGTTTCATAAAAATATATCAAAGGGTATTTGACTAACAGACCAGACACAAAATCAATGCATAATTTACGTCAAATGTAACAAAGGAAATGCCAAAAGTAAGAAAGGCAGAGTGGTCATTTTTGCAAGCGGCATATTGTCTCGTCCTGTTTTTGCATTTCTACCAAGTACCATCAAAATTCGATGGTATTCGAGCTACAGAGCTGACACAATATCTGTTTCAAACAAAACAAAGGGAGATAACTCCAAAAGTAAGTAAGTCAGAGTTGTCATTCTTGAACTGACACATCTCGTCCTGTTCTACATTTCTACCAAGTACATGTATCATCAAAATATTTCAAAGGGTATTCAAGTTACAGAGGGTACAAGAAGTTTTACGCCTAAGACGAAGCCAATGGGATCCGTCCCAAAACTATATGTCCCCCCCCACAACCCTTCGGTACTCGGTAGCGGGGTAGACATAAAGAAAGTCAGGTGCTGGATTTTACCCATGCTAATAATGAGTATACGGATTTTCAAACCATCAGAAATTTCAGCACCCACTTCGTCAGTTTTATTTCAATTTTCTGGAAAAAGACACCATAATACCTAAATCATTTCCAGTGTGGAAGGAACCTATGTATGTCATATGTTTCTTTCTGAATAGCACACAGTAAGCGCAGGTCTCTTGTACTTTTTTTTAAGTGTCTTAAATGGTTCCCAGTTGTCATGTGACTGTCATGTGATTGTCACTTCTCTGGTAAAATGACAACATGCAATCGGCAAAATATGTGAGAAAATGCCATTGAAATCGAGGCAAAGTCAAGGGAGTAATGGATTTTCAAGAAGGGGCACCCCCTCTAACAGGCCTGATTTAGGATTTATGCTGCGCTCTAAGGGTTAAATACATTAGGTAAAGAGTTTGTGTTTATCAGTTTTTCTTTCTTTTTTTCTCTTCTCAGCACAATTACATGTATGAATACCGCTTTACACAGTATTAGAATTAAGATGCAGCAGTTAAATTTGGAAAGAGAGTACCATATAACAAGTCATTAATAATGATGATGATTTGCTCTTAACTTTATCCCCAGGCTTTAGCGATGGGGATATTGAGAATGCCTCCGTCTGTCTATCTTTCCATTGAACTATCTCCTCCTAAACCACTCTGTAGAATTTAACCAAATTTGCTACACGACTTCCTCATGCGGTAAGGGTGTGCAAGAGCAACATTATTTGTCCATCCATCCATCTGTCTGCCCATCCATCTGCCTGTCACGCTATCTCCTTCTAAACCACTGGGCGGAATTTAACCAAAATTGCTACATTGTACATCTGTACATGACTTCCCCACGTGGTAAGAGTATGCGAGGACAACATTATTTTTCTATCCATCCATCAGTCACACTATTAGCAACATTAGCAATGAGCGTGGGGACTTTGCGATGGCGTGCCATCGACTGTGTAATTAACATTTAACATAGCTCCAGATAAAAGAGATGCCCATATAATATTTTTCTTATTTCTCCACGAAAACATATGTTGTGGGGTACTCATTAGAAGTGCCTCGACAAGATGAGGCACTTCTAATGAGTACCCACCACATATATTTTTGTGGAGAAATAAGAAAACTATCTGCAATTTTAACCCTAGTCCTGCTGAACCCAGATATGCCCTGCCTTTGCAAACAGTGTAGACCTAGATCAGTTGGCTTCTGAAGAAGCCAACTGATCTGGATCTGCACTGTTTGCCATTAAGTATGTGAATTTATATCAACAATCTGGATCAAGTAATCTGATTGGCTGAAAATTAGAAAAGGGTGTGGCATCTTAATTTATTCAGCAGGACAAGGGTTAATAGGAAAAATGCCTTATCTCGAGCTATCATTCAAGTTACATCATATCGAGATAATGAATGGATGAAAACGGGGAGGGTTCTGTGCAATGAAGCACTGAAAGCTGCTGGATGAGTGATAAACAATGCAGACCCTGATCAGAAACACATCCTGTGGCATCTGATCTTGATTTACACTGTCTGTTCAAGTCCATCTTTCCAAATACTTAGGATAAATATGGTAATGTGTGTTGAGGGTCAACCAAGATGATTGAAACAAGTACCCACAACAATACATCTGACTTCAACCTTTACCACTCTCTGAGCTAATTCAGCAGATAACAAATTGATGATATTTTTCCCGTAAAAAAGGATTTGCCATTTCATGTAAATTGTCTCTATTGGAAGCAAATTGCATGAAATGTCAGAATTATTCATGCAAATTATCTCTATTGGAGATAATTTGCATGAAATATATCGTTTTCTGGGAAAAATAAGAAAAAAGATTTCAAAATGTCATCTGCTGAAAAATTTACCCAGAGTGCTAAGCTCAAGACAAAAAAGCACATTATATGGAGCTATGACATTTCTCTTCCAGAAGATACATGTACAAATCTCTGATCCTCAGGTAACATTGTAAATGAAGAATTTTTAATACATCGGACATGATCATGTTTTATCAGTTCCAGGATCTTAGCAACCAGACATATTAATTAAGTTCTGATGCTCAAAAATCAATGTGATTAAAACGAAACCAAGTTCTTCTGGTTTTATTTTAAGTGATGCTGATCACATAAGCTGCATGATCACATAAGAAAAAGGCTCTTCTGACTATCCGTCAAATCAATCTTACAGTATGCATAACTGACCCCCCAGCAAGGCCACATTCTATTTTTTGACTGAAGTTTTCCCTTGACTTCCAGCTTTCCTGAGTGAACAACGTAGGTTCTGGTGAGACTGAGTGGATGTGCATTCTCGTCAAAATCTTTGCAGCTGGCCTACGCTTTTACAGCTCTTTTCCTACGATGTGGCTCATATACCGTATTTGACCTAATTACCGCACTGTGCGCTTAGGTTTTTCAAAATTACTGGGAAAACTTGTGGTAAACTACATATCTACCAAACTAAAGGTATACTTTTAAAAAAAGATCAGCAAAGGACTTATTTGGTGATATTTATGCAATTTTTTTTCTGATTTCTTTATAAAAGCAAATGTTGTGGGTACTCATTTGAATTGCGATGACAAGTTGATGCAATTCAAATGTGTACCCACAACATATGCCTTTATAAAGAAGCATACAAAACTACACTGGCAGCAATCTGAAGACTATGGAATTGCTTGACTGTGCGCTTACAGGGGCATGTGCGGCAATTAGGTCCAATACAGTAATTCAAATTCAACCTAAAAATCAGGATGACCAATCTGACCATTTTACCAAGACGACCTATCATTAGACAAAACAGCTTACCTACATGTATTGTTTGTTTGTGTTGAGGTTTTACGGCCCAGTCAACCCAATGGGGTCATGTCGAGCGCGGTCAGTTTACCTAACCACACCTTTACTGGGCAGGCTTAGTCCTCTAAGTGGTTAACCAGTATTGGGTAAACATTCTTTCGCCAGAAACTGACAACTGTACTTCTTGAATCAGCGGAAGGGAGAGAATGACCGTAGAAAATATTTCATGATCAATCTCCATGAAAGAATGTTGCCGACCTCGGCGGGGGTTGAACCCGCGACCTCCTGGTCTCCTGTCGGACGGGGCATCCAAATGAGCCACCGAGGCCGGCCTTACCTACATGTAACTCCCATTTGCCCATCACCCAGTGATCATGATTTCTAACCCTTCTCTTTCTCATGACATGCCCTGTCTTAGCAAACAGTACAGATCCAGATCAGTTTGCTTCTGAAGAAGCCAACTGATCTGGATCTGCACTGTTTGTCATTAAATATGAGAATTTCTATCAAAAAACCCGGATCAAGTAATCTGATTGGCTGGAAATGAGTAGTGGGTGTGGCATCTTAATTTATTCAGCACGACAAAGGCTTCAACCCAAGAGTCATTTGCATCAGTATTTATGCCAGTGTAGTCTTTGAACCAAATATTGTGGTTACCTGTCAACTTTGGATAAAAACATGTTACAATGGCTAGATATCAGTGTTTTCCAATTAATCAAGTTACTAGCAAGTTGCTTGTTTACAGCAACTGCAAGTAATGGATCACATTTCACCATCATCAATTATCTAGAGTTATGAAATTCTAAATATTGAACTCTAGTAATTGTTTTTAAATTAATCTAAGCCTCTTTAAAAAAAGATAATAAATAGATTCTACAAGGAATAGTTTTGTTATTTTGCTATTAACCCTTAAACTGCCAATAACAACAATTGTCGTCTGCTTTGTGGTTACCTTTCTGTCTGTGTATGCCCCACAGAGTGGTCTAAGTGATGAGTTTAAGGACCTGTTCTTTGATCAGCTGCGTGCTGTGACTGCCAGGATCCCAGCATCAGAATTTCTGATCCCATGTGGAGATTGGAACAGCCATGTAGCAGCATTCCCACTCACATTTTGATTTAGGGGTACATGTACCCCTTGGGTTAAGCATTTGGGGTACAGATCACTTTTTGAGGGTACACATATTTTGGGGTAATTAAATGCATTGTTAAGCGCTGGGAAGACTTTCTACTTTAAATGTCATTGTGGTCAGTTTTAGGTACTTTGTCTTAGTATTTTAAATAAAAGGAAAACTGTGCTTCAATCATATCAAGACGTCACTTTTCCAAAACATATTCATCAGTCAAAAGAACCTAATACTAACAGCCAAGTTCAAGAACTATTACAGCTTCCTAGATATAACAGGTTCTGTCCAGAATGTTGTTCTTCATTCAGTGTGAGCCGGACATACTGATTTTAGCGAAAATCGCTACTGCAAAATGGTATGAAAGATTGGAAATTCTATGAAAGAGTGTATGACATTTTCCTTGGAGTTCTGAACGCTTTTAATGTTCATAACAGTGTTTATTGACTGAATAATTAAACTTTTTCGGAAAATTAGGAAGTCTCGAAAACTTATGACATGTAGATTTTACGGCAATAAGTACATGCTTTTGTTGACAAGTCATTAAAAACTTGGCTAAAGTAGTCATGCAGCGGTACAACTATCCTAAATTAATCTAAATGAAACAAAATACTGATCTAATTGACAACTTTTGTATACACTCATGAGAACTGAGCCGTATCGAAACTTGGAGAAAAAGAGGTGCCCACTGAACCGCGATACAATGTAATGGTCATCAGTGATTGGATAATAATAAAAAAGATCATACACAATAACCAATGAACAATAATCTTATCCCTCTCGGTAAGAATATAAATACATTCCAGGGAATCCCGTCCGTTTCAATGCACTAGTTGAACGCATTCGTTATTGTCCGCCAGCAACCGCAGTATTTCAATGCTTTATTAATATTTAAAAGGATATGCTATTGAGCGAAAACTGACTCAGTAGCACGTACGCATGTTGCAATTTATACGTGCACCAAATTTTTGGTACGTTTATGTACGTAGATACCAACAGTTCTGTACACTCATGGCAGATTCTCTACGTGAATTACGTACTGCAGTACGTGAATGGGAATGCTGAATGTAGGCCGTGCATGCACTGGATACAGGGAAGTGCATGGTGGGATTAGGTATGGCAGGTGGGAACCAGATGTTGAGGGTGAGAGAACCCTAGAGTACACCCTAGCAATCTACCTGCTTCTTAGAAACATGTTTCAAGAAATATGACAGCCATCTCATCACAAACAAGTCAGGAAACATAGCTACGCAGGCAGACTTCATCCTTTTCCGTAGGACCATGCGCAAACTTGTCACAGATGTAAATAGTGATCCCTGGCGAGGAAGTAGCCATGCAACATCAGCTTCTTGTATGTGTCATGAGGACTGATGTGCCACCAAAATCCAAGCGTAAGTTCACCCTTCGCCTCAAAGTTTGGGAGTTTAAAGACCCTCAGACGAGCAATCATTTCCAGGAGGTCTTCAACTTGCAAGTGAGCACGTCTGCAGGTGTAGCTGATGGGGCCACTCAGGATATCTGGAACATCATGACTGGACTGCAGCGCTTCAGACAACTCAGGAGGTGTGTGGCACAACTCGGCCCCACCGCTGGCGTCGTGAAACCTGGTGGTGGAATGAACATGTGGAAAAGGCCATTGCTGCCAAGCGGAAAGCTTTCAAGGCCTGGAAGACTGGTAAAGGCACTCGGGCATCATATGATGCAGCCAAACGCAATGGCAGACATGCAGAGCACTATGCTCATCAAAAAACCAACAAGAAGGTCGAGAATACTGACCCCAAGTCTTCAGAAGTCTACCGCCTTGCTAAACAGTTTAGAACGCTGATGTTGTTGGTGACAAACCAGTGAAGAATGATGCAGGAGAGATGTCAATGAGCGAAGACTCAAAGCAGAAGGCCTGGTTAGAGCACTACCAAAGGCTTCTCAACACTGTTTGACTGAGACCCAGACCACCTGTCTTATCAACCACAGTGGAAGGCCCGCCCATCCCAATCACCACTGATATGGTTAAGAAGGCTATCTCACAGATGAAGGCGGGCAAAGCACCAGGCCCATCAGGTATAGTGGTGGAGATGATACAAGCAGCTGGTGACATGGGCGCCTCCATGATCCGTGGCCTTGCAGCTGCAATCATTTGTGATGGCAAGGTACCCTCTGACTGGGAGCAGAGTTTCATTGTCTGCCTCTATAAGGGAAAGGGAGATGCATTGGAAAGGGGGCAACTACTGCAGTCTCAAGCTGACAGAGCAGGTCATGAAAGTCCTGGAGAGGATTGTGGATGGCCTCATCAGACAGTTGGTGTCAATTGACGATTCCCAGTTTGGTTTCATCCCAGCCAGAGGCACAACAGACGCAACCTTTGTTGTCAGGCAGCTGCAAGAGAAGTATCTAGCTGCCAACAAGAGACTCTACATGGCTTTCATAGACCTGGAGAAGGCTTCTGATCAATTGCCTCGGAAGATCATTTGGTGGGCGCTGAGAAAACTTGGTGTGGAGGAGTGGATTGTACGACTGGTGCAGGGATGTATGCAAATGCGCGGAGGCGTGTCCGTGTTGGTGAGGGGTACAGTGAAGAGTTTGAAGTGAAGGTCGGTGTTCACCAAGGCTCAGTACTCAGCCCGCTTCTCTTCATCATTGTGCTTGGAAGCTTTTTCACGAGAGTTCCGCTCTGGTTTCCCTTGGAGGACCTCTATGCCAATGACCTTGTTATCATCACTGAATTGCTTGTGGAATGTGTCAGAAGGCTCTTGACTTGGAAAGAAGCAATGGAAAAGAAAGGACTGAGAGTAAATGCAGGAAAGACAAAGATCATGATCTGCAGTATGGGCCTGGACCTCCTGCAGAGTTCAACAAGTTTCCATGCGCCGTCTATGGCACTAGAGTGGGCAGCAACAGCATCTTCTGCAACGGCTGTAAGCACTGGGCGCTCAAGAAATGCAGTGGGCTCAAGCGCTTGACAAAGGACCCTGACTACAGATGTACATGGTGCCAGGGAACTGCATGCCCCTTGGACAGCAGACCACAGAGGGAAGGCCGTCGGACCTGACAAGCTGGAAGTGGTAGCTTCCGTTTGCTACATGTACCTAGGAGACATGCTCTCAGCAGCAGGTGGCTGTGAAATTTCAACCACAACACGTGTGAAAACTGCCTGGAAGAAGTTCAAGAAGCTGCTACCAGTTCTCTCTTCACGCCACCTCTCTTTCAAGACATGTGGCCATGTGTACAGCTCTTGCATGCGGAGCGCAATGCTCCATGCCAGTGAGACTTGGCCATTGACAAGACCAAACCTCCAACGTCTGCAGGGGAATGATCAGACAGATCTGTAATGTCAGGCCGTAAGGCATTGTCACCACTAGGTCCAATGAACTACTTGCACGGCTTGGCATTGAGGATCTGGACCTCATTCTAAACGAGGGAAGGCTCCGCTGGTATGGACATGCGGAACGCTCGAATGGTGCAGTCAAGACAGCCTTTCACATACAGGTTGAAGGAAAAAGCGTAGGCCTGGGAGGCCCAAGATGACATGGAAGCAGCTGACAGAGAGGGATTGCAGTGAGTGGAAGCTCTCGGCTTTCAACCCTTATGATAGAAATATGTGGAGATCTGCCATGCATGCAGCAAGCCAGCTATCTGGAGGGGGCCCACTGATGTGGATGTTGCCCCTGTACCTGCATGTTAATCAAAAATTTGATTATGATGATATGATATTTGTCATCTGCTTCACGCCTGGTAAACTATTACAGGTATCTCTGCGGAGGTACCGATTAAATGGTTGTGACAGATATCTGGAGCTACCTGTGAAGGTCCAAAAACTAGACATAAAAAGATAGGCGTTCGTCTTTTTTGATAAAATACACAATAACCAGAGAGTTTACTGAAAATCAAACAGTGCTATTCGACCCTTATAGGCATAAAGTTTTTTGTCACACGTCATATCCCCCAGAACTTTCCATATTTACCAAAGATACATGTACGACCTTCGAAGTGGCTTCCAAGTCAACCCGAAGTACTCGAAACAGAAAAAGACCGATCGTTGTTGGTTCTAAAAGCGGATATCTTGCATACAAATCTGTTTAACTTGGTACACTGATGTAAAGTAAACCTGTTTGCCTGAATACAGATATCGATAAACTCCAAATAAGGCTGGATTCTTCAAAAAACAGCTGGAGGTGCCTGTAACGTCGTGGAGGTGCCTGTGATGTAAAGAAATATAGTGAAAATCTGAAGAGTTATTACAGCTGCAAATATTGATATAATTCTTCACTAGATTCCTGCCTGGAAAGAATCATTCATATTAAATATGGAAAGTTCTGGTGGATATGACGTGTGACAAAACTTTATGCCTATAAGGGTCGAATAGCACTGTTTGATTTTCAGTAAACTCTCTGGTTATTGTGTATTTTATCAAAAAAAGACGAACACCTATCTTTTTATGTCTAGTTTTTGACCATCACAGGTAGCTCCGGATATCTGTCACAACCATTTAATCGGTACCTCCGCAGAGGTACTTGTGAAGTTTACCAGGCGTGTGCTTGTGATTTTAAAAGTCATTTTTGCAAACAGTGTAGACCCAGATCAGACTGATCCTCTAAGAGCAGTCTGATCAGGGTCCACACTGTTTGCCTGTATGTAAAAATAGGTTTGAAAAGTTTGCAAGAATATTCAGCAGATGACATAAACAGACGACATTTTGATGTACATCTACATGTAGCAAGAATTGATACATAAATATATGTGCAGTTCTTGGACAAAGCTTCATATACTTTTTAGTGACTTTAGCTAAAGTTGTCATTGAATATCGCGATATTGATATTCTTTACTCATTGATACTGTATCAATACACAATCTAGAAGTACATATCCATATGTTTACATCAGAAATTATGATGTAAAGTTTGATACCATAAAACTGAAAATATAATATGGCAGTTTTATTTTTGTTAAGTGGGCATCCAAAGAGATATAACTGAAATCTAATGTTTCTTATGTACCTAATTAGACTGCATAATTGTATTCCTGTTGATGTGAACTTCAATGTGTTTGCTTAGCAGTTCACAATCTCTTACTGACCATACACATGTATACTGTATTCGACCTAATTACTGCACATGCTCCTATAAGCGCACAGTAAAGCAATTAAGCAGCTTTTAGATTACAGTCGGTGTACTTTTATCTACTTCATTATAAAAACGTATGTTGTGGGAACTCATTTGAATTGCCTCGACATAATAATATTGCAAAAGCATCATTTAATACGCTCTCTGCTGAACTATCTTTAAAGTGTGCCCTTATTAGGTTGATATTTTACCACAAGTTTGTTCAGTAATTTTGAAAAATCTAAGCGCACAGTGCGGTAATTAGGTCGAATACGGTAAATCAACTGAAAACATAGACTACATTGTCAAACAGAAGGAATAATAAAGCTGTATCAGTAATATTTCTTTCTTTTGTTACTTACCGTATTCAACCCAATTACCGCACATACTCCTATAAGCGCACAGTCAAACAATTTAGTAATCTAAAAGATTACAACCAGTGTACTTTTATCTACTTCTTTATGAAAAAGACATATGTTGTGGGTACTCATTTGCCTTGACAAGTGGAGGTAATTCAAACGAGTATCCACAACATATGATTCTATAAAGAAAACAGAAAACAACATTGCATAAGCATCATTAAATATGCTCCTCATGAAGGCCTCTGTTGCTCTTTCTTTCAAGTGTGCCCTTATTAGATGGATATTTTACCACAAGTTTCCCCAGGGCTTTTGAAATATTTAAGCGCACTGTGCGGTAATTACGTGGAATACGGTAGATATAATGCCTTAGATATAACCAGCAGTAATTTTTCTAGCTTCTTCTGTGTTGAAGGAACATCACAGTATACACAGTGTATTATTTGCGATACCATTACCCTTATTTGTACTAAAGGAAAATAAATTAAATGCAAAAACTATGAGAAAATTTTGAGAATCATATACTTATAGGTCTTAAACAACATAGGCTACAACCTCTTTGTAACACAGTTCATTATAACACTGTTTTGGATATAACATGGGTCAAAGATGGATCCCAAAAATGTATAGATTATATTGAAAAATGACCATAAATGGTCATTTTTCAATATAATCTATACATTTTTGTTTGGATATAACACGGTTGTTTAACCAACACCGTTTATGCTATGGACCCCAACAATAGTGTTATACAGAGGTTGTGGTGTAATTGTGGGATTTCAACATAACATACCTATTATTAAGTAGTAAACACTAATGATTCAATATATCGCCATATTTACTATCGATATTTTGATATGAAAATATTCCCATCAATGACAGCCCTAATGTTGGCAGTTTCTTTTATCGATGTATAATTCAATCATCAGTCACTAATACCCAATACTGATGAGCCATCATAAAATTTCAGCCAAGTCTAATCATCATCAACTCTAAAAGCAGCGAATTTGTAACAGATGACAGTCTCATTTTTTTTTTCCAGAACATAAGACTTGACATTTCATGTGAATTGTCTGCCTAGCATTACTCTGAGAAAAAAATTAGTAAGAGATGATTAAAAAAAAAAAATATTGTAAACAAATAAAGTTATACATATAAATAAAATTTCAGTTATCTTTAGCAGTTTCTTATAAATCAATTTCTATTATTGTTCATGTAATCTATAGCTTTCTCTTTCAAGTCAGACTTGTTATTTTTGGTCAGTTTACACATTTCAATTCAAAATCATTTAAACCCCAAATTACTTGTCTAATGATACTCAACTTTCATTAAGACAAAGTTTCATATTGAGTCACAATAACTGATTTTCATAATTGCTGTCAGTCAAAGAGACCACTTTAAACATGTAGGTCACACAATCAAATCATTCTGAGCCTCTGTCTTTAATGGAGAGTAGGTTCTAGCCTCATTCTGGTTGGGGTTCTGGTATGATTGGCTGAATGCTGTTGTTTATGTTTATCAGACAGTGAAATGGCCAAATTTTTTTCAGAAAAATAAAGCAGCTTTCTTTAGTCAAAACTTTATTTACAAAGGAGATTCTCATCGACTGATCATTTAAATGTCATAACCACAAATATTGACTAGCTAAAACTAGGCGTTGAAATGGTCACCCCAAAGCCAAAATTACAGTTGCATGTGTGCCTGCTGATATCCGAAACATATCATTGAAACATTGTCTTAATCTTAGGAAAAGCAGTCAGATTGCTTCCTAATGCTGTATTTTTAAACACAAGATTGCAAGAGTAAATGTTAACTCTTTGGATGCTGGGTAATTTTGCATGTTTTTTTTTAATTGTCTGTGGATTTTTTTTTTTAATTAACTTTTCTTTCAGCAATACCATCTGGGTTGATCTGGGTCCAAAATGTTTGCAAAAGTTAACAGCAGAAGACAAAAGTCGCCACTAGCAGTGAAAGAGTTAACCAAAAGGAATTATTTGTCCAGGTAAAATTTGGCTCTAATCAACTGGTATAGATGGAACCCGAAATTTTGTGCCAACCATAATTATTGGTCAAGTGGCATAACATTGTAACCACATGGTGCATCGCCTGGATGAAAACAATAACACTGAAGTGCTCTATATTGTCCAGATCAATAACTGGTTATTTTTTGCCCCAGTGTACTCTAAATGCTTATATCATAAATAAATATAGACATTAATATAATATTGCATTTATAACCTATCCCAAGTGAAGTGATTTGAAAAAGTATCTTTGATCATATGATGATACTTAGTACATGTACATCTGTGCAATCTGATCTGGGTCTGCGTTGTCTACATACATTCAATGATGCTTTTTCTGGAGCCAGACACAACACTTTCAGCACATGGACATTTGGACTTTACAATATACTAGCCCCGGGATACTAGCCTGTGCCAAGAGTAAAAGGTGCTTTTAAGCAAGCGTGTATAGCACAGATCTAGATCAGACTGCACATGTCTGATCTAGGCTTGCACCATCTGCATGTGCTTAAAGACACCATTTTGCTTGACCTTTATTGTCTTTGTGTAGAAGGATTGTGTGGTCTTCGCTGTTCCCATCTCTCTAACTTGCTTACTTGAAGTCAACATCATCTAGGCTATTTAGCCTCTATAGATGCTTTTTGTTTGTTTTTTTCCAGTCTGGCTTGGTCATCGGTGAGGTAACAAGCAGCTTGAAGGGATGATCTTTCCAGAACTTGTTAAGGCGACTTTTGAAGGCATTCAGGGAGGGTGCTATGACAATACTTGTCAGCAACGAATTCCACTGATCTTCCTCCTGAAGACTTTCTTTCCCAAAAAACTGCCATTATAAATTTTGGACAAATGTACTAAAAACATTGTGAAATGAAACTAATGCACATGCCAGTAGTGAAATGGCATACAGTTTTCCATAAAAGGCACCTCAGTCATACAAAAATATGGTTTCAAATGGACTCAGTCATGGGTACCAACTGACAAAGATCAGAGGGTATTATTGCCTATGTGTGGTTACGGGTTAGTGGTTACAACTTCTGTTGATCACAAACTACTAAAGCATCTGGTGATGTGGGGTACATATGATAACTATAGGACTTTGGACTGCTTGTTGAAATTTGTTTCAGGAAATTTACATTCTGAAATAGCCTTAACTTACCAGCTGAAATTCTCTCCGTCTATCAAAAGCTGCTATTATTCCTGAATCTTTCCACAATTTCCCTATGGGTTCAGAATATTCCTGAAAAATAGTTTCATCAATTTTTGTATTGTCATAGCTGAACACAAATTGCGCATGCTTTATATTTGTTTCATCACCCCATGGAAGACCTAATTTATCCCGAGCATCAATCAAAACTCTCATTCCTTTGACAATATTTAAGTACACCGTTTGTTTATATTCCCGAATTTGTTCATCGTCAAAATCATCACCGTGAATTATTCGCATTTGTTTTAGAAATGTGCTCTTTCCACTCTCGCCCGCCCCCAACAGCAGAATCTTAACTGTTCTTCTAAAGTGTATTTTCTCTTTAGCAATTTGTTTATCTATCGTTTTACTTCTATTTCGTTGTTCCTGTTCTTGATCAGAAACACAACACATGAAAATATCCGCCATCTTGTTCCTGATCCCCACCCATGACGTCATAAAATTGAAAGGTTCCCCCCACACATTATGGACAGCCGTCGCTGTTAATATATCAGTAATTCTCCAAGATCAGATGCAATACCTGCAGAGATCTACAAAGCAGGAGGTCCTCCAGTTGCAGAGAAACTGACAGAGTTATTTCACATTATGTGGGGAAAAGAAGCAATCCCTCAAGAATTCAAGGATGCAACAATTATCCACATATTCAAAAAGAAAGGGAATCCTCAAGTCTGTGACAATCATCGAGGCATCTCTTTATTGTCAATTGCTGGGAAGATTCTTGCTAGGGTCCTACTGAACAGACTGAGTGAACACCTGGAACGGTCAGGGATTCTACCAGAAAGCCAGTGTGGATTCAGGAAAAACAGAGGAACAATAGACATGATCTTCACAGTACGACAGCTTCAAGAAAAATGCCAGGAACAGAATGTGGACCTTTACATGACCTTTGTCGACCTTACCAAAGCATTTGACACAGTCAGTCGTGAGGGACTTTGGAAAATTATGGCAAAGTTTGGTTGTCCTGCCAAATTCATAGCAATGGTGCGGCAGTTCCATGATGGTATGCTTGCAAGGGTCCAAAATGATGACGAGTTTTCTGATCCATTTCCTGTGACAAATGGAGTTAAGCAAGGCTGTGTACTAGCTTCAACACTGTTCAGCATGATGTTTTCTGCCATGCTTACAGATGCTTTCCAGGATGGTGACAATGGTATACCTATTAGGTATCGCTTTGATGGGAAACTTTTCAACCTAAGAAGGTAGCAAGCTAAATCTAAGGTGCAGACAGAGGTGCTAGACGAGTTCCTCTTTGCTGATGACATGGCAAAGGGTGCTCCAACAGAAGAGAAAATGCAAAAAAGGTGTGGATCAAGTATTTGATTCACGTGACAGCTATTATCTCACAATCAGCATCAAAAAAGACTGAGGTAGTATATCAGCCAGCACCTGGAAAGCCTTACAAGGAGCCTACCATCACAGTGAAAGATCAACGACTGCAAGTGGTAGACAAGTTCGCCTACCTTGGAAGCACATTGTCTAGAGTTGTGCACATTGATGATGAAGTCAATGCTAGAATTGCCAAAGCTAGTGCAGCATTTGGCCGACTACGTGGAAGTATTTGGGACCGAAGCGGAATCAGACTTGACACAAAGCTGAAAGTATATAGATCGGTAGAGCTGCCAAAGCTGAAAGTATATAGATCGGTAGTGCTGCCAACACTATTATACGCATGCGAAACTTGGACAGTTTACCAACGGCATGCCAAAAGACTGAACCACTTCCATACAAGCTGTCTGAGAAAACTTCTAAAGATCAAGTGGCAAGACAGGATTCCAGACACAGAAGTTCTGAAAAGAGCAGGGATGCAGAGTATACATACTCTTCTGAAATTGGCACAGTTAAGATGGACAGGCCATATAACCAGAATGCCTGATGAACGTTTGCCAAAGAAAATCCTCTATGGAGAACTTCAAGTAGGAAAACGCTCCCATAGTGGTCAGAAGAAGCGATACAAGGACACCCTCAAAGCCTCCCTTAATGACTTCAACATACCAACTGAGTCATGGGAACAGTTTGCACAAGATCGTACAAAGTGGCGAGGCCTCATAAAAAGGGGAGCTGGTGAATACGAAGCAAAAAGAATCAGCGAAGCCGAGCAGAAACGTGCACAGCGGAAAGCCAGAGCTAAGTCATCACCAACAGAACTTTCTTCCTCAGACCTCTCTTGTTCTATCTGCAACAGGCAGTTTAGAGCTAAGATTGGTCTCATCAGCCATCTTAGAACACACAAATAATAACACATCACACAGTTGATTAGGATTGGTCATTGTCAGTAATGACAGACGAACAAGAAGAGTTCGTTGTATGATGTGTGAAAAACAGCAATAAACTGATAGGGCGTATTTGACCGGCAAATATGGAAAGTAATTGCTATAAAGTGGGACAAAAGAATTTTCATTCTTACATAAATACCCATGCATATTCCATTTCTGTTTTTTTTTTTTTTTTTTTTTTTTTTTCTTCTTCTTCTTCTTTTGCTGGAATCGGTCGTATTCGATCATTCAGTATCTATAAGTACTCCTTTAATCCAGGGATATGCGGTCTCAGAAAATTTTGGTGACTCATTCAAGGCTACAATTAAAGAGTTACAGAATCCCAAACCATAGATGACAGTGTTTCCTTTTATTTATTTATTTATTTTTTTTTTCTTCTTCTTATCGTTTAGCCTAAACTCAGTATACAACATAGATATATAGATAGATAGATAGATGGATGGGTGGATAGATAGATAGATAGATAGATAGATAGATAGATAGATTACCAGCAGGCTCGAGCCCGCAGGGAACTTTTTTTGTAGGATGGACCACTAAGGAGCGATTTTGTCTCAATCGTGGGATCTTAACAACACACAGGGAATGTCTCTCCCTGGCATCTTGCATGGGGCCCTCCAGTTCACTCCCCGATCCGAATGACGGCGCTCTGTATTGTTTTCGTGCAATAACGTATTTGTTTACAACATAGTTAATACTACGTGTTTATTATTATTATTATTATTATTATTATTATTATTATTATTATTTCGATGAGACTTAACATAAAAAAAGGTAAGAGAAAAGTCCAGGGAGTGCCACAATCACAAACCGCAGCCCTTCTCAGACCCCAAGAGGAAGAGGAAACCGACAAATCTAAACAAGCACAAATCGAACAAACGTACGAAAAGAACTAAGATTAGCTCTCTCTTCCCCAAGCGAGGTAATCGCAATTCTAAAAGGACTGAAAAACACAAGAACAAAATGACACACGGAAAGACATACAACAAATCGCCTCGCAGAATAAACCACAAAGCAACAAAGAATAAGACTAATACCGGGACCACCGCCTTAGAACGGTCGGTAGAGCAAACCACCGGTGGGTTTAAAGCACTTTTACAGATAGCTAACTTCACCCTGGGTCCCGATGCTACTCTTAATACAGAAATACATAAAAAATTCGGTTCGCATAAAGGCTCCCAACTCAGTCAATGCATCAAAGCGAAAACATAAAAATCAAATTAATCACTATAATAAACAAAGACGAGTACTCATGGCTAATTCTACTGTATGCCAGAGTAAATGAAAACCAATAGTTGAACCACGGCGGGCCAAACCAAAGACATATCACTGGTTAAAGTTTTACGAAGAGGCCGTCATTGAATCTGAGGCCCGAACCGCCGTCGTGCAATTAAAGAGTGAAGCATAGCCATCAACAATGATTGGGTTGACAACTAGGCATGCAGTCTGCCGCATAATATCCAGGCTATAGCCAATTCTTTTGTAACGGTTAATAAGTTTTCTGAATTGCTCCGAAAAAAATCATACAAAACTGCAAGAACAACAATCATACATACTTGTTTCATTACATTAACATTTGGCACGTCCATTAGAAAATATATGAACACTCGGTATGCGACATCGTGCTCAAACTTTTTTTCTTGCTTTCTTTCTTTACATAATATCGTACGTCTGCGAGAACATTCCAGGCATGTTGCGATGTCAAGCAAATCCGAGTATGCTAGAAAAGAAAAGATAAGAAGTAAAAGTATGACAGTTTGTGATAAAGTATGATAGTGAATGTGACGAAAAAGGATGGGTTAAAAAAGCTAAGAGGTTAAAAACATCTTATACTTAGGTATAAGGGCTTAACAAGCTGCAACTTGCCAATTTCGGGATGCGACAAATGTTAATGCGTGAAAACATGTGATACCTCTAATCGCCCTTATGCGACAAGCTGACTGACGTGAATCAATATGTCGACGTCTATTACTGTCGACAGTTATGTTATAACCGCCACTGTGAATGATAAAAAGGGACCTTCAATGTGAACAATAAAAAGATGGAGGTGCCCAGTGCGTGCGCACCTAATATATATTTGTACCTTGGAGCTGTATCAGAATTAAGAGTAAGGTTTCTCGCGAGTAAAACGGGTCGGTCTAAAACGCTGAATTTCTTGCTGAATTTAGCGACCTGCTGATCAGCTAAAGGGGTCTAAAACGCTGAATTGCTGATATGATGAATTTATTATTGAAATTGTTTCACGGCATATTTGGATGGTTTGTCGAGATGTTTTATATATAAAGCTATCGTAGTAGAAAATGTCTGTTTAAAATCTATTAAGTCGGATGCATAACTTAGATCACACGGCCCATTACGCCAACATGCTATATAATATTATGGTATTATGTAGTGGCTTAGGGTTTCCACGGTTTGCTTGCAGAAATTTCAACATGTGCCACACCAATATTAGCCCAGAGTCCTATTGTTTTTTGGACATGAGCAAACCTATAGACCAGAACGAACGCCGCAGTTAAATCGCAGGATACCGCAATCTCAATAATTCTAATTGACTTGCATCTTGATATTTGCAAAATTAGGTTCTTTAGAACTGATTATCTACCGCATGTAGTTTTCAGTGCTATTACGTATTGAAAACTAAAACGTACACAGAGAAACAATTTTGCAATTTATTATTATTATTATTATTAGTTGTTGTAGTAGTAGTAGTGGTGGTGATGAAAAATTATAATAATAACTGAGCTGTACATCACAATTTTGGAGAATTAATAATATTGTACGAATGTACGAATCTAGGACAATTTGGCCAGCAGACGATTTTGTCAGACGAAAATATTGGGTAGGACAATTTGTCCAGATTAATATGATGGCTAGTTCAAATGGACAATTTAACGTTTTGAGGTTTTGTTTCTATCATACAGTATTTACTGATTTTCAGAAGGAAAATTTTAAAGAAGAATTTAATTAATAAGAAATTTTACTTTTTTAATATTATTACTTTTGGTCGGCCAAAACTCTTTGGTAGCAAATTAGTAAAAGCTTAAATTTAATGATTTTGTTTAAAATTTGTTGGAGAACATGATAAATGAGTAAATGTTTTGTATGCAAGGTTGATTGGCTAAATGATTTTTTGACTGGTCTTTATATGCGTGATAAGGTTTTTTGCCAGTCATGCTATATATAAGTATTGTATTTTCACCACATTAAACAGTAACTAGCTTGCTATATACATAGCTCGTTTGCATTTTGTGACTGTCATACATTTTTTACAAATGTGACCAATATATAAGTAATTACAATATTTACAACATTACTTACATTCGCTATGAATTAATGGAGATCATCCTCCAATATTACTCATAGTATATTGTCTGAATATTGTTTGTATACCTGATGTGCAGAGTGGCGGTGTCTCTTTTACGTACATCGCGTAAGGAGGACCCTTATCGGAAGGCGCTGTCGCGTAGGCTGGTAGGGGTCTTCGTTGCACGGACCAGGCTCAGTTATGACATGGACCTCTGTGCATCAGTTATATACGTAAATACTGCCTAAACCTGCTGAATGTCATTGCTTAATACCAGAACCAAATTTGTACAGAGCTAATATTATTATGTACTACTTGACAGATATCTATATATTTGTCTGCTTGTAATGTAAACGAGAGAACAAGATAAATATTTATTATGCTGACCCATGTATTGCTTTTTCCATGGGTTAAGTTTATAGTTATGTCTTGTGTAATTTTCTCTCTCTCTCTCTCTCTCTCTCTGTTCCTTTCTATACCTCTCAAGTTGATGTGTATGTAAAATTGCATTCTGGTGTTTGCTAACGAATTCGTTCAAACGATAAGATTATGTGAACCATAAAACACACATTGTTGCGACCACGGAGTATTTTACCCTGACTCAATTATGTTGGTTGGTTACTGCAGAAAAAAGGTAAGAGAAAAGTCCAGGGAGTGCCACAATCACAAACCGCAGCCCTTCCCAGACCCCAAGAGGAAGAGGAAACCGACAAATCTAAACAAGCACAAACCGAACAAAACGTACGAAAAGCACTAAGATTAGCTCTCGCTTCCCCAAGCGAGGTAATCGCAATACTAAAAGGATTGAAAAACACAAGAACAAAACGACACACGGAAAGACATACAACAAATGGCCTCGTAGAATAAACCACAAAGCAACAAAGAGTAAGACTAACACCGGGACCACCGCCTTACAACGGTCAGTAGAGCAAACCACCGGGGGGGGGGGGGGTTGGTGGGGGGGGGGGGGAGCGGGGGGAGTTAAAGCACTTTTACAGATAGCTAACTTCACCCTGGGTCCCGATGCTACTCTTAATACAGAAATACAAAAAAAATCGGTTGGCATAAAGGCTCCCAACCCAGACAATGCATCAAAGCGAAAACATAAAAATCAAATTAATCACTATAATAAACAGACGAGTACTCATGGCTAATTCTACTGTATGCCAGAGTAAATGAAAACCAATAGTTGAACCTCGGCGGGCCAAGTCAAAGACATATCGTCAAGCCCCAACCCACTGGTTAAAGTTTTACGAAGAGGCCGTCATTGAGTCTGAGGCCCGAACCGCCGTCGTGCAATTAAAGAGCGAAGCATAGCCATCAACAATGATTGGATTGACAACTAGGCATGCAGTCTGCCGCATAATATCCAGGCTATAGCCAATTCTTTTATAACGGTTAATAAGTTTTCTGAATTGTTCCGAAAAGTTAGATTTACCTACAATTTTTCTCAATCTGTACACTATGCAGGTCTATGAAGGTCTGGATAAAATAACTGTAAGTTGACTGATAGGTATTTGCCCTATTTGCCTCAGGGGTCGTTGCAATGTGTGAGCAGTGAATGGTGTATTACATGTATCACATAATTTACTAATATATTCTCCATGTAGACTAAAATAATAAATAAATAAAATAAATAAATAAATAAAAGTCTTACCGCATCAGATAATTAGGCTGATTTAGTTGCGTATTTTGGTCATGAATGGATATAATACGACGGCCAGGCTTTGCCCGCCGTGATTCAACTATTGGTTTTCATTTACTCTGGCATACAGTAGAATTAGCCATGTGTACTCGTCTTTGTTTATTATAGTGATTAATTTGATTTTTATGTTTTCGCTTTGATGCATTGGCTGAGTTGGGAGCCTTTATGCGAACCGAATTTTTATGTATTTATGTATTAAGAGTAGCATCGGGACCCAGGGTGAAGTTAGCTAGCTGCAAAAGTGCTTTAAACCCCCCGGTGGTTTGCTCTACCGACCGTTCTAAGGCGGTGGTCCCGGTGTTGGTTTTACTCCTTGTTGCTTTGTGGTTTATTCTACGAGGCCATTTGTTGTATGTCTTTCCGTGTGTCATTTTGTTCTTGTGTTTTTCAGTCCTTTTAGTATTGCGATTACCTCGCTTGGGGAAGAGAGAGCTAATCTCAGTGCTTTTCGTACGTTTGTTCGGTTTGTGCTTGTTTAAATTTGTCGGTTTCCTCTTCCTCTTGGGGTCTGGGAAGGGCTGCGGTTTGTGATTGTGGCACTCCCTGGACTTTTCTCTTACCTTTTTTTCAGTCCTTTTAGTATTGCGATTACCTCGCTTGGGGAAGAGAGAGCTAATCTTAGGGTTTTTCGTACGTTTGTTCGGTTTGTGCTTGTTTAGATTTGTCGGGTTCCTCTTCCTCTTGGGGTCTGGGAAGGGCTGCGGTTTGTGATTGTGGCACTCCCTGGACTTTTCTCTTACCTTTTTGTGCATGAAATTTAGCGAACTCACCTACTTCACGGTTGATGAGCATTTGTGTTGTGACCTCCGAATTAATTAAGTTTACTGGCACTTGAAACGGGATGACCGTTACCTCATATTAATGCATGTGTTACATGGTACACCTACATATACACCATTCATAATCGTTAGAAACATCACGAGATCATTTCTTGATTCTTTTCGGTATCTCTACTCTACTCTTACTCTATTCTACAGCATAAAGATACACCACTTGGTGCAACCTTTGTATTTGTTTTTGAAAACTGAACTGCTTTATTGTGATCAGTACATGTTTATTATATGTTGTGAAAGACGAGAAACTGTATAGTTTAAGTCTAAATAAAATTTCTGTTCTGTTCTATTTATTCCTTGCTTTCCTCATTGCCCCCCCGCCCCCCCCCCCCCTCCCACAAAGTATAGACTTTGTTATTTGACTGATATATTGTCTGTAATTACGATGCTAATTCACACCTCCTACGAGTGTCTCCGGCACACTCCAAGTTCGGCATAGTGAACAAATAGCTCAAAAGCCGTTAATATACACATCGCGAAAGGAAAGTCCTGACTGACTATTGATCTGTTCCGGCTTTGCAGACTGATTTCAGACTGCTGTTTGGTATACTGGATTAAGTCACAAATATTTGCCGATATGCTTCCTAATGTTTTAGGAAAAAAGATAGTGGTGTGTCCAAATGTTTTTATTGGAATCATTATACATGTATAAACAATAGCACGGTCAAAACTGACAGAAATAGAAGGGATAATGAAAAACTATACTGTAATAAAGCGCAATGTGGTTTATTTTTGTTATAGTTCGTCTTTGAATGTGTGTGTCGCTTACATCTTTTTGTTTTGGATAGCCATTTGGCTATTTTGTGGGAAAGTAACTACGTTTGGCTTTCTGCTAGTGATGTTTCCATTAGGGTCTAGTTATTTCATGTTTGTGTTTTTTCCCTTTGATGTCTCTGATGGGAGGTGTGGGATAATTGTATCGATTCCTGATCATTGCCCCCTTCTATTTTTGTCTACAATGGGTATATATATATATATCTAGGTGAGCGGAAAGAAAGTCACAGGAAAAAAAAAGTCACGGAAAAAAGCCACGAAAAAAAGTCACAAATAAAAAATGAAGAAATCTTCCACTTACAAAAGGTTATTGTCAATAAATTTGTATTATCAATTTTCCTGATGTGTGTACCTGATCTACAGGTGTGAAAAATAGCACACACTACGTTGATGTAATGTAAATTAGTTTAGTGTTTACAAATGGCTCAAAGAATTGAAGATTAGTACTGTCTGCCTATTAAAGAAGACATATGTCTGTTAAAAGAGGACAATGTCAATATTTAAAACAAATGTCATAAATGAGGTTCTGTTATTTGTAACAATTTTCAAAATAAAAATGTGAAAACTCATACAATTCATTTTTTTTTTTTTTTTTTTTGCAAAATGATAGTATTGAAGGCGGCAGAAGTAAGGGCAAGGATTGTGGCCACGTAAAATCTATTTAAGCCCCCTCCCCCCTCCCCCGCAGTGAAATACTTTTCACTGATAGTTCCAAGGCGGTTCTTCTGTCATGGTTTATTTTTGTTATAGTTCGTCTTTGAATGTGTGTGTCGCTTACATCTTTTTGTTTTGGATAGCCATTTGGCTACTTTGTGGGAAACTAACTGTCCGTTTGGCTTCCTGCTAGTGATATTTCCCTTACGAAAACACGCCTATTCAAATATATAGCAAATTTCACCTCCATAAACTGAAAATTTTGAGATAAAAAACTCTGATATTTTTTATATTTCCTCTCGAAACACAGATTGTGGGTACTCGTTAGAACCGCCTCGGCGAGGCTGTTCTAACGAGTACCCACAATCTATGTTTTTGAGCAGAAATAAGAAAAATAATGTATACCCCTGTAAACCCCAGTTTTACTGTATAAAAGTGGGGTTTAAGGGGGTCAAAATTATATAGGTATGTTTTCTTGATTAGGGTCCAGTTATTACATGGTTGTATTTCTTTCCCTTTGATGTCTCTGATGGGAGGTGTGGATAATTGTATCGATTCCTGATCATTGCCTTCCTTTCTATTTTCTATGGGGTTCTGTCTAAAATGCCGCATATCATGGCGTCTGATCAAGGTCTATACTGTTTGCATTTAGGACAGAAATTTCTATAAATCATGGTTACAATAATAACTAATTAGACACTTCGTATATTGAAATATTGAAATGAACGTTTCCAAAGAGTTGATGTAGTCCTCTTATAAGTAACAGGTTAATTAGTGTTGAATAGATGTTTTGAAAGTAATGAATATTTAAGAGAGAGAGAGAGAGAGAATTTTGTGCTCTCACTTGATGAATGTTCGATTTATCTATCTATCTGTTCAGAGTTTTAACGCTACAAAGCAACTGAGTCACATAGAGGAAGCGCCTTGTTCGATTTACAGTTACAGTTTACAGATTTTTAACGCTGCCAGGCAACTGAGTCACATAGAGGCAGCGCCAGATAAATCTGGATTAGTTTTACTGGACTACTGGGTTGGCTTGAAACGGTGTCTAGTTATAATTCATAACTAGGTCACCTCGCCCGGACACAGACACCGTGCATACAAATAGTCGTCCAGTCTGTAAGTTACAGAATTTGGAGCGTTGGTCTAAAGAGTTTGAGTTTAAAACTAACATCATGGTGTTTTTGTCCATGTGTTATTCTCTGTTTGTCAACATGTCACGGACCCATACGTGCGTGATTGGAGAAGGAGGAGGCTGGGGGAGCGAGCATTTTGGAGGTGTTCAGAGTCTTTGCTCAAACGCGTAGTCTAAATAAACGCGTAGTCGAAAGCCAAAAAATATGAAAGGAGGGTTCTAGAGCGAGTTTTATTTATTCACGTAGTCTAAAGTTTCGCGCAGTCGAAAAAGAGAGAAGTAATACGCGTAGTCGAAAGCTAAAGAAAAAGAAAAAACTAAAAAAAAACTAGAAAACTTACTAAGTTACAATTGCAAGGGATTTATTTGGACCGTTCAGAAGAGGCATCTTTAAGGGACTTCCTATGCCGAATCATGTAAGAGAAGGTAATTCACCAGTTGCCCCGCCTCTGAAAGATTAATTATGGTCCATGTGACTAAGGCTTAGGATCTTGGTTTTATAACTTTTTACATATGTTCATGCGGAACCAAGACTCAAGCCTTCGTCTTAGAGGAGTCCGCAAGAAAGGCATTTGCGGCCTCCCCAAAAAGGTTGATGTTTTTGTTGTGCTTGCATTGCCTGTTTGTTAGTTGTGGTCACTGTGTGGGGCATGTGTGGTGGTGTTTTTCATAGAGTAGATACAAATACTTCCTTCTATCTTGTTATCTCTCTCTTCCCAAACCTTCAACCTGAAATATACTTAAAACGCTGAGAGAGATTAATACAGAATTATAAAACTTAAATTTCATTTGTACCACAAAAAGATTTGTGGTAGTCATATTTTGTGCTAGGTTCATGAAAACGGATTGAAATCTCTGATTTAATCGTACGTGGGGGAACGCATTCATGCCGATACACCAACAGAAGCCTATCTCTGATTGGATCAGAGATTTTGAGAGGTGGCTTCTGATTGGTTTAAAAAAGTTCAATTTCAATCCTCCCAAAAGATTTCAATCCGTTTTCCTTGTTCGATTTAAAGAATCTGTCCTCATTATATACATTTTACATCAACTGACACAAGCTACTCAAAATACTTGAATAACGTTGTGAGCATTGATCGCACATATTTGATTGCACTCCGATTTACAGGTTCCTTTAAATTGTGATGATAAGTATTGATGGGTAACTGGTTTACCTAGATTACTTTAAAGAATAGGTATTTTTAATTACTGAAAACAAATGTCTAACAATAATCTTACTTAATGAAGTATGCAGAGTACCCTTTGTGTTAAGAAGAAGATTACATTGAACAATTCTTACTTCAGTATTCATTTTTCTTTCTTTCTTTCTTTCTTCAGTTTTTGATTTTCATTAAAATGGTGTACTATCTTTTTACTAAATATATATTTTTAATTCATTCATTCCGGTCTTTTTAAATTATCTTTGTTCTTATACTTAATCAAAAGTTCTCATTTGCTTTATTCAGATAACAATCAGTTTTCATTTAAAAATTGTACAAATAATTGTAAAATATATATATATTATATATATATATATATATATATATATATATATATATATATATATATATATATAATATATATATATATATGAAAGAGTTCCACATAATCGACAATAAAGAAATCTTTCTGTTCTGTTCTCTGTTCTGTGCTGAATTATCAGATACTAACTAATACAACACTTTTTTAATTTATTTATAATGAATGAAATATTTGATTAATTTGTTTTCTTAGGTTAAAAAAAAGTGGTAAGAGAAAAGACCAGGGAGTGCCACAATCACAAAAAAGGGTAAGAGAAAAGTCCAGGGAGTGCCACAATCAAAAACCGCAGCCTTCCCAGACCCCAAGATGAAGAGGAACCGACAAATCCAAACAAGCACAGACCGAACAAACGCACGAAAAGCACTAAGATTAGCTCTCTCTTCCCCAGCGAGGTAATCGCAATACTAAAAGGACTGAAAAACACAAGAACAAAATAACACACGGAAAGACATACAACAAATCGCAGCCCTTCCCAGACCACCCAAGAGGAAGAGAAAACAGACAAAAACCAAACAAGCGCAAATCTAACAAACGTACGAAAAGCACCAAGACTAGCTCTCTCTTCCTCGAGCGAGGTAATCGAAATGCAAAAGGACTGAAAAAACACAAGAACAAAATGACACACGGAAAGACATACAACAAATCGCCTCGTAGAATAAACCACAAAGCAACAAAGAGTAAGACTAACACCGGGACCACCGCATTAGAACGGTCAGTAGAGCAAAACATGTAAGAGAAAAGTCCAGGGAGTGCCACAATCACAAAAAAAGTAAGAGAAAAGTCCAGGAATTGCCACAATCACAAACCGCAGCCCTTCCCAGACCCCAAGAGGAAGAAGAAACAGACAAATCTAAACAAGCACAAAACCGAACAAACGTACGAAAAGAGCACTAAGATCAGCTCTCTCTTCCCCAAGCGAGGTAATCGCAATACTAAAAGGACTGAAAAACATAAGAACAAAATGACACACGGAAAGACATACAACAAATCGCCTCGTAGAATAAACCACAAAGCAACAAAGAGTAAGACTAACACCGGGACCACCGCCTTAGAACCGCAGCCCTTCCCAGACCCCAAGAGGAAGAGGAAACCGACAAATCAACCACCGGGGAGTTTAAATCACTTTTACAGCTAGCTAACCACCCTGGGTCCCGATGCTACTCTTAATACAGAAAAAAACCCCATAAAAAATCGGTTCGCATAAAGGCTCCCAAACTCAGTCAATGCATCAAAGCGAAAACATAAAAATCAAATTCATCACTATGATCGTCATTTCTAAATCATACTGAATTATTTATAAACATAATATTCATTCA